>OY283144.1:19524835-20741260 GCA_958299785.1 Medicago lupulina | reverse complement strand
GGGGTGTTACAAAGAAACCTTCCTTCATTGCATCAGAGACTGTTCAGCCTCCACTCATATTTGGCATGCTTTGGGCTTCACCTTCGTCAAATTTTTCTCTAATACAAATGCTTTGTGTTGGCTTAAGCGAGAACTCACCTCTTAATCTCCAATATCTTCGCCGCAGGAGTGTGGTGGTCTTGGAGAAATCGAAACTCTACTTGTTTCTCTAATATTTCTATCCCTACCTATTGTCTTGCCATGAAAGCTTATAACTTATCGGCCACCCTAATATCTTGCTTCTCTAGTTCTCCAACCCCAACGATTGTAGATAAATGGGTTCGACAGAACTCTTATAATCAATCTTGTATCATTGTTAATGTCAATGGTAGTTGTTTGGGAAATCCCATCAGAGCAGGATTTGGAGGTTTACTTCGACACCAGACTGGAAGTTGGATTGCAGGTTTTTCAGGTTAGATTGCAGACACATCCGACGTCCTCCTTGCTGAGCTTAATGCCATTCATCGTGGGTTGTTACCTGCTAAGGAGACAAACTTTCAAAAGGTTTTCTGCTACATGAATTCTCTCCATTGTGTCCAAATGCTTAAAGAGCTAACCCCTAGATTTCATAAGTATGCTACATTGATTCAAGACATCAAGGATCTCCTCAATCTTGACTAGCTAGCTTCCATTGGTCACCCTCTTTGAGAAGGAAACATGTGCAAATTTTCTGGCTAAGATTGGTGCTTCTTCTACCTTGGAGTATGTTGATCACACCTATCCTCTTACCTTGGAGTATGGCTAAGACTCTGCGGGATGGTGGTTCCTTAGACTTTAGTCTTTTATTTTTTGTTTTTGTTTTCCCCTTTTCCCTTTGTTTCTCTTAGCTTTGAAACAAAACAAAAAAAAACCTATTATTGACCAACACATATTTTATTTACTTGTGCGCCATACGAGTAGACGTCTAGTATTAGACGACAATAATCATGATATGAAGCAAATTGTTGATGATTATGTGAAGTTAAAATTGTTAATGTTTCTCGCAAATCAATATTTAAGACATATAAATCAATTGATAGAATAAATTTGGTAAAGTTATTAAAACGTGTGAGAATAATTGAGTTGTAGGGTATGATGGTAAAAAAGGAGAAATCTTTTTTAGGATGATTTAAATCATAATTTGTAGGTCAGTGATGATATGAAGTGAATGCTTAAATAATAAAATCGAGTTAATTAGCTTGAAAAAAATGATTAGGTTATTTGTTTGGTAAAAATTGATTTTTAAGTGTTAGAAGTCGATTGATTGAGTTAAAATTAGACACGTGACTAAGTGTTAGATAAATCGATGTATATAATACTATAAATCTATTAATTGAGGTAAAATTTGAATTATTGTCTAAATGTTAGATAAATCAATTCATGGAGGTTAGATAATCAATTTATAGGCTTTGAAACTTTGTTTTTTAGGTGAATAATAGTTAACAAAGTTTAACTATAAATATATAGATAATAATCAAGATAGTTTGATATTATTGAAGAGTCTACCTTTTTTTTGGATAAGTAGCTCACACAATTTAATTGTGGAGAAGTGGAGTGTCCGGGGTTCGAACTTCGGTCCCTGCATATAATATACAATATCCATACCAATTGAGCTAAACTCACGGGAATGAAGAGTCTACCTTTTAATTATAACTAAAAGATAATTATTGCAATTATGTTAATATTATGTTGATAATACTTTGATAATTACAAAATGTTAAGTTCATCGATTGTTACATATTTAAATCGCTGATTTGGACCGTAGTTTTAAAACCTCGCTCAAAATGATTATAGGTCTAAAACAACCAATGATTATTTTGTACTACCATACCCTAAAAGAATCATGAATCAAATAGGGTGAAGTTAATCAATAAAGGGATAAATCTTTAACATTAAGAAAAAAAATGATTGATCATAATACATGTGTTGCTTGAGGGGATTTTGAGGTTGGTGAAATTAGGTTGCTTAGATAGAATAACAATTACAAGATGGAATTCCCTCTAAAGGAAGGTGAAAAATAGTACAATGATTGTATAGATTGATATTTAATCATTTATTTAAATTTGAATTAAGAACCTCCAACTTCTTATCTTTTAAACCATTTGAGACACTCAATCCCCAAACTCGTTCTAATTTATCATCAATCTTCAAATTAAACTCAATATCGAGAGGCATTGGAGGATACTAATTTTTTTTTTTAAGGAGGATGCTAATATTTCTCCAAAGATCGTTGTAAGACTATTTTACATTGACAATGGATTTTTATTAATCTTGTCAAATAAATGTATTGGGATAAATAATAACTTACACTATCGATAATTTGAATGAAGTTATATAGAATGGGATAAACAAAATTTTCAAAATTTCCTAATATTTTAAATACTATTTTTTTTTTGGTTTTGTCCGGACTCAATGTTTGTTTTTTTTTTTGAGAGGATTGTCTTGTTTGATTTTTAAATATTGATTTTATACTTGACAAAATATCTTTAAACCGATCTTTTGTACAAAAATAAAATAAAAATACAGTAATGTATTTATTTTCCTTAAAAAAGTAACAATGTAATTTCTTTATTTTTTTTTAAGAAAGTAGTAATGTAGTACTAAAAGAATATTTGTGGAAATATATTAGTAGTAAGTCCTTAAATAGATCTCATTGGTCAAAAATTTACTCTTGGATCTCATCTAGTCTAGATGTACCAACAAAATAACCATAAAATAAGTTTATGAACGTAGACGCAAGTCCAACCAATTATCTTGTATTATAGTCATGTGTTTCATGAAAAGAAATTTATGAATGTAGACGCAAATCCAACCAAATGAACCTGTATTAATTTTTTCTAAGTAAATATAAATATAAATGGATGGTAACATAAATAACCAACTCCACATTTCTTTCTCAAACTCTCCCACCATAATTTCACCACCGTCCACCGGAATGTCACCGTCTGCCGGAGTCCACATCCCTCTCTTGACCGGATCAAAATTGGCGCCGGTGCCTGGTACCATCCCCGGCGCCGTGCTCAATGTTGCCACAAGCATAATTGGCTCAGGGATCATGTCAATTCCGGCAATTCTAAAAGTTCTTGGAGTGTTTCCCGCCATTGCCTTGATTATAATCGTGGCTGTGCTTGCTGAAGTTTCAGTGGATTTCCTCATGCGTTTTACAGATGCTGGTGTAAAGACGACGTATGCTAGTGTGATGAGGGAAGCTTTTGGATCTGTTGGAGGATTAACTGCTAAAGTTTTTGTCATAATCAACAACTTTGGGGGTTTAATTCTCTTGCTTATTATCATCGGTTAGTTAGAACTAATTTAAGAGTAAATTACACTCCCCTCCCCTCAAAGATGCTTGAATTACACTCCCCTCCCCTCTTATGTTAAAATATACATTCCCCTCCCCTCTTATTCAAAACATATTAGAGAAAAATACATTTCCCTCCCCTAAGAAAAGCTTGAATTACATTCCCCTCCCCTCTTATGTTAAAATCTACACTTTACTCCCTCAATATATATTTTTTTATTTTTAATAATCTAGC
Organism: Medicago lupulina; assembly: GCA_958299785.1. NCBI lineage: Eukaryota > Viridiplantae > Streptophyta > Magnoliopsida > Fabales > Fabaceae > Medicago > Medicago lupulina. The sequence goes on along the minus strand of OY283144.1, from coordinate 20,737,706 downwards.
AAAAAAATAATAATCTAATACACTTCGAAAATAACAGTATTGTAGGTCTGTTTTAACATAATAAAAAATTGAATACATATTTTTTTGCTATTTTTTATTCACAATTTCATTAACATGTAGTTTTAAACCCTATTATAAAATATGAAACAAGCCAAAATAAAATTAAAATATGTGAAAAATTACTAACGACAATAAACCATGGTTATTTAAAAGTTAATTTTAAACTCTAAATTATAAAATCAATAGCAAAATATTTAAATTTAATTATCATTAACATTTAAATTATAAAGAAATGAATTAATTTTTCTTAAAGGGTGGTTTAAAATTAATATATATCATAAAAATATTTATTTATGTTAAAATAGATTAAAGTGTAATGTATATTTAATTATCAAGGGAGGGGGTTGTAATTCAAGCATCTTATAAGGGAGGGGAGTGTAAATTTTATTTTTCAAGGGAGGAAATTGTATATTTTAACATAAGAGGGGAGGGGAGTGTATTTCAAGCATCTTTGAGGGGAGGGGAGTGTAATTTACTCCTAATTTAATCTTTCTTAATTCTTTTCTTCTTCTTATTTAAATTCTTTTTTTGTCTAACTTCTTGTTTAAATTCTATATCAATGATTAGGAGAGTTTCTTTTACTAACTTAATTAAGAGATTTTTTTTTAAGGGAAACGTAAAAGATTAAACTATGACATTTTTATTTTGGTCCTATTAACCGATGTCTCTGGGACTGATTAACATACTATAAAAGAGAATTATTATCATAAAATAAAATTATTTTTGACATTAACTACTATATAATTTCACAATTTCATTACATTAACTACTATATTTTCATTTTTCATATTCTTAACCAATCTCTCGATCCACATGTTAGCATTTCCCTTTTTATTTTTATAGCTGCTTACGGTATTTATTGAAAATTACCTTTTTTAGTGGCTGAATTGAGTTTCACGATAAAGACTAATATCCATTCATGATAAAGACTATATTAAAATTAGTGGTTTATAATGGAAAAGTAATGGTGTAAAATTATTTTATACCATCAATGTATGTAGAAAAATGTTTAAAACACTATCTCCTTTGTATACTCTTTCTAATATTTATTTTTTCATGGTGGATCTCACCACTATGTGATATCCATTTTTAAAAAAAGCCTTAAAAAGAAAATGTTCTTAACATTTTTCATCAATTAAAATAAAAAATTGTTAATACTATTGAAATTGTTTGAAGTTAAGTGTATATTTAATTCCAATTTTAGAGTGACCAAATTAGATTTTAGAGTTTTATATTTGATTCATTCTACTTGAAATTAGAATTTGTAACTTTTGTTTATAAAATTGATTTTTAAACACATTTAAACTTTTAAAGTTCAATGCACTTTAACATACATATACCGAGACACAAATCATTTTACTCGTAACTCATTTATAATTTACTCTAAATTCACTTTTTGTCACCCTGTAATTAAACATATACTTATCTTATCTAGTGTATAAATGTGTTTGTACACCTCACTCTAATGTAATTAATGTTTGCCTTTATAAAAATCTAATTAAATTGTTTTTATAGAATAAATTTGAAAAATATAACTATTTCCTTAAAATGATGGATGTATCCAAAAGAGATTGTCCTATCTTTCATGAAAAAGATATTTATGGATGTGGACGCATACCCAACCAAATAATCTACCGTATTTATTTTTCAAAATTAGTAATACAAAAAAGTTTGGTCAACAAAATTTAATATACAAAATTCATATAAATGGATGATAACATGTATAGTTTTGCACGTAACGAACACGAACTCCACATTTCCTTTCTCAAACTCTCCAAAAAATCTCACCGCCGGGATGTCACCAACACCGTCTGCCGGAGTCCACGTCCCTCTATTGACCGGATCAAATCCGGCGGCGGTTCCTGGTTCAATCCCCGGCGCCGTATTCAATGTCGCCACCAGCATAATCGGCTCCGGAATCATGTCAATTCCGGCTATTCTCAAAGTTCTCGGCGTGCTTCCTTCTTTCGCCTTGATTCTTATTGTCGCTGTGCTCGCTGAAGTTTCTGTTGATTTTCTCATGCGTTTTACACATGCCGGTGTAACCACGACGTACTCTGGTGTTATGAAGGAAGCTTTTGGGTCCGTTGGAGCTTTAAGCGCTCAAGTTTGTGTTATAATCACCAACTTTGGGGGTTTAGTTCTCTTCCTAATTATCATTGGTTAGAACTTAGAACCATTTTAATTGATTTTTTATTCTTAATTAAATTCTAAATCATTAATTAAGAGAGCTAAATATGCAACCTTTTGGATTAATTTTTTGTTTTTATGTTATTTATGAAAGTTTGAATTTGGGATTTGGTTTTTGAGCAAAACAAAGTTGAGTGGTGAAGTTTTGTACTTTAAAGTTTGGTTTTTTATGTTTGTGATGTTAAAAAGATATGTTTTTGAATGATGGGTAGTTGCTTGTTTTCATTTGTTGGTGTTTGTGTGTGATGGAACGACAGGGGATGTTTTATCTGGAAAGGAAAGTGGAGGTGAAGTGCACTTGGGACTTTTGCAACAGTGGTTTGGGGTTCATTGGTGGAATTCAAGGGAAGTTGCTCTTTTCATCACCTTGGTTCTTGTTATGCTTCCTTTGGTCTTGTACAAACGTGTAGGTCAGTGTTCTAATGTTTTTCCATGATTTCTTAATTCTTAGTGCTTGTTTGGTATGACAGGGGCTTTGTCGAAATCACGGTGAGTCACCGTGATACCAAAATATACGAAGTCCATGTTCGGATTGGCAGTGAATTTGTTATAATCACGGTGTGCCAATGTTATTTTGATAAAAGATATACTTTGAAGTTTCATCTAAATCATGGTGCCATTGTGATTTTGTCATATTCAGCGTGATTCCAAACATGCGCTTTTTTCGTTTTGAATTGAGGAGATTAAGTGGCAGAGATTGATTATATTTGTTCTTGTTTTTTGTTTTATGCTGTTTTGAAATTTGTCAGAATCCTTGAAGTACAGTTCAGGAATATCAACTCTTCTAGCTGTGGCATTTGTTGCCATTTGTTCTGGGTTGGCTATTGTTGCTTTGGTGCAAGGAAAAACACAAACCCCTAAACTGGTTCCTCGATTAGATTACCAAACATCATTCTTTGATTTGTTCACTGCAGTTCCTGTTGTAGTCACAGCATTCACATTTCATTTCAACGGTACTTAGCTAGCTTGAATTATTTAGTGGTGGATAAGAGTTTGTTCATTTTGTTTTGTGCTGATGAGTCATTCTATTTTATTTGCAGTGCATCCAATTGGGTTTGAGCTTGCAAAGCCATCTGATATGAAAACAGCAGTTCGATTAGCAATAATGTTTTGTGCTGCTATCTACTTTACAATTGGTCTATTTGGCTACCTTTTGTTTGGAGATTCAACACAATCAGACATTCTAATCAATTTTGATCAGAATGCTGATTCTGCTGTTGGTTCCTTGTTCAATAGTTTAATACGTGTAAGCTATGCACTCCACATTATGTTGGTATTCCCTCTTATAAATTTCTCTTTGAGAGCCAACATTGATGAACTCCTATTCCCTAAGAAGCCTCTGCTAGCCACAGACAACAAGAGATTTGTGATTATTACTCTTGTGCTCTTAGTATTCTCCTATCTTGCTGCTATAGCAATCCCAGATATTTGGTACTTCTTTCAGTTTCTAGGATCAACAACAGCATTATGCCTGGCCTTTATTTTCCCTGGCACTATTGTTTTAAGGTAACATTTCTTTCATACCCTTGTTAATTATTATCCTATTAAAGGTGAAACCATGAATGAATAAAGCCAGGCTCCTAAATTTTCTCTGTTTGCAATTACAGGGATGCTCTTGGCATATCAACAAGACAGGACAAAATTATAGCACTGGTTATGATTATACTAGCTGTAGTGACAAGCGTAATTGCAATCTCCACCAACATATACAATGCTTTAAGCAGCAAGTCATAAGTTGGTTGGTGCTCTCTTTTCCCATTCTTTTGTTGGTGCTTTCTACTACAAAAAGTTTTATAGGAGGGAGTTGGGGCGTGGAAGGGGCAAAAATTCCAGGCTCATTTTGTTGGGTTTGCCCTTGTGTTTCTTTTTTTTATTTTCTTGGATGCCTTGTTGTAAAAATCTTGCAAGGAATTGTTGTAAATAATATCAAAGTATCAAAGCAATGAAATTCAAAAGTCTAGCAGAAACGTGACAAAGTTGGGGTTGTATTAGTCAGTTCCGTGAACCTAGCTAGTTATTGTTTGAATGACTCATCTGTTATATAAATTACTATATGTCCCATGTCATTATCTTGTCAAATAAAAGGTCCCATGCGATGATGGTAATGAGAACCTTGTCGCGCAATCTTCATCCACAGGAACAATGTTTGGATATATTATTAAAGGAAGACTACTATAAAAAAAATGTATAGAAACGACGTATGTGATGGTAGTGGAATTATTTTATGCAAAACTGTGTATTATTATATTATAAACTCCAGTTGGTAAATGTATTATTTAAAATGATGACGTTGATATGCCACTTTGTTCGAAATGAATCAGATCAGATAAAATATTTTTTGAGGTGAGCAAATTCGGATATGCACAAGTAAAGTAACTGATAGGAACGGAGCATGTTTAGTCAACAAACAAATGAAAGCTTGTGAAAAGAGGTCAGAAAATGGCCTGTGTTAATTGTTAGCTATGTTATACCCAATTAAACGTTTCTTAATTGAATTCCCATTCTGATTTTATTTTAGCATGTGCATTTATAAGTGATAATCCGTGCTACTTGAACAAATGTTTTCTTCTGAATTTTTTTAAAATAGTTAAGAGGTTGATCAAATATTTCACTATAGATTAACCAAATGTTTGCACATTGCATAATATAGAGGTCCACATTGTAAAATTGTTTGAATATTAATCGTTTGTTTTGATTGATATAATTTCTTTTAAATTTTGATTAATATTTTATTTGAATTAACCAAATGTTTGCACATTGCATAATATAGAGGTCCACATTGTAAAATTGTTTGAATATTAATCGTTTGTTTTGATTGATATAATTTCTTTTAAATTTTGATTTAGAATTTTGATAAATCTATTGTATTTTTAAGTTTTTTTTTTATTCAAAATTAGACAAGAGTTTGAAAATTAATATAGTAGGGTTGGTTTTTTTAATATAATATATTTAAAAATAAATTTGCTATACATTTCTTTAAATTTTATTTATACAATGAGTAAATATCATATGAGCATTGATAAGTCATCCCCAAGGTGCAGATCAAGTGATTGAGACATCAAAAGGAGTTCGAAAAGGACATAATTAGAGTTCAAATCACGACTACTAACATATCATATTAACAACTAAATTTGTCTCTACAAAAACACACACTATTTTTTGGTAAATAGAGATATATTTTATTAACCAACACAAATATTGCAAGCTTCATGGAATCAAGAAACCAAAAGAAAAGAAATCTCTAGTACTACATACATATGAGAAATTGACTCATCGATTTCTAATCTTTTATTAAATTTAGTCAAAAGATACATAACAATTTCCAAAAGGCACCTATAGTAAAAGTCAGGAAGACACATCATACTTAAGATCTTGGAACCTTTTCATTAAGCTCAACTTGAATTTCTCAATATCTGCATCCTCGAGTGAACTTGGAGCGGACCTAATAACTGAAATGGCCCCAGCACGATGCAAGAACGCAAGAACTTCATCTATAAGAGAGAAAAAAAATTATGTCATTGTCGGTTGAAAACTGAAAAGAGTCTCGTAAGTACAGCCCATAAGTTAAAAGACTGCAGACACATCAATATGCTGGGGTGCGGGTTCGAATCAACAATTCCTCCCTTTTCAGCACTATGTGATTTGTTTAAAAAAGAAGAGAAGAAAACTAGTTCTAGCAGCACTGCCCTGTTACAACTACATATTCTTCCGACCTTGTAATATTGTAAGAACTGGAATCTTATGCAATATGCTCATAGGACAAGATACAGGTGTTGATAATTTATCATGGTATAAGGACTACTGATAAGGTGCTTTGGTAGTTTTGGAGAGTGAGGAACATAAGGGTTGGAGAGATAAGGGGCTGCGGGTTCAACTCCCGCTAAAATACACATGATGTCTCATGCACAGTGTCACAAAATAAATTGACAAATGTTCCTTTTCAATTTTATATGTCCATATTGATTGAATAAAGATGACAAACACTTGAAACAATAGTTTTCTGAAGTTCTTATTACGCTTTGATCTTAGAGTTGATTTTTAGATAGAATATTGTACAGATAAACTGCAATGGATGAACATTTCTGCCCTACTATTTAGGACCATAGAGTTACTAATCACTACTATTGGTCTGAATATCCACCAGCATATTAAAAAGAAATGGTCTACATAGAAACGAAAATCTGGTAAGTAATATACATAGGATATTTAAATTAAGACTTTAAAGTTCAACCTGAGTGTGACAGCTGAGCCAGAGCATTCAGTGCTGCTTTCCGCGTACGGTCATCTTTAGCCGTGCTTAACATATTTATGAGCTCTTTATCTCCACCCAACTCAACTATCTTCATCCTACTCCCATCTTTGAGCAAAAGGAAGGTGAACAATTTGAATATACACATGCAAACATGGAAGGTAGTTATACTTATATCTTACATTGAAAAACTAAGGATATGTAATTACAAAATATTGTGAGCATCGAATGTCAAATTGAACACTGAAACTAGCTAAAACAAAAAAGAGGCTATTTTCTGGTTACAGTACAGAACTCAGTTTTCGGTCATTGCTACATCTGTGCTATGTCATAAAAAAAAGTCGTAACTGAGAACAGGGAAACTCTTCTAACCATTAATTCAACAATTTCAATTTCCAGATTAATTAAAATTTCAGCCGTTCAGGAACAGTTCAAACGCAGAATCTTATTCTATAATTCTTTTATCTAAGTTCAAAATTTCCCATCAACTCTCCCCTTTAACCAGAATTTTGTCATCTCATCAGCAAGCTGAGATTAATTCTCTATAGTACTCAAATCAAGGCAAGAAAAATGAACTATACTTGTTTAACAGAACAAATACCTTACACCACATAAAATGCTTCAATGAATCAATATATGGTCATAATTTTTTTTTTAAATACTGATACCAAGTGATTTGTGAAGAAATACATAGATAGTTCAAATTACCATCTTTTGCAAAACGGGCCAATCTAGAAGCTCCCATCCTTTTAAATAACGGATCCTTGACACGCAAAAGAGATACCGACTGATGCATCAAATTTTCCCCTGAAATTTTTATTTCAACCAACACTGTCAGGTTTGAACCACCAGGAGTAAACAGAAGCTTCATGAACAAGAAATAGTTGCAGAAAAAGTGTTGAAAGCTGGATGATCAATACCCATATAAGGAAAGAATTGGTATCCTGCATAAAGTGCAGACCCGAAAAATATACTCTTCAATAACCACCCAAATTTTCTCTCAACTTCATGCTCCAAGAGTAGATGCTCATCTGGTCATGCAACATAATAGAGCAGTTCATTCACACAACACAATGAAACCAAAATCATTTAGGAGTTCAACTTCTTTACGTTTTATAGTTCCATGTTCTGACATAATGAATGAGAAGCACTGACACACAGACACGTTCACCGGCCACAACACCGACACATGTAGTAATCTAAGAAAATGACATAAATGAATGTAATCGCACGGATGTGTCGGTGTAGACACCAGACATGGACACATGTCGGACACCAGAGACGCCTTCGATCACAAGTGTCAGTACAAAGATTGAATCACATAAACTGATAAACCCCCCAAAATCAGCATTAAGTAGCAGTAGTGCCTATCATTTACTGCTAAAGTACAATTTTTTTCACAGTAGATTAGTTAGTTCTTCAATTTGAGGGATTCATTTTTGTTCTCAAGAAAATGATTTCATAGCTGCACTAATTTTTCAACAAAACTATGGGTAAAGAAAAGGTGATACCTTTGCTATTAGAAGATGAAAAATTACGAGATTGTTGATTGATCGGAACTCTTCTTCTACATAAATACTGCAAAAAGAAACAAAAATTTCAAATTAAGAGTTGAATTTGTAAATGAATGAAAAAAGTATTGTAAAATTAGGATCAAAGAGAAAACTACGTTAGAGAATTGAGCTGCTACGGTGCGCATTGTACGATAGATACTGAATCTCGCCAATCGAATGTGACAATGCTCTTTGCGTCAAGATTGCTTCAGCCTTCAACAACTCTGATATGAACATGGAGGATCCGGATTCGTCTGCTCTATTCCGGGTCGGGTTTAGAATTTCATACCCGAATGACGAAACTCAGTCTAGAATAGAAGAAGACGATTCTTTTGGGCTTGAGCAAATCAATAAGTTTTACTTATTTTTCCATGATTTGTAAAAAAAAAAAAAGAAGTATTTTCCATGAGTTAATTATACTGTTAATTTTTTTTATTGAACAATTAAAGGAACTATTATAGGCATTCAGGACTAGAAAATATCACAAAGAGGAGATATAAAGGTAAACTAGCGTATTTAATATACATATAATTAAGGATGACCGAAATTCGTATGCATGGTATCATGAAATAAAATTCACTACCAATCGGTAAGGGGCGAATATCTTAATCGGTACATATGAATAAAATAAAATAAACTATATTTTAAGTATCTGTAAAATAATAGATGCACATGTAGATGAAATTAAATAGATTTAATAAAATTATTAACAAATGTAAACATATTTTAAATACTCGGACCGACAGAAATCCACACCCGCTATTAAATTAGTAATTTGTCATCGTTCGCATCATATGTGGTATAATATTTTTGTCTCATCAAAATAGAAGGATAAGTGAAGGAATAAGTTTAAGAAGTGTCATTTCAGTGATAAGAGCTTGATTGCAAATAAAGTAATTTTTTTAAGAAGTTAAATTTGTCCTCTCAAATTAGCACTGACGATAATTGAACAAAATTGACCTAAAATTTTGGGGTGGAGCACACTTTAAATCTCAAACAAACACTGCGAGACCAACTCAATGAGTTTAAAAAGAGATACTTAACTACTGTATATATCCATGGACATCCATTATCATCTTGAGAATAATATAATAACAATAATTATTTTTTATTCAAAAATAAAATAAAATAATTATTTTAATAAAAAAAATAAAGTAACACTTCCTTTAAAAAATAATAATTTCAAAGTATAAAGAAAGAAAAAAAGTATTGATTGAATGCAAAGAATAATACAAACATTACGATAATTGATAAATGTTTATTTGACATTCAAAATAGTTTCAACAATTTTTTGCTAATATATGAGAAACTAGAAATGTTAACAATACTTGATAAGAGATTTAAAATGGAAATTTTGTCTTGAAATTTATATATTCAACACATTAAATTAAAACATCAAAAACTAACATTTTCTACTTAAAAGTTATCAATTGTTTCTATTTTTTGAATTCTTAAGGGCACTCGTTAAGAAGACCCATAAAAAAAAAAAACATCTAAATGAACCAATGAAACAAACATTGATAAATTTGAAATCAATTATTCTATTCTTTTCCTAAAAAAAATATGAAATCATTCTAACAACACACGTGAGAAGAAAAATTTGGAATTTTTTTTTTTAGAATTGAACTTGAGACCTTAAAAATTTAGCATTATTAACTGAACCTAAGAGAATTTAACCACCATCCAAATATCTAAATCTACTATTACAATTCTCAGACAGATAAAACAAACATATTCAAACGGAACCAACACATCAAGTGTCAAAAATAGTCGAATCATAGATTCCTCTCTGCATGCTGGTCTCATTACTCTCAATCCCTATTTGCGACTTAATTACAAATTACTGGACAAAAACTTTGTGGACTCCAAATCAACATTCTAGGAAAGGACTTTGGAGACAACTCCTGCACCAACTGCCCGACCTCCTTCACTCAGAGAAAATATTTGTCCTGTTGATGATTAAATGATTGTTGTAAGATTATACTGTGGATTGTGGGCACACAAAAAATGTTGGACATATGACATCAAAATAAATAATAACTAAGAAAACAAACACAATGCAAAAAGACAGTTCCAACTTTCTTATATGCATCAATTTTAATCCGATTGATAATGTAGATCTTATTCGGTAAGTATTCTAAGTAAGCAAAAGATGATATGAAAAAACTATATTCTGTGATCCATCATAGATTATGCTTACCATGTTCAAGAGGAAAAGGCAACATCAGCTCAAAAATTGCAGTCACAATATCACCAGGCATAACCGTCTTGACTTCATCAGGTAACTGTACCTTTCCGGTAATGTCTGCAGTCCCCAGGTAAAATTTAGAGAGGACATCAAATATTTGTGCTTCAAACTTCTTATATGTTTTCAATGTACCAGGCTTGGCGATAACCTAAGGAAAAATTGGTTCATTTTCATAAAATGAAATGGTAAATTGCATTTTGAATCAGAATCGGTTTCACTCACCATTCCGCTCTGCAAATCACCACGCCCAAGACCTCCTAGAAAAAGTTCTGCATTTCACCAGCCTAAAAATGGACACATAATATTCAATTATCCACTAGTCCAAATCGCGAGGAAATAAAAGGTAGACGATAGTGAGGGCTATATGATTTTACTCACTTCTCCTCTATCCATAATTTTTTTAAACATTTCCACACCAGTTACATAAGTCTTCAAAGGTTCACCCTGCACACAAAAGACTGATAAATACAAAAACATAAACCATAAAGCAAAAAACTATAAGACATTTAATTTTCTATTTACCTGTGTCAGTCCTAGTATTTCAACCTCTTCACCAGCTTTGATAGTACCCTGTTGAACACGACCAGTGGCAAAAGTTCCCAGACTCTTCACATAAACCAAGGATAGTGGAAGGAACATTAGCAAGTTGACAACATATGTGGAGGAGTAAATACAGAACAGAGAAAATAATTTTGTTCAATGTATGATATTTCTACTTACCTGAATATAGAAAATCTCTTCTATTGGCATTAAAAAAGGTCTGTCAAGCTGTTGATCAGAAATGTATCCATCCACAGCATCCGTTAGTCTCAATATAGCTTTCTTTCGCAGTTCTTCATTAGTCCCTTGCAAGGCATACAGAGCTGAACCTCTCACAATCGGAATCCTGATATAAAACAGGCGAATAGAAGAACAGTTCCAAGGAGGAAACCTGATATAAAACCTCCAATGCTTGAAAAACTGTCTACATAAGGCAGAAAACCGAGGAGGAAGTTGCACACAAAGATAAAGACGAATGATGCTACTTCTGAAATCTGCATTCAACCAAAGAAAAATTGATCAAAAATCAATTATGCAGAACAGTGAGAAACAGCCATGAGGTGAAAAACTAAGAAGCACCTTTTTGGTATGATATTTCCAGTTCCAAACAAGTTCTGATAGCAATGCTCCTAGTAATCCAAATAGAGCACCAGAAGAACCAACAGCAGGGATGTTTTGAAGAAAAAGAGAAGCCATTAAGGCACCCACAAAAGCAGATAGTGTATAGATTATACCAATCCTTACTGCAAATTAAAAACAAAACGTCATGAATTTGAACAAGCATTTCAATATGCAATTTTTTTCAATTTGCATCTATAAAGCAGAGAATAGTGGACACAACTCTAAGACATCGACACCAATAATATTTTGAGAAAACAAATCATTTGAATGTCTCCACATGTGTCAGTCTCGTATCGGACACCAAACACGCCTTCAATATGCAATGTCAGTACTACATAGCTTTGCATCATTTAAATCAATTGGACTTATGTAGCACCGACCGATTAAATGTGTATCCGGTGTCTAACACATTACATTGACACATATGGACACATTCAATCACTTTCACTTTGGTATCTATGTGTTGTGTCCGGTGTTCGTGTTAGTGCGGAAAACATAGAAACAAAATCCAAATGAATTAGAAAAGAAATTTACATTGCCCAAACTCCTGCTCAAGGCGAACTCCAACATAGATGACACTGCAGAGATTGATCACAAGATGGAAAAGTCCAGCGTGCAACAATGGAAATGTGAAAAGTCTCCAACTTTGATGACGTTCCGTCAAAAAGTTCTTTTCAAGAGCTCCCATTTCAACCAACCTACACCAACAACAACAACACTTAATTGATCGTTACATTATAAAATTCCTTTCAAACCCTAAATTAACCCTAAAATGTAGTTCAATTTAACTCTAATCAATTGCTTTAAACCTAAATTAAACATCAAATACAGTTCTATTTCACTTTAATTAATCACTTCAAAATCTAAATTAGACATTAAACACAGTTCAATTTCAGTAATCAAACCTAAATTAGAAACTCAAATTAGAAAGATAGAACGAAATTTGAACACTCACTTTGACATGGAGCGAGAGACTGAAACGACAATCTTCCAAGAGATGGAAAAGTGCAGTCATCGTGAGAGTTGGTGAAGCAATCGTTGACAAGCATCGTGGCGATGAAGAACCCTAGTTGGATTATCACCATAACAGAAATCACCCATGTGTCACCTCTGCGGCGGAGACAGAGCTTCTTCGCGGGAAAAGAAAGCTTGATGTCGAAGAATTCGGAGCTTTCTTCTTCCATTGATTGATTTTCCCGCGAAAATTCAAGATTCGATTCCCAAGAAAAACCTTTCGATAACTTAGAGTCAGTCACACGTTGGTGACTGTTATAAATTAGAGATAGAACTCTCATCCGGAGCCTTCCGCGTTGCCGGAGTTGCCGGCGGCTGCGGGAGGGGGGGGATTACCGGGTGCGTGAGGGGGAGGTGGAGGGGGGGGATTACCGGGTGCGTGAGGGGGAGGGGGAGGGGGAGGAGCACCGTGATTATTAGCACCAAAACCCAAGATTTCTTCGCTTTCCTCTGTCGTTAAGAGTCGACGCCTGGGAATACGATGAGAAACAACAACGGCAGCGCCGTCAAGAACCCGACCCAAATTTCTATGCCGGGCAGCATCAAATTCATTCAGTTCTCCCCGGCCATTGTGAGGCCACTTCACGCTTCGAATCTCTCGAGGATCCATGGTGGTGGTGTTCAGCTTGCGGGAAGGGAGGAAGAGAATGGTCAAAGAGGAAGAAAATGGTTAAGAGTTTTGTTAGGGTTTTACGCTACAAGTCTATCTATAATACTAACGAACCGTTTTTACAGTTTTTTTAATTGCGCTTTTTTTTTTTTATTTAAATAAAATAAATTTGATTTGGATTAGAACTAAACTAATCATTTCAAGGAAAATGTTGACAAATGTTCTTAGAGTATTGTTTAAGCATATAAAATTAGCAACTTTTGTATTGAAAATTGTATGGTTTTAATTTTAACAAGTGTTTGACTTGTATTTTCAACACATAATTTTCTTAAGTTAGTTCCTTAAACAATGTCCTTACGACACTTGTTAACAAGACCTTTATTTCAATGACACCAACAATATAACAAAGAAAAAAATATAATCCAAATCATGTTTGGATTGCGCGAAGGGAGGAAGAGAATATAAAATGGTTTTGTTAGGGCTTAGTTGACGATACACTACTAAGTCCTATTTATATAAGAATAATTATGTTTTTTACACAACATAAATTGCTCACTCCAAAATGAAAAGACTAAAATGCTCCTGTGTGAGTTAACTCACGCTACTGTTAATTTTATGTGAGTTAACTCACGCAGGGGTATTATGGAAATTTCAGTTGGGAACGAGCAAAATTTGTTGGATAAAGAACAGAATTCATTATATAATGGTCACTTTAATTCACTCTGCACCTCGCTGTCACAAAGGTCTCTGACTCAGGATTAAATACAAAGAAGTCTCTAACAGTGAAACTCTGCACTTCCGTTATCACTTTAGTCCCTAGCGTTAAATAATTATATTAAGTGATGATGTGGCATGTGTTTTACGATGACATGACATATGAGGTGTCACAAGAACTAAAGTGAAAGTAGAAAGTGGTCACTTTGGTCCCTAAACCAAAAATAATATCCCTAAATGTAATACAATTATCTCTTTTGTTCGAAATTAATCCTCCATTATACACTTATTTACTGTTAGGTCCCTAACTGATCGTACCTGATCAGAAGGTGGTTGTCAGCGCTTCTTCAATGTGGTGGTTGACTGTGGTGGAAATATATCAGTTGTGTGTTGGAACGGCCGGGGGGGGGGGGGGATATGAAAGTAACCGTTATTAAAGAAGCTCAAGACATCTCAAGTTTAAAGGTGGATGAGTTGATAGGATCACTTCAGAACTTTGAAATAACTATCAATGACAAGACTGATAAGAAAGGCAAAGGAATTGCTTTTGTTTTAAATGTTGATGAAGAGACACAAGGAAATCACGAGGATGATGAAAGCTTGTTATAAGCTATTGTGCTACTTGGAAGACAATTTAAGAGGATCTTAAAATAAGTTGACAGAAGACTAGGGCAGATGGTCAGAACATCAGATTCAACATCTATAATCAACCAGGTAATGTGAAGAAGGTGAGAACTGATGACAAGAACATTCAAGTCTCAATAACATTGTGCGTCCTTCGTGGTTAGCACCCAAAATTTTGTAATTTATTTTTTAGGTGCTATGGAAAAGGTTAGGTGCTTAATGTCAAATTGTAAAAAGAGGAATGCTAACAACACACATTCTAACACACACTTTTTAACATATTCTTTTTGATTGATTAAAATTCACATGGGTCCCACCAAATCATGTGGGTCCCATATCAATTCGATGGGTCTCATGTGAATTTTAACCATCAAAAAGAGTGTGTTGAAAAATATGTGTTAAAATGTGTGTTGTTAGCATTTCTCTCGTAAGAATATTGCATACTTGGGAAGGCTAAGAGGCTGAAGTACAACATTGTTGTTCATCGTCCCATAAGAAGCTTGGATTATGCCCATAGTGATCTTTTGGGGGCCAAAAAGAGTCCAATCACACGATGGAGCTCAATACTTTTGTCACTAATTGATGATTTCTCATGAAAGGTATGAGTTTTTATATTTAGGCAAAAGATTGAAGCAGTTGCAAAATTTAAAGAGCGATGTACTCTAGTTGAAAATTAACATAGAAGAAAAATACAGAAATTAAGAATTGGTGAGGGACTTGAATTTTGTTTTGATGAGTTCAATCAATTTTTAAAGATAAAGGATTTCCTATGCAAAACACTATTAGTTGAACGCCGCAACAAAATGGACTTACTAAGAGAATGAATGGAACTGTTATGGAAAAAGGTTAGGTGCTTGATGTCAAATTCAAGTGTAACAAGACATTAGTGGGCAGAGGTTGTTGCCGTTATTGCATATTTGATAAATAGAGGTCCATCTTCTGCCCTTGATATGCATACCCTAAATAAAAATGGTCTTGTCATTGACCAAATTTTAAAATTAATTTAAGAGCTTTTGGGATATCCTTAAGGTGTCAAGGGATACATGTACCAAGAGTCCTTATTAATTTCTCCCTCCGTCCTATATTAGATGACCTAGTTAACTCCGACATATGTACCAATGCATATTTTTTTATCTTTGATATCTTCAATTATCTATTAAAAAAATTTATGAAAATTTAATATTTTAAAAATATTCATCGAGACGAATCCAACAACATCTTACATGATATTATTTATCTTTGTGAGTTAGTAGAAAAATATGGTTAAAGTTTCTTAAGTCAATAATGAATATTGTCAACTAGGTCATGTATTGAGGGACGGAGGGAGTAATAGATACATAAAGTTCAGAGAAGTTGTAATGTACTGCTTTGGTAATGATTCTGTTTAGAATCAAACCAAGCAAAAGGATAATGCCAAGGTTCAGTCAGAGGTGGATGCATTGTACGATTATAGGATGAAATTTATCTTCTAAATCAAAATAGAATATCTGAAGCAATACATGTGACAAATATTGAAGAACATGATGATGAGGATGATGATTTGCAAGTCTATCGCTTCACATGTTTTGTGAAACAATTTCCAAGTGATTATACTGAAGCTATCAACAACAAGGAAGCTCAAAACTTGATTGTCGCCATGAATGATGAGTTACACTCTCTACACAAGAACAATACATGGGTGTCAGTAGAAAATCAATGGGAAAAATACTTGTGAGTTGTAGATAGCAATTCAAATTAAAAGAGGAAATTCTAGGTTTTCAAAGAAACAATGTTCAAGGTTAGAATGAGTTCATGGGGGGTTCACTCAACACGAGGACTTTGATTTTTTTTTTTTAAAACTCGGAATCCGACTCAAACACCAACTAATCTAAGGGGTTCAATCTCATCGTCAACTTGCATGACCCTGTTTAAAGTCAGAGCAAAGCTTTGTATCGACTAGCCCATCAAAATCATGAGGGCTTTGATTAGCATGAGGTATTCTCACATGTGATAAAGCATACCTTAATAAGGATGTGCTTTTGTCCTTGGTTTCTCAAGAAAACTTGGAGTTGGAACAGTTGGATGTTAGAACAACATTTCTCCATGGGATGCTGGAGGAACGCTGGAGGAACTACTTTTTATGACTAGGTCTGAAGGGTTCATTGCATTTGATGAAGGCAAGGTATGCTTGAACAATATCTTTGGCAACGGTACAGAAGGTTTGACAATTTAATTTCATGATAAAGCATGGCTTCAATAGATGCAAGTCAGATAAGTATGTATGTTGGTTGCATGTAAAAGCAAGGAAGATATTCGGAAGGCGAAAAAAAAATGCTTGAAAGAGAATTTGATGAAATGAAGGAAATGGGGACATCCAACGAGATTATGGATTTTTCAAATTCTAAGAAACAATTGAGTGTGTTTGGATGAGGTAATTGACAAATTTTAAAGAATTTAGAATTCTAAGCAATTTAAATGATTCAATTAAATTACTTTCATTTCTCAATAGTTTTGTTTGGATAGAGTAATAAAAAAAATTATAGTAATTATTTTTGGGCAACTTTTACAAATTATAATTTTTTGGGCCAAATTTAAAAATTAAAACTTGGGGTCAAATTTGTAAATTTCAAAAAAATTGAGGGGTCAAATTATAATTTTTGAAAAATTTGAGGGGCCAATTTGCAACTTTTTTGGAATTTTATTGGGGTCAAATTGAAATTTTGGGAAAATTTAAGGACCAAAATGCAAATTTTGAAAATTTATAACAATGAAGGAATTTGAAATTCTTGCCTTTTAGGTGTCATTTGAAATTCTCTAAATTTAACTTGAACAAAATACTTCATAAATTTCCATCATTTTGAAAATTCTTCAAATTATTATCTAAACAATGGAATTCATCTCAAAGTATTTGAATTCCCTCAAAACATTACATTCCCTCAAAACATTCCCCCATCCAAACACACTCAGAGTTCTCGTGTATTTGATACAATTGTGTTGGACCAAAGGAGTCAATACTGGAGGAGCCCAACGGCAGTTAACAACCGCAGGAGGAGCCAGCGGCAGTTAACTGTCGGCGCATATGTCAGAGGTAGTTAACTACCGCTGGGGGTATTTTGATCATTTATTTGTGTCAATAGGAAGTATTCATTGTCAAAAAAACAATTTTCTAGAAGAAGACGATTCTTTTGGGCTTGAGCAAATTTGTCCATTAAAGCCCAATATTTTTTACTTATTTTCCATGATTTGTAAAAAAAAGAAATATTTTCCATGAGTTAATTACGTAATATCCCTAAAAAAAAAGTTACATACTGTTGATTTTTTTTATTGAAGGGGTTAAAACTTAAAGGAAAAAAAACTAAACAATTAAAGGAACTTTTATAGGTATAGGTATAGGTCTAGGAAAAATAACAAAGAGGAGACTATAAAGGTAAACTAGTGTATTCATCCATACATATAATTAAGGATGACTGAAATTCTATATAGATGGTATCAGGAAATAAAATTTACTATCAACTGGTAAGGGGCGGATATCTTAGTCGGTACAGGTACACATGAATAAAATAAAATAAACTATATTTAAAGTATCCGTAAAATAATAGATGCACATGAAGATGCAACTAAATAGAATAGATTTGGTAAAATTATTTTTTGAAGAAGATTTGGTAAACGTATTTTAAATACTCGAGTTGGCAAAAATCCACATCCGTTATTAAATTAATAAAATTATACAATTATTACATTATTTAAATAAAAAATTTCTCATCATGAAATGAAATATAACTGAATTTCCTAATTAATTAATGATTTTTGTTTGATTACAAATTTGTTGTTAGAGTAAAAATATGTGGTATAATATTTTTGTCTCATCAAAATAGAAGAGATGAGTGAAAGAATAAGTTTAAGAAGTGTCACTTTAGTGATGAGAGCTTGATTGTCAATACAATTTATTTCTTGTTAAGAAGTTAAATTTGTCCACACCGACGAAAATCGAGCCGGAGACCTAACTCTCAAACACTACCAACTCGAATGAGTTCAAAAAGAGAGACATATTAATACCATGGCCATTCATTATCATCTTCGAAGTGAATGAGTTAAAACCAAACACTACGAGACCAATTCATTATTAACCGAACCTAAGAGAATTTAACCACCATCCAAATATCTAAATCTACTATTACAATTCTCAGACAGATAAAACAAACATATTCAAACGGAACCAACACATCAAGTGTCAAAAATAGTCGAATCATAGATTCCTCTCTGCATGCTGGTCTCATTACTCTCAATCCCTATTTGCGACTTAATTACAAATTACTGGACAAAAACTTTGTGGACTCCAAATCAACATTCTAGGAAAGGACTTTGGAGACAACTCCTGCACCAACTGCCCGACCTCCTTCACTCAGAGAAAATATTTGTCCTGTTGATGATTAAATGATTGTTGTAAGATTATACTGTGGATTGTGGGCACACAAAAAATGTTGGACATATGACATCAAAATAAATAATAACTAAGAAAACAAACACAATGCAAAGACAGTTCCAACTTTCTTATATGCATCAATTTTAATCCGATTGATAATGTAGATCTTATTCGGTAAGTATTCTAAGTAAGCAAAAGATGATATGAAAAAACTATATTCTGTGATCCATCATAGATTATGCTTACCATGTTCAAGAGGAAAAGGCAACATCAGCTCAAAAATTGCAGTCACAATATCACCAGGCATAACCGTCTTGACTTCATCAGGTAACTGTACCTTTCCGGTAATGTCTGCAGTCCCCAGGTAAAATTTAGAGAGGACATCAAATATTTGTGCTTCAAACTTCTTATATGTTTTCAATGTACCAGGCTTGGCGATAACCTAAGGAAAAATTGGTTCATTTTCATAAAATGAAATGGTAAATTGCATTTTGAATCAGAATCGGTTTCACTCACCATTCCGCTCTGCAAATCACCACGCCCAAGACCTCCTAGAAAAAGTTCTGCATTTCACCAGCCTAAAAATGGACACATAATATTCAATTATCCACTAGTCCAAATCGCGAGGAAATAAAAGGTAGACGATAGTGAGGGCTATATGATTTTACTCACTTCTCCTCTATCCATAATTTTTTTAAACATTTCCACACCAGTTACATAAGTCTTCAAAGGTTCACCCTGCACACAAAAGACTGATAAATACAAAAACATAAACCATAAAGCAAAAAACTATAAGACATTTAATTTTCTATTTACCTGTGTCAGTCCTAGTATTTCAACCTCTTCACCAGCTTTGATAGTACCCTGTTGAACACGACCAGTGGCAAAAGTTCCCAGACTCTTCACATAAACCAAGGATAGTGGAAGGAACATTAGCAAGTTGACAACATATGTGGAGGAGTAAATACAGAACAGAGAAAATAATTTTGTTCAATGTATGATATTTCTACTTACCTGAATATAGAAAATCTCTTCTATTGGCATTAAAAAAGGTCTGTCAAGCTGTTGATCAGAAATGTATCCATCCACAGCATCCGTTAGTCTCAATATAGCTTTCTTTCGCAGTTCTTCATTAGTCCCTTGCAAGGCATACAGAGCTGAACCTCTCACAATCGGAATCCTGATATAAAACAGGCGAATAGAAGAACAGTTCCAAGGAGGAAACCTGATATAAAACCTCCAATGCTTGAAAAACTGTCTACATAAGGCAGAAAACCGAGGAGGAAGTTGCACACAAAGATAAAGACGAATGATGCTACTTCTGAAATCTGCATTCAACCAAAGAAAAATTGATCAAAAATCAATTATGCAGAACAGTGAGAAACAGCCATGAGGTGAAAAACTAAGAAGCACCTTTTTGGTATGATATTTCCAGTTCCAAACAAGTTCTGATAGCAATGCTCCTAGTAATCCAAATAGAGCACCAGAAGAACCAACAGCAGGGATGTTTTGAAGAAAAAGAGAAGCCATTAAGGCACCCACAAAAGCAGATAGTGTATAGATTATACCAATCCTTACTGCAAATTAAAAACAAAACGTCATGAATTTGAACAAGCATTTCAATATGCAATTTTTTTCAATTTGCATCTATAAAGCAGAGAATAGTGGACACAACTCTAAGACATCGACACCAATAATATTTTGAGAAAACAAATCATTTGAATGTCTCCACATGTGTCAGTCTCGTATCGGACACCAAACACGCCTTCAATATGCAATGTCAGTACTACATAGCTTTGCATCATTTAAATCAATTGGACTTATGTAGCACCGACCGATTAAATGTGTATCCGGTGTCTAACACATTACATTGACACATATGGACACATTCAATCACTTTCACTTTGGTATCTATGTGTTGTGTCCGGTGTTCGTGTTAGTGCGGAAAACATAGAAACAAAATCCAAATGAATTAGAAAAGAAATTTACATTGCCCAAACTCCTGCTCAAGGCGAACTCCAACATAGATGACACTGCAGAGATTGATCACAAGATGGAAAAGTCCAGCGTGCAACAATGGAAATGTGAAAAGTCTCCAACTTTGATGACGTTCCGTCAAAAAGTTCTTTTCAAGAGCTCCCATTTCAACCAACCTACACCAACAACAACAACACTTAATTGATCGTTACATTATAAAATTCCTTTCAAACCCTAAATTAACCCTAAAATGTAGTTCAATTTAACTCTAATCAATTGCTTTAAACCTAAATTAAACATCAAATACAGTTCTATTTCACTTTAATTAATCACTTCAAAATCTAAATTAGACATTAAACACAGTTCAATTTCAGTAATCAAACCTAAATTAGAAACTCAAATTAGAAAGATAGAACGAAATTTGAACACTCACTTTGACATGGAGCGAGAGACTGAAACGACAATCTTCCAAGAGATGGAAAAGTGCAGTCATCGTGAGAGTTGGTGAAGCAATCGTTGACAAGCATCGTGGCGATGAAGAACCCTAGTTGGATTATCACCATAACAGAAATCACCCATGTGTCACCTCTGCGGCGGAGACAGAGCTTCTTCGCGGGAAAAGAAAGCTTGATGTCGAAGAATTCGGAGCTTTCTTCTTCCATTGATTGATTTTCCCGCGAAAATTCAAGATTCGATTCCCAAGAAAAACCTTTCGATAACTTAGAGTCAGTCACACGTTGGTGACTGTTATAAATTAGAGATAGAACTCTCATCCGGAGCCTTCCGCGTTGCCGGAGTTGCCGGCGGCTGCGGGAGGGGGGGGATTACCGGGTGCGTGAGGGGGAGGTGGAGGGGGGGGATTACCGGGTGCGTGAGGGGGAGGGGGAGGGGGAGGAGCACCGTGATTATTAGCACCAAAACCCAAGATTTCTTCGCTTTCCTCTGTCGTTAAGAGTCGACGCCTGGGAATACGATGAGAAACAACAACGGCAGCGCCGTCAAGAACCCGACCCAAATTTCTATGCCGGGCAGCATCAAATTCATTCAGTTCTCCCCGGCCATTGTGAGGCCACTTCACGCTTCGAATCTCTCGAGGATCCATGGTGGTGGTGTTCAGCTTGCGGGAAGGGAGGAAGAGAATGGTCAAAGAGGAAGAAAATGGTTAAGAGTTTTGTTAGGGTTTTACGCTACAAGTCTATCTATAATACTAACGAACCGTTTTTACAGTTTTTTTAATTGCGCTTTTTTTTTTTTATTTAAATAAAATAAATTTGATTTGGATTAGAACTAAACTAATCATTTCAAGGAAAATGTTGACAAATGTTCTTAGAGTATTGTTTAAGCATATAAAATTAGCAACTTTTGTATTGAAAATTGTATGGTTTTAATTTTAACAAGTGTTTGACTTGTATTTTCAACACATAATTTTCTTAAGTTAGTTCCTTAAACAATGTCCTTACGACACTTGTTAACAAGACCTTTATTTCAATGACACCAACAATATAACAAAGAAAAAAATATAATCCAAATCATGTTTGGATTGCGCGAAGGGAGGAAGAGAATATAAAATGGTTTTGTTAGGGCTTAGTTGACGATACACTACTAAGTCCTATTTATATAAGAATAATTATGTTTTTTACACAACATAAATTGCTCACTCCAAAATGAAAAGACTAAAATGCTCCTGTGTGAGTTAACTCACGCTACTGTTAATTTTATGTGAGTTAACTCACGCAGGGGTATTATGGAAATTTCAGTTGGGAACGAGCAAAATTTGTTGGATAAAGAACAGAATTCATTATATAATGGTCACTTTAATTCACTCTGCACCTCGCTGTCACAAAGGTCTCTGACTCAGGATTAAATACAAAGAAGTCTCTAACAGTGAAACTCTGCACTTCCGTTATCACTTTAGTCCCTAGCGTTAAATAATTATATTAAGTGATGATGTGGCATGTGTTTTACGATGACATGACATATGAGGTGTCACAAGAACTAAAGTGAAAGTAGAAAGTGGTCACTTTGGTCCCTAAACCAAAAATAATATCCCTAAATGTAATACAATTATCTCTTTTGTTCGAAATTAATCCTCCATTATACACCTATTTACTGTTAGGTCCCTAACTGATCGTACCTGATCAGAAGGTGGTTGTCAGCGCTTCTTCAATGTGGTGGTTGACTGTGGTGGAAATATATCAGTTGTGTGTTGGAACGGCCGGGGGGGGGGGGGGGGGATATGAAAGTAACCGTTATTAAAGAAGCTCAAGACATCTCAAGTTTAAAGGTGGATGAGTTGATAGGATCACTTCAGAACTTTGAAATAACTATCAATGACAAGACTGATAAGAAAGGCAAAGGAATTGCTTTTGTTTTAAATGTTGATGAAGAGACACAAGGAAATCACGAGGATGATGAAAGCTTGTTATAAGCTATTGTGCTACTTGGAAGACAATTTAAGAGGATCTTAAAATAAGTTGACAGAAGACTAGGGCAGATGGTCAGAACATCAGATTCAACATCTATAATCAACCAGGTAATGTGAAGAAGGTGAGAACTGATGACAAGAACATTCAAGTCTCAATAACATTGTGCGTCCTTCGTGGTTAGCACCCAAAATTTTGTAATTTATTTTTTAGGTGCTATGGAAAAGGTTAGGTGCTTAATGTCAAATTTTAAAAAGAGGAATGCTAACAACACACATTCTAACACACACTTTTTAACATATTCTTTTTGATTGATTAAAATTCACATGGGTCCCACCAAATCATGTGGGTCCCATATCAATTCGATGGGTCTCATGTGAATTTTAACCATCAAAAAGAGTGTGTTGAAAAATATGTGTTAAAATGTGTGTTGTTAGCATTTCTCTCGTAAGAATATTGCATACTTGGGAAGGCTAAGAGGCTGAAGTACAACATTGTTGTTCATCGTCCCATAAGAAGCTTGGATTATGCCCATAGTGATCTTTTGGGGGCCAAAAAGAGTCCAATCACACGATGGAGCTCAATACTTTTGTCACTAATTGATGATTTCTCATGAAAGGTATGAGTTTTTATATTTAGGCAAAAGATTGAAGCAGTTGCAAAATTTAAAGAGCGATGTACTCTAGTTGAAAATTAACATAGAAGAAAAATACAGAAATTAAGAATTGGTGAGGGACTTGAATTTTGTTTTGATGAGTTCAATCAATTTTTAAAGATAAAGGATTTCCTATGCAAAACACTATTAGTTGAACGCCGCAACAAAATGGACTTACTAAGAGAATGAATGGAACTGTTATGGAAAAAGGTTAGGTGCTTGATGTCAAATTCAAGTGTAACAAGACATTAGTGGGCAGAGGTTGTTGCCGTTATTGCATATTTGATAAATAGAGGTCCATCTTCTGCCCTTGATATGCATACCCTAAATAAAAATGGTCTTGTCATTGACCAAATTTTAAAATTAATTTAAGAGCTTTTGGGATATCCTTAAGGTGTCAAGGGATACATGTACCAAGAGTCCTTATTAATTTCTCCCTCCGTCCTATATTAGATGACCTAGTTAACTCCGACATATGTACCAATGCATATTTTTTTATCTTTGATATCTTCAATTATCTATTAAAAAAATTTATGAAAATTTAATATTTTAAAAATATTCATCGAGACGAATCCAACAACATCTTACATGATATTATTTATCTTTGTGAGTTAGTAGAAAAATATGGTTAAAGTTTCTTAAGTCAATAATGAATATTGTCAACTAGGTCATGTATTGAGGGACGGAGGGAGTAATAGATACATAAAGTTCAGAGAAGTTGTAATGTACTGCTTTGGTAATGATTCTGTTTAGAATCAAACCAAGCAAAAGGATAATGCCAAGGTTCAGTCAGAGGTGGATGCATTGTACGATTATAGGATGAAATTTATCTTCTAAATCAAAATAGAATATCTGAAGCAATACATGTGACAAATATTGAAGAACATGATGACGAGGATGATGATTTGCAAGTCTATCGCTTCACATGTTTTGTGAAACAATTTCCAAGTGATTATACTGAAGCTATCAACAACAAGGAAGCTCAAAACTTGATTGTCGCCATGAATGATGAGTTACACTCTCTACACAAGAACAATACATGGGTTTCAGTAGAAAACCAATGGGAAAAATACTCGTGAGTTGTAGATAGCAATCCCTTAGAAGCAATTAATGCTAATCACTTAACCCTAAAATAATTTGGCTCCAAAGTATTTGGCTGTTTGAAATTCAAAATAATTTCACCACACAATTGACCAATCAGGTTTTGAGATATCCTCTCCTCCCAATCAGTATAGAGAATACACGCTTCACCAGACAAAATCATCTTCTCCCAATATTTCAGTCTTCATCTTTCTCTCCCCATCTCCTCTGCAACTTCTTCTTTTCACTCTCTCCTCATGATGACTTCATCTCTGATTCAATCCTCCCTTCGTCGATCTTCATTGAAGCCATCAATCACTGCCTCAACATCGAGGTTAACCTCCCAATCTTGCGCTTCCCCTTATGGCCACCTCTTAAACCGCGTCGCTGATTATGCTACTGCGGCCACCACCGCATCAGCTCCGTCTACGCCTCCGGCGAAGGAGGTTTCAGCAATTTGAAATTTAAAAATGGTTTAATGTTTATGTTTGATGTTGCTTTGTTACAGCTGGTTCTTATAATGAATGATTCCATCGAGAGATATTGAATGAAACCATGTCTGATTCTCTTCTTCCTTTTGTTAGTTGTGGTTCGGTTTTCGCTCAATAAGTCTCCACTCAGTTTTTTTATCGGTTTGTGTTTTCTTTTTTATTTTCTAATTGGGTGTTTTGTTTTTGACATGTGGTGGTTTTATTTGATACCATTTATGTTTGCAAGTTTGGGATGTACTGAAGAAAATTGTCTATAGCTATTTATAAGAGACTCATTTCAAGGTATTTGGTGTTACACGAAAGTTCTGTTTTTTAGTTTCTGTAAGTGGTTTCATATCACTATTATTGATTCACAAATTTTGATGTTTTAGGTTGCGGACTACCCTTCTGCATACCAACTTTGCCATCAGATATTGCAGGTTTTTTTTTTTAAGGAAGGAAACAAATACTGCAGATTGTTGACAAGGTATGAATAAGTTGTAAAGTACGAATCCTTATAAACAATGGTGCTGGCTTAAAACTGGTGATGTATTTGTTTGGTACTGGTTTGTTTTTAATCCACAGAACTTGGATATTAGCAATGACCAAACTATGTTTTGATTAAATAAAATTGTTTTGTTCTTTTATTTTTAGTTTTTTTTAAGTCTTAATAATGCATTTCATACTTCTCTTTAAGTTCTTTGGGAGGAATGTATAGAGATATCTGAGAAAGAAAGTTACAGAGGGCCATTAGATAATGTTTTTCTTCGTTGCGTTAGTGCTACTACTTCCTCTTCCGATGTTCGCATCGCCGCCCTTGCAACCAGTAGTATCAATTTCATTCGGTGTCTCTCCAATTCATCCGGTCGTGATAGGTATATCTAGCAGCGAAAATTATGATTCAATTTTGATTAATTTTGAACTTAAGTTTGTTGAATTGAATGCATGGCCTGTTTGGATTGACATATATAATATTCTATGTGATTCTGTGTGATTTTTTTTTTTTTGAGCAACTTTGTGATTTTTTAAAGAGAAGGAAATTATGTTTCTTAATGTATAAACATACATGTTTTTGGTTTGTTTACTTGAAAACTAGAGAAAATACTTTAACCGAAAATTTTGGTATTTCTCTTATTGTGATTCCTATTTTGACCAACATTACTTTTATGCTTCAATGCCAATGTTTTGTCATACACGTATTAGGAAACTTGATGACTGTGAATTTTGAAATGGATGTCTGCATTTAGAATTATTTTTGTACTTCCTTCCTTAAACAATATTTAAAGTCAGCATTGCACTCCTTTCATTAACAGAATACATCTCAATGGCGACGACGAGTGGTTCCGTGGTGCCGGCAAATAGTTGGTGAACATGAACTCCAAGAGGACAGTGTGAAGATGATTAGATGCTTTGAAGAGATGGAGTTGAAGACTCTTTACTTTGTCGAATACAACCATACGACTTCTAAAAACTGTCGGCGATTCAACAACATCATGTCATGGCTCAGATTCAATCTGGAACTTGAATGACCTCCATGATTGCGGCAACAGTTTTCCAAGTTGTGTATACATGTAAGTCCCTTTCATCTTTCTGATATGTTTGGGTAAAGCAATTAATTAGGAGAGATTAATTTGTGGTTGAATTGCTGAATGAGGGCTTTTTGATGATAGGAGTTATTTCATGGAAATTAGCGATAAGTTTTTAATTAATAAAGTATGAATTTAGAGATTTTGATATTGGATTTTCAACTAATTTTGTAGTTTTTCTTCATATAGGTACAATTATGTCTCTAAAGAAAAGCTTTAATTGTTTGTTTTAGCTTAGGGTGCCTTGATATAGTTTCTGAGTTGATTGTTAAAATTCTATTTGAGCTTTTACACGATCATCATATTTTCAAGAAGCCGTGTTTTATGAGTTAATCCTTCTATTTCAGCTACATATCTTTCTTCTAAATTTTTCTTTGTTATAAAGGGTATACTATTGTTTTTTGTCAAGCTTCATTGATTTATCACATCTTATATCACAACGATTTAAACCAACTTCAACTGGACCAAGCAAGGTTCATTCCATATCAATTTAAGATAGCAAATATCCTTGGTTCTCTATGCTCCATATCTATTTAAAACTTCAAATATCCCTGTTGGTAAAAAATGTAAATTACATAAAAGAAAATGTTGTTTTGTTTTTGATTTGTTTCTTTGTTGACTCATTTAGATCATTAGAGTGACAAATCAATAGGTATACATGCATGTTACTTTTCAGATATGTAGCTTTGAGTAGTTAGGCATGTTTCTTTGCAATGGACTCGAGGAACTAGAGGAGCTGATATTTTTTTAAAATCAGCATAATATATAACACAAGCCCGACACAAGACGTGCTAATCGGGGATGCAACTATATAAGAAAAAGGCCGAAACAGAAGCTGTTGTCAAACAACTTACCGCCACGCCTAAAAGACCAAAACAACATCTATAAGAACCCTGCAACTAATCCCAGCCGAAGCACAGACAAATCATAGCAGAAATACCAACTTTGGCCTACCATAACCGCTGAAACCAGCAGCCTACAATAGCAATTGGACCCCAAAACCATAGCAGAAAAATCTAGCAGCCGAGGCATAGACAAACCATAGCAAAAACCAACAGTGGCCTGCCATAACTTCTGGACCAGCAGCGAACAACACCAATCGGACACCAAAACAGACCCCAACAGAGATGAAAACCCCACTACTTCCTCAGACACTCTCTTGAACATATGCAATTTCGGTGATTTGTAATTGAGATCAAAGCAATGGAAGATATATGATGTGTTAGTGTGTTGGCCACCTATTGATTAGTTGATTGCTTATCTAAAATGTTCTTAATATCAAAAGTGTGCTAAAGTGCACAAATGCATAATGAATCATATCCTGCCTTAATTATTCGTGTTGTTAAAAATAGCAGCTCAATTCTTCTTAGGGTCCTTAACTCTATATCATGCACAATGCCTTTGCCTATATGGAGAATGAATGGGATGTAGAAATACAATTTTTTATGCTACACCGTTGTAAATTCTTTTTTCTAACAATTGATAGTTATTAAAGATTTTTGTGGGTTACATTGTTGACTATCATAGTCATTCAAGGCTATTATGGATAATAATATATCATTCATCGTGCCTACTACAATATTTAACAACACCAACACAATGGCACTAAAAAAACACCAAAACAATGATTTTAAGTCAAAATAGTTCCCGCTATTATAATTCATTGTGCATGAATGTTATAATAATATGAAAGTAAAAAATTAAGAGAAAATATGTACAAAGAAAAATTGCATCTCCTCAAATTGTGTTAGAAAATGTGTTATTGGACCTGCATAAGTGTGTTGAAATGTGTGTTATTAGGACTCCTCAAATTTTTATGTAAATTATAAGTTTTCGTAGACCTTCATGAAAAGGAATAATTATTTCTTATATTTTTCTTTTTATAGAACCACTTATGTACTTAAATACGAACTACAATTACTGAAAGTTCAATTCTGATACCTAAAAATAATCCTTGATTATTGAAACATTAATTAGGAATTAAGTATTTTCAAATTTACATTACAATTATGCCACCAAAACAAAATAGATTATGAAATAATTTTAGCTCATAAGACCCGTGCGGCGCACGGGTCATCAATCTAGTTCAAATTAAAAGAGGAAATTCTAGGTTTTCAAAGAAACAATGTTCAAGGTTAGAATGGGTTCATGGGGGGTTCACTCAACACGAGGACTTTGATTTTATTTTTTAAAACTCGGTATCCGACTCAAACACCAACTAATCTAAGGGGTTCAATCTCATCATCAACTTGCAGGACTCTGTTTAAAGTCAGAGCAAAACTTTGTATCGACTAGCCCATTGAAATTGTGAGGGCTTTGATTAGCATGAGGTATTCTCACATGTGATAAAGCATACCTTAATAAGGATGTGCTTTTGTCCTTGGTTTCTCAAGAAAACTTGGAGTTGGAACAGTTGGATGTTAGAACAACATTTCTCCATGGGATGCTGGAGGAACTACTTTTTATGACTAGGTCTGAAGGGTTCATTGCATTTGATGAAGGCAAGGTATGCTTGAAGAATCTCTTTGGCAACGGTACAAAAGGTTTGACAATTTAATTTCATGATAAAGCATGGCTTCAATAGATGCAAGTCAGATAAGTATGTATGTTGGTTGCATGTAAAAACAAGGAAGATATTCAGAAGGCGGAAAAAAAAATGCTTGAAAGAGAATTTGATGAAATGAAGGAAATGGGGACATCCAACGAGATTATGGATTTTTCAAATTCTAAGAAACAATTAAGGAATCTTTGTTTATATTTCATTGGAGTTATTGAAAGGGTCTTAGCAAGATTCAACGTGATTGAATCCAATCATGTATTGACTCCTTTGGTCCAACACAATTGTATCAAATACACGAGAACTCTAAAGCTACAAATGCAGCTCTTAGAAATCACGTAACAATGTAAAAATGTATTTGGACACGAGAGTTTGGCATCAAACTCAATTACAAACATAAATTAGATAAAATTCTTAATTGACTACGACACAACTTTTTGATTAAAAAAAAAAAGTCTTTTAAAATCAATATTCAAGAAAGTGAACTTAACAATAATGTTAGAAGAAAAAACAACTCGTATTTTCTTCTTTTTCATGTTTTATGTTTTCTATTTATTAGATTTTTTTTTCTAGAATCAAGGTTATGTCTCACAATAAAATGTAGAAATATCTTTTAATTTTAATTTGAACATTAATTCATCGCATATATTTTTTTTATTCAACTACATTAGTTATATTATTTATATATGTTTTTTCATAAACGAAATCATAAATAATCATTAAAACTGATACATCAGTGAAGGTATCGAGTTTTAAATCTAGTTAGAAGTATATTTTTTATTTTATCTTTGGATTATTTGTGTACAAGTTGGCCATTTGGTCCGTCACATGTCTGAAGCAAATTTTGGTTGACGCAATATCATGATTATAATAATTTAATTATCCATCCAATAATAAAATACAATAATATGTCAGGTTTTTCATTTCTACTGTTACTCAAAATCCCAGAGCTCCAATCTTCGGTTTCAACTCTACCATGTCCATCGTTTCAACCGAAAATGAAACCACCTCTGAGAAAATACACCATCCTTTGCAGGTTCATCCTCTTTTCTCTTTTCAATTCCTTTCACCTTACACTTTTCAGGTCCATTTACTACTGATATGCTATCATCAATAATCTGTTTTAATACAATTGCAGTATATAATTGTATTTAGCTTCTAAGCTGTAGCCTCATGTAACTGTTTCTTTTACATATTTTCATTTTTAGCTTTGGTGGATGCACATCAATTTTGCTTACTATTTATATTTACCTGTTTATTTGCTTTCATTAGTATATGTGATGTAATACACTATGGCACTGACACCTTTGATCGAATGTGTGTTTGGTGTCCAACACCCACATTTAAAATTACATTTAATTAATTCATTTTTAAAAATTATCGGTGTCTGGTGTATCAGTGTTTTGTCCGGTGTTGTGTTTGTGTCAATGCTACATAGAATACACTAACATGAAGATTTTAATGTTTGTTGCAAAGGATGTGGTTTTTGGTTAATATATGGTATCCAATCTACTTTTGTGGTTACTCTAAATCCAATGTGATTATCTCCGGGTTCCCCTCATGACCCGATAGTCTGAACACTGTGTGTTATATGGTTCTGTTGGGCACATAGTGATCTTACGTGATCGAGAAGGATTGACCGAACTTGAACAACGTCCGTCAAGATGAATGTTGAGGGGTGGTACCTGCAAACACGCCGATGCTCAAGTTAGTATGAGAACAAAGAGTGAGAAGTATCAGATGGAAGGAGTTGTGTACCTTGCATTGTGGTAAAGGATAGTTTTTTGTAGGCACAAGAGAGGAGCCGTTGGAGGGTGATGGAGTGACCGTTATGAACGACGCCTCATTGATGTTTGGATCTGGCGGCCGTTGAGAAGCGTTACTAGCCACTGTCGGCGTTACGCATTGGAGAGCATCCGAGGCTTAGGAAGAATTCTACTGAATTGGGTCTTTGCGTAGTGAGCCTTGAGATGATGAGAGACTTGTGTTTTTGTATTTTAGTTTGATTAATGTTGATATTTCAGATTTCCTCTTGAATTTTAGGGTTTCTCGTTGAGGGGTATATTTGCTTGCCTTTACCTTGTATAACCATCAGAATGTTGAGGGGGTTGGAAGGAAGAGTTTGGTTCTATGTAGCACCGTCACTTCACATTGAAGACGTGTTTGAACTTCATCATGTGTCGGAGTCAAACATTGACATAACATAGACAAAACATTCAATTATTTTATTTTTTCCGTATTATTACCGACGTCGATGTGTTTCTGTCTGTTTTTTATGGTTTTAGTTCTGTTACGTACCTTAATATCTGGTTATCTTATCTAACAATGTAGAAAAAGACGAGGGAAAAGAAAATAACTTCACTGTTCATAATTAAGCCATGTGTTTACATTGACCTTTGTTGCTTCTCATTTGTTTGTTAGGTTGCAAAACGGTTAGAGCAGTTCAAAACAACAATCTTCACACAAATGAGTATGCTTGCCATAACACATGGAGCTATAAACCTTGGTCAGGGCTTTCCTAACTTTGATGGTCCAGAATTTGTAAAGGAAGCAGCAATTCAAGCAATCAGGGATGGGCATAATCAGTATGCAAGGGGTTTTGGACTTCCAGATCTCAACATTGTCATTGCTGAGAGATTCAAGAAAGATACTGGACTAATTGTAGACCCTGATAAGGAAATTACTGTTACATCTGGTTGCACAGAAGCAATCGCTGCAACTGTATTAGGATTAATAAATCCCGGTGATGAGGTTATTCTGTTTGCTCCTTTTTATGATTCTTATGGTGCCACTTTATCCATGGCTGGTGCGAATATAAAAAGCATTACTCTGCGCCCTCCAGATTTCGCTGTCCCGATTGATGAGTTGAAGTCCACCATCTCAAAGAATACTCGTGCCATTCTTATAAATACCCCTCACAATCCTACCGGAAAGATGTTCACTCGAGAGGAGCTCGATTCTGTTGCATCTCTTTGCATTGAGAATGATGTTCTGGTTTTCACTGATGAAGTGTATGATAAGTTGGCATTTGATATGGAGCACATTTCAATTGCTACTTTGCCTGGAATGTTTGAGCGGACGGTGACAATGAACTCATTAGGGAAGTCATTCTCCTTAACGGGGTGGAAGGTTGGATGGGCCATAGCGCCTCCACACTTAATGTGGGGAGTGCGACAGGCACACACTTATATCACTTTCTCAATTCCCCGTCCTTTGCAGTGTGGGGCTGCAGAAGCACTTAGAGCACCTGATTCTTACTATGTGGAGTTAAAGAGGGACTATATTGCCAAGAGAGCTATTTTGGTTGAAGGGTTGAAGGCTGTTGGGTTCAAGGTATTCCCATCCAATGGAACCTTTTTTGTGCTTGCAGATCACACCCCTTTTGGACATGAAAATGATGTTGCATTTTGTGAATATCTAATTAAGGAGATTGGTGTGGCGGCGATACCTTTAAGTGTATTTTACTTGAATCCAGAAGAGGGGAAGAATCTAGTCAGGTTTACTTTCTGCAAGGACGAGGAAACTATTAGGGCTGCTGTTGAAAGGATGAAGGAGAAGCTTAGTAAATAATCTCTATGCATGATCATGTCATGTGATACATATACAAATAAAGACGTTTTCCTTTTTAGTATGTCAAAGGCTATATTATATATTATCATTATTATTATTTTCATATAGTTTAGGGACTACAATAGATAGAGTGATACTTGAGAGACTAAATGGATGATTTACTTGTTGGAAATTTGACAAAAACGCTAAAGTTATAACACTTCATTGTTTTGGCAGCAGTTATTCCTTATGCATCATGCATAAATCTAGAAATGGTTTTGGAGTACAACTCATAGAAACCATTAAGTATATCTAATAGTTTTGGAGTACAACTCACAGAAACGGGTTCTTAGTTTTTTTCACCTGTTGGAAACCATTAAGTACATCTAATGGTTTTGGAGTACAACTCACAAAAACCATTTTTGAATTTATGCAGGGTGCATAAAGATTTTCTTATGCACTATAACCGCACCCCATTGTTTTGAGTGAATGTAGTGGTTTTTAGATTAAGTTGATTTTTTTTTTCTTTCTTAGAAACCAAATAAGTATTGTTTTGAACTCTTTCCAATATATGAATTTCGTCACTTTAGTACTGAACTATTAACCCAAAAATCCAATTCATACCAATTATTTTTTATTTTATTTTTTAGATCTAATTGAAACAAATATTGCAAATCGAAATAGACTATTTTTAATTGATTCAAAATTTTCTCCCAAAACCTAAATCAAAACAACCCATATACCCCTTATAAAATACATGTTATTTGCAGTCGTAAACATAACTCAATTGATAAAAACATTATAATATTTAGAGATCAAAATTCAAACTTTGAATTCCTCATTTATTCAAACTAAAATTTGACAAAAACGCTAGTGTTATAACACTTCTCATGCAACTAAATATTACCCCTTTCAACTAGAATTTGAACCATAGTAAAGCCTAGCCTCTTGAGGCCATGTTGGTAAGAAAATTTGTGTTATTAAAGTACAACAAATTTGTTAATATGTACTTTAAGAACACATGTTATTGACCTTAATATAGAAATATATGCTTTAAACATTGTACATTCAAACTTTTAAAAATTAAAATATCATGTTCTCCAATACAAAATTATTATTTACTTTCGTATTTTTGTTTTTGTATCTCTAAACAATTCGTTATTTGAAAGAGTTGGTTAATATGGTTAAATCTTAATATACTTTAAAAAAAAAAGAGTAAATTACACTACCCTCCCTACAAAGATGTTTA
The DNA here is from genome assembly GCA_958299785.1 of Medicago lupulina. NCBI lineage: Eukaryota > Viridiplantae > Streptophyta > Magnoliopsida > Fabales > Fabaceae > Medicago > Medicago lupulina. The sequence continues at coordinate 20,703,335 of OY283144.1, read as the reverse complement.
AATTACACACCTCTCTCTTCTTATGTTAAAATATACATTTTTCTCCCTTGAAAAGAAAAATTTATAATCCCCTTCCTTAAAAGACACTTGAATTACAACATTCTCCCTTAATAATTAAACTAGACTTTTGACCCGTGCGATGCACGAGTATTCTCGACTATAATAGAGACCAATAAATAATCTTTAACCCTTAAGATTGTGGGTCGATCAATAAATGCAAATTAGATTATTGGAGATACAAATATTACAATCAAATGATAATAAAAAAATTATAAAGAAAAAAGATAAAAAGAATACAAAATTATATTGTTGCACGGGTCAATTTTATTTATTACTTTTATAGTTAAACATCAAAAATTAATGCAGTTCATGGTTCCTAACAAATTATTTAGGGTAACCGAGTTTGCATGAAAATTAGGGTATTCTATTTGTAAACGTATTAAATAAGTGTACAACAATTTGTCAAAAAAAATCTACAAAAACAATAGGTAAGTTTCTGCAGACCTAATAAAATTAATAAATAATAAGGATAAGGATTAAAATATTTAGTAAATTTTTGCTTTGAAAAATATTCGTGGTTATTAGAGAGAGAAATGAAAAACATATATGATGCAAATTTAGAGCCAAAATTTTAGGATAGAGTTGTTGCAAACCTAATAAGGGATTAGTGGAGGGAAAAAATTATGTTAAGACTTAACAAAATTAATAAATAAGGATATGCACTACACTTTAATCTATTTTAACTTAAATAAATATTTTTATGATATATACTAATTTTGAACCATTATTTAAGAAAAATAAATTCATTTCTTTATAATTTAAATATTAATGATAATTAAATTTAAATATTTTGCTATTAATTTTATATTTTAGAGCATAAAATTTAATTTTAATAACCATACTTTATTATCTTTAGTAATTTTTCACATATTTTAATTTTATTTTATTTCATATTTTATATTAGAGTTTAAAACTATATGTTAATGAAATTTTCAATAAAAATAGCGAAAAATATGTAGTTAAATTTTGATTATATTAAAATAGACCTACGGTTTTTTTTTTCTTTCTCAAGTATGTTAGATTATTATTATTTTTTTCTAGACTATTAGAAATAAAAAGAATTATTGAGGAATTAAAGTGTAGATTTTAATATAAGAGGGAAAGAGAATGTAATTCAAGCTTCTCTTAAAAGAGAAGTGAAATATTTTTTAATATATTTTGAATAAAAGATGAGAGGAGTGTATATATTCAAGCATCTTTGCGGAGGAGAGGTGTAGTTTAAAAAAAAAAAAATGGTTAAACCTTAATAAATAACTTGATTTTTATGTTTCACTCTGAGTCCGTCTTTCCTACTAGAAACGGCACTAGACTGGGCCGTGACATTCGCGAAGACAAGACCAACCAAGCATTAAGTCACAAAGGAATCGAATTGGTTCAGTGTAGTATTAATATGCAGCTCCCCTGCTGCACACATTCTCTCTTCAGATTCATTCCTTCTTATAAATCGCCATTACCCTTTTCTACTCATCATTTCAATTTCAACACCCACTCTTTCTCCTATAAACCTCCCAAATTCCCATCTCTCATTGCTGCCGCCACCATGTCCACTGCTGTTTCCACTGACAATATCACTCCTTTGCAGGTTCATCCTATTTATTAATTTTATATTTTTAAATATTGTGTTTTGTTTTGTATTATAATTTGTCCCATTTGCTTTTGACCTTTTCGTTACTGTTTATTTTCCATTAATTCATTTATGGGGTTTCGCTCTTGTCATCGATCAAATTTTTCACTGCAATAAATATTTTGAGCTTCCGTTAGTTTCTCCAATACACCTGACAATATTCATATTTACTGGTAGAATGGGTTTGGGAAAAGGGAAGGAAACGAATGAGAAAAGGAGATAGATTTATAGGTTGTTTGAATGTAAAATAGAAAACCCTAATTTAGGGTCTATTTGCTAACATCAAATACATGTTCGGATTGATGGTGGGTATGACAGAATCACTATGTGTCACTTTTAATATTAGCATTTGTAAGAATGTTTGAGAGAACTTATGAAAATAGCGTATAACATGTTTCCAAGTTGTTTTGCATTTGTAAGACTGTTTGAGAGAACATATGAAAATAGCTTATAACATGTTTATAAGTTGTTTTCAGCTTATTTCCTTAAGCTCTATAGGATAACTTATGAAAATAACTTCAGAACTGTTGGTAATGGTTTAGTTTTTTTATGGTTCAGTTGAGCAGTTCACTTCATTTTTTGTTTTTTTTGCCCACCCCTAGCTCTACGTTAGAATAATAAGCAAAAAAACAACTTTTTAGATACATTGAATAAATGATGCATCTGGTCTATAATATAGGCCAAATACATCAATTATTCAATGAACCTAAAAACTGACTTTTTGCTTATGAACTATAATAGTGACCGGAGGGAGTAAGCACTTAATTAAGTTGTTTAACCAAATAGGGCCTAAGCTTATATGATGATGCTAGCTTTTTTACCTTTCAAAACCGTCCCGATTGGTGTAAGGACCAATGATAATATATCGTCTGGTAGAAGCAGGAGGGTTTTTTTTGGCTTAATTGTAGTTTTAACCCCCTAACTTTCACAAAGTTGCGATTTTGGCCCCTAAGAAAAAAAACTACAAAACGGCCCCCCTAAGTTTTGCATTTGTAGCAGTTTTGGCCCCCTAAGGCAAAAAAAAAATTAAAAAAATAACACGTGGCACCTCACTTAGGTTGTCATGTCAGCGTAGACCGAGTCAAAATTGGCATTGGGGGCCAAAACTGCTACATATGCAAAACTTAGGGGACCGTTTTGTAGTTTTTTTCTTAGGGGGCCAAAATCGCAACTTTGTGAAAGTTAGGGGGTTAAAACTGCAATTAAGCCTTTTTTTTTTATTAGAAGGAAGCGGGCGGATTTATGAAAGGTAGAAATTTGGTTCTATTGTTTACCTGTTATCATTGATTAAAGTAAGCGAATAAAAAGATAAGGAAGACACTGAACTTAATTGTTCATAGTAGAGTCATGTGTTTATGTTTTTAATATCTGTTTGCTTTAATTTGTTTGTTAGGTTGCAAAGCGGTTAGAGAAGTTCAAAACAACAATTTTCACCCAAATGAGCATGCTTGCCATCAAACATGGAGCTATTAATCTTGGTCAGGGTTTTCCAAATTTTGATGGTCCGGACTTTGTAAAGGAAGCAGCCATTCAAGCAATCAGGGACGGGAATAATCAGTATGCTAGGGGTTATGGAGTTCCAGACCTCAACATTGCCATTTCTGAGAGGTTTAAGAAAGATACTGGGCTAATTGTAGACCCTGAAAAGGAGATAACTGTTACGTCTGGGTGCACAGAAGCAATTGCTGCAACTGTGTTAGGATTGATAAATCCCGGTGATGAGGTTATTGTGTTTGCTCCTTTTTATGATTCTTATGAAGCTACTTTATCCATGGCTGGTGCAAAAGTAAAAGGCATCACTCTGCGCCCTCCAGATTTTGCTCTACCCATTGAAGAGTTGAAGTCTGCAATCTCAAAGAACACTCGTGCCATTCTTTTAAATACCCCTCACAATCCTACTGGAAAGATGTTCACTCAAGAGGAGCTTAATACCATCGCTTCTCTTTGCATTGAGAATGATGTTCTGGTTTTCTCTGATGAAGTGTATGATAAGTTGGCATTTGATATGGAACACATTTCAATTGCTTCTTTGCCTGGAATGTTCGAGCGGACGGTGACAATGAACTCGTTAGGGAAGACATTCTCCTTGACTGGATGGAAAATCGGCTGGGCCATAGCACCTCCACACCTAGCATGGGGAGTGCGACAGGCACATGCTTACCTTACTTTCGCAACCTCAAATCCTATGCAGTGGGCTGCTGCAGTAGCTCTAAGAGCACCAGATTCTTATTACACTGAACTGAAGAGGGATTATATGGCAAAGAGAGCTATTTTGGTTGAAGGATTGAAGGCCGTTGGCTTCAAGGTATTCCCATCTAATGGAACCTACTTTGTGGTTGTAGATCACACCCCTTTTGGACATGAAAATGATATTGCATTTTGCGAATATCTAGTTAAGGATGTGGGAGTGGTGGCAATTCCTACCAGTGTGTTTTACTTGAATCCAGAAGAGGGAAAGAATCTAGTCCGATTTACTTTCTGCAAGGATGAAGGAACTCTTAGGGCTGCTGTTGAGAGGATGAAGGAGAAGCTTAGAAAATGATCTCTATTCATGATAATGCCATGTGTTATATGTTGATTGAAGATATTTATTTTACCAGAAATTGAAATGTAGGTAGGATTGTAATAACTTGCTGTTGCTTAGCTCAACAGTCTCGTCATTAGCAACAACTTATCTGCTTAGATTGTGATTTTCCCCCCTGAATCTCAGTTATGATGGCTATGTGTTTTTTAATGAATAATAGTTTGAAGGGGGTATATTATGTGTATTTCAATGAATTCGGTTTAAGGCTTGTATTTTCATGATATAAAGATTTATATTGAATCTTTACTCCCAAATTCAATTGACAATTGGTCTTCTAAATTATAAGCATCAGACAAGATAGCCCTTTATGTTTTCAACTCGGCAAATACATAATTGAAATTGTAAAATAACATTCTAAATGGTCCTTCAGCTATCTTTGGATGTTAGCGACCATGATGTAACCCATTCATTGAATGTATCACATTATCAATCTCATATCAATGTTTGCTCACTATGGACTAATTTGTCTATGAAATTTAAGTTTTCTTTGAGACGCTTTTTGAGGTGTTCTTTGACACAAATTTGTCAATAATTGAAATTGTATATGGAATAATTACTGAAAAATTAGTTCTTAAGAGGTTTGTTTCATTCTCAGTTAAGGTGTAAAGTTTGCCTTCGGAGGTATTTTCTTTTCACGCTTATGCTTATGTTTATGTTTATGTTTAACATTTGATCCTTCATCCCAAAAGATAGTTTTATATGTTGGGGTCTTGTCAGAGAAGAAGTAATTTAGAGTGAAAAGCTTCAGGGTTGATAAGAGCTGTGTGAACACTAACAATAGAACTGTTATTTTGGTATGTGTTTGGCAATGTGTGAGCTGCATTTTGATTATCTGTACAGTTTTTAGGATTTGTAACTCCTTGTCTAAGCAGCATATACAGTCTATTTTTTCTCTCTGAAAGTTAGATGATTTTGGGAAGACATGAATGGCCCAGCAGCCAATTAATCATAACATACTTGTAACTTTTTAATTCCTTAAGATTAGTTATGGTAGAGATCACTTTGCAAATTAATGATGATTCATTTCTTTGTATACAGGAATGTTTCCATGTTTGTGTATCTGGCTGCGGTTACAAGGTCAGTTTGGTTCTGCGAATTTTGGTTTACATGTCATACACATACTTATAAATGCACCTGTTTACAATTTGAAAAATTACACATAGAAATGCACCCTGGATTCAATTAGCGAAACTTATTGGAGATGTGCAACTTTCTTCTTTTTGACATGTTATGTCAAGACTCCAAGTATTTACAAAAAAACTACGTTAACTCTGACCGATATATTCAATCTTTCAGGTGTAAATAACCAATTATACATGTTTGCATATTGCAGTTTGAGGTTAAACCAGATGAGGCAGATAAAGTCTGTCCTAACAGGCCATTGAAGCCTGAGCCCGAGCCTGCTCAGAAGCAGAAGCCAAAACATGTAGACCTTATCGACCCGCCTGAAATACCAGACACTTGTGCATAGTTCAAGAAAACCTAAGCTTACAAGAAACAAAGAATGCGTCCTGAAGAAAATATTTTGTTTTTATATTTTGATGATAAAAATATCACTTCATTTTCATTTTTGGACAAACTGAAAATAAGTGATGGTTTTACAATTAAAAGTGAAAAGAAATAAAAACAGAAAATATTTCTTCAAGAGACCCCTAATTATTCTTTATTTGCTACACTCACAGGAATATGTTTTCTTTTTATCTTAGTTCATGCTTCTTATCAGCATGATTAAGATCCATTTTGTAGGCAACATTGCAATAGAATGATTTATGCTTCTTTAGTATTTCATTTTGGTTCGCGAAAGATGGATTAGAATGTAACTGCCGATGCCATGAGTTTTATTATCGAGAGTTGACCTAGATTTTAATTTTCTATCAAATCAACGCATTTATAAACCCCGTTTGATCAAAATGACCGACAGCAGTTAGTATGAGACAAGTTTGTTTTCCCCCATTTCATATTGAATTTTTTACTTTTATGCTTTTTGACTATAATATAATATATGTTTGATCTTCATGGCATACATGTCTTTTGACAAGTTGTTTTCACGACATATTTGTCTTTTAACACAAATTACTTTTTTTCTTGACGCATTAGCATACATTACTTTAACTAAATCCTTAATGATATGTATATTTAATTAAACAATTTGCAAAAATAATAAAAAGATAAGCTCTGTAATACTTTTACCGCAAAATTATAATCTTTTAATTCTGTAACAAATATGAAACATTTCAGAGCTACAATAAAACCTTTTCTAAAAGGAACAAAATATATGAAACATGGAAAAATGATAGTGGCTGCCAACTGTGTGACCACATTGCTCCCTCCATCATGGTTACCATTGCATATTGGCTAACCATAAGATGCATCAGAATGTTTAGCTTTCTTACTACTTTTGGCGGCGTAAAAAATCTCGTAGGTAAGTATGAACCTCAGACTTGACCACCAAATGCATCTTCTTTGAATCTTCCCATAATAAACCACTCCATTCTCTGGCGCAGTCACACGCACCTTCAAATACATCCTGCCAAGCAAATGACATAAGGAATCAAAAAAGCCATAACAGGGGATACTTAAGACACGAACTCGCAGAATCAAAGTTGCTTACCCTGGATGGGAACTCGTCATAATAATATGCTTCTGTCATCTCAACTCTGTTTAGATCTGACTCCCACAACCTAATCTGTCACCACCATAATACTACATATCAGAAATCAAAGTAAAGAAAACACACATATACACTAATAAGACTCAAAACCTGATCTGTGACATTTTCAGGCACTGCTGGTACCCTCTGTGCAACACGAGGATGAGCATTCTGCCGAAGGAAACTGACTATCTGCAACATAATGCACACAGTTGCTGTGTAATATATTGTTTGAATCTGAATTAAACAGATTAAAAAACCCATTCAAAAAAATAAAAATTAAACGTCAACTGACGCAAACAGCTTTTCCTTAATGATGTTTTTAACTTAAAGCGAAGCAATTTCACGTAGAATTTCAGATAAGGTTATTCAAATGAAGGATTGAAGTCGGTCACCACCTATCAAGTCTCAAATTGAATAGCTTACTATACTCCTTCGGGATAGCTACTTATAAGTTATAAAGGTTTTCCTTTACAGAAGTCAAATTTGAAGAAAAGTGTTAAGACTATACATTGTGTAGCAAGAAATATATGTCCATCTACAGCGAGTACCTCAATTTAAAAAGCAAAATTATACAATATAATTTCTAATACTTACCTGGTCTGCCGTAATGCCATTGTCAAAAGCATTATACAAGCTTTCTTTTGTAATAGCTCCAACAATAAGATTTGGAAGTTGATACTCTACCCTGCATACATACAACTACTCACTATTAGATATTTATAAATGAAAAAAGAAACACTTTTATTTTTGAGGGAAAAGAAACACTTGTTGTACTAAGACCAAACAATAATATTTTGGTGAAATAGGTCGTTTAAAGCTTTATAGCTGAATTAATGGTTTAGTATATAAGTACAAGATAAATTAAGGATAATAAAAAAACATATTCCATGAAAAACAACTTCCAGTTTCAATTTCCATAGGAAGTTCCAAAACCCAAAGGGAGGGGGAACATGAGAAAAGAATAGAGGGTTTATTTGATGAAAATAGAATACAGCATTGCAGAAAATATTTGGTGGCATACCTTGAAAATAACCGCAATATCTCACAGTGTAATTTTGAAGTTGAGTAAGCATAAACTCTAAAATTTGTTTCCACAACAACAAATCCCTGAAAAAATTAAATAGAATGACATTTATATTCATTGATATTCACGACTCTTCTACACTTCGCTTTAGAAAACTCTATATTTATCGTTGCAATGTGTAATAGATTAGAACAAGTCCACTAAAGCCAACCAATGAACGATTGACATATTATGAGGTCATCAGTCTGAAGTAGTAACAGGTGATAAGTTCAACAAAAGATTCACAGCGAAGAAAATTTTGAAAACTCCGACAAACATTAGTTTTCTGCAAGTTGTAGTATGGACGATGAAGAAACCAGAGCCTGATAATGTCAAACAGAAACTTCCATACATATGCAAGCAAAACAGCTTAGACATATTGATTGAAATCAAATTAAATTAATACTAACAGTATAGAGATTTCCCCTTCCCCCAAAAGATCATCTAAACCATATATAATTAAATATATACTCCTATATACACATGAACAAAATTTAAAGCAGCATTTAAATTTGATTTCAGAGTTTCCTTTTCATTTTGATGACATAATAAATTTAATTAAAAGGAAAGAAGAAATATAAGGATGTATAAGACAGTGAACAGGGCACAGAGATAAAGGTTCAGCTCAAACGGGAAAAAAATCACTACAGAGCCTCCACCCTTAGCATGTCTAAGGAGCTATGGAGCACAGACACCTGACACGACACTGACACGTCGAGACTGTTAATGTAAAAAATATAGGACACCGACACCGCTACATTTATATTTATTAATTTATTATAATTAAATCAAATATTAGTATTATTGTAAAAGATCTAAATCAAGAATCAAAATATATACATGTGCATCTAAATTGAGCAATTTACTTCTTTAAGAAGTTCCAAAACAAGATTGGATAGTATTTGACCTTATTTATCCATCTACTAACAAAAAAGATTAAAATATTGTTAACAAAATTAATGTCTTTAACCTCCCCTCATTGATCAACATTGCCTCCACACATTTTTAATGATGTGCCAAGGTGTGTCGAAGCAAAGAAAAAAAGAATGGGGACACTTGTCCGAGTTGTCCAACACGTGTTGTATGAGTATCATACACAGTGGCGGAGCCAGAAATTTTAGATTGTGGGGGCAATATTCAAATACTATAATACTAAAAAATGTTATTTTACCAACAAAAAAAAAAAACTATATATTATCTAAGTACAAGATGAAAGTAAAATAATCACCTTACAATAGTATATAAATGAAAGAGAAATAATAATACTTTTACAAAACTACTTTCATCAAATATTAATATATTTACATTTCAATAAATATCAAGTGGAAGTCATTGACTTGAGAATTAGAGTGGGAATAAGCCGAGTCAAAGTTATGTTTTGCAAGTTATTTGTATGTATATAATAGACCAACCATATAGGCCTAAAAAGCTTTATCTATGGTTTGTGGCCTGACTTTTTAGCTAATAAGTTTCTAAAAAAGTATTGGCTTTCCCTGTTAAACAAAAAAAAAATGGTCTGATCCGATGTAGGCTAAGTTAAACGACGACCTGACCTGTTCTCACACGTACTTGCAAATAATGCAACTAATAATCATTAAATTCAAAATTTTATTTCAAATGAATCACTTATAGCACAAAAGAAATACTAATGAATCAATTTATTAATAAATGAGATATTAATTAGTCAGACTAACTTTACTTTGGTAAAATGATTTTTTATTTTTTTTACTAAACAATGGGGCATGAAGATGGCTTAACAATTATCTTATATATACTAAAATTAATTAGGAGTGCAGGCACATGCCCACACAAGGGTGCATGTAGCTCCGCCACTGATCATACAGGTGTCGGACACCGATCCAACGAGTGTCGAAACAAAGAAAAAAAACAAATTTTTAAGACGCCGGTCTGAGTTGGTCCGACACTTGTCAGACACCGTGACACGCCTAATCCTTTAGGTGTCCGTGCTTCATAGCTAAGGAGTTTCCCGAAACGAAATCACACGGAGAAACAAGGCCACATCTAAACTTTCTATTAAAATTAAAACAAATCAACTATGAAACGGATAAGAAACCTCCTTTCTTGATGATGATTCGGTCATGCTCACTGAAAGGTTTGTTGCTAATTTTGTTGGTATAAACCAACTTTCTTTCCTGCCCTATAAAGTTGTAAAAAAAAAATTAAAAGTGAGACAAAAAATGCTGAATAAATACACCAAGTTAAATCATTCTGCATCTCATCACATTATCTACAAATATAAGCACACAAATTAATATAACCAACCTGTTGAAGTTTGACCAGCCCAAGGTCTGCAAGGTCCTTAATTATGTTCCTCTGAAATTCGGTCAATGTGTTTATATTATATGCCTAATCATTGGGGAAAAAATCAAGTGTCAAAGTCGCATTAAATTGCAGTTACAAAAGGGAAATAAGACAACTGAGTAGAATTTACAACAATGTAGAACATAATAGTTTCATGAGCAACAGATTCTCAGCAAGGTACAAGAATGTCTAACCTCCCCAATGACATGAAAACTAAGCTCCAGCATGAATGATATCAAGTCACCTGCATCAACACCTCTTTCCTGCACCAAAAGTAGACGATGAAGAGCATGCAGAAAACAAATAGCAAAAACATATAGAGAAGGATAACTGTTACAGCTACCTCAGAATTAGTGATATATTCCCTGATGATGTACCAAAGCTGTGCATTTGTATCCATCAGCTGTAATTCATAGCAAACAATTCTAAATTTAGAAAAATGCATTACATTAAGTTCAAGTGGCTTATAAATCATTTGATGCGTACCAAAAACTGGAAGCCACTCTCAGTTAATTTTGGAGCTTCTCTGTCTCTGTATCAGTACATAAAAAATTATACCAAATATGAGATACAGTTTACAACAACCACATATATGAACAGAGTGCAAACAACTGTTATAAATGAGAAAGATCACATTAAAATAAACAGAACCTCTGACTCAGGAGACGCCGCTGGAAAATTTTCATCAAAGAAGAGCTTATGTTTAAGGTCTTGTCAACGTGACTTGGGCTTATAAGTTGCAACAAGAAACACTAATTTACCACAAAACAAAGTCATTGAAGATTTAGGCTTAATTTAGTCAAAATTTAAACACGTCACATATTAAAAGATGTACAGATTAAACAAAAAGTGGAATCAAAAGAAAAGGCACTTCACCTCCCATTGTTCCAAAGCATAAGTCTCAAGATCCTCTAAGGTTGGGAGCCTCACAGTAATATTAGAAGGCATTGATTCCCTCGGCAAAGTTCCACTGCCATATTCAACCACGAGAGTGTGTTACCAACTAAATCAAACATTCAAGTTGTACTATGACGGTAGTCTACATTTTAATAATCACGACATAGTGATTTTTTTCATATGAATTTTGAATTCAGGAATGGCTATTATACAGCATTTTGGTCCTATAATTTCAAGGAGTAACCACCCATCGTTTATATAGGTTTGTTAACTCATAATACGTGATATGGAAGGGTTTTATCGAACCACTCATATTAACAACTTTATGTACCTTAATAGCAACAAGGGAACAAGATGGGATAACTATTACCATGAATAGAAAAAGAAGACAAAGTGATGTACTACTCACCCATGTACTAAAAGATTCTTGAGACTTTTCTGATATGTTGAATTAACTTTGTAAGTTTTTTCGTTCTTCCTGCAAGAAGGTGAAAAAAAATACTAAACTGGGATAAAACAAGGGTCGAAAGTGATAATGGCGATGTTTCAGTAGTATGATCATTCAAAGCTTAAAACAAAGACTCGCAAAGATGTGGAGAATAATATACATAATAAAAAGGAAAAAATGAACCAGATTGTGACATTAAATCCTGTTCCTCGTTAATTTAAAGAAAATTCAAGAACGGACTATTAAATGTGTCATGCTATAAAGTGATTGATAAATCTACACAGATATGTATTCTAAAAGAATCAAAGGGGGAAAGCAAAGAGATTTAGCAAAAATCAGGAATACAAATAATTTTATTAAACAATCACATGCAACGGATAAAACAAGGTTTTATCACAAAAAGGTCCTTCAACACATACATTACAAGGTGCAGAATAAATCAGTTTGAACCATTTCAGAGGCATAAATAGTCTACTTTTTATATTCATAAAAGACACAAAAAATGAAAAATTTGAAGAGAGAATTGATCTCAAGTACCTGTCAAGAGCTTCATCAAAAACTCTCAATTGAACCAATCTATCAATGGCAACTTTGTGCTTTGATAGACCATCTGGAAGCACCCATTCCTCCAATAATTTAGCCGGCACAGGTCCATCAATATGCAATAACTGTAACACATATTTCTTTGCAAGAGGCGGAAGAGACCTAACATTTTATGATTTGTATGCATCAAAACCACGGAGCACGTTCAAAATTCAAGAAGAAATACAATTTACTTAGCCCATTTTATGATTTCTCTCAAACATCCCACAAGTACTTATTTGAGTTTATTTTATCTTTTATAATAGAAATAGCTTATATGTGCTTAATTAAGTTGTTTATCGAAATAGTCGAAAAGAGTTAGAGAATAATAACGAACCTGAGAATAGCTTCGCAGATGAATCCATTCTGGTAGAGTTTATCAAGTTTGATGGCAGGCATTGAAGCCACCATGTCCATGAAATTCTTGGCAATGATCCTAACCTCGGGCATTTTGATTTCGATTCAAGTGCTCCTCCTCCTCCTATTGGGTCATGGTGAACCCTCACACCATGCAGATAATACCAAAAGAGTTCAAATTGCGAGATGGATCAACGAGACTCTGATGGCCTTGTTATAGCTTCGGCGACTTGGTTACAACGAACCTACAACTGCAGAAGCTTTTGCAATTGGCGAGAGACTGTTTTCTCCGTCGCTTTATCGTGGAATCAGATAGATTGCCAGAAAGTGGTGAATAGGAATTTGGAATGGTTCAGTTCAACTTTTAAAGACACTTTAAAAAAAACTGATTCGAAACAGGTTTAATATTTTTGAACACTATTTTTTATTAAGGCAAGTTTTTTTTTATTGACAGATTTTTACATAACTTTTATTTTTCAGATTTTTGTATTAATTTTTAATTAAATAATTTAATATATAAATAAATAATGTAATATTTATGAAGAGAGGGTGACAGGTGGTGGTTCATAGTTGCTGTCGATGGTGGTTCATAGCGGACCTTCGGTGAGGTCGTGGTGGCACGTCGATAGAGTGAGGTGGTGGTTGGCACTTATCAATTTACAACTACACCAATATGATTTATATGAGCATTATTTATATTTATATATTTGTTTTGTTTATAAATTTCTAATTTTCTTAAAATTAAATTTTGGTAAAACATTTGTAAAAGGAAATAATACAGAGTTCAAAACAAGTTAAATCTATTTTTTAAATTAAGTTTGGTTAACTGAATTGGTTTAAATTTGTGGTTCAGTTTATGAACCATTTAATATGGTTTAATTTTTTTGTGATTCAATTTAGTTCACTTTAATGATATGGTTTAGTTAACCACGTTTTTACACACCCCTGGTGATGAAGCTGCTAAAGGATGATGATGTGTGTCCTAGGAGCTACCTGGGATCAATTGTGTCTGAAATTAAGAAGATTAAAATATGGTTCAATGAGATCAGCTTCTATTTTGGAAAATTGCTCTTCTTCCAACAAAAAGCGTTCCCTCTCAACCAAACTGTCCAAAATACCCCGCGTGAGTTAACTCATGTTTGGGTTATACACATGCGTAAGTTAACTCATGTACGAGTATTTTGACAAAACATACCCAGGAAAAACCAATTCTCTCCCAAATTGCAAATCGATTCCAAAAAATAGTATCCTTCTAATATATCACAAATCGTGGATCGACTACAATAGATTGATTTCATTTGAATAATCCTGAAAGCTCTTTCTTCATCTAATTGTGTTAATTTTGGTGAGTGGTGTTGGAAACGTGATTAGTTTCATACTAGCAGTAGGTAAAGAACGACAACATATGTGACTCAAAATATCATAAGATTTTAGAAGAAATATGATATCCTTATCTCTTGACGATTTGTGGTATGTTTTGAGAATTTTTCATTTAATTGTGTTGATTTTTCATAATCGATTTGCAATTTGGGGGAGAATTGGTTTTTTCTAGGTATGTTTTGTCAAAATACTTTTGCGTGAGTTAACTCACACAGGTGTATAACCCAGCGTGAGTTAAGTCACGCAGGTGTTTAACACATGCGTGAGTTAGTTGGAGAATAGCAGAATTCTTTTCTCTGTTTTGTTAGTCGGAGCAGTAGTGTTGAGGCCCATGTTTTGGCCCATTTACTCATAGTAAGCCCAACCGTGTTGGAATGAGGAATACCCTCTCTCTTCACCCCCTTTGTATGTACCCTGTTGTTCATTAATATATCATTCTTATATATTATTTTTTTTTTGGTAATATCATTCTTATATATATTATCAACAAAAAAAAACAATGTTGTTCGTGGACCTTGGTGAACCTTAAGGGTGTGTTTGGATTGAAAGTTTAGGAGGAGAAGGAAGGGGAGGGTTTACTTTTCTTTTTTGAATTACGGAAATTATAAAATGATATTTTGAAAATTGAATTAACAACATGATAAATGATCATATAATACTTCAAAAACACTTAATTTATTTTAAAAAAAACATTTTACATTGTTCATAATTTAAAAAATAAAAACGAGTTCTCCCCTCCCTTCCCCTCCTAAACCCTCAATCTAAACACACTCTAAGGGTTTTTGAAACATGAAATGAAATGTCTCAGAAATCATAGGCCATCAACAACCATACTCCTCGATCCTTAAGGCTCTATTTTGGAGTTTGGAGAAGAGGGTTTTGGGGTGGGAAATATTGAAGAAAATAGAGAAATCTTTAACATTTTTGAAAGAGTTTTCTTTTAGAGAATGATAAATTAATTTATAAATAATACTTTTTTAATTGTAAGAATATTATAACAATATAAATTGAATAGAAAGAATTCATATAAACCTTCCAAAATTCTCCTCCAATCCAAATTTTAAATTCTTAAAAGTTGAGGATTTTGTATTATGAAAAAAAATAAAAATAACCCCTAAAACCCTCTCCTCTCAAATTCTTATATTTCTTCCATGTGTTTCTTTCCTTTTTTCCAAACCCTATTCATCCTCTCCAAATTTGCAAACAAAGCCTTAGGACAAAACATTTTCCCCAAAGTCAACCACCAATCTTGATATTCATTCCTTCCAACAATTGATTGCAGGAGCCCTAATAATTAATTTAAGTGGTCTAAAATGGAAACAATTAATCAGAAAATTCAACAGATACAATTTATTGTTCCTTAGACATATAAGGACTCAGTACTATTCTTAGCAATGAGCTTATAAACATGGTTTTTAAATATACTGACAAAAAATCAGACAAGTAGCAGATCTTTCATATTTTTTACCCTTTCACAAATAATAGTTACTTTGATTCATTAAACCATTTTTATTTCCGCTTGTTTACTAGTTTTATTTATTTTACTTTGGTTTTTGGGTTCAAACTTGTTTAAGTGTTTTAACCATACGTACTTAAAAGGAGCACCTAAACAAGTAAGAAGATTAAAAGCTCAAACAAGGCAAGAAACACCCAGATTCTAATGAATAATTGATTTAACCACTGAATTTGAATAATTTGATTTCCCTTGCAAAATTTCAGCTCAATTGAACTGTTAATGACCCGACAAATGCAATTGAATGTTGACTAATTTAGTGTAAGCAAGAATGAATTTCTCTCTTCTCTACTTCACCTTTTGTTGTCACTAGATCCATTGACCTCACTCTCTTGTCCTAGAATATGACACTTCTCCATTTAATAAGTAAAACACATAAAGAGCTTCTAAATTTGGACCTTTCTGAATGTAGAAATGGATCCGAACAAATAAATCATCTTTAGACTCAAAGTTGAAATAATATATTTGTATACTATAGATTTTCAACGATAGTGTATAATTAATATTCTGACCTCAAGTCCGCTACGCCACTTTTACGAGATATTTTTCTCTTTTGATTTCGCGAGTAGGCCCTTACGGTTTTGTCATTTGTTAAAAGACACCTCGGTAAATTGACAAGAATGGAAGTTATTTATAAATTACTCTTAACATCGACGCTCAAACAATACAAAACATTTTTTATGTACCGAAACATCTATGAATAAGTTTTACTAAATGGTGGACATTTTGTCTCTATTCCTTTCTGATGTAGAGTTTGCTCACTATATAAAATTGTGAAGAAAATCTAAATTTCTTATGTCAATGCCAACGATTAATTGTATTTTATTTTAGATTCAAAGTTAACTATATGAATGGATTACTAATAATTAGTCACGTTCAATGCACCCAGCACTCATCTTTGACATAGATGCTCGGCTATAACATTACATCTTTACCATAACATGGTTGAATAATACAGTAGAAAAGAGAAATTTGTTCAAAATTCAAAGTCAAGAATCCGACCATATATATATATATATATATGATGTATCCATTTCGGTTACACATACACATGATATGACTTGAATGCATGTAATAATAAGTTGGTGTTTAACATCTTAGCTTTAGAATGAAGAAAATTTCAAATTCAAAATTTCTCTGCTTTTCTTTTTTACTATAAAAGAAAAAGTGGTGACAACAACAACATAAAGAATTTAAGAATAAGGATGCTGTCCAAAAAACATAAAAATTCAAACATAAGAAGTTAAGGAATCTAAATCTATTTATATATGTCTTTAGTACTTTAGTATATTGTGGTATACTAATGTTGAGTAAGTGTAGTTATACTTTTGTATTAGGCAATATTCCGAGTGGCAAATATAAGAAGCTTGGTGATAATAAGATCCAAAGGAGGGCCAACTCCAATCAAAGAAAGCAACTTATTATTTGCTCCTACCTTACCATGAATAAAAATGTTAAATCAACAACACAAAATTAAGAATTAAAACCCACCTAGTATTCTTTCAAGAAGTTTCTTTTTTTAAAAGATAATCTTTCAAGAAGTTAACAATAATTGTTTTAGCTGAAAGTCAACAATAATTTTAAACATGTCATATTTTGTCTAGTTTAATCAAGATTTCGATTAGGTATAGGGTGTCGCCAACTACACACTCACATGAGCAACATCTATAGTTAATATAATTTGATAAAATTGAATGTGATAAGTTACGCCACGATTCAACGACCAATGCAATTTTCACCTAAAAAACGATCATTGTAAATTTTATTTATTGTTATTTGTTTTTTTAAACACATCATTCATAGTTAAAGTATGAGTAATTTTAAACACATCATTCATATTTAAAATATGAGTAAATATTCTAAACAATGGATTAGTCTAAATGATAAGATATTTAAACTCATTAAACAGATAATTAGAGGTTCGATATTTAACTTTAACGTGTAAAAAACAGAGATTTGTACGATTACATGATAACACACACAAAATAAAAGTATGAGTAAGTAGTCTTAATTAAAAAAAAAAAAAGTGAATAGGTAATTTGGTTTATCAAATTGTACCACCAGTCCACTATAATAACTTGGCACTATCTCACCTTATAGTATATTTCAAATAGTATTTAGAGTTTGTTTGTTACTATTTAAAAGCATTATTTTTTTCTAAAAATTTATCACTTATATAGTAATTTTTATATGCTTTTTACAGATTTTGGAGAGAATTTTTTTTCTTCAGAAACCACTACAAATAAGATGTTTTATTAATCGTTCTAAAAATCATTTTTCTTGTCTTAGATGACGTGGTAAAAATCACATGTAACATATAAACAAATTTGAAATCTTGAGTTTGAATTCAAGATAAAGGTGTCCATCTTCATAACATTGATATTGTCAGTTGAACTATGTTTAAGGGCTTCGGAAAAAAATGATAAATGTTTTAGAGAGAGTTTTCATAATTGATGTTCATGTATGATAAACAAAAACAAAATTAATTTATATTTTTTTAATCTCTAAAAATTAAGGGACATATCTTAGCAACATCTTATATTTAAAAGAAATTCTAGAAGTAATGTAGAACACTATATTAATTCATTCCTAAAATTTGAGGGACAAAATTGGATATTTAACCATTGTAATATTTCCTCTAAAAAAACCATTCAATATTTGTTATTTATATCGTTTTTTCTACGATATATTAATTCACAAAAAATGGTGCATTTTTTTATGTGTTTTTCTTGTAGTTCTAAGTTATTCACATAAAATACTCATGATTTTTTAAATCTACAATTTTCACAAAATTTGTTGTATAACAAAAATGAATTTTATGTGAAAACCTATATGAAAGAGAGAGAAAATTTTACGAGAATAAACAAAAGTTTTTTTTGGAAAAGAGATTTTTTTAAAAAACAAGACTAAATAGGATAAAAATTTGTCTTTTTTGCTTATATTTTGGGACAAAAAAAATATGTTTTTTTTGCTTATATTATAGGACAGAGGGAGTACCTCATAATACAGTATGCCGTATTTGAGGATGAAACAGACAATTGACGACTTCATTGAGTAGCATACTCATGAAGTCTCTCCCCCTTAACATCAATTGAGGACAATTGTTCTACTATACCTTTTCACATTGCTTAAAAACAAATATAATGATAGTTTATATACAAGTTGTTCAACATCTTTTACAACAAAAAAAAAGGACAATATATCGAAACACAATGTAACCTACTTGTGGGTGAAATAGAGTAATATTTATATAATTTGTATCGCCAATAAATAGAACCAAGCATGTGAACCATGTTAATTTACATTTCTAACTCCACCCCGTACAAAATGGCATTACTATTTAACATGCCACTAGTATGCTGCTACAACCTACATGGTAGCTTAGATCAACCGCAACGCATGCAAATAATCCCCCCATGTATTAAAACCCCAAACAATAACGTCATGATTGATCACGATCGATAATTAATCTATGTGCTAAAATTAACCTGAGACGAACGAGTCACATGGTAAAACTCTAATGGCACGTGCCGGCTTGCCACAGTAATGCTAAAAAGGCACGACCCAATCCAACGACCATATCTTCCCCTCAAAACCTAGGACCACAACTTCACTTCCACACATCTAACATATCTAAATTTAACCTCAATTGTCAACGAAAATTGATTCACTTGATAAAACGTTGATTGTATCCTACAATCATGTGAGTTCATTCTCGTTGTCAGTGTTAAAACCTTTTTGATGGATGTGCGATAAGTAAATCTATTAACAACACATTGTGAAAAATCACTTGAATTAATTCAGTGATGTTTTGAAACTTGAAGCGTGTTCCTCTGATCTCATGTTTGATTTCATCGATGCTAATTTTGGTGAATTAATGCATACAAAAATGTGTACATGCGTTAAATGGGACTTCATATTGTACCTTTGAGACTAGGAAATCATAGATGGAATACTGAATTTTTATATCTAAAGTAAAAATAAAACAACAGTCTCTAACTCCCAGGTTATGTCCAGAACCATAGCGCTACATAATGAGAGAACTAAAAAACTTCCCCTAAAAAAATAAAAAAATATAACCGTGAGATCTGAATCGAACGGTGATAATTGAATCTAACTTCCTCTTTGCTCGGTCCATAAATACACCAAACCCGGCACTCACTCCACGCTCCTTTTGTTGTAACCTTCACTTCTAACTTCGACCAACTCAACTCTACTCTACTTTCTCTCTTTCCTTTTCTTTTCCTAACAAAATAAAATAAATAGAAAATAAAAACAAACAAAGAAGGAAAACAAAAAAACCGTTCACGTTTGGAATAGTTGAGTTCAAATTTCAGTTGAATGATTCTTTCCGCCGCCGTGAAATGTTACCGGCGGGAAACATAACAACAATTTTCCGGCACCGGAGAAGAAGAAGAAGATCTCGCTAAAATGGAAACTCAGAAGAGTCAATCAAAGCTTACAAGAACACAATCCTCACTTCTCAATCTCACTTCTTCACCAACAATTCGATCTTCATCGATTCAAAGCCTTTCTTCCATCAACGATTGTTACTACGACGAAGAAGACGACAAAAACAACAAGAAAAAAACCAAGAAAATCCAAACCCCAAGAATCGGGTCGACCCGATTCACAACTCCGGTTATCGCCGTTGTTTCATTCGGTTCCCTCGGCGCGTGTTCTTTCTTCTTCTACTTCTCCTTCCTCGGTAGCGACGAGGTTCCAACTTCAGAGAATCTCTTACTCGCTTTGATTTTCATCGCCGTTGCTCTTTACTTCATTTCAAAGAACAAAGGATTAATCAACTACAGTGTCTCCGTTTTGAAACAGTGGTACGAAATTAACATAAAACGGTTCGGGTTTGGGTTAACAAAAACAGAATCAAAACCGGTTCAATGGTTCATCGGCGGTGGTGGTGGTGGTTCAACGGCAACAACGACGACGGCGATGGCGAAAAAGAAGATAAAAGAAGGTGTTGAATTTTACAGCAACGGTGATTTTTACGAAGGGGAGTTTCATAAAGGAAGAAGTAATGGAAGTGGTGTGTATAATTACTTTGTGAATGGAAGATATGAAGGTGATTGGGTTGATGGAAGATATGATGGATATGGAATTGAGAGTTGGGCAAGAGGGAGTAGGTATAAGGGTCAGTATAGAAAAGGAATGAGACATGGTTATGGTGTTTATAGATTCTACACTGGTGATTCTTTTTCTGGTGAATGGTGTAATGGTCAAAGTCATGGTATGGGTCTTCAAACTTGTTCTGATGCTAGTACTTATGTTGGAATGTTTAAACATGGTGTTAAACATGGTCTTGGTTGTTACCATTTTAGGTAACTATTCTATATTCTATATTCTTATTACATGTTATGTTATGTTTGTGATTTAGTCTTGTTCAATTGATGCTACTGTTTTATAGGCTTTTAGTTATAATTGAGATGTTTTGTTTTATGCTAGGATATATAATGCATTTTTGGTATCACGGTGAAGTTTGTCAGAATCAGATTCTGACAAACCTAGCGTGATACCGAATATGAACATAGTCTAATAGATGGTTTTGGATGTAGTTGTGAAACATGTTTTTCTAAGTTATGGTATGTTTTTGGTTGTAGAAATGGAGATAGATATGCAGGAGAGTATTTTGGAGACAAAATTCATGGATTTGGAGTGTACCATTTTGCTAATGGACATTGTTATGAAGGAGCGTGGCATGAGGGTCGTAGACAAGGTATTGGCTCGTATACCTTTCGAAATGGTGATCGAAGATGTGGCGAATGGGATGCTGGCAACCTCAAGCATCCTATGCCACCACTAACTGATGTTGTCCTTCGAGCGATTCAGGTGATTGTTATTAGCGATTGTTTGTTTAGCTTGTCGATTTTGGCCCTTTACAAATGTTGGTGATTTTCTAATGTGCGTGTATTTTAAACTGCAGGCTGCTAGGAAAACAGCTGAGAATGCGATAAACCTTAAGCGAGTCGAAGACCAGGTTAACAATGCAGTGATCGCTGCAAACAAGGCTGCCACTGCGGCTAGAGTTGCTGCTGTGAAGGCTGTTCAGAACAGGATGGATGGAAAATTTTGTGAAACTTTTGTCTGACAGAAATCAATGTTAGCTGTTGTTTGCAATTGTAAATTTTTTACTATTAATTTTGAGTTACTTGGAAGATGTCACCCTGATGAGCTAAAGCTGATTGGAGGTTGAAAAAAAGAGTATGCTTTGATGTTTTTTTTTTTACCACACTGTAACTTGTATATAAACCATGTATATCAATGAAAGTTCAATTTTCTGCATTTCATTCTTCATGATTTAATTTCCTTTCTATGTCAAAATATCTTCTCTTTAAAACAAACGTGGATTTTGCCAGGAACTTCAAACTTGTCATGTGTCAAAGATGGGAGTGATCTTTAATGATATCATGTGTTTGTATGATAAAAAAACATTCTCCCACAAGCAACATCTCTGAAGGTAAAGATACATTGAAGATTCTTGTATAATGTTATCAATGCTAATAAAACAGGAAAAGATATTGCAGTATGTGAAAAAGCATATATGCTTGTAAGATTGACCCTTAAATGCAATTGGGAATAATGACTGTATTGTGCCCCATACTCTGATTAAGAATAGACATTTTGTTCAAGACATGATCATGAGACAAACCTCCATTACTTGGATCGAATAAAATTGAAAGAGAAGGAAACAAATACATGATGTTATAAACTATAATATTATATCATTATGTTTAATAAGAATCCATGTGATGCTCTACTCATGTAGGAGTAGGACAATGACAGGATTTCTCTTTCCATTGTTATTATTATCATTATTAATTTGTTTAACCAGAAGGCACATGATGTAGGGTGGGTAAGATCTTTATCCTTTTTCACAAAATATAAAAGGAAAAAGAGCATGACTTTTCTAGCATGCTAGATCTACAATCTGAACTTCACCCATTCTAAAAAGGCAATAATTTACTTATTTTATTTCTATTACTATTTTTTTGGTTAATTTTCTTATTCATTAAGGAGGTGCCAGATTATTTTTTCAATTTTCATGTACGTAGTTTTCAGTTTGTATCTTAGCACTGGATTCAAATCTTTCCTTGTGTAAGCTATCTTTGTTCAATGACTCCACATGCAACTCACAAAAGTCCAACAAGGAAAGGGTGGAGTGGAATATAGCTTGGGGTTTATTTTGGGACCTAAATCCATGAATGTTTCCCATGCTATCTTTTGTTTTTACAGTTGTTTTATTTTTGTAGTTTTGTATTTTTACTCAATTTTTCATTATTTGATCATGTAATAATATTTAAGGAAATGTTAACTAGTGTCATCGGAACACTGGTTAAGGACCTTAAATAGTAACTTTTTATAAAAGTTTGTGTAATAAGTGCATTGAAAATTGAAAATTTTAACTTTTGAAAGAATAATTTCTTAATTTAGGGGCACTCGTTAACAAGACCCTAATATTTAATATAATGAGCTAAAAAGTTTGGTTTTGGTAAGTTCCATGACCAAATTATTCAAAGCAACCCGAGTATGATCACAAAGGTTCGATTTGATTAAGTCACTTATCTTTAATCTCCCTAAAAAGAGTCACTTATCTTTAATCAAATTGGTCCTAAGTTTATAATCTCAAATTCAAATATTCTTTCATTTTGAACCAACCCAACTCAATGTCACCCCTGATTACACGTTTATTTCATCACAAAATCGACTTATCCAAGTGAAAATATTCGAGAATGGATTTTGGAATTTTATTGAAATTAATATATTCAATGGCTTTTGTTGCAATTTTGTAAACTACCTACTCCCTAATTTAAAATCAATTTTTGGATTAGAAGTGAAGTTCTGAGCGGGAAGCATGTCTGGTTTGCATTCATTATGTAGATTGCTCAAACATTTCCCGGTGTCATTGTCCCCTCATTAATGTTTCCACTTATTTTTATACTATTTTATTTTTGGAGTATTGCAATTATATAACTAGTGATTCGTTAACTAATGCTAAATAATCATGCAAACTAGGCTTGGATATTAGCAATCCCACCAAATTTTGAATGGATAAGTTAGTTATCTCTTTATTTTACAATTGAATCCTATTATAACATGTAACTCATCCGTTTTAAAATATACGTCATTTTAATAAGTGATACATAATTAAAATATAGTTATTTTTAATAAGAAAAATTATTGCTTACTATAGAAAAATTATCTTTTACTAATTACATTTTTTGTTAATAACACTTATTAATAGTATAAGGAGTAATTAATTTTTTTGAAAGTTAGAGTAAATAGTAAGAGTTAAAAATCAATATTAATATTTGATTGATATTGTAAATATATAAATTGGTATAACTCATTTTTTTCTATAACATTTTTTATTGTGAGACGTAGGAAGAATTATCTTTTAATTATTCTTTTTCCTTTCACTTTTTCTTTTAGAAATCCTTTCACTTATTTATATTTGAGAAAAAAAAATACTAAATCAATAATTTATTTTTTTATCATAAATATAAAAAAAAATCTCTTAAGTGATTTTCCCTAAAAAAAATCTCGTAAGTGATTGCCGTCTGTCATCCAATCCAAAACATAATACTTGTCATAATTTATGAACACTATTTTTCCTCCACATGAGTGTTCCCACATCAGAAGGAATTCAAATTGATATTTTAAACATAATTTAGTAACAATTTCTCATCTAGTTCTTGCAACCCTAATATGATGGCACCTACGTACTACTCTCAGATACTCATTCCAGTACTCATTCATTATTTAGTTATAAGACCAAACATTCAGAAGACATTAATTGATGAATCAGTACAACCGTTTGTACTTGTACACCGTTTGTTACTTTGTTTTGTCCAAACTTGTTGACTTCTTAGTCTTACAGGTCAAGGAGTACTTTGATGGCCAATTTGAACTCTTTTTTAGCACTTTAGATTGAAGTGTATGTAAAATATTTTCTTGTCCTAGCTTTGTATAGTAAATTTCTCGTACTCTTTATTTTGTTTTTTCTCTCCCAAGACCTGATACCAACACATCACATTGGTAGATTTAAACTTTCAGTCAAATTCTACAATAGATTATTATATATGAATTCGTTAATGATATAAAAAAACAATGTATTAAAGGATGGTAAAAGTGAATACTAAAAGAAAAGTAGTAGATAGAAAAGGTTGCTTTGCATGTCACTAGTGAAAGGGAGGTTTGAGAAAGCGGTATTTAAAAATCAAATAGTATGTATTCTGTTCACGCATCAATGCAGATCCATTATGAAACTACACAAGATATGTCTTTCTTTACCGTTAGCGTATTGCACCGTTAATACCAATATATTTATATAAAAAAATCCGTCAATGATGTAGTTCGAGAAATGCTATGTTGTGGGCACATGACATGATTCTTTTTACACCTTTTTTCAAGAAAATACTTTAGTGTATAGAAGGGTAGATCAAATTAATGACTATATCTGTCAAATGGGCGGATTTGATCAATAGAAGATTGTTCTTTAGCACTTTGGATTTGCTCTATGGCACTCTGAACTGACGAAAATATCATTAAGGATAATTAACTGTTGTTGCTATAACGGTAGTTAACTATCGATTTCAGAGAAAAAAATGTATTTTAGAGTGGAATGCACATACAAAAGAATATTTAAAGATCACTTAGGATGTGTTTGGTTGCGAGAAGAAAATAAGAAGAGAGAAAGAGGTGAGAGAGAGTAAGGGAAGAGAGAAAGAGGTGAGAAATAAAGTAGATTTGAGGTATTGTTTGGTACAAGTGAGAGAAAAAAGAAATAGAAAAGAGAGAACTGTTGATTATTTTTGAAATTACTAGAATATCCTTAAAAAAATCCTCTCATCAAATTATTTTATTTTTATTTTAATTCAATTAATTAATTGAAATGCCGCAATTATTAAACTGAGTTTATTTTATTTTTACTTAATTATAATTTAATAAAAAAATAATAATTAATGGTTTATTACAATATTAATTAAATGAACCAAAAAAAAGTCACATGATGATATAATAACAACAGCATAAGCGCACCGTTGCACTACATCACAAATTAAAGGGCAAAAAGGTAAAAATACCAAAATGAGCAACTTCTCTAGCCTTTCTATGTTTTGGATAGAAGAAAAAACATGTGGGCCCCACCTCATATTTGTCTCTTTTCTCTCTTTCATGTGTGTGTCAAACAAGAGAAAATGCTAGTTTCTCTATTATTTCTCTCTTTGATATCTCTCTCTTCAACATTTCTCTTCTACCAAACAAAGTGTTAATGTATGTGTACATAACACAAACAAAGGGGTATTCAAAGATGAGAAAATGTTTCAAATCAAAATTGGACAAGATCATTAAATATCCATGAAAGAAAATATCAAGAAGATACGTTAAACATAATTCAACAACGTAAAATAACATAATAAAACACAACATAATAAATCACGAACAAGTCAAACTAAATTATTCATCTGGTTCTTCCATGCAAGCCCTGATTTCATCATATGTACTAGGATGAACCAAACTTTCACATATATTTTGGAAAGATCTTACCAAGAAAGCTTCAAACATGATTGGTCCTTTAGAACTATACTAACCAAATATTAAGAATATGGTTATCACATCGTCGTATTTCCTAAGCTTTATCTAGGTGAATTGAACGCTTCCATCCATGTCGATTGATCGTGATACTCAACATTGTACACCCTCCTTGTGTCTCTATGGTTGAGTCGATGATTAACTTGGCCTAACTGATCCTTCTACCCGAACAGAGTGATATCAGCTCAGACCCTAAACATATTGGATTCCCCCTCGATATAGTAAATTGTGACTAATTTGATGTTCAAATCTACTAGATAAGTGGTCATGATTTTGTAGTGTCGTTTACAACAAATGAATCTAACGCACCAATTTATAGTAGTTTTTGTGCGTCATGGATCATAGAAATTATCGGTGCAACTTATAACACAAAAAAAAAAAATGCATCTGATAGTTAACTACCGTTCCTAATAACATCAGTAATTGTCGTTCCTAGATGATAGTTAAGTATCAGTTACAAAGGCAAAACATGCATTGTGTGGCAGAAACTCAGCTTTTGTGTTTTGGCGACTACTTCATACATTTCCTCATTCTTACATTCCTACATTCATGCATTTCATTAATTCAGTCATTCATAAAATCAAACATAAATCATTGGAAACAAATTCATTTGGTTAAACATTCATGAATTGTTTAGGTATGAATTTCATTAAACAAATCCAAAACCAAAAACCAATATCCATCATTTGCAATAACCGGAAGAAAAAAACATAATTAGTTTCTGATTCACCGGCTTAGGGGGTTCTTTCTTGAGAGGGGGAAATGTCTTCGGGTGAGCTACCCGATAAAACAAGGACATGTATCCCAATATGTGGTGCCATGGATCCTCCACCTCCGGACGCCTACTAGCCTCAGGTATGATGTGGAACAAGAAATATAGGAAATCGAAAGCTACGTGGACTACACTAGGAGCAGGCACAACTTTTGAATGCCTACAAACCTTATGCACATGCATATACTCTCTCTTCACTTGTTATAGAAAGTAGGGGATACACATTCCCTCAACCATGCATAATTTATCCTGATTAACAACATATCTCTTATCAGGATATGTCTCCCGATTATTATCGTACACGCTGAATATGATGTCATCCACGTTCAGACGATCAAGGATTATCCTATAGGGGTGCAATATTGTGTGACCCCTGCCAAGAATCGAATCGTGTAGCCCACGGAAAATCAGCGGCATAGTCTGGATGCTATGTATATGGAAATATTCCTCTTAAATGCTTTGTATTTCATGTCTAAAAAACAAACCTAATTATAAAAACATATTAAAATCACAAACACAAATATAAAAACATAAAATTATTAAATTAAAATTAATTACCTACATTATGGTAATATATCCACCCATCAACATTATTTGGTATTTAGTAGCCTTAGACAAATAAGTATACAAATAAGTCAACGTCATACCATCCCATGGCCTTAGTGAGATGCTCGTAAAAAAATTCTTCAGCCATGCAAAACCAATATGAGCACCAAACATTTTGTCGCACTCCTTATCCGCATAATATTGGTCAATACAAAGAATCTCAACCATGAGTTTAGCACCTTGGTCTTGGGAGATTTTTGCCATAAGATTCATTATTCTGCCATGGATCAGGAGGTGCAGAAGACATGACATATCATCCAGTGTGATGATCATCTCGCCAATCGATAGATGGAAGTTGATGGTCTCTCATACCACCTCTTAGTTAAAGTCATACACATGGCATGACCCACATTTTTGAACCACACTAATCTCACTAGTCTAAGTAGCATATCTCAATAGATATTCTTCTATTGATATTCCTCTTCAAAATATACATTCTTCGTACCAATTAGAGATTGAACCTTTGAATTATATGTATGCTTTAAAAGTATGGGTATCTCAAATGTTTTAAAAATTAGACCAAAGGTAGAATCGATGAGACCTTGAATCATGGTTTGATTGATTAAATAAGGTTCAACAAATAAAAAAGATAAATAGTATTATAAAATTTAGAATTAAAAATGTAAAAAATAAAAATGGGTGAAATAATCATGATTCAATCACAATTCAACTCAATCTAACTCTGATTTAACTCGGTTCAACAAAAATACACGATAATCCAAATCAAACCAAATCGATAAATTGGTTCAACTGATCGGTTCAATCCAATTTTTAAAACCTTGAATTATTTCCAACCGTACAACACCATTTAGTTGTCAATTTCAAACCATGTGCAAAAGTAGTCCTTTAGATGGTCTCAATCAAAACCCAAAAGAAATAAAATAAAAACAGCTCGCATGGCCCTATGTTTTTAGCTCGCATTATTGAATTGCAATACTCCAAACGGAAAGGGCATTTCGTGTTGATCATCCTTCGAAAACAGAAAAAATTGGCAAATTAAGGCACAACATATTCAATCTACTCAAATTCCATATAGGCTCATGTAGGTTAAGCTTAGCTTTCAAATGTTAATGAAATAGCATAGATAACTTTGTCCTAGTTATCCTAAATATAGCCATTAATTAATAGCTTAGCATAAATGACAAAACACTATATTATAAATTTTGTAAAGGATTTGCTAATTTGCACCACTGTACTTGTTTTTCTCATATATTTTATCTACTATAGATAGTCCTATAGAAACAATGTTAAATATGAAATATGAAGACTTTATTCAATCATAATTAAAATATTGATTCAACTATATTGTAGAAGATTAACCTCTTTCGGTGAAACCCTCGTTGGTAATCCCACTCATTTCTTATTGAATGTAATTTAACAAATTATAACTAAAAATTTGTTGTTTCTTACTAATACAAATTTGTTGAATACACCTTAATTTAGACCAACTAGAAAATTAGTAGGGTTAAATTAGCAAATTCATAGAGACTTGACTTACATACTATTTTTTAGTTGTTAAATTAGTAAGTTGCAACCAAAATGTCGTCGTAAAATACATTTTAAGGTGTAGTTTGTTATCATACATCCACTGAAATAATAAAAAGGTGTGTTATGCAAGCATAACTCGGATGGTTAAAGACTGTAGTGAATTTATTATGTTGAGAAACTATGAAGATGCTTGCATGTGACAATCTCCACTTCTATGCACTTGATGTGTCTGTATAAATTTTGCTATTGGACATTTTGAGGAAAAAAATGTGTGGTGTAAATTGGAAAATCGATTTATACAATTCAACCATTGCATATGTTGTGTTCACTTGAAACGAGGAAGATGTCTACATTGACTTGCTAGTGGTGATAGATATTTAAAAATAGACAACTACAAAAGTATATAATGCAATGACGTTTGAACCTTTGAATCACAAAAAAGAAACAAAGAATTGTCCTTAGTTTAAAGTAGATGGGCGGGATGACAAAAATAGGATGCGATATCAAAACCTTATACAAATTTTAGGTCACTTTCTTAGTTATAGTGATTAGTCACATTCAGCAATATGTCTCAAAGTATGAATTACACTTGTTGTGTGAGATGTGAGTGCTAGCTTAGGTCAATTCACCTAATCCATATCAACTTTCTTGATTTTCAGCCATGAAATTTCAGGTACACCTAATGACCTAAATAAAAAGAAATTCATAGCTGTGTCACATAATAATGTACGTTATTTTAGATATTTAGCTAATAAAAACTATATTTAATTACTATTAGTGAAATAGTCAACAGCCAGTGAAATTATTATTAGCTATTTTGTTTAAAAATTATAAGAGACTATTCTTTTGGCTATTCTTTAGTACAAAGTGCACAACTTGTGCCGAAGACTTTTTTCAATACTTTTGATTTTAAGACCTATTGTTTATAAATGTTGGTCATACGACAAGCACACATATTTAAAATTAGTACAAATGTTGGACATAACGAAAATAAACATAATATATTTGTATATTGTGGTCACAATTCAAGATTAGCTGATGAATCCTCAAATCACATTAGTAAATTTTGTTGAATTATGAACATTCTAGAGATAAAGAATGATTATTTAAATTTGTTGGTTAAATTCAAAACAACCACGTAAATGAGTTGACCACCATAAAATCTTAAGTTTAAGACTTATATATGTGAAATTTCTAATTCACACTAATTAGACAACAATCTCTGCTTAAAATACAAGTCTATTTCATTAAACACGTTCTGCTGCTCTGGTTAAAGATGGGAAATCAAGATTGTATATAATTAAAACCCTTGTTTAGAAATGTTTGCCCCTACATTCTATTCATTGTGGTCATAATTCATCATCAAATACATTATTAGCAGTTTTTTCCTGTCCTCAACTAAAAACCAAAACCTTTCCCAGTTTCACTTCTGAATAGCTATAATTACTACGTATATGGGATACCAACTGGTTAAATAAATTTTGTTGAATTATGATTTATGTCCATTCTAGATATAAAGAATGATAATTTAGACTTTATCAAACTTTGTGGCTTATATTGAAAAGAATATCACCCATCAACATTCATGGCTTATGTGATTCATATATATGTTCATTTATGGTCAAAAAAGAAAGACATGATCACATAAGTTCGAAATCATACTTTGATATTTCCTTTTTTTGGAAGTTAATTCAATAGATGAAAATATTTCCTTTGATTTAGGGGGAAGATATTTGTAAATATTCAATAAATGAATATTTCCCAAGGAGTCATCAACACATAATATTTCTTTTTGCGGGCACCTGTGAAAAAATGATAAAAAGAGCTGTATTTGCTAGAGAATTGGGCGTGCCGTAATGCATGACTACTTAACCGGTTATCTTTCACAAACAAACAAACACATACTAATTATTAACACTATTTCCTCTTTCTCCAATCCCCACCTCTTTGTTCTTTCTTCATCACCAAAAATCATTGGCCTACCTTACTTTCTGGATGATGCATTTTTTTTGGTGTGAAATATATTAAATTTAACTGGAACTAACATTTGTCAAAAAAAAAAACATTTTTTATTTTAGGAAAAAAAAACATTTGTCAACAAAAAAAAGTTGAACTAACCTTACTTTTCTAATTTGTCAAATAAATAAAAATAAAAGACTAATTCTCTTTAAGACCAATTCTTGTAAAATTTACTCAACTTAAATTTCAAGAATTTAATTCTTGAATAATATGATATTTTAACAATATAATAGTGTACTCTATAATTCAGTTATCTTACAAATTCATGTGTTTTATTTTTATAATCATTATTGATTTATAATTTTCAAAAAGTATATTTCATGTTAAAATAAAATTAATTGATAATTTATGAATTAATTTTTAAATTGTATGAAATATTTTAACTTTAATTTAATTATTGATTTTAAAAATTAACGATTAATTAAATTAATGCAGTTAAACCTTAATAAAAGTTGTCAAACAAAACAAGTTTGAAAGAGTTTCCTCCCAAAATTATAGTGAATTCACTACCACACATAGTTTCTTAACTTCTTTCTGTTGATTATTGTATTTCCCCCTATCACTCCTTGAATGCTAAGGAGTAACATAAAAATTATTGTATGAATGAAGGAAAGGTTGACACTTGACAGAAGAGTTATTATTAAGGCAGTGAATTATAACTTGGATGATTTGCCAACTCTAAGACAAAAAAAAAAAAAAAAAACTATTTACTAAGTTGTATCCTTAAAATTTTGTTAGGACTTATTTTGTTGATGATTAATTTAATTTCCACCGGAACCACATTTAGTGAAGTCTCTTCTACCAACTACATTTATTCTACTCATAAAATTTCGTTTAAAATGTACGAGATTAGTTTCACTCGAACCAATGTAACGTTTGTCCTTAGAATATAAAAAAGGTACGTGGCCAGAATTTAAGTAAATTTTTTGTATAAGATGAAATGGTTTGGCATCATATCAATGTATGTAGCAATTTGATATATCAGATGTTCCAGCTTAAAATACCCGCACTAACCTTTTTAACTTGCATGATGTGTGAGAAAAAGACACATCGATTACTATTGTTTTGGATCAGTCATGATTATGTTCCAAATTTTTTGGTTGAATAATTCTATGGACGTAACAAGAGCAATGGGCTAGTGTCGACATGGAACGAAAGTCCCTTTATTTTCTAACAATGGAGTACATAAAAGTCCCTTCCTTCCTAGTTGGTTCATACAACTATCTTCAAGTGGATGTTATTTTTTGTCCTTGGCTGGTTATATAAGAGAACATGTTGATTTGAATCTTAATAACGTTTGCTTTGCTTAATTAATAAGGAAGATTAATGAAGTAAGATCCATAACAAAGTAGTATAATCAATAGTCTAGTTTTTCACCTTTTTTTCACGAGATATAATCAATTGCTCCAACTGTTGTTTAATCTTTCCTAAAGGTGTTGTATCGGTTGTAGTTGTTCCCTTTTCTATGTGCTTGATCAATTGCAACAAAGTATATTTGTTAATTAGTGTTACCAATTTTTTTAATTGTATTGTACGAAAGTATTTACCATTGTTTAGCAATGATTAAATTTGTTTGATAATATGTATGGCACATAATAAGTGAGTTTTTACATTCCAATCAGGTTTTTCCTGTGGTACAATAAAGGTAAGTGATCAAACTTTTGACTGCTTGGTTAAACTGCTCGAGTTTCTCGTCACTCAGATTAACTACGTGTTGATAGTGTTATGCGTGTGTTGCATCTCAATTAGTTACTAGTAACCTATATTGCACTGACATTTTTGATTGAAAGTTTGTCCCAATGACACCGACATTTGTGATTACATTAAATTATATCATTTTATTTAAAAATGTATTTGTGTCAACGTATCTGGGTCAGTGTCGTGTCTGGTGTTTGTGTCCTGATGACACCGACACCTCAATTAGTTACTAATAACTAATTTAAATAAATTTCAATTAGTTGTGTGATGACAAACTTTTGTAGATGGTGTTATGTAACTTCCTTAACCGGTAATTATAGTGTTATTTTGAGTTGGAAGAAAATCAATAAGGTTAACTCATTGTACTCATTTCAAGGAATCTTGGCATTAACACCACCACTACTTTTTATGAGGGGATTTAACAGCACCAAGTCGTCCATTTGTATCATGATTGATCTATTACCAATGATAGCATGAATATGGTGGTGGCCCTCCCATATCTAAAACTTGCACATGTAAAAAAAATGTTACAGACATGTGAGAAAGACAAATCTATCTGTCCCATTTGCATGTATGAGCAAGCAACAAGTTACTTTGCTTCTGAATGTAAATTTCTGTTTGCAGAAATAAATGACAATTAAGGAAGTCCTGATTTAACTTACAAGAACGTGTAGGTACTTAGAGGAAAATGATCATAATAGTGCATGTGACGAGGTAGGTGATTGATTCTTTGTTGCGATGATTCCGTGCTTCTCAGAGTGGTATGGTTAAATCATTTATCAAACATGCTAATTTTATACCAATGAATTAAAATCCACTGTCAAGATGTAAGGATGACTGCAGTACTGTAACTTCTGTTGCAAGTTGTTACATGTTCTATTTTCATATTTTTTTTTAATACACTTTTCTAGAGCTATGCTAAGAGACATCAAAATATTATTTATTTTGAGAATGAAATATTAAAATTGCTCATATGATAAAATTTCATAAACAATTTTGCAATTCAAAAAGCTAATGCATTATTTTGAGAATTATCATATATTATGATGTTATTAAGTCAACTTATAAAATATTTGTAGAAGTCACAAATTTCTAAACATGACCATAAGAGCATCTCCAATGTCCATGTAAATGTGTGGATCTAAATGTAATAATAGGTTTTTATGGCTTGTTAAAAAAAAAAAAGGTTTTTATGTTAAAGCATGTGCTACTTTTAAGAACAACATCCACATTATAACATACTCTTAATGTTTTTTTTTTAGAGAAAATCGTGGTTTAGTCTCTTATGCGATCATTTTTATGTTAGAAAAGTCGTTTTTAACTTTATTCCATTATTAGAGTGAAATATCTTTATCTAATGTGTGAAGGTAAGAAGGGTCCGTATTCTTACTTTTTTTGTATTGGAGATGCTCTAAGTACCTTTATTTTTCATTTTTTCCATGTCCATGCAAAAATAGATATTCCTTATATACTCTTCATGAGTAATCACAATTCACTCCCAAAACCTTAATAATGGTAACGAAAAACTGTGAAGGAAATTGAAATATCCATTTCCCTTCTCTGTTACATATTTCTTGCTTGCACTACAATGATACAAAAAAGGTATTGGGTCAAAGATTCTTTTATATGAGCATTGCTTTCTATTCTTTCTTCACTATTAAAAAATATCTCGTATTTTTTAAAGTATAACTCAAAGTGTACAAATTATTTGAAAGTGCTCTAAAGTTTAAAAAAAATCAATGATTTTTCTGAATGCATATATTCAAATTGATGTTGAGTTGAGAAAAGTATCCCCTTTACATTTTTAGGGGTTTAAGCCCAATTTAACTTAATAACTATTAGCCCAATTTTACTTCTGTTTTCTTGATAGAGAAGTAAGCTATTGCCACTCTTCCCTTGCAAGTCACAATCCAAAATCACAAATTAAAACAAACCGCGGGAATGTAGAAGCAACTTTGACAAGCTGTTTAACCCAAACACTCATCCTTTTCCTACCCATTGAAGGAACAGTGGTTGAATTGAAACCTCAAAGATCAAAGCATAGCAAGGAAGACTCTTGCTTTTTCATTAGGACACACCTCAAACCACCTCTAAAAAGAATCACTTCATGCAAACCCCACAAGTATTCCTTTCCCTCCATCTTTCACATATATAACCTTCCACCTTCATCAATTTCCAACCCAAATCTTAAACACACACTCAAAAGTCAAAAATTGAATTAACAAACTCCAAAAACATCATCATCAATAATCATGTCTTTGAGTCCTCCAAGAGAGAGAATAAACAACCAACGTAGAAACTTTCAACTCTACTATTGCTTCCAATGCAACCGCACGGTCCGTGTTGCACCATATAACTCCTCTGACTTGATATGCCCCCGTTGCTTCGGCCAATTCATTTGTGAAATAAACATTCCAAGACCAAGACTCGTCGTAGACTTCACCGCACATGATCCTTCCCCAGAAGCGCGTTTACTAGAAGCACTTTCCATCATGCTCGACCCACCCATCCGTCGTTTTAACCCTGAAACCCAAACACGACGCCCACGTCGCGCCACACAAGTTCCCGTGCACCGCCATACAGGAGATCATCACCCTACCCAAACACAACCCGAACCTGAACCCGGGATCCAACACCGTCCACGTACATGGGTCATTCTACAACCCGTGGATCCTTCTTCAAATTCCGATTCAAACACATTTCAACCGGTGATTTATCCACGTGGACGACAAGGACCAATTCCACGTGGCGTTGATTCAAGAGACTATTTTTTTGGGCCGGGTTTTAACGAACTAATAGACCAAATAACAGAAAATGACCGGCAGGGTCCACCACCGGTGCCGGAAAGAGGTATAAACGCAATTCCGACGGTGAAAATCGAAAGCAAAAATCTGAAAGAGAATTCTCATTGTCCTGTTTGTCAAGAAGAGTTTGAAGTTGGTGGTGAAGCGAGGGAGCTTCCATGTAAACATATATATCACTCTGATTGCATTGTTCCTTGGCTTAGACTTCACAATTCTTGTCCAATTTGTCGTCAAGAGATTCCTTTTTCTTCTTCTGATGATGAAGATGAGTGTAGTGATGAAGGTGGTGGTGGAGGTAGGTTGCAAAGGTGTTTGAGGTGGACAAGAATTTCGTCTCTTTGGCCTTTTCATGGAAGGTATCGGAGAGTTCATCCACAAAGAGACAATGGTTCTGGTTCTGCTTCAAGAATAAGGGGTGATTGATGATTAAATTAAATTAACTCGATGCATCATGATAATTCTTGTTCATCGGATTTGGATCCTCTCATGTTTGAATCCTGCATAAGGGGATTATATTGATTATCTAATCATTCAATTTATTGGATTCTACTACTTAAAATATGCATAAGTTGGGGTCAATAAATTTTATATGAGATCATCAACGTAATTCTCATTTTAGATTCAAACATGAGAAGATTTAAATCCGATATACTATAAGTTATATTCTCAACAATCAGTATTTTGCAGCAAAATATTGGCCGCGGGGGATCTTGATCCTACAAATGCATTAGTAATAATTTAAGAATACAAATGTTGATATTACATACGTTTCTTCATTATGGTGTGTTGTCATGTTCATGGTTTACTTTTGATATGCATATGATAAAGTTCATTATTTATTTCCGTAGCTAAACTAATTGATTGCAATATTTTTAGCTGAATTCATTATATAAGCTAAATCCAAGCACGATGCACAAGGGTAAAATAAGTGAATTTAGGAAATTTTCTAAATAAATCATTCACGTGCTTGGCATCTGTTTAAAACTCTCCAGATAATTTTTGAAACAACAGAAGAAATTGAAAATGCATGTTTATTATTGTTGGTTAAATCTAAAATTCATATTTGTGCTCATTTCAGACTCTAATCCAAGGCGGCAATCTTGCTGCATTCTGTAATCTGTCCAAAGAATTACTGCAACTTGAGGCTTAATGCTGAGTATGATTTGCAGCAGACAAGTTACAGGCACGAGTAAGTTACAGATTGAACTTGGATACAATGCATTTTTTACTCCTCTCAAACTCTTCCAAGTTTTTTCATCAAGTAAAAATGCCCAATTTAAGGCTTGCATCTAAATAAGGCTTGTTTGGTAGGAATGGTCTTGCTATTCTAAACAAATTAAATTGTCTTTTATGTTCCATCAAGCTCCTCTGAAAAGAAAAAAATCCATCAAGCTAAGAATCAGCTTCAACCTCAAAAGCTTCCTATGAAGATGGATATCCGTGTAAAGCAATTATTTGTTGTCATTTTAATTTCATAGAGGTTACGTTTATTCGTTTATTTAAAACCTAAAAATGTAGATAGTTAAATACAAACAAACAAGAAATGGTGACTGTAAATGTTGCCAAAATAAGATATTGGTTACTATGTTATATCAATGTGTCTGCTACAAGTAATTATTATTTTTTAAGAATTGTTACTTTCTTTGCACGTCTCTTCTCTTCCTTTAAGGCATAGGACACATTGCAAAAGATATGCAAGGATGAAATGAAAATCACATCCTTCAAATATATATAGACTTCACATTTCTATCAAATCTGTCTAGTTGAAAAAAAAAAAAAAAAGACAACTTAATCTTGCTCAGTTTTGATAAATAATGCATAAGTCAAACAGTGTATTATTCGAACAAATCCTTCAGTTTGATCTTGACTGATTGAAGACCGTCTTGAAACCCTTCTGTATATGCAGTGTTCTTAAATGTCATCTGCAATAAAAATAAAAATAATATAGTAATAA
Organism: Medicago lupulina; assembly: GCA_958299785.1. Taxonomy (NCBI): domain Eukaryota; kingdom Viridiplantae; phylum Streptophyta; class Magnoliopsida; order Fabales; family Fabaceae; genus Medicago; species Medicago lupulina. The sequence goes on along the minus strand of OY283144.1, from coordinate 20,665,909 downwards.
GACTGGTGATTTTAAACCTAATGTGCAATAAAAAAAACCTAGTGATACTGATAATAATTTGAAGCCACGATATAATATACATGGGAGAAGACTTTGATTTTCCAAGTAAGAAAAAAATCTGATGGCACCTCCATATACTTACAGCAAGATTTTTCAAATCAGAGGTTAGGTTTTTCTGTAATTTGTCAGACAATGCAGTACCAAGCTGCTCTCCATGCATCTTTGTAGTTTCTTCATTGATCTGTATCGCCAACATTCTTCAGCCGGGTGCAAGATGCATAACATAACTTTGAAATCAAATAAAAGTACGCTTTTTTTTTTTTTTTTTACCTCTGAAAGCAAAAATTTTGATGTCTTATGCAATATCTCTTCAACTAGTTTCCCAGCGTCTGCAAAGGATCCTGATGACTGAACAGTTTTTTCCGGTGTTCCTTTTGAATTATTCCCAGCAACGGATGGCTTGACAACTTTGGCTGCACCAGAAATATTTTTATTTCCTTAATACAGTCACTGGGATTTTTTTATTTCAGAGTTTTTGTTACCCTCACAAAATTATAGTGATATTTGAACAACTATTTGTGACAACTCCCTTTTTCTCTCCGTATCTCCAATAGCTTTCTCAGGTCAAACTTAGATACTAACTTATTTCACCCAAGATTGCATACAGATCCATACAAAAAACAAAGACTATTATGCAAAGAAAAAATATATTCAGTAATAATGCAGAAATACAATCCTCTCAGAATAATATACTAAACATATTGTAGAAATGACAACAACTGAAACAAAAAGTAGTTTCCATGTAAAGAACATGCTGTAAAGAACAACTATAGTGGAATTTTTACCTGGAACTGTCTTGGTCTTAGTATCCACAGAAACAGCCACAGAAACAAGGTTTTCCTTCTTAGGAACTTCTGTAGATGATTGCTTTCCTGGTTGATCTGGCAAAATTATTGAACTGGAAGGAACTAGAGCAGCTAGATCAGGAGGCTGATCTTTTCCCACTGCAGGATTGGCCTGTATGGAGATTAAGGGAAGACAAATGATGGTTATTAACAAACAATAGAATAATTTATTAGTAAAAAACAAAATCTACAATAGGCATCGCCTTAAATTAACTCACCTCCAAATCAACATATGAGGGATCTCTTCCGATTGATTTAAGAAATTTGTCAAGACCACATACATTTAGAGCTGCAATTGTAAAGGAACATCTTGTTATAGTTATTGAACTTGCAGGGCATCAAAAGATAAGAGATCTTACACAGATCCATAAAAACTATTAAGTGTTCAATTTTCAAAAACGAAAATAGTAAATATCCTGTTTGGTCTTTGGGTTTCAACTGGTAGACTCATGGTTTCGTGAACCGTAACAGTTGGTTTTGCAACTAGTTTATTTTTTTCTATTATTAATATGAAAGACAACTCACTTACATATGGACATGTCATTTGACAATGGATGGAAGAAACAATGCTCCTGGGTCTTGAATCCTTGATCTAATAGCAGTGAAACATCTCTTCATGGAAGGAAGAAGAAAATGCATTAGTTCCGTATAAATAGATTTGCTAAGTGGGTGAGAACAGTGTTTGTGAACAGTCTACTAAGCAAACACATAAACACCTCTAATTATAATCCTTCACTAAGCTAGTGCACAATCAAATAATTTCGCATAGATCATGAGATTTCTAATCAATCAGCACATCCAGTTCATCATTCAAGAGATATGAAGATTGAAAAGCAGCAATAGCTATTGAGAACTAGTAGAATTTTCTTATATAAAGAGGACCATTTATTTATAACAACAATAATAGTGGATATAAAAGTTAAGTTTAAGATTAAAAAGAGAAAACTACAAAAAAAAAAAAGACAATAAAAATGGATTTCAAAGCGAAACATCTTGTTACTGAAAGAGGGGTGTGTGTTGAGTAAATAGCAAAGAATGATATTGCAATCAATTAGACAGAATAAGAAAAGAAGCATACCGTGCTGATTCATTAACCACTGCAAATGGTGTCACACAGCCCAAGGGTACCTGTAAGATAAGTAAAAACAAGACCATTAGATACGACAACAATATCAACCATGTTATTTGCAAAGTTAATTCTCTTCCTAAAATGTTTAAAAAATGACAATATAAGTTTAAAAGACTAAAAGCCTGTTTGTTATATATTAAAATTAAAATAGAATTGATTTTGGTAAAGTAATTTAGAGATTATTTTTAAGAAAAGCATAAACTTTTTTTTTAATGGCAGATGTTAGTATGTTAATTATGTTAGTATTTTCTCCCTTGCCAGGATTTGAAACTTGGACCTTTACCTTGTTAACTCCTTTAATCCCATAGCTCAACCAAATGAACTACCCACCCCGCCAAGAAAAGCATAAACTATTTTGCATTTTTTATTTTTGACAATCTAATTTGTGTTTGTTTAAGAACACAAAAAGAGATTTTGTATTTCTATTTCATCCCTTTAATATTAATATCGTTAGTAATGATTGTACTATGCTGGGAATGGGGATCAAACCCTCCATTTCTTTATCACTCCACTCCTTAACTCCCACACCCTAGCCACCAATCCATCCTTTAACCTCTTCTCTCCATTAAAAATGATTTTCTTCAAAAGCTAATCAAAGTGGTTTTCATTTTCAGCAATAAAATCATTTAACAAAAGGATTTTTGAAAATACAAGCAAACATAACCAAAAGTTATTTTTTATGATCTTAAACAAACGGCCCCTAAAATGAACATTTAAACTTCGTTGATTATAAAGCTCTAAACCTATATATTATTCATCTTAACAAAATTAAACTAGCTAAAACAGTTTCTATAACAAAAATTGGATAAATCGTTTGACCAGACTAATTGAATTAGCAATTTGCACTGCCAATTCAATTAGTGAATGCTTCAATACAAATTACTAATTCTCTTATACACTATATGATGCGTGGCAATGAAAAATGTAACTAGCTTAATACTGAAAAGGAAAAAAAAAAAATATTTTATGCAAGGACCGAGTTTGATAAGCCAAAACATAAATAGCTGACCATACATACCATACATCTTAAAGATTTTCAGTAATGTAGCTTACACATCTTAAAGAAAGTTAACAGACCGACCTGAAGTAATTCACCTAAAGCCTCTTCAGGCGCCATTCTGAGACCACCTTTTCCCAAACCAAGCCGCTGAGATAACACTGTTCAGCTTCGACGCAACAAAGCAACCTCATTAATATCAGAGACGATAAAAGCATTGAACAAACAAACTACACATACAGGTTTACAAAATTACGCATACCTTTCAAATCTACTTTGGTTTCAGCTAAAGCAGAAACAATGTAAAACCTGTTCTTCTTATCCTATTTCACAACAATAGTAATTATCAGTATCATATATCATACACATTCAATAACAATAACTATAAAAAAAGTTTTTTTTTTTTTTACTTATATTATAAATGTACCTTCAAAAACAAATTTTTACTGAGGCCACCACTTCCAACATACTTTGCCTGAAGAAAAATAGACACTATATATCAAAAAAAAAAAAAAAATTGATAGAAATTTTAATCAACTGAAGCTCCTGAAAAGTAATTTATTTATTTACCTGAGCCTCAACAGTTAAAACAACTGGATGTTCATACTTGGAAAATTCAATCTGAAGCTCCTGAAAAAGTCAAAAAGTAAAATTTAATCACAATCATGAAATCAATGGTAGTGAATTTGGGGGTACATATATGAAATTGCATAAAGTTAGGTTTGATGAAAGAACCTGTAACTGATGTAGAAGCTGTTCCTTTGAGAGACCCATCGGCGGCGAAACGATATCGGTGAAATCGCAGAGAAGAAAGGAACTACAGTGTAGCGTAGTCTCTATGAAACACGAAACCCGATAAACAAAATTTCTGTTTGGACCCGATAAACAAAATTGGCCCAATACTGTTGTACTAAGGTATTATTCAACTATGAAAATTGTTTTTCGACAATGAATCTCTCTTAATATAAGAAGGGAAGATGTTGTGGAAAATCTATTACTACCCTAAGCTGGTTGCTTGCCAAATCACACAATTGAGGGTAAAAGTTGTCTAAAAATTACTTTATTGAACTAAATGACCACAATTAACTATGATGATGTCATGTAACTACTGAAAGCATTTGGTTTAGTTTATTTGCTCTACAAAAACACATTTTCCTTTACATTGCAACTAGATAATTCACTTTTGCTGGTCTCATGACAGCATTTATTTGTCAATACCAATGCTGCAAGTTGTACTCTTGGGGGGCAAAAATTCAAATTTCAAATACTATTTTATATATCATCCAATACTTCTTCACTATTATATCACTCTAACTTTTTCTTCTCTTTCTTATCCTTAACTGGTTTTTATGTATACTTTTTTTTTTCTTCTCAGATTTTTTCTAACCTCCATATTATGTTCATCTCTATTTTGCAGAAAATTCTTCAACAACAAATGTAGGTAAATGAAACTTCTCTTATCTTCACAAAGGTATGAAGATGATAATGAACTAATTTTTTTGGTTGTGCATTGTCTTTATTTTTTCTCTTCACACATCGGCTATAACATGTTAAATGAAGGTCTTTTTTATGTAAGATCCATACATGAATGCATAAGAAACGATATACATATATATTATATTCTACAACTAGCTAATCAATATCAACATTGTTTTCATTAATGATGAAGAAAACAAAAATGGAAAAGACCAATCTTAATATGGAGACACTCCCCACTACTCTACAATTAGATTTACTTTATTTTTTATAAAGTCAATGATTTTATTTTTAACATACTTGTCTTTTAATATATCATCAACATCACATAAAAATGTAGAAAACGGGAAATGATCAAGATGAGAAGTTAAAGAAAACATACACATCCAAACACAGTTTTACAATTATATCAACAAAAAAAAAAAAGCAAATATACAAAATATTTTCATAAGAAAATGTCTCAATTGTGTCTTTTTTGTTTGTCTTGCAAACTTTTCAGCTGATATAATGTTTATCCTTTCCAGATCACAGATGAGCAAAATGGGAAAAGAAAAAAATAAAATAAAAGAGTGCATAAATAAGAGATAGTAAAAATTCTGACCCAGATCAGCTCTTTTCTGGCGCGGTGGTTGCAAACTTCGGCACGGTGGTAACCTGCGAAAGTGATCTGATCCTATTTTTTTTAATGGGTTTTGTAGAGAAGATGGAGGGGACTATTTTTATGGTGATGGTTTTTCAAAAACTTGTATGTGGTTGACTAGATCTAGCCGAAAATATAGGATGAAGATGGTGGAACAATGAAACGCCGCCGCCGGAGACACACTGAAGGAGGTTTGTGAATGAGAGAGTTTTTCAGACTTTCTTTGGTGAAGAAATGAGTATAGTGCGTGGGGGATAAAGTTAAATGAAAAAAATAATAATAAAAAGAAAATTATAAAAAAAGACTCTTAGGTTTTTAGGAGATAGAAAGGGGTATGTGTTTTTTTAACTAGATCATCTATCCGTGCTATTGCACGGGTCATATCGAAAGTAATATTTAGCAGTAATATGTAACAAAACAGTTTAGTTAAATGTCATAATTGTTCTAATTAAATACATAATATTAATTAACATAGACATTAGTATTATACCATATCATATTATATCCATGACATCAACCTTGATATTGTAACATGACATTGACCCGACACATATTTTGATCTTTTAATCAGAATGAACAATAAATGCGATTATCATTGAAATTTTGATTACCCAACATTCTCCACAATTTACGTTAATTGGTGTATATTCTCATCGTTTCAAGGGGGTACATGAGAACCAAACTCCTTTATTATGCAGGAAAACTATATACACCCTCCGGTCACAATTATAAGCAAAAATTAGCTTGTTAGATTTATTCATTAAATGATGTATAAAGTGTATAATAAAGACTACATACGATCATTTAATGAATGTATCTAAAATGTTAATTTTTGCTTATAATAGTGACCGGAGGGTGTATAATTTAAATCAATCAATGGCATGCAGAGTCAAAACAATTAACAGAAAATACTCCAAATTACACGTGATATACACAAAGTTTATTCAACGTTAACGAAAATATATCATCTTTAATGCAATTATATTATGAGAAATTATGGTTGGAAAATCTGATTTGATTTTACAACCGCGCATAACATATGGCCAAAAAAAAATGAAAGAAACATATTAGACTATAGATGTGGATGAAATTAAGTTAACTGTTACAATTAGGGAAAACAATTAGGTAAATTATTATTTGACTTTATAATTGCAACTGTTTAAGGCAATTTGTTTAGCGCGGTTGTTCCTTTCCAAAAAAAATAGAACCTAAATTGCCATGATGGGAGGAAGGATTAAATTGCAAGCAGGGTAATATAGGGCGGGGTAATTCCTTTCCAAAAAAAAATGCATAAAATTAGGAACATATTTTGACTTTAGATAAACATTAAATGCAAAAGTGTGGATAGAAAAATTAGATTAAAATTAGGTTAAGTATAGCGAGACAGGTTAAGATTTATTAAAATTTAGGCTTAATAAGGTCTATGAATAGTCCCTAAAAAAACAGGGTGTTTGATATCCAATATCAATTAATGGAAGCAAAATTAAATTATCAATGCTTAGTGGTGAAAATGTTGAGAAGAAGGTATTAAGGCTCGAGTTCGAATCCCTTCAAAGGCTTTTTTCAATAAAGACTTTTTAGATTAATTGCGTGGAGAAAGGAGATAAATTTTTAGATTAGAATTAAGGTTTAATTAGGGTTAAGTATAACTTGACCAGTTAAGATTTATAAATAAGAGATAAGAGATTAGAGTTAGGGTTTAATTAGGATTAATTATAGCTTGACCGATGAAGATTATGAATACTCCCTCAAAAAAAAAACAGGGCGTTTGATATTGGATATCAATTAATGGAAGCAAAATTAAATCAAGAAAATTGTTAGTGGCTTAGTGGTGAAAATGTTGGGAAGAAGCCGTTAAGGCTCGGGTTCGAATCCCTTCAAAGGCTTTTTTCAATAAAGTGTTTTTAGATTAATTGCATGTAGAAAGGAGGGAAATTTTTAGGTTAGAATTAGGGTTAAATATAGCTTGACCGGTTAAGGTTTATAAATAAGAGACTTTTTAGATTAATTGCGTGGAGAAAGGAGAGAAATTTTTAGATTAAAATTAAGGTTTAATTAGGGTTAAGTATAACTTGATCAGTTAAGATTTATAGATAAGAGATTAGAGTTAGGGTTTAATTAGGGTTAAGTATAACTTGACCGATGAAGATTATGAATACTCCCTAAAAAAAAAGGGCGTTTGATATTGGATATCAATTAATGGAAGCAAAATTAAATCAAGAAAATTGTCGGTGGCTTAGTGGTGAAAATGTTGGGAAGAAGCCGTTAAGGCTCGGGTTCGGATCTCTTCAAAGGCTTTTTTCAATAAAGTGTTTTTAGATTAATTGCATGTAGAAAGGAGGGAACTTTTTAGGTTAGAATTAGGGTTAAATATAGCTTGACCGGTTAAGGTTTATAAATAAAACATTGCAAAATTGACAAAGTAGTGTAACATAATAATAATAATAATAATAATTTTTATAAAATATTTAAAATAATAGTAGTAGCTTAATTAACCTCTAAAAAATAGTTAAATTAATGTTATTTTACACATATCTAACGACATGTTGTCACATTAATTAATTAATATTGAAACTTTTTTTATATTTATAAAAACATAAAATAAATAAATTTCATTGTTACATAATAAAATTAACGGTAAAACATTGATCATCTGATATGTACAAAAAGACATGTGTATTGATAACTATTTAAAAATATGTGTGATATTTATCACGGTTGAATATAAAAACAAATATATAAGAAAAATATTTTTAGTTGATAGATAGAAATCAAGAATAAATATTTTTTTGTAAAAAATAAAATAAATATTTGTCTCCTTAAAAAAAAGAATAAAAATATTTGTCGGTGATACATACAAATAAATATGGGAAAAAGATTTGTCACAAGAAAAAACACAAAGATTTGTGATTGGTAGATATAAGAAAGCAAGAGACAAATATTTGTCACTTATAAATTTTAAAAAATGCCACATAAATATTTTTCGTTAACATATAAAAATTTGAAACAAATATTTGTCACTGATGTGTACAAATAAGCATGTGACAAAGATTTTCCATTGATAAATAGAACTATCTCACCAACAAAAAAAATCATGCACAAGATACTTTTTTTTTTGTTTTTGAAATGGGCGCAAGAGACAAGTTGGCATTAATGAAATGCACAAGAGAAGTTCACATTGATTAAATTAAATTATCATGCATTTGACAAGTTTTCGCTAATAAAATATCAAAATTAACTCAAATGCATGAGATAAGTTGTCATCGACGAAACTAACTTTGATATACTGGACAAGTCGTTATTTATAAAAAAAAAAGGATATGCTAAAACATTTCTACTATTTATAATATCACCTCCCTCCTCAATTCTACAATGATATTGAACCTTCATCGACTAATATACACGAGACATGTGAACATTGACTAAAATTTTATAAATAACCAAAATGAAAGTTGAGAAATTGACATTGATTAAATAGAACGGTCATGCACGAGATAAGTTATCCATAATAAAATGCACAAGAGAAGATGACATTGATTAAATTACAATATCATGTAGTTGACAATTTTACACTGATAAATGTTCAGAATTAACTAAAATAAACACGATAAGTTGTCACTAACTAAACTAACTTTGATACACGTGATAAGTTGTCATTTATAAAATATCATTCATGACAAAGAGTTTGTACTATTTAAAATATTAGTGAAAATCTAACTCTTTTTTTTTAGCAATAGTGAAAATCTAACTTAAACATTTAAACAAAACTCAATATTATATGCGAGATGACATGTTATCAGTACAAATTTCAAATAATCATAACAAAAGAGACAAGTTATGGCCGGTATAAATTTCAAGATAATTATTAACCATGTGACATGTCACACTGATATATATTATAAAAGATTTAATATACACGAAATAAGTTGTCACTGTTAGCTTTAAAAATTATTATTATACACGGGCGAAGTCGTCACTAATACAAATCTACCAACATCTACGTCTACTAATAATTACTTTTACACACGAACGAAGTCGTCACTGATACAAATCTATTAACATCTACTTCTACTAACAATAATAACAATATATAAAAATCGAAGTCCACCAAAATTTCATAATCGTACTTATTAAAACTCATTATCTTCTTAATTACATGTGTTGACTTTAAAGATTTATTATACACGAAATAAGATGTCATTGTTGGCTTTAAAAATTATTATTATACACGGGCGAAGTCGTCACTAATACAAATCTACAAACATCTACGTCTACTAATAATTACTTTTACACACGAGCGAAGTCGTCACTGATACAAATCTACTAACATCTACTTCTACTAACAATATATAAAAATCGAAGTCTAGCAAAATTTCACAATCCTTCTTATTAAAACTCGTGATCTCCTTAATTTCATGTGCATAATGATTATTTTGCAAAATTTAATTTATTTGTTTTTTATAAAATTAATTACGGATAATGGTCTTCACAAGTGTGACTTTGCAAATTTTACAAAGCACAACATATGTGACAGCCTCATATTACGTGGAGATAATGGAGAAAACCAAAATTTCAACATCATTGTCAATAATGATCGCAAATTAACTACACAAATTGGACAAAAGTGGAATAACTTCTCCCAAATTAATGAATTCCTACCAGAATGAACTATCAAATTTAAATTTTCTATCAATAATTTTTTATCTTTTAAAGGAATTTTCTACAAATAATTATTATGTTTGCCATGTATTTAGCATAAAATAGGACTATGTAGGTTATTTTCATGACTATTTATCCTAAAATTGTACCAATGCATTAATGTTGCATCTCAATTGTTTTTTCTACATTTTAAATAATATTAAGTGTCTTCTACGTACTAATTCCAAAAAGTTTAAATTACTTAATCAATGTAATTTTACTTTATTATACCATCAAAAATATAATACACCAATAATTCGACATTTACTTTAAATTGACATACAATTCAATTATATTAAAACTCTTATTAAAATTTAATGATCTTTTACGAATAACAAACGTTTACTATACAACTAAAATGCACAGGATAAACAGAGATTGAATAAAATTTCGTAGATAACTGAAATCCATCGGATAAGTGGTTGTTAACTAAAATTTCATAAGTAACATAAATGCACCAGATAAGTTGTCGCTAACTAAACTAACTTTGATAAACGACATTTATAAAAAATTGTTCTTGCTAAAATGTTTCTGTTATTTATAATGTCACCTCACTTTAATTCTATAATGATATTGAACCCTCCTAAAAATGCATGAGATAAGTGAACATTGACTAAACTTTCAGAAGGAAAAAAAAATAAATACACGGGATAAATTATCATTGACTAAACTAACCTTGATTTACATGACAAGTTGTTCTTTATAAAAATTGTTCCTGCTAAAACATCATCAACAACAACATCATCAACAACAGCAACAACAACAACATCATTAACAACAACAACATCATCAACAACAACAACAACATCAACAACAACAACAACATCATAATCAACGACAACAACAACTTCTCAAATAATCATCAATTATATTATGCAATGACGACTCTACAATGGAACGACAACAACAACTCATCTTAACATCACACCGACTCGACAATGCAATTAATCCTTTATAAAAACTATTCCTGCTAAAACATTTAAACTATTTATAATATCATCACCTCAATTCAATTATATAATGATATTGAACTATTTATAATATTACATGACAAGTTGTAATATTATAATAAACTACTTGATATTATTTTTAATATCTACATAGACTGAAAATATACACACAATATCTTTTTTTCCATTATATTCAAATATTATAACATTGTTTTCGTTTCAAGTTTAACAAATTTAAATAAACTTATGCTATGTAAAAATTGTATTATATTTAATATGCATTATCATATTCTGCAAAACGTAACAATCATTACAGAGAAATAACTGTCCATCACATGTAACGAAGTTATATTAACATTTTCAAAACCTAAAAAAAATATTACATTCAATTTTTAAAATTTAAATAACAATATATAACAACCATTAAAAAAAAAATCAGACTCTTTTAAACAACAAACAATCACATATATGAAATTGCATAAAGTTAGGTTTGATGAAAGAACCTGTAACTGATGTAGAAGCTGTTCCTTTGAGAGACCCATCGACGGCGAAACGGTATCGGTGAAATCGCAGAGAAGAAAGGAACTACAGTGTAGTGTAGTCTCTATGAAACACGAAACCCGATAAACAAAATTTCTGTTTGGACCCGATAAACAAAATTGGCCCAATACTGTTGTACTAAGGTATTATTCAACTATGAAAATTGTTTTTTGACAATGAATACTTCCTATTAACACAGCAAATGACGTTATTGCCCATGTCGGTAGTTAACGACCGTTGGAAGAACCGCCGACAGTTAACTGTCGCTAGGAATCGGCGGTTGTTAACTACCGTTGCTTTTTTTCCCTCAAAACCAGAAAACCCTTCCTCTCCGGGTGCGGTTATGGTGCATAAGGAAATTCTTATGCACCCTGCATAAATCCAGAAATGGTTTCTGTGAGTGAGTTGTACTCCAAAATCATTAGATGTACCTAATGGTTTCCAGCAGGTGAAAAAAACTAAGGACCCGTTTCTGTGAGTTGTACTCCAAAATTATTAGATGTACTTAATGATTTCTGTGAGTTGTACTCCAAAACCATTTCTGGATTTATACATGGTGCATAAGGATTTTCTTATGCGCCATAACCGATGCCTTCCTCTTCTATTCACTCATCACCTTACCTCACCATTACCATACCTAAAAAAATCCCATTTCAAATTTTTTTTTGTCAAAATCTTGCTTCCAAATCATTGTTGATCGATTGCTAGGACGTTTCTACACACAATATGCATCAAAGAATGGGTATTACAACGTTAAAATCCATTACATGAAATATGGCTGGATTTACGGTTATCATTAGAGGAAAGATAAATAGGAATTGCTCGGTTGGGTCCGTCGACAAGCAAATAGGCTGGATTTACGGTTATCATTAGATGAAATAAGACACTTTTTTGTCGGTGCTAATCTGTTTTTTGGTCGATACGCGCTGACGTATTTTTTTGGGATATATAATGTAGTTACCAATTTTTAACTATATATATATATATATATATATATATATATATATATATATATATATATCAATATATTTGAGTTTTGCATTTATTATAAATTAATGTACATTACGTGTAATGTGTTGTATAATGTGGAAAATTTGACGAATTTTAAACAATTGTGAAACGTTAACGCATTATCGGTTTTGTGTAATGTTACCGAATAATTTATAAACTATGAAATGTTGATGTTTGTGATTGCTGGATGTTGTTGTTTCGGTTTGATTTCATGCGGTGCCATTTGAAATTATATGTAAAACAAGACAAATTTTCTGGAAAAACCAGTGCAGACTGCACTGGTTTTGTTTACTGGTGTGAGCGGCAGTTAACTGCCGCTGGTGCCAGCGGTTGTTAACTGCCGACGTATTATTAAACGACTGTTATCTGCCGCTGGGGGCAATTAGGTAATTTACTTGTGTCATTGTGAACTTTTCTATGTCAGAAAAACAATTTTCTTCAACTAATGCTACACTATTTTATTCAACTAGGCCATAGACCCGTGCGTTATATGGAAAGTAATATTTGACGGTAATAAGTATCAAAATAGTTTAGATGAATGTCCTGATTGTCATATAATATTTCATAATATTAAGAAGCATAGACGTTGGTATTGTACCATAACATAATTTTCCATGACATCGTCCTTGATACCGTAACGTAACATAATAGGTTAAGTATAGCAAGACGGGTTATCATTTATATTCGATATTATAAAAAATTTGGTATATAATTGGTTAAACAATAGGTCTAAAAAGTTAAACATATTGCGAAATGTTTCATAAATTAATTGCTAGCAAGTGACCAATATTGAATTTCATGATATATAAGAGAAAAAGAAAATTGATGCGAAGGGAATAAGACAATTAATTTGTACAGTTGAGTACGTGAGAAAAAATTATGGGAATTAAATAGGATAGTTAATCGCTTCCAAAGAAGTTGGGAAATCAGTTGACTACAGAGCAAGGAAAAACCATGCCAAGAAAAATTTATGCGCATCATGTAACGCCCCATTTTTATTTAATTATTTTTAGTTGATGTTTGAGTATTTTTATATGATTTTATATGACTATATTTGACATATATGATTTAGATATGATTTTATGTGAAATATATGACTTGGTATGAATTGTGTGATATTTGGTGTGATGATAATTTATTATATGATTTATGATGTTATGTTTTATTTAAATAAATGTTGTTTGATTATTTTATTTATTTAATAAAAAGGTAGAAAATAGTATTATTTGGTTTAAAGGGAATTAAGTATAATTATGAGGAATAAGTGGGAGTTAAGGAAATAAGAGGGGGTTATAGTTTACAATAAAAAGAAAAGGAGAGTCAGAAAGAGTTTTACGTACAATTGAAAAAAAAGAGAGAAAGTGAGTTTTTGAGAGAAGAAGAGGAGAAAACCTAGAACCAAGAGAAGAGGCTAGAAGAAGAGAGAAGAACGCAGCTTAATTCAGGAATCATAATCTAAAGTAAGGGTGGGATTCCTTCAATAATATGTATATATAATTTTGATTGTTGATGAAATTGTGTTCTAGGTTTAGGGTTTAGAAAGTTTATGATAATTGATATGATGTGATGAATTGTGTTGTTTAATGCATGTTTCTGTGTTGTTTTGATTGTTATGTTGTATATAGAACCTGTAAACATTGTTCTCTATCAAATTTGGGATTTGGGTAGATGAAATTTGGGTTTTTGAGTGAAAAATAGAGTTTTCCCGAGAGCTACCTTTGACAGCATACCATGTTTCATGTTGTTGCGTCTTTTGCATCAATTTCTGTTTCGAACTAGCTTTCGGTGTAAACACAAAAGTTGTAGGTATGAATGTTAGCTTTCTAATGCCGTTGGTCTGACGTAAAAATGATTTATAGAACTTGACTTATGGTCAAATTACTGAACGTAGGTCACAGTGAATTTTTATGAATTTCAGCACAACTTTGTCCGAATTTGAAATGAAAATTGGTATTGATTGGTACATAATTGGTCTTAGGTGTAAACATGAAAGTTGTAGATAATTGAGTTAGCTTTCTAATGGTACTGGTTGGACTCGAAAATGTTTTGTAAATCTCGAGTTATGATAAAAATAGTTCAAGTAGGTCTTTAAAAATTTTTAAGAAAACTTAGCTTAACTAATCCCAAGTTAGTCCAAAACTTATGGTTGGTTTCCCAACTTCAAACTTAAGTATTAGGGATTTAGTCGGAGTGTTTTATGAGTATTTGACTTATGTTTTATTGATCAACTTGCTTTATTTTTGAAGAATGTTTTGATTAGATATGAATTGATGAGCAAAGATAAATAATTGATGATGTGTTATTTGATGATGTAATTGATGTATCATTTGAAGATGTGTGATATAAAGATGTGTTATTTGAATATGTATTGATTTAATGATGTGTTATATAAAGAAGTATCATTTAAAGATGTGTCATTTTAATAATAAGGTAATTTAATGAATGTATATGTCGTGTATAATGTTATGATAAATTGAATGGATGTGATAGTGTGATTGATGAATTATTTGACTAAGTGTAATTTATAAATAATGTAATGATTGATGATTTAGAGTTGGAATTATGTGACAAATTTATATATTGTGAAAGATGTTCATATGAAGTGGTAATGGTTATACTGGGCGATTATTGTTGATGTTGACTTGCTGCATATTATTTAATGGTGCTGCCTTGCTGTCGTGATTAGGATGTTAATGTTGGTCTAAGTTGTTTAAATTGTAAGATGTCGATCCAAATTATTGGAGTCATATGAGATGTCTAAGTTGTTTAAGTTGTAAGACGTTGAGTCCATGCATACTCATTTAAGTTGAGGGCTTGATGCCCTGTAATGTATATTTATACATATTACGTTGAGGGCTTGATGCCCTGTAAGTTGAGGGCTTGATGCCCTGTGAGCCTATTTACGCTTATACGTTGAGGGATTGATGCCCTGGTTGGTACCACATGCATGAGGTCTAAGTGTTGCATAGTCGTGTCGTGTCGTTTGTGAAGTGATGATGTAATTGTGAAGTGATGATGTAATTGTGAAGTGATGATGTAATTTGCAAAGTGATGATGTATTCGTGATGGTGTAATTGTGACTTGTTGATGTATTTATGACGTGTTGAAGTATTTGCGATGTTATGATGTACTTGTGAATGTTTGAGATGTTTTCGTTATATGTGATGATTTGTTGATGTTGTTGTTGTTGATTGTTTATTGTTGTTGTATCTTGCTAAATGTCGTTGATGTTGATAACGTTGCTGTTGCAATATATATATATATATATATATATATATATATATATATATATATATATATATATATATATATATATATATATATATATATATATATATATATGAACTTGTTGATACTTGTGGTATAATTTGTTGTTGTTTCATCGATTTGATGAATTATATATTATTATTATTGAATGTGTTTCTCACCCCTTCTGTTGGAATTGCCGCCTTGTGGGCAAGTGCAGGTAACGAAGACTAGTAGGATGTTGGCTCTTGTGTCTTAGGGCTCTGATACGTAACGGGATGGGGAATCGTTGTCTTTTCTTGCATTCCTTTATGTATCTTATCTTGAAGAACTTGTAGTTGATGATTTATTGTTGGATGATGTTTTATTTTGTTGAGGCCTTTGTGCCAAGATTTGTTGAAGATTGATTATATTTTGAAAAGAATTATTCCGCTGCAAATTTTATGAGATTAAATGTGGTTTAAATAAATAGTGTTATTTTCTATTTATGAGATTTTTGAAAAGAAGTGTAATGCTCCGTTTGTTGATTTACTCTGATATATTATATTTAATATTACGTTGTTGGGAGAACGGGGTGTTACACATCAAATGTAATAATTTAGGAAATCACGGTTAGCTTTAGGAGGAGGGAAATTTGGCAAAATTTTTAGGTTAAAATTAGGGCAACATGGTAAGGTTTATGAATAAGAGATAATAGATGCATTAATTTAGGAAATCACGGTTAAGTTTAGGAGGAGGGAAATTTTGCAAAATTTTTAGGTTAAAATTAGGGCAACTGGATTAGGTTTATGAATAAGAGATAAGAGATGACATTTTGCATAAATTAAATCTAGGGTTAATATAATAAAATCTAGGGTTAATATAGTAAAGTCACGCGAAAAATTAGGTTAAATCTAGAGTTAATACTGCGTTACGGGTTAGCTTTTAGATATAAGATATTTAATTATATATATATATATATATATATATATATATATTTGAACAATTTATTTAAGATTTATTGATAAAAATTGATTTTTTTTATTTAAAAAAAAAAATATTTTTTACTAATATTAGATGAAATAGGTAGTTTAGATAGAATGATCATTTTTTAACATTTCGGTTTTAAAGAGAAAGAGACTTTGTAATTTAAAGTTTGGTCAGAGGTAAGTAAAGTTTATCCCGAAAATTATTTTACTTAGGAATTGAATTGAATTTTTCATAAATGCAGTATTGATATTGATCAAAATGTTGCATGCATATTGTATGGATTATGTTTAAGGAATGAGAATTGAGCTTTTATAGCTGTCAAAACTTTTTGTTCCTCGACTTAGTTAATTATGAAAGGGGGTCGGTCAATATCAAGCTTGATTGTGGACGATAGAGCTAAATGTCAATAATGTAATGTTTGAGTTGGATGTCAAATTTGTGGTAGGTAGTTTTTATCTTCAACATTTAGTTGTTTTTTTTTAGGTTTGATGTTATTTTAGAATATTGTAGTGTTCTATTTGATTTTTTTAATTTGAAAACTCTAGTGTTGAATTTTATAGAAGAATGTGGTCATTCACATCTTAACAATGGTCGCATCTTATACACCTAGTCGTTAGTGTTGTCACTATACTCATAACATGTATTCAAAATTTTACCATGGATAAAATGAAGTATGTATTGATACCGTTTTAAATTTCTAATTACACATTAGTTTGCTATCTTAGAGGTTTCCACCTTACTAGTCTCATGATTGGGGACGGTAGACCGTCTTTGAATATTTATTAGACCTCGAATTAGGTTCAAATGCCTTTCAACCCATCCTCCTACCACTCTAAATAAACATTATAAAAGGAGGTAATAGTGACATCAATAGTAACATAAGATCGGAGTTATAAATAAAGGAAATGGGATGGTAATAGCCAAAATTTATTCATACAGCTGTGATCTGAAGAGTAGAGTTAGCCATATGGTTTTGGTAGAACATAACATACTATACAGAGACTCTAGTTTCAAACTTCCACCATAACACGTTTTAGACCAAGAGTGAAGTGTGGAGAAAAATACAATTAAAGTTGCTTTCATTTGCTTGAACTTGATCCGTTGTAAAGCTGGGCGCCGCGTGAATATATCTAATCAAACAAGGAACGCATCCTTGATTGAAATCAACCCCTATAATTGATTAATAATAATAATAATAATAATAATCATCGCAATTTCACTAAATCATGTCTTAATAAGGCCAAGCAAGGATCGTTAGTAGTCTCATGTTAATGTTGGATCTAGACCCACTGCCTTTCTTTTTGGTGTCCAATTATTCTTTTCCACAATTATTAATCATATGAAAAATAAGTGATACCACATGAAATACTTGTATAGATGGCTTTTTTTATATTATGAGATACTACATAATCACTATGGCTAATGTCATTGAATCATGTCAATTGTTTGATTTGTAATAATGTCTCTAATAATTGTGGCATTGTTGAATTCTATGTAGTGTCTGTTACATTTAAAATAAAATGGCATACTTACTAGTAAACTATTAGCATAACTCCAAAGGGAAAAACTGCCACAAATTTGGTGTGGATCGAGTTGCGTTTAGCAAGCCAATCGCTTGTTGACATCAAAATGCAACACAAATTGTCATACGTTATATCAAATATTATTCAATTGTTGATGGCTATAATTGGAACAGTACTCACATGATGTGTCTCAAAATATAACATTTAACTTGTCATTTAGTTATATCATATTCATGTGCGTAAAATTGAGAGTAAGCTGAATTAAATTGATGTTTTTTTAGCTAAAGAAATTATGCTATGTAGGCCCAAGATTACATATACATACTTTAGTAAGAGTTTGACCCTGTAAATCTAGTGTACATAGTTCAAATCACATTAAAAACGATCGTAGTATCAACATTAATAATAATTTTCCTGTTCCCCAATTATGAAATAGCAAATATGTGTAACCAAAAAAAAAAAGCAAATATGTAAACAAGTAATATCAAAAGCAAAAGATTTAATTCTCCTCATGTTCTTGTACATAGCTCGTGGAGGCCACTTTGTTCTTGTTGAAATTAGCTCGATAGATGCAATGTATGTAAATGGAAGAAAAAAAAAGAGAATGGCATCCCATGCCTTCTCTCATTACACTAGAGGATATAAGTCATGTCTTTGGACACATGATCATGTTCCAAAGTTAGCCAAAAAGTGTCAAAGTTTGGCTACCCTTCTTAAATTCTTAGTTTGTAAAGAATAATATCATGCATACATAATGTGATAGCACGTTATATCAGCATGAAATACTTAATAAAAAATGTTGATTGCATCATAAAGTCATGACTACAAAGTTTCTTTACTGCTACTTCAAATGCGACTAATGCCAAACAAAACAAAGTAAGTGACCCAAATGAAGAACAATGAAATAGAACAATAATCATACAAGAATCAAATCATCTTTGATATTTAACTAATATATATTATTTTTATTGTCAAAAAAACTAATATATATTATTTTGACCTTCACCAACTTTGCCCTCAAGTGCACGACGCCACAATTTGGAGATATTAATTGTCGGCTTTAGGTCTTGTATAATTCTCACGGTTTGTCCTTTCTTAAAGGCACCTCAGTGGATAAGGGAGTGAGTGTCGTTTATAAAATACTCTAAGCAAAATCGTAGCCTCCAGTTGAGGATAAGGGACTAAGGATTTGTCGGCCCTCAAGTCTGCAACACCACGTTTATGAGGTATTGTCTGCTTTGGATCTTATGTATGCCCTCGTAGTTTTGTCTTTTGTAACAGATGTCTCAACGGGTTGAGGAGTGGGGTTTGTTTATTTAGGGTGTGTTTGGATGGAAGGTTTAGGAGGGGAAGGGAGGGGAGGACTTACTTTTCTTTTTTAAATTACGAACATTATAAAATGATTTTTTGAAAATTGAATTAACAACATGATAAATGATCATTTAATACTTCAAAAACACTAAATTTATTTTAAAAAAACATTTTATATTGTTCATAATTTAAAAAATAAAAGTGAGCTCTCCCCTCCCTTCCCCTCCTAAACCTTCAATCCAAACACACCTTAAAAAATATCTTCAGCTGGATTCCCAAAGAAGAGAGAGGACAATAAAGGCCTCCCCGTAGTTACTCATATATATATATATATATATATAAGCACAACATTGTCTCCCATAGTTATATTAAGAAACGGTTAAAGGAATATTTATTTACTCTTGGTGACTACATGTATTTTCCTCTTTTTGTTCAAGACATTGACATAGCAAGCTTTGCATCAATGATACATAATTTCAAATATGTAGAAGAATCCGTATCAGAAAGACCAAAAAATTTCTTATGTCCGTAATTAATATGAATTTCCTCCAACATTCACTATATGTATCAAAGAAAAATATACAAATTTGAAATTGAACTATATATTCTAATATGTGGCATTAGAGCCGTAGATTTATTTCTTACACTAATATCTTCAAGTACCGAAGACAAAAGAATTGAAATTGAATTGAATTTTGTAAAAGAAAAAAAAAAGAGTATTTGAGTTTCTTCAGCTGAAGTTCCACAAAGGAATGTCACTTTCTTCATATAGATCATCACCAAGCAAATGTGATGATGAGTCAATATCAAAGAAAGAAGCACTTAACAACATCTGATCAACATATTTAGGTGATTGTAAACCTTCTAATCCATACCAATTAGTTTCCGATATCATAGCCATCGATTCATCGTTAACTTGATCGAAAGAGGACATAAGTGAAGAAACATCGTCAGAAGAAACCATTGATGATGGAGACGATACCAACGACGATGAAGAGGGAGTGTTAACATTATCATTGACATTAACATTATTGTTGTCAATGAAACTATTCGCGGCAGCTGCAGCAACTCTTTGAATTGATTTCGGAGACATATCTTGAGGAATATTGTAATGTGAAGATGATGTTAAAGGGAAATTGAGATTTGATGCAGATGATGAACCTTTAAGGCATAAAAGTGCAGCATCATAAGCTCTAGCTGCTGCTTCTGCAGTTGAATAAGAACCTAACCAAATTCTTGTTTTTTGATTTGGTGCTCTAATCTCTGATACCCATGAACCCCAACTCCTCATTCTTACTCCTTTGTATTTCTTCTTACTACTATCTGAGATTGAATTTGATGGTTCTTTTTTTATCTTGTTAGTCTCTGACTTAACCATAATAGATAGATGTAAGTGCAAAATATATAAGATAATGTTGTTGAATGAACAAGAAATGTATGATGAATGAATGAGATTTGGAGATGAATGTGGAGAGAGAGAGAGTATTTATAGAGAGTAAGAGAGATGTGGAGGCTTGCTTCTCAAGGTAGCAAATCTTTCAGTGGTCAAGATACGACAATTTTGCCAGATTGTATTTTGTTTCTTTATTTTAATCTAGTTCTTCAAATTACTTCTGTGTTCTTTCTTTGTGAAGCTTCCTTCTTTATGGGTAAAATACTAAAATATCATTATATGACAATTAGGCTGAATATATAATATATCATAAACTTCTAGCATGAAACTTATTAAAAAAAAACTTTTTTGTAAGAAGGATACTCTTTTACTACTTTAATCTAACTATCTTAAACAAATAAATGCGAACATTTGTTAAGAAGTTTTAAAAAAAAATTATTTAAAAAATGATGTATTCAACGTGTTGAAATTTTAAAGAGCAACAATTTTTTTACATAAAACTTATCGGTTATTTCTTCTTTTAAAATCTTTAACAAGCATTCTTATGACATTTGTTAGATGACCCTTTAAATAATTTTTTTCATAAACTTTTTTTTTCTTTTCAGGTAGCCTAGTGGCTGCAGCTCACACATTATAAATGTGAAGAAGTAGGGTGTCAGAGGTTCGAAAATCCCTGCCCCTGCATAAATTATTCAATATCCCTACCAACTGAGCTAAGCTCACGGGGACTTTGGATAACCTTCTTATTCTCAAGAGAAAAGGATGTTAGTATTTTATAGTTCAATTAAAAGGTAAATAACAAACTTCACTTAAAACTCAAACACACGACTGCAAAATCTAGGTTCAAATTCAAGTGAAAGTATCCAATCTATCAATATCGATATTGTAAGACGAAGGTTTACTCTTGTTTTTTTTTTTTAATGAATGGAACTACTTGTAGAGAAGGAGACATAGAAATTACATAGGATTCTCAAAAAGTATAGGCTGTATGTGTGCACACGCTGAGTTCAAGATGAACCCATTTGCTTTGCATATGCAATCACACACAGCTGTTGCTTCTCTGTATCATATGCAAAACCGTGTCATGGGACCTGCTTTCCTTGTGCAAACTGTGGCTTATATGTTACTATGTCCGTTATTATCCTTTTCTTTTTCTAAAACTATAGGAACAATATTTAATTCAATAAATCAAAAGTCTCACATCATCAGCGGTATAATTTGACTTTTGCACTCCTTATTGTATTCTTTATACCGTTTTTAGTAATGTTATCAGTATATATGATTTCCTATAAATTAATTAATTAAACCCTTTATTTATTAAATTTTTAAAAAAAGTTTGATATATAGTCTAAAGGTCGATTAATTCGAGAGATTAACCTTAAGTTCATTAACAAAAATTCAATTAAAATCCGAGCAAAGTTATGTATAGACTGATACAAAGTCCTGTATTACAAAATTAACTCTTTCTTTTTATATATAATTTCTTTCATATGATAAATTAATCTTTTCAAAGTTGAGACAAAATTTTAATCTTATTGGCTCAATTTTCGTTACTTGCAGCAAGGTTTTGAAAGGGTCGAATCTCTTCTCGTACAACACAAAGACCAATTTTGTTTTTCATTTTGAAAAAAAAAACATTTTTTTATCTGAAATTTATTTTCTAATATTTTTCTATAACATTTCTCTCTTTTATTTTTATATTATTACATCAAGCCACCAGGTCACATGCTGTATGCTAGAGTATGTGTAAAAAGAAAACGTTTTTACATGGCAAATGAATCCTTTCAGTTGGGTCAAGGTTGATTCGCTGGTTCAAAGGGTTTCACATCAGCCCTATTTAAATATTGTAAAATGTTTAGATAATCTCAAATATTATCAATATTGTACGCAGAAGTTTTTTATTGTTGACACAACATTCATTGAGCTAGAGCTACAATATAAAAATTTACTCAACTTTAATACGAACTGTATTTTGTCAACTTTGCAACAAAGGTCTAGTCAAATTAGAACTTCTGGTTGTGTAATTTTCCGCTAGCAGTGACATTCCAATGTGCAAAAAATTATTCCAAATAAAAAAGATCAAGCTAAGAGAAACAATAAAAACATTTATAACTTGTTGTTTATTGGTTCAAACACTAGCCTCTCTCAAGCATACGTGCATGCATCCATTAGAGCAACCCCATGGCTAAAACTAAAATAGTGACATCCTCTGAAACCTTATACTTTTTCTGGCTTAGGTGAGCCCGTGGGACTAAGACTATTTGAAAAAATATAATAATATAAAATAAACAGTTATTTTCGTGATTTAAACGTTAAACTGAACTACACAACTGAACTACACCGAAAATAACTGAACCGTGACGAACAAATCACAAACGGAACCGGTTAGATTTGAAGTTCAATTTTTGGTTCTTTTGATGGCCATTTTTGAAATCACTCCATCAACAACGCATGAACTGAATAATCCATTTAAAATTAAACCGTAACAAAGGCATTGCTTTCATATTACATTATGATTCCCACGTGTTCTTGATACACTCAATTTTGAGTAGGATTTTTGTGATATGATAAGAAGACAATGGGTGTTGGATGTTGAAATATCTTCATGACTTGCAAATTCATGGATTTCCTTATTTATTTTTTCAAAAAATTAGCTGGATATTCTGGACGTTGGTTTTACATCTCTGTTACATGTTTTGTTGAATCTCATATCTACCAAAGTTCCCGAACCATCTTGACCATTAATGTAGATGCATGCACGTATGCTTAAGACATTTTTGATAATGTACCATATCTGTACTTTGGTCTGTCCTAACTGTCCCGTACCAACTGTAGGACCATCCGTACCCCGTAGAAAAGGAGGAAGGAAGTCACCTACGAAAATTACAATTGAATAATTCAGCCACTGGAAATTGTAGGGCCAATTAGATTGAATAGCGCTAGTGCCATATAACCTCAACCACCCCAAATTCACTTAGGTTGGCTGGTGTGTTGGCTTGAGACTTGAGAGTGTGTTTCTTGGTTTCAGGTTCGATTATCTCCGATGTCAATTTGAATGAGTTAGTTTGGTTTCTTAAAAAAAAAAACCTCAACCACCCCAAGGGCCAGCTAATGACATGCTTTCATGCATTTGATTTAAGGGCTTTCTAGGGCCATTGCATTTTTAAATATTTGTTTTGAAAATGAATAGTTACAAATTACAATTGATGACAAGAGAAAATTTTCATTAGATTGAGTTAGGGTATGGGAAGGATGGGCGAAAGTGTAGCCACAGATATCAAAATTGAAAGTTAGTTCGGCAATGATGGGACACAATCTAATCACAATCCTCTATGTATTAGTGTTTGGAGGTACTTCGTTTTCTAGTATACACAAGTGATTTTGGTTTTGAACCTTGTAAGACCGGTTTTTACCATTAGAAGTTAGAACACAATTGAGAACACACACTTCAGGAAATGAGAAGGTTCTCATGCGAGATAGTAAGAAGCTGCACACTATGACACTAATGAATTTTATTATCAGCATCATACGTTAATACAAGACAAGATGTTATAACTATTATTGTAACAGTTTGTAATTATTGGAGGAGTCTGGAGGAGTGCGGAAAACACCAATGATCTAATGCTTAGGACCATAAAAGAGAGACACCTTCACCTTCACTTAAAATTTTAGAGTGTATTTGGATGAGGTAAATGTTTTTTTTTTTTTTTTTTTTATTAAATAGTATTCAACAATCATAAGAACACCATTCAACACTCTTAAACACTCAATCTTTTATTTGATTAAACCAATGCATGACCTACCAATTTAAGTGTAACTCTTTCTCAAAGTGTGAGTCTCGTCATGATTTAAGCCAATAAAAAAGCGAGTATTGCTAGCACCATTCATTACAAAAAGGATAATGAAAAATACAACGAATGCTATTTTCACGAGATGTTCCCGATGGAGTTGGCAGCATAACAGCCCTTGGATTGCACATTTATTTGATGAACAACTTAATAAAAAAAAATTAAAAACAGGTATGTCATGTTTTTCGAAAAGGAGCAATTATCATTGGTTGAATTGTGTTTCGTGGTCCCGTCGAGAAGCATTTCCTCGGGATATATAGCAGTGTTATAATTTTTTAGTTACTTTTATACATTTTAAATTTTTGGGGTCAAATTTGAAAATTGAAAAATAGAATCAATTTTGAAATTTTTGATGGTTCAATTTAATTTATTTTTTTTTTGAAAAATATGGGGACCAACTTGCAAAATTTGAAAAAAAATGTTTAAAAGAAGAAATTTGAAATTCCTAACTTTTAAGGGACATTCCAAATTCTCAAAATTTAACTTTGACAAAATTTCATAAATTTCTAACATTTTGAAAATTATCCAAATTAATCATCCAAGCAATGAAATAGACCTAAAAGGATTTGAATTCCCTCAAAAATTACATTAATTCAAAACATTCCCTATTCACTTTGAAACCCAACAACCATTTGCCTAAGTGTGAGTTCCCACCTCTTATACTTGATCCAATACTACGGTCGACTCGTTCTCCTGCTTCCGCTCCCACTCCACCCACTAAACCGAACCAAGGCCCTCGTACCACTTGTTGGATAGTTCCAAGGAACGTGAGGAGTAATAATGTAACAATGAGTTAATGTTTTATAACTACAAAAAAGGGAGACATCATATCTCAACTCGCAACCTTAAACTAGTATAAAGATTATCTCTCTTATGTCTAACATTTTATTTCTTTATAGACGATGTAAAACTTAAATCACCCACACCCGAAACCTAACCGCAACTAACTAGGGTAAATTGGATAATAATTTTAAATGTAGAGTAAATTGGAGTTTTATTTTCAAAAGTAGGTTAGTTATAAAAAAAAAAAATCAAAGTGGGAACCAAATTTGATAATGACTTGCAAAACATGATGAATGGTGGTTTAGTATACAATTATTTTTTTGGTACACCCCAGCTTGAGTCCCTCGATTTTTTCCCCATAGACCAAAGTCTTTGTACTCTTTCTCTCGGGGTTAGATCTGAACCACTTTGTTTTCGACAATCCTATTTTATTCCACAGTCAACCATCTGCTATGGCAAAAATCTTCAACCCAAGTTCAGGAACCCGAATTGTTCTTAGTATTTTATTGTTATGCTTCACCTCTCTTATTAATCTCCCTCAAACTAAGGCCATTTGGTTAAGTATCCCCAGTTCAGGAACTAAGTGCGTGTCGCAGGATATCCAAACACATGTTGTCGTTTTAGCCAATTACTATGTTGTTGCCGATAATATCGAGGGTCACCCACTTCCTACTATTTCTGCCAAGGTAAGTATGCTTTATTATTTTTTCTTGGTTTTGTTTATTTAATAGTAAGTTTTAGCTTATGAAAATTCATATTCACGTTTGATCTTTATGCTTTATTTGGTCAAAGCATGCACTTAGTTCTGTTTAATTTAAAGTTTCTTGATTATAAATTTGTTGATGAGGCTAATAGGGATAACACTAGGACCAAATTTGCTTAGACGTTGATGAAGCTAATAAGGATAGAGACTGAAAATTCATATTGACCAGTTCAAATAGGAAAGCTTGGATACAGACTAACAATGAGGATAACCAAATTTAGACAACTTTTGCAACAACGTTTTAAGTGGTTGACGCAGTTTAAATATGTGGTTAATTACATCAGGTGGATGGTAAATAGATATATCAGGTGTTGAAACTCATTAACTACCAGCGTTACTTCAATAACCACGACTGAAATTCATATAAGCTAAAATAAGGCCCGACACGATGGCACATCAACGCCACAAATGTAGCTTCTTAAAAAAGAAATAGAACAAGTGCCCAATTTTACCGTATATATATATATATATATATATATATATATATATATATATATATATATATATATATATATATATATATATATATAGGTGAGTCTATTTTGTGTTTGAAGAGTGTCTAAGGTGAGTCAAAAGCAAAGAAAAATGTGTTTTTTGTGACACTTGTTTGAGTTTTCTTACATGTGTTGTATGAGTATCGTACGGGTGTCTGGCTCGTGTGTGACAAATGATACACCTAATCCCTGGAGTGTCAAATTGGTTTATAATTGAGAAACTAACTCAACTTTAGTGTAACACATGACTGATTGTCCTTTTGCCCCAGGTGACATCTCCATATGGAAATAATCTTCACAACAATGAAAATGTTACCCAAGGTCAATTTGCATTTACAACTACGGAGAGTGGTAGCTATGTGGCATGCTTTTGGATGAATAGCAAAAATCTAGCAGGTTCTTCAATTAGTCTTGAATGGAAAACTGGAATCTCTGCCAAAGATTGGGACTCAGTTGCAAAAAAGGAAAAGATAGAGGTAATAAATAAATTCCATTCATTCTCTATCTTTGCCTTTGTAATACCTATATGAGATTTGTTTATTTATATGGAAGTATTTAATGACATAATCGTTTTGGAAAATGGTTTAAGGGAGTTGAACTTGAGCTAAGGAAACTTGATGGAGCTGTGCAAGCCATCCATGAGAATCTGTTATATTTAAAGAACAGGTAAAATCTCTTATATTCACTTTCACTGTGATATTTGATTTCAGTTTTAGGGTCTGTTTAGATTGATTTTTGTGAGCTTATCTAATGATATAGGCACTTGCGAGACTGTTTGAGAGAGCTTTTGAAAATAACTTATGATATCTCTATAAATTGTTTTTAGCTTTTTTATTAGCTCTCCAATATAGTTTATGAAAATTGCTTATAGCTAATAGGAAAATAGTTTGACCTTATTTCGTTTTTTGTTTTTTTTTTTTTTATCATATTTTGTTTTTTGTTATAGAGATACCTTATACATTAACACTTATAAGATAAGCGTTTAGAATATAAGCAGTTAGTCCAAATGGGGGTCATGGATGTAATATTTCTTTTTATTAAGTTCTTCAAATCTCTTTGCTACGTGTAAATGATGATGATTGGTGGGATGAAAAACATAACGTGCACAAAATAACTGAGATAATTCATTATGCTTGATTAGTGCAATTCAGAACATTTTTTTTGGACATTGTATAGGGAAGCAGAGATGAGAGAAGTAAGCGAAGCAACAAATGGCAGAGTTGCTTGGTTCAGTATAATGTCTCTTGGTGTATGCGTTACGGTTTCAGTGCTGCAGCTGTTGTATCTGAGACGCTACTTTCGGAAGAAGAAGCTCATATAGATTTTAGTTTCTTATAGCTCTTGTCAAAACCAAATTGTTTTCTATAAGTTTTGGAGAATTAGTTATGACTTGTATAGTATTTTTCATGTATAATTGGGGGTTGGTGGATTACCTCTACAAGGGGTATGGTGGGAGTTACATATATTCTGAATTTAGGAGTTTTGTTACTTTATTCCATGTGGTTGGTTAATTGAACATCTGCTGTAACTATGAACTCCTCATGTCACTTATAGTAGAATAGGAAAAGCAATGGCACACAACATCTTAATTGAGCGAGAGAAACTAAACTGGGAGGGGCTTTATCACATGAACCATCAAAGGCTTAAAAACTTTGAATCCAATTGTCAATTTAAGAACCAAATCGTTCCTCCGAAACTCAGTTTCTCTAAACTTTATTATCATATATACAGGAAAATAAATAGAACATGCTTGAGCATTTTTCCTAATGGTTACTATGGAGTAACAAAAATCACCACACTTTTTAATTTCGATCTAACTATAAAAAAACGGTTGTACCAACTAATTGATATGTATGCATTGTAATCTAAACACCAAAAAACAACACCAAATGTACTCAATTGCCACAGTCCAATATTAAATTTAAATTAGGGAGGTGGAAATAACATTTTCCAAAATAATTAGAAATAAGCATTTCAAAGCCCATTAAAAAGAGCGGGTTAGATTTATAAATTAACAAATATAAACGGGTGTGTCTGCGAAAGAGAAGAAGAATGGCGGTGGCACGCGCGGTGGCAGTGTTAGCAATAGCAAGACCCGCAACGGTGTTATCCGGCGGCGCACAACAAACTCACCGGCTTCATAAATTCAAACCTCTATGCTTTTCAACAACCACACCTTCTTCTAGAAAACTCATCCTATACTCAAAACCCGGTTGCTGTTTATGCGATGGTCTCAAAGAGAAGCTTCAAGATGCATTCTCGCTCTCTGGTCCACATTCCCTTAACGACGTCAATTTACAGGTATCTCTTTATCTTTTCTGAATTTCACGTGTTAGCATGAATTTGATTTTGGGTATTATTATCAGATTAGAGATATAACGAGCAATCCAGAGTGGGAAAAAGCTTATCAATATGAGATACCTGTGTTAGCTAAAGTTCTCTCTGATGGCACCGAGGTTTGTTATTTTATTATATAGCGCTTAATCTAGTTGTTTATCGAAATCTATGAAGCACCTACACCGGACATGCCGACAAAGCTAATAATTTGATTCAGTGTAATTATAAGTGTCGTGTCGGACTCCAGACACGCCTTAGCCGAGGAGTGTCGTGCTTCATAAATCAATCACATGCATAATCAGCCACATTGATTAATGACACCTATATAGTAATGATATATGCTTCAAATTTTAGTTGCAAGGTCAGATTATTGTGTCTGTTTGCGTTGGGTAATATGGGTCAATGCTGAATACCCTGTGTAAAAGATTTTTATGTCGAATGGTGATCCAAGAAAATATTCATTTCAGAAAGATCCATCATCTACAAATCTCTCTGCACATTTTATCAAAGAATCTATGATCTGGTGGTTGTTTTTCAGCCCAGTCTGAAAAAGTAATGTGAACCATAATGCTAGCCATACACTGGCTGGACTAATTAAATGCCCGTTGAGTACCATATAAAATTTGGCCGTTCTCAATTTACGGTGCTTGAAAATTATTCAGTGATATGTATGAAGTTGTAGCTTATAGAGTATGGACCAAAACAGATCATTAGAAGTTTGATATTCTTATTGGTTTTCTAGTTTTTGCATCCAACTATTTGATTCTGGTCCGTTCTCCCAGTTTAGTTTCTCTACCCTATTCGCAACTTGTTTGCATTGCAGCTGAGTCATTTTTTTGCAGTTTGTGAGGCGTATTACCTCATTTAGTTGTTCCATGGCCTTGTTTACAAACCAGATTGGAGTTTACGTTGGTCATATCATATGGCTGGAATTTCATATAATATCCATGTCCACCTAATAAATATTGAAAAATAAAAGACTCAATATTAAAGGAAAAAAGATCAGTATCTCACATTGACACTGTTATGTTTTCCAGGAAACTTTACCGCGATTGTCTCCTCGTTTAGGAGTGGAGCTCCTCCAGAAGAAGATAGCTGCTGCCCTCGGAGAACAATAGAGGCTTTTCAGCTCATGACTCGTGAGACATAAGAAAGTTTGTTCTATAACTTTATCACTTTATCATTTAACGCCATTTTTTTAATTATATTTGGTTAAAGGATTAGTTCCTTTAAACTAAGAAATTAAATTTAGAGAGAACAATGAACTGAATTGTTATATTATTTCAATGAAAATTCAAGTTGAGATTATGATTAAATGTAAATGCATTATAAAGTTATTTAAACCTGGATATCATATTTTAATTAATTGTTACAAATATTTTTCTTTGAAATGAATTTGATTTGTATAAATGTAAGTGTTTTTCGACTTCACAATTTTCTCCACAAATCAGCACAGGTCATTTAGGCATCCTTGGATTGCTCAAGTTAAGCAATTTTAATTTGTAGTTCTTTTGTTTCTTCAAAAGAGTGCATTTTTTGGTATAGGTATTTTTTGTTTCTTTTGATTGGATATCGCTTGAAATATAGGAGATTATGAGAAGGATATTTTTAACACATAAGAAAGAATAGAAGTGTATTAGTAAAGAGGAAGTTTAAGTAAGTTAATTAGTGTTTTAATTAAATAAATAGTAGGAGATGTAAATAGTGGAGAGTAAACATGTTAGAAAGTTATGAGAAAATCAAGCCCAATAAGTGGTTATAAAGGTTATAAATAGAGGAAAGTCTTGAGAGAATTATGTTAGAAGGCAAAGAGTAACTAGGGTGTGAAGAGAAGAACACAAGGAGAGAAGCTTGGAGAGAGACCCAACAATAGAAGTTGCTAGCTCTGTTGATTTTTGAGGTAAAGAGTCTCTATTCACATAAGGTTTGTATGATCATATGAGAAGGGAAGAGTTTGTGTTTTTTGTTTTTTATTTTCACGATCTTTTAATGAATTCATGTTAAATTTGTGCTCTAATTTGTTATTGTGATTTTGGGTATGTTCTTATCTCTGAATTCATGATTTTGATGTTCTAAATTCGTGGTTATGTTATGTTTTGAGTTTTTACACGTTGAAGTGTGTAAAATTCATAATTCAATGCATATTTGATGATTTGATATGACTCGAAAACAAAAAATAAATGATTCTAATTCTAATAATTTTAGTCCACATTTTTGTTAAATTCGATGCATATTTGATCTATATCCAAAGATGTGTAATTGTCGAGTCATATCCAAACATCAAATATGCATAGGTGGGCCTAAGAAGGACAATGTGCCTAAAAAGAGATTCAGAATTGCTTTTGTTGAAGATGACTAGGGAAAGAAGGTGCATATAGTCGCGTAGTGTAATTCCAAAAGAAGTGTATGTAATAAATAATTTGTTTTTTTGATGAAAATAATGTAATGGCGGGACCTGGTAACCAGGGCTGCCGAGAAGAATGAGTCTTGGATGTTGGAACCGCCGAGGCTTGAGAAACCTGAGTGTAGTTCCTAAACTAAAATTCTTAGTCCGGTATGGATGTCCTGTTTTTAAGTAGCGAAATTCCTCAATTTTATTAACGTGGACAAGTGTCTCACTTAAAAACAAAACAGGACATCCGGCTTATAATAACGGACTAGGAATTTTAGTTTAGGAACTACACTCAGGTTTCCCAAGCCTCGACAGTTCCAACATACAAGACTCATTGTTCTTGGCAGGTCTGGTTACCAGGTCCCGCCATTACATTATTTTCATCAAAAACATGATTATTGATTACCGACACTTCTTTTGGAATTGCACCATGACCTATTCTGCTCTCTATACAGCTCATTTCCCTTATCATCTTCAGGAAAAGCAGTTCTGGATTTTTTTTAGGCCCATTGTCCTCCTGAGGCGCACCTATGCATATTTGATGTTTTGATATGACTCGACAATTACACATCTTTAGATATTGATCAAATATGCATTGAATTTAACAAAATGCGGAGTAAAATTATTTAGAATCATCAAAATGTGTTATCTTTTGGTTTCGAGTCATATCAAATGTGCATTGAATTTCATGATTTTTACACACTTTAACATGTAAAACTCAAAACATAACATAACCACAAATTTAGCACATCAAAATCATGAATTCAGAGATAAGAACATATCGAAAATCACAGCAACAAATTAGAGCATGAATTTAACATGAATTGATTAAAAGATCGTGAAAAGAAAAAACACAAACCCTTCATTACTCATAAGATCGTGAAAAGAAAAAACACAAACCCTTCATTACTCATATGTTCATACAACCCTTATGTGAATAGAGACTCTCCTTACCTCAACAAAGCTAGCAACTTCTATGGTTGAGTTTCTCTCCTTGCCTCCTTTTGTGTTTTTCTCTTCACACCCTAGTTCCTCTTTGCCTCTTCTCTCAATTTTGCTCTTTGTGTGTTCTAACCTAATTCTCTTGTGACTTTCCTCTATTTATAACCTCTTATTGGACTTGGTTTTTCTCATAACTTTCTAATATGTTTGCTCTCCTCTATTTACACCTTCTATTTATTTAATTAAAACACTAAGCTTACTTAAACCTTCTCTTTCCTAATACACCTCTATTCTATCTTATGTGCTAAAAATATCCTTCTCATAATCTCCTATTTTTCAACAATTAACTAACCCATCTATTCGCTCAAAACCCACAATTCAACATTTTATTTGAAAACAATAAACAGACAAATTCCTAACTATACTAATATTATATAACAATAATAATAAATCAATATAACCAAGCAGAGGCGTTACAGGAAACATAATTCACCATATGAAATTTGCACATAGATACAAAACACTAGCAATATCCATAAAAAGTTACACTCACCCTAGTATTTGTCAAACTATGTTTTCATTGGACCTATCATTTCTCTCAAAAAGAGATCTTCCTCTTCAGCCACATTATCAAGTATTTGTTTGACCCTCGAAACTCCTAACAAATATAAATTTTCAGTTAGATACTCACTATGATTTTAAAAGAGTAGTTATATTGAACACTAAAATTATCTAATAAAAAATAATAGGTGATACATTGCCTGAGATCACATGAGTAGCTAGATTAAACACTTATAGCAATTTACAAACTTTCTCGACTTTGTTTCATTTTTGAAGTGAAAGTTATAATCATAATGAGACCCTCTTCCTTTGTAGGCAGCAAAGGAACCCGTAATCTTCAAAGCAGTTGATAACATAGTAAAAGTTGAATTCCATCTTGTTGGACGATCAATAACAAGCTTCCTATAAGCACTTCTGCTCAACCACATCAGAAAATGCTTTTAATCTTGCATCATAAAGTTCAACATATTTCACACTTTCACGGATATTGAAAATGATATACCTAATTTTATTAAGGTCACCTTGCACCAACAAATTTAATTTGTTAGTGAAAGGTGACTTTGGTAAAATCAAAGACATTATTTCAATATCCGTGAAAGTATGAATCAAAGACATTATTTCAATGCCCGTGAAAGTATGAAATCTGTAAACTTCAAGGATACAATACTGGAGGCAGTTTGGGACGTGGTTGAGCAGAAGCTTTTGCAAGAAAGGAAACTTGTTATTGACTGTCCAACAAGATGGAATTCAACATTAGTTATGCTATCAACTGTTTTGAAATTTAAGGTTGCCTCAGTTGCTTACAAAGAAAGAGGGTCGGGCCTCGTTATGATTGTACACCGTCACTTGAAGAATGGAACAAAGTTGAGAAAGTTTATAAATTGCTTGAAGTATTTTATCTAGCTATTCATATGATCTCATGTAGTGTATCAACTATTTTTTATTAAATAACTTTAGGGTTTAATATAACTACTCATTTAAACTTAGGTAGTGAGTATTTGATATCTAATTTGAATTTGGCAGAAGTTTGGAAGGTGAAACAAATACTTGATAATGCGGGGTTGAAAACAAATAACTCTTCTTGAGAGAAATAGTGTCCAATGAAAATTAAGTTTGACAAATATTGGGGTGAGATATGTTGGTAACTATTGCTAGTTTTTTGGGTCTTGGATGAAAATTTCACATAGTGAATATTGGTTTTCCCATTATATAAAAATTTATAGTTGTTGATGAATACAAGGTCACGGGTCCAATGGAAGCACTATTTGATGAGTATGTATGTAACTCTAAATTTTAAAGAGTCTGTTTGATGTAGCTAATTTGGATATTAATAATTCATCATCCTCCGAAGCCAAGTTTTCGGTTGTCATTGAATTTGACCAAATTATGAGCATTCTACATGAAAATGAAGTTGTTATTCCAATAAAATCATAACTGCAAACTTTTCTTATTGCAAGCTTTTCTTGATGAAGGTATTTATGTTCCTAACAGTAACTCGGTTAGTGCCTTAGAGTGGAGAACAACAACATGACATATAAGACATTGTCAAAAGATCTTTTTTTTGAAAGAAGACATTATCAGAGATGATTACTGATTTATTAGCTATTCCAATCTCAACTGTGGCATCAAAGTCCACATTCATTGTTGGAGGTAGAGTTATTGATGATTTTTGCTCTAAACTAAATGAATGATTTACTGAAGTTCTCATTCATGGTGGGGAGTTGGCTCCGTCATAAGTCTAATCTAGAGAAAAAAAATCAAAAGTTAAAATGTCTTATTTGATATAATTTTTTATTCATCTATGAAGTATTTTTTTTGTCCAACTAATGTATTTTCCCCTTGATTTTGAAGGTTTGCTGCTTGCTGTGTTGAATGAATTTGCTCATTGTTGGATTCAAGAGACTTGTGAAATGTTTTATGTATTTGATGACATTTATTTCCTTTAAAACATAGATGAAGAAATTGGTTGTAATGTGGTTAAAGTCTACTTAAGAAACTAATAAACCACACTGCAGTGGATCCGTTGTACAATTCTCCCTTTTTCTGATCCTGCGACCTCATTCTTCAAAGTGCAGATCGAGGAATCCCACTGCTGCAGCCAAACTTGTAGACCTTGAATTTCAAAATATCCACAGGGGCTGACACACACACACACTCTCTCTATATATATATATATAAGGGCCGCTAACTTACATCCACTTGGTGCAAGTTAGCAAGCTATATCCATTTGGTTTTTACTAAAAAGGTCACTCAACACAATTTTAAGTTACTTAAAATTAAGGGATAGTTGTCTATTTCACCTTTTTTATTTTTTTTTTTTATTTTTTTATTTTTTTATAAAAGACATTATCTTCTGTGTTTGACGGCAACTAAAAACACATGCATTTTAACATAGTTTATTTGGGAACTTAACTTAGTTGATAGGGTATTGCAAATTATATGTAGGTCGGGGTTCGAACCCTGAACACTTCACTTCTCCACAATTAATTGTGTGAGCTCTAGCCACTAAATTATTTGACAAAAAAAAAAACACAATTTTAGTTACTTAAAACACATGCTTCGTTTGTTTTTTCTTTTTAACTACTTTATTTTGTCATTTTTTTCTTGACCAGTAAATATAAAGTGACCTAAACCAACATTAAAGCTTTTTGATGGATTTTTTTTCCTGATCACTTATCACAATATTAATTACCAAATTAAGTATTTAATGAATTTTTTTGTTGCTCTTTTAAAAAAAGTAGAAGAAGCAAGATCCTCAAAAGAAATATGGAAGTGGGACAAACTATATAATATGGACAAACTTTTTAAGGAAACAATATTTGAAATGATGAAAGTAAGTGTAAATTAGTTAAGTTTGTTAACTTGCACCTTAATAATACATATAAAAAGTAGTGTAAATAATCAAGTGGGTGTAGGTTGCAAACTTGTACCTTAATAATTTTAGGTTGGTGTTGCTTGTTAACTTGCACCTTAGTGTTTTTAGGTGGGTGTAAGTTAGCAGCCCCTATATATATATATATATATATATATATATATATATATATATATATATATATATATATATATATATTTGTGGGAAACCTCCCTGTCCTAAGTAAAGGCGTCATATTTATCTCGAGTTTGACCAAAAGGTAAGTAAAGCTTGACCAAACATTGTTTTCATCAAGAATCAAACTCTGATTCTTCTGAACGATTCATTGTCGTGAGAGTTCATTAACCACTTGAGCTCAGTCACTAGTTTTTTTTTTTTAATTTTTTTTAATGATATTTATAGAAAGAAAAAGGCGTTGACATATCCTTTTGCATTGTTATCATAAAATCCTGAATTTACACGTGTAAATATTTAGGGTGTGTTTGTTTCAAGTTTACTAAATTTATTCTTAGAATAACATTCTTTGAATTATAAAGATGTGAATTTTATTTTAAGGTATTTAAAGAAAGATGTTCAGTTAATATTGTAATATTTTCATGAACCTTAAAAATAGGGTTTATGATAGATAGTTACATATGAATTTATTCCCATCTTTATTAGAACTTTATTTCTGCTCTTTTTTTTAGATTTTTTTTTTCAACTCCCAAGACATTTATTACCCAAAAATAAATTTTAGCAAACTTGTAACAAACATATGCATGTATATTTTTCTTTTCTTTTCAGGAATGTACAAATATAATTTTTTCTCAGTTGTGATTTTGATTTAAAAAAGATGTTGTGATATATTTTAAATGACATTACTTAAAGTTTGATACAAATTTGATGTTGTAGGATCATAAAGGTAGATTCATATTTATGTATCATCAATTAAATTGCGAAAATGAATAATCTCATAAGTTGAAAATGATGTTTTGAAGTGGTTTTCTTATAATATCATAGTTGTTGATTATTCAACATCATCATATTGTATGACATGTTATTTAAAATATGTTACATCACAATTTTAGTCTAAAAATTTGAGAGAGGTGTCAAAACTGAAGGATTTTAAAATAGGATTACCAATCTTGTGAATGAGTTAAAATAAGGGGGCAAAACCATAGTTAAGTCTTTTATTTAATATGAGATTTCTCTATACCCCTCACGCTTAGAATTGAACACTTAGAGCTTGATCTGGGTGGTCTATAGTAGGTGGTCCAACGAGTCTCCAAACTCCTATATCATATTGATCTGGATTAAACTTTAACTCAACATTATAAAACTAATTTATAAGATAAGATTATCCTTTCCCCCTACAAACATATTTTCAAGCCTATTTTATATTTCATATGATATCTGACTCTCAAGATTTCCTCATGTCTAAGACAGGACATCAAGGACGTGACTTTAATCGCCTAATAGCGGAACATATCTGAAACCAATCATCTTAAATTTTGGGTTGGGTATAACTCTACATACCAAACCAGTATGTAGAGAAAGGACTACCAACCATTGATAAACATATTTTCAGATCATATCTAATTTAATGTCTAATTTCTTAACACACCATCTCTCACGCCATAACTAACATCTAGAGCGCGGTTGAATGATGATTGCGGAATCGTCCAATTAATCTTGTATGGCCTTTTGATACCATTTTAGATTTTGGATAGAGTCTAAATTAATCTTTCAAAATCAATTTGGAGTAAAAGTAATCAATCATTTATAGATATCTTCATATCATAGTTTTTTAATAGGACACTTTTCACACAAACCAGTTTTTGTATGTTTCTTCTTTGTTCTGTTTCTACTAAATCAGTAATTATTTTAATTTAAAAAAAAAAAACTTTCTTCCTAAGCATTTCTGTTTGCGTGGCAATTTTATGTTACTTTTACTTATCTCTATCTTTCCTTTTCGACTCATATGGCTGAGTTGTGCCACACACTGTTTCCCTAACCCACCATATATAGCTATTTTAAACTACTTTTTCTATTTGTACTGAGAGTACAATAATATGACATATTATTCAACCACACGTGGTTTCCATAACTTGCCAAAATGTCCATATTTCAATTTCAATATGCAATATTCCCTGCACTTTTCATATAAGCTATAGCACTTACTATATTTTATGCATGCAGTAGATGTTTAAGTGCTGAACTTGAAACCCGATATTGAGTTGATCGCCTACTTAGCTTGAAAGCATTTTTTAAACTACACAATGGATAAAATTATCATTACAAGAAAATGAAAGCCACTTATTTTCATGACTCATGCTCACGAGGATGCAATGCTATACATCCTCAGAAATGTTTATGAAATCATTACCCTTTTCGAGGAAAAAGTTTATAACCAGATAAAATTTAGAGGTGGAAAGGAATTAACTTTTCGTAACAAATAAAATTTTGACAATTTGTAGCATATATGGAGCCTTTTATATAATATGTAATAAGTTAGCCTTAAGTTTCCCTATAAAAAAAAGGCTTTAGTTATTTTATGTGTAAGTTTTTTTATATAGCATAAGGTGTGTTATGATAAAGAGGAAGATACAATGTATCAATAGAGAGTGCTAAGAACACTCTATTTTTAATATTCACTCTTTTATTTGATGAAATCAATATAAGTTTCATATTTTTAAAACAAATCAAAACCTACATTAACTTTATTTGGTAGAGAATAAATATTAAAATGAGTGTTAAATAAAAAGTGTTCTTATCGCTCTTTATGTATCTATCCATGAAAAAAATAGTAGCATCCACCACCCCCAAACTTATTAGCCAACAATTTAAACTACAACTCTCCATCTCACCCCTTAACTTCCAACACCATTTCTCAATGATGCAATAAAATTTATTAAAGTCACACCCAAATCACCCTTCTCTTTAGAAAGATATATCTTGTCACACTTATCCCAATGAATTTTACAAGCCTCTTCACTCTCTATAAAAAAGATTTAAATAAAGACTCAATTTTAATAATGGTATATGAGGGAGTCTTAGAGAAAAAAAGTAAATGAAACAGAATAGAAGACATGAAAGCTCTAAGAAGAACCAAAACAACCTCTAGTTAGTAAATTACTTTAACATACATAGTTTTCAACTTGAATGCTTTCTTAAAAGTCCAAATTAATTATATAAATAATTTTAATAAATTTAAAGGGGCTGTGTGGCTTATTTAGTGGTATCTATATATCTATATATGTATATATAAAGGAACTATTTAGTTGAGTATTAACTTTTATTTCAAGTATACCTTCACTTAAATTATTGTATTTACATTTTTATTATTTTTATAATATTATGTAATTTTTAATTAAAACTTTAGTTAAATCTTATTACAATAGAAATGATCCCGCTATAATATCACATATTATAGAGTGTTTATTTTGATATTATTTGCCAAATTATTTTATTGTATTAGATGTAAAAAAATTATTACAATGTCATAAAATAAATATACAATTGAACGTAATAAAAAAGTGGACAAACACATAATTGTTGATCTTTCCTCTAGTCATATGGAAGAGAGTTGTAATTTTGACATACCAACTATACATCTACATCATATCTAACACTATATAAATGATATAATAAAAAAAAGTATTGAAGTGAGATTCAAGGAGAAAGAAAAATAATATAAAAAATGGAAATTGTATAAATATTGTGTCAGATGTCAAAGAAACATTTCTCTATATGGAAGAGGATGTAAGAACATCTTCAATGGAAGAGTTTTAAACATTTAAGACTTGGTATCAATTAGATATTTTATTGGGGAGAAAAATTATTGGGGTTTAATAAGATCCAATGTCTCATTTAAGACCTCCAATTTTAAATGGGACTCACACTTTTAAAACATTAAAAAATTGATATATAATATTATAAAATTATTGATAGTTGATTAGTGAGTCTATTTAAAAAATTTGTGTGAGATGTTGGGTTGGAGAGATTGAGTACTTATTAGATACTACTATTAACAAATTATAAATGAATGATGTGTACACGTGAGACTCATTTAAGTGCCAAAAAATGGATGTACTATTTTCTGGATCCCTCTCTAATTATATTGATCTCTTTTACACTTTTTTTTTTTATAAATTTATCTTATATACTGAAGAAAAATAATGTCACAAGAAAGGGGGGTTTGAATTGTGGCGTTTTAAAAATTACCTATTAAAATTTTCTCAAACAAATGTGTTAGTGAAATGATTGAAAATTTAAATAGTGATTGTGTGTGAGAATGATATGAATGTAAAAAGATAAGGAAGAAAGATCACACAACAAAAGTTATCCTGGTTCACCCAAAGTGGGCTAGTCCAGTCCCCACAATACTTGTGAGATTTTCCACTAGGTAGTTGAGTTATAACTTAAGCTCAACTCCTTCTTTCTTTGAGATCTTTCTGATCTTTACACCAACTTCTTTCAACCTTCACTTGGTTGAGATACTTGCCGTTACGGACAAGATTTTACAATCTTTGTGCTTTCTGCACAACTTCAATTTCTTTTACAAGTGGAATGAATTTGAAAAGTATTAATCTTCTTGAAAGACTTAATACGCTTAAAAGAGCAGCTTGCTCAAAAGCAAATATATGGTTCTTGATTGATTCAAATAAAGAGATTCTTGATGAATATATGCTAGTATTCTTTTGCTCAAAAGTTGTCTTTTCTCTTGGCTGAAGTCTTCTATTTATAGGAGAGAAACTCTTGATAACTTTCTTCATGCTTGCTGCGCAAGAATTAATAGAGCCGTTGAGATGAAACTGAGTTCTGAAAGTTGAGATCGATCTCTAAATCTGCTGAAGCTTTTCTTTGTACTTTGTTGCTTGCTACGTGAGACATGAGCTTTGTACAGCTCATTTCCTTTTCATTTCTTGCTGTAACATAAGTCTTGAGCCCAAAGAAAAGGCTTTTCTTGTACTAGGTAGCTTTTCTTGTCATGTTGTAAGGTGACCAAAAAGAGAATGTCCAATGGATAATAATTTTGTATTTGTCTTATATCCTTGATGTGTTGTTGAAAATATATTGGTTCTTCTCATGCCAACCTTTTTGCACATGATATTAAATATGTTCTTTTTGTTCATATGCACATTTGTAGTAAGCTTCAAATAATATTTACTTGTCATGACATGGCTTATAATTCAAATATTTATTGCTTCCTTAAATGTGACATTCTTAGTGTCTTTCATATTCCTGTGCGTTCTTGGCTTGTTTTGTACTAAAGTCCATACTTGAGACCAATGCTTGAGATCAATCTCTTCATCATAATTTGGTGCTTTTCTTGATAATCATATAATGCCTTTTAGCTTAAAAAGAAACACTCAAGAGCACAAGTTATATAACAAATAAAATCAGAATTAATAAAGTTTAATTTAATTAGTTTGTTATCTTTAAAACTTAAAATAAGGGATTTAGATTTTATATCAACATATACTATATATGCAATCAAAATGTAATTATTTATATCTATTTATTTTTTTCTTTCATGATTTCGTCGTATTTGTAGGACGTTGTTTATTTTCGTCTTATTCGGGTGATTGTCAGATCAGCTTCAATCAAATGTAAATTCAATCAATAACTTTAAATAATTAAATGTTTTTATGAAAGGACTAAACAATTGAATGTTAAGTTCTACTAATTATATATATGACCATTTTAAGAAATTTTTTGTCACTTATTATACGACACATTTGTTATTTCTAATTACATTAATTATTTCTTTATTTACATATCCTTATTTATCGTATATCTGTTTATTCTATAAACAATGAATAACATGTTGAAAACATAAACTAACTCTATTTTTTATAGAATGAAATTGTAAAAACAATAGTGATTACAAACACCTTTAATATAACTTTTTTAATTCCCGTTATTTTGATAAAATGGTCTTATATTTAGTAAGAGATATATAATATATAAAACAAAAATATAGGACACAAAAGTGTTAGCCAATTAAGATAGATATTTTTTTTAAAGAGCCAATTAAGATCGATTGTTTCCACAAATAAAACACTATCGTCAATTATTTACAATAATGCATGCCGTGTGGATATACAAACATAAAGTATTTCGAAAATTTGATGTGCCCTTCTATGCTAGCTCCTTTGTGAATTTTTAAAAAAGAAAAATGGCTTATTATTGTTCAATCTGATCCGCACCTGGACCAAATATCAGAAACATTAAAAAGCACGGAATGGAAATTGTAGAAATATATTGTGTCAAGTATCCCAATAATTGGTTTGATTTCTCAAATAAATATATAAAGTATTTAGAATATTTATTTTTTAATCATGATTCATCTTTTTGGTTATTCCTCCTATCTTATTTGTTATTCTCTTTGGTATTTGTCCTCCATACGATAATTGCTCTCTTTCGCTGTTTATTTTTTAACAGCAAAATTTATTTAATAATCAGATATTTTTTTTTAACAACAAAATTTATTTAATAATTAAATCTCTACTCAAGACAAACGGAAACTAGTAATTCGAAGACTACAATCTAAAGGCGTCATACATAGATAAAAAACGAAAACAAACACCATAAAAAACCTTTAACACCCCACACCTAACCAAA
The DNA here is from genome assembly GCA_958299785.1 of Medicago lupulina. Lineage (NCBI taxonomy): Eukaryota > Viridiplantae > Streptophyta > Magnoliopsida > Fabales > Fabaceae > Medicago > Medicago lupulina. Next base: position 20,623,523 of record OY283144.1, on the reverse strand, counting down.
CCCTAACCTTCAACACCCACAAAAAAAATCTTCACCACCTAATTTAGACTCCACCACGAATCAACCATTGAAAGCTCTCTTTGGCTGTATCTCTCAGTTGGTTACATTATTAATTGGATCTTTGTGTATAAGACCTCACAATTTTGTCCTGGAACAAATTCGGAAAACTAATAAATGGGGGTAAAAAATATTATCATAGCTATTACTTACTGTCTCACGGTAAGCGACACACTTACTGATAAAACAAAGAATGAAAAATAATTAAAATATTCAAATTAACCTTGTGACGTATTGGGTGTTTACCATTGAGGGAGTAAAAAGAAAACCAATAATTTGATGAACCGGAAGATTATATTAAAGAGTGTGAGTGTTGTTTATAGACTATATTTTTATTCTCAATTCGTGTCATTAGATTTATGAGACATTTATACTCCTTTCCTACTTTTTATTTTTTAAGAAGCCAAAATAGAATTAAATTAAACAAAAGAGTCAAAGCACATGAAGTGTTAAAAATGAAGGATATGAAAGTCAAAAATAAAAAGCGTCAAAACATAACAGCGCTGTCAACCCAATAAAACTAGCCATCTTCGTAAACTTATCTCAGTTGATCGAAATAATATAAAATATATATAAATTTGGGGTTCAAACCCTGGCTACCACAAACAAAAATTCAATAAAACTAGCCACATCTAAACACCTAGGTAGTTGAGTAGTCCATTGATAAAAATTGCAGAGACATCCCTCTTTTACTTGTTTAGTGGTATTATATGGAAAAGGAATATAATAGGTTCTTGTATCTGGATTTCTTTTTTATTTATTTATTGATTTGGAATGTGTTGTATCTGGATTTCTCTTTTCTGAGGTAGCTAGATTTCTCTTTTCTAATCTTTCACAAGTATGATAATCAATCTATGTCTATCTATAATATATAATTGAAATGTAATTAACAATGATTGTAGATAAAGCACTATTATCAGCTCTTTGAAATCATGCGTGCCACATAGACACGCTAACTAAATAGTAATTCAAAACATGTGTGAAATTCAAAAAAATTGACATTCAATAACTATGCGATATTTATGGAAAATAAATAAGACTGTTGCTCAATCTACTCTGCACCATGACCAAATGAAAGCAATATATACGTTCATCAAAGAAGAATACACGAAATGTTAGTTATGATCCAGTTCAACCTAATTACGGTTGATTGAAAGAAGAAAAAAAAGTTACAATTTAAGACACCGAAGTGCAGTTACAATCGGACCAACGTAACGTTGGTTGTGATCTATAGTGAACCTAAATTGACGGCCAAAGTGATAAAAGCGCGGTTAAGGACGGTGACAACTCTTCAGAGCAGGTGGTATACATGTAAAAACTCTAACGATTATAAAGGTGTGAGGTATTTAGAATTTAGAGAATATTTACCTTAACTTGAGTTGTGCATTAGTTTTTATAGGACAAACTCTTATGGTTTTTTTAAGTCGAATTCCTAATGTCCATTATGTGATCCTAAGTATGTTCTCGTAGATCCATGTTTGATTGTCATTGGATGACGTTGATGGAATCATCAGGTTCACTTGGGTGCACCTCGATGACGCCCTCATAACATACTATGTAGTTACTATATTTATTAGACGATTGAACTCAGACCCAATCAAAATCAAGTGTATTAATAGGACATACATACTAATTAATTTCCCCCTCCAATTTAATGACAATGAAAGAATAATTTTTATTATAAGAGTATTCAAATAATCTAATAGTAATTTCCTTTCTTTTTAAAATTTTAATCATATTTTCTTATACCTTTTATTGTTCTAATAAATATGCATGCATATAAAGTCTAAAATGAAAGGTCTCTCTATGTTTGTTTCTTAGAGAAAATGATTCTTTGGTGTGATCTCGATCTCCGTAACACCTGTTGCCACTTTTCTTAAAATACCAATTCCTGGTAGAAAGTGGAGTCCGAGTCTCAATTATAGTAAAACACACGAACAAAATGGCCATGTTATTCTCTTATTGTTATATAGTATTTATTTATTTATTCTTTTCTTTTTCCAAAGTTCAGTCTAAACTAATTTTTTATGTTAACAAACAATTGACATTGTATTTGGTGAGTGAGTGCCTCGTAATAAACTTACACAAACACGCAATATTGACACATAGTTTTAGTCACAAACATGTACAACAAGGATTGCATGCTCACCTAAACTCAACTTTCCTAGGTATAATTGTGCAATTCAATTACTTTAGCTTTTGCTTTTTGGTCTATATATAAGGAACACCATCCATATAACAATTCACACCAAGCATTTTTCTTCACTCTAATTCTCTTTTTGATCTTCATCACTCACTTATTATTAGCCATACAACACTATGAGTGCCAAAAATCAGATTTCTAGATTATTTCTTCTATTTATTAATGCTAAACCATATTTGTTAATGATTGGCCTTCAATTTGGTATGGCTGGGAATTACATCTTTGGTAAAGAGATTCTTAACCATGGGATGAGTCGGTTCGTGTTCATCGTTTATCGCAATGCCATGGCCGTGATCGCTCTTGCGCCCTTTGCATTCTTTCTCGAAAGGTATCTATCTTAGTGTGTTCGTCACGACTACTCTTACACTATCAGAACAAATTAAATTAGCGAAGAAAATTTAGAGCAAGGAAAATAGTGAATTTTTCTCTCCAACCCTATCACTAAATTTAGTAACGAGAAGAAATTTATAATTATATTTATATCAATAAGGTGTGTGATTCAATTTTGGCATTACGTTTCTAAAAAAAGTTATTTATTGATTTTCAGGAAGAGTAGGCCAAAGATGACACTCTCTGTCTTCCTACAAATAATGGTGCTGGGATTTCTAGAGTAATGATCTAAGACCTCAAATACTTATACATAATGATTAATGATCTAGCTAGAAGAATACAAATATATTTAATTACTAATTACTAATTACTTGGAGTTTATGCCCATTTTGGCAAAATTGTGTTATTCTACAGGATATGAGTTAATTATCATCTTAACCTTGTTAATTACATGGTTAATTATGACCAGGCCAGTTTTTAACCAAAGCTTCACTTACTTGGGGATGAAGTATACTTCAGCTTCATTCACATCTGCTATTATGAATGCCGTGCCTTCTATCACCTTTCTTCTTGCAGTTATCTTCCGGTAACTAACTAAATTAATCAATCTTATTTCATCCATATAAATAATTAATTAGTTTAATTAAAGTACTACTTGTGTAGTTGTGTAGTTGTGTTTATATTTAAACAAAATTTAAATTAGATGAACACAAGCTCAAGTACTACTTGTGTAGTTGTGTTTATATTTAAACAAAATTTAACGCAAGCTCAAGTTAGACAAGTAATGATATTTTTTCCATAAATTGTGGCGGCTTACATCGTACCTTAATGGTTTACTAAATAAGCCACATAATTTACGAAAAAATGTCATTATTTATGTAAAATACTCCAATAGAACAAGAAATCTATGTAAACTAGGCTCTATTTGGTTAAAAATAACAGATGAGCTAATGTCGGATGACTTATAAGTTAACTTATAGTTGATAGTGAATAAGTTAACTTGTTGAATTTGTAATGTTTGTAAAATTAGTGGTTGAAGTAGCTTATAAATATGAAATGATATTAAGAAATGTGCATTTTAAAGATACATAGGCTCAAAATCGTTATAGGCTCGTGAAAATAAACTATAAACTCGTGTAAAAATGACAATTACCAAACATATCTTTTTTAATCATACGAGTGTTATAAATTCAATTTTATGTTTAGGTTGGAGCGTCTTAAATGCAAGGAAATTCGAAGTCAAGCCAAAGTGATTGGAACATTAGTAACCTTTGGTGGTGCATTGCTAATGGCAATTTACAAAGGACCTGGATTCAGCATTTTCCATTCTGGAACCCAAAATCAAAATGCAACTCAATCCTCTCATAATCATCAAACTGCTGGAGCTCTTTATATACTAATGGGCTGTGTGGCTTTGTCTTCTTTCTACATTTTGCAGGTAAACTAACGACCCAGTAGTTCGACCAATGATCTACTGACCTAGTACTCGATCGAGCAAACCAAGGATCCAATTCTTAAAACACTTAACTAATTAATAAATTAACGTATATGATCACGAGGTTTGGTTCTTATGTGGATTATTAATTCTAAATTGTTTGTGGGAACTTTCATGCAGTCGATAACGGTAAAAAGTTACCCCGCGGAGCTATCGTTGGCAACCTTGATATGCCTGGCGGGAGGAGCACAAGCAACTGCAGTGGCACTTGTGGCCGAACGTCATTCACAAGCTTGGGCCATTGGCTGGGATTATAGGCTCTATGCTCCTCTTTACACGGTTTGTTAACCAGTTAATCAGTTTGTCATTCACAAGCTTAGTTAGAAAAAAATTCAAATAATTTTCTTAATCAGTCTCTTAATTTATATAGGGAATAGTTAGTTCAGGAATTGCATACTATGTTCAAGGGCTGGTAATGCAAATGAGAGGCCCAGTTTTTGCAACAGCTTTTAATCCTCTTTGCATGATCATTGTTGCTTGTTTGGGCTCCTTTTTCTTAGGAGAAAATCTTTACCTTGGAAGGTAAACTTCTATTTTTTTTTCTTTCTATTTTCTCAATTTGCTTATTTCTACATGTTACATTACGTATATTTTATTTTATGTAATTTATGTTTTCAATTCATTGCAGTATTATTGGAGCTATTATCATCGCACTAGGCCTTTACACAGTTGTGTGGGGAAAAGCCAAAGACTATTCAAAATCAGACACCAAATTACCATCATCAACCATTGAAGAGGAGACAAAATCAATGGATGATCCCAAAATTGATATTATTGCTGTAAATTTGGAAAACCAACCACCATCAAAGGATAAATTAGTGGAGCCCAACAAATTGGAGAAAGAAGCAGAGATGTATGTAGCAATAACGGTTTAACTAGTCAGTGTCAGCTCCTTGTTGGTCCATAATCATTGGAGAAAATATCACAATTGCATGTGGGAAGTACAATGAATGTAGAGCATTTGCCTATAATCAAATCAGAATGTGCCTAGAGATTCTGAGCTTGCGGGACTTTGTCATACAATGTAATTACTACGCTAGTATTGAGCATATATACAAGTAGGGGCACGTTGAGTTTGTAACCTATGTAAATAATGCAATGAGGATTTATATGCATGAATTTTGTAACATGAACTCTATGTTTGGTACGAAAGGAAAATATTGGAGAGTGAACTATGAGTTGTTATTTTTGTACTTAAGTAGGAATAATATCATCTTTATAATAAAGCAAACAATTGGAGGTTAACTATACAATTAGACAACTAACAAATTGGTTCAATTAAAGGATTCAAAGTATCATATGACTTAAAATTCGACATTCTCCAATACGCGGATGATACAATTTTACTGGGGGAAGGCACATGGGAGAATCTATGGAGTATCAAATCAATGTTGAGAAGCTTCGAAATGGTATCTTTATTGAAGGTAAATTTCTTTTGGTCTAAATTGGAAGATTCATTTATGGAGGCAAATTTCCATTTCCTTTCATACACTATACATGGATTCCATTGGGACCTAACCTAGCATCCTGGAAACCAATAGTGAAATCATTGAAGATGAGACTTTCTTGGTGTAAATGTCGTTATTTATCGGTGGAAGGGTGGTTCTTATCAATTCGGTTTTGAGCACTTTGCTAAGGAATGTGATAAGTGAATTGGAGAAAACTCGAAGAAGGGTTAACTTGTATTTGATTATCTTGTATTTGTCGAGTAAGTAGTTGTGGAGGTACGTGTCAGACTCCAAAGCTATTTGAAAGTGACTTTAAATTATAGGCATGGTCTAGTGGAAGAAAAGCTTCTTAATCCGGAAGGAATCACTTGTGGGAGAATGGATTCATTGTAGGTGTGGTATTTGTGTTCCAAATTGAAATTGGATAATTTGGAAACAAATTTGTTCTCTAATGTTATCCGAAAAGAGTTGAGAAATGGGAAGAACATTTCATTTTGGATGGATTGGTTGCCGCAACAAAACAACATTCGACTGTGGATTTGCGACTCATTTTAGAATAGGTTTGCACGCGGGTGGAATGAGCCATTTTTCTAAAACTTGTTTATGATTACCATTATTATATTGTTATGCCATTGTGTTCGAGGCAGTCTAAGGACACTACAACATTTTAGACTTTAGACAACCTGTTTTTTAGAGCGCAAAAAAACCATTCACATAGTACAAATTAGGCAACACTTATTTGACGTGGACAATCTTCTTAGAAACGGTTAAATAAATGTTCTCGAAAAATAGATGGGGCAAGGATTTTTTTTATAGGTATGGTCTATTTACTTCACACCGGATGGAAAAGTGTTTGAAAATACGATACCTAAAATAGAATATGTGTTTGATTGTATAATCAACAATTTTACTTGTTGCCGAACATAGAATAGAAAATGTGTTAGTATACCTGTGGAGTATGTTTTATAACCGCTCTCCTAACTTTTAAATAAGCAACGGTGAGTAAATGCTCCCATAGTTTTGAATTGCAAGAAAGGAAAGACATGATGCACTATTTTTTGGTTTTTTCCTTCTCATCAAAAACATCCGATGAAATATTTTTTGGTTTAAAGAAACCTCGCTGAAAAAGAAGAAAATTATAAAAGAAACACTAGTATCTTAACATCGTTATGACGCTTTGATGATCTATCTTCGACTACTTTTATGAGTACTTTAGTTTAATCGCAACAATTTCTTTTCTCATGTTTCTCTTTTTCATTTCCTTTTTCAGTAGGCTGTAACAGTAGGACAAGCTCCTTGAATTTCCCGGTTCACCCTCTCACATTCTTTGATATTTTGTTGATGTTTATGTTTATCTCTTTAAAAACGACTTTGTTCTTTGAAGCACCATTTTCTCTTTACAAACATATTCTCATAATAATATCATTCAACGATGTCATTCTACTACACGTGTTTTTGATAATTTAAGTAGCAATTATTTTTGTAATTTCTGCTTCCGTCTATAAACTTGTTAAAGGAACAAATTAATTTGTCTTTTTATAAATAAATAAAATTGAAGAAAAGATCAAGTGAACAAGTGGTGCAAGAGAGGAACTGTGGACTTTATGTGGGAAAACAAGTCATGCTCGACACCACATCAAAACATAGAAGGCATCATGTTGACAAACAACATGCATAACAAAGAAATGTGCATGCCAAAGATCAGAAACCAACCCATCAAGAACAAACAATGCTAAAGATTGTAAGTTAGGTCTAGATTATGCGGCAGGCAAGCATTCCACTAGATGTTAGTAATTTTCTATAAATAGATGTAGAACACATTGTAATAAGGTTTACTTAATGCATTTCATAAATCACATCTAACTCTAAACAATTGTCGATTTTATGTATTTGATTAAGTATGTCATTACTTTTCTTGTCAAACTTACTTTCATGCCTTTACTTTTCTTGCAAATTTACATATTTTCCTTTTCATTTGTGCACATTTAATTTCACTGCAATTTACATTTCAAAGTCGTTTATATTCCTTGCATTTTAATTTTTTTTGTCCATTTACATTCGTGCACTTTATTTTCTATACTTTACACATTTTAGTCAAGTTTTACACTTTTTACATTTTAAATTTCAAGTTAATTCATTTCCAGAAACATTTTACATTCAAATAATTTGTTTTTCTTATTAAAGTTGTTTCATGTATATTTTTTTGTCAAAGACTACATGCATTGATACTGTAGAATCAATATGAAATATATAAACTTGGAACAAATCCACGGTCCTTCCATGACCCAAGTCTGCATATACACATTAAATGCATTAAAGCCTTTTTTTTTTTCTTTTTTTTTTAACTTGTTCAAGATCTCAAACTAAGCATTATACTTATTGATATTATTGATAGATGACTCAAATGTGATATTAGTTTATGCACTTTTAAGAGAATTCAATATGGCATTGTTAGGTAAATAGTGATAGTGATGGAGGTAGAAGGAGGAGCGCAATAGTCTGTGGTCTAGAGTGTTGCCAACAATGTTTTAGGAGGCTGCCCTTTTTTTACACAAAGGGGGATAGGGGTTTGATGTCGTGGAGTAATTTAGTCACTATTGGTTGTGGTGTTGCTACAACAATAGGAAGTTGGATTAAAGATATTCTTTGTGTGAGTTATGGAATGGTAATTCTGCTTTAGTTTGGTGGGATCCTTAGATGGAGGGTATAGCTTTGAAAGATAGGTTTTATCGCCTTTTGAGCTTTATAATAGCAAGATGGCTACAGTGGCTGAGATGGAACATTTGGGTTGGGGTGAGTGTGGAAAGGCTTGTAAGTGGCGCATGAGGTTACATGTATGGGAGAAAGAGAAGTTAAGGGAGTGTAGTGCTCTTTGAACTATATTGTTTTGCAGGATGATGTTAATGGTAGGTGGCTGTGGAATTTGCATTCTTCCAAGAACTACATTGTAAGCATTGCTTATAACTTTCTTCAAAAGTCAACAAATCAACATATCATTGGAGATGACAACCATGTTTTTTGGCATAAAGATGTTCCTCTAAAAGTCAATGTTTTCGTGTGGCGTCTCCTTCTTAACCGTCTTCCAATGAATGATAATTTACTCAAGAGAGGAGTGATTCTAACTATTTCTTAATCTTGTGTGGGAAGGAGTGGTAATCTAGAGAATGCGGCTCATCTCTTTCTTCACCGGGAATTTTTCCGTCAAATTTGGACCACTGTCTCTGATTGGTTAGGCTTCGTCATGGTTACTCTATTTTTATTTTAGATCACTTAGATTAGTTTAGTTCCTTTGGAGGCTTCTCTAAATGCAAATGCGACATTATTAGTTTAATTTAGTTCTCCACGGTTTGAGTGTTATGGAAAGAAAGAAATGCAAGAATCTTCAAGCATAAAAATGATAATATCCACGACTTGCTCGACAGCATAAAAGCACAATCTTTTGGATAGTTGAAAGCAAAATACAACATTCTTACTCTTGATTAGCACATGTGGTGGCTAAATCCTTTTAATTTCTTGTAAATTTTATCTTTTCTTTCTGTTTGACGTACCATAACTGTTTCTGATGTAACACTACTTTTCTCTAATACTTATGCGGGGTAAGTAAGGAAGGTTGTTCAATATAATTCCATTTTAACTTAAAAAAAAAATGACCTACACATTTTGAACAATCATCCTGATGATGAAATTGAGGATGACACATTTGATAAAATTAAAGATTTTCCTTTCAAACCTCATGGTAAATGATGAATTTACATCAATAGATCTAAAACTCAAGTATCACCTAAAGTTAAATAGAAAGTGTAATTTTAGATGTATTTGAATTTCTTAACTTAATAAAATTGGTCTATTGGTGAGAGGTCTGGTCATGATGTCCTAGATTCAAATCTCATTGACTCCATTGTAAGATGAAGAAGAAAAAAAAAATACATGACTTTTTAATGAGTTTTGAATTTTTTTTTTTTTAGAGGATGAGTTTTGATTCTTGTTTCCTAATGATTATGTACTTTTCATTTTATTTAAATTATTGATATCATCTTTGCTTAAAAAATTGATGGATGATTATTAGTGATATTTAGTGGGCTATATAATTTTTGTTTTTGACAAGAAGTGGGTTATAGGATAAGAATGATGCGTATGAATCAAACCAACATAATTTTTTAAAAATTTGAAAAGGAATTCCACTCGGCATAAACACAATATTAATATTGTATCACACGCACCTTTGTCAGATTTTCTTTCATATTTTATATTCCATGAACTTTTCCCCTTTGTCTAGGGAGTCAAGATTTTTCCTCTTTTTGGTGTACCTTGTATAGGGTCCACTTGTTTATGGGTTTGTAAGAAAAAGCACGTAATCTTTAATTAATAATTATATAATACGTATAAAATTTGTAAAAATATTCAAAATATTTTCTTATTTAATTGAAATAGTGATTAACTTGTAAAAAAAAAAATCCTAAAATAACTGTTATCATTAAAATATTACGTTGTAAATGGCCATTTAAAACAAAAAGTATAAAATATAAGAACACTATAATTATTGAATTTTTTTTTTTAATAAATAATTATTGAAAGTTGTATGTGGCAAAGCATAATTGATTGCATGGGTTTGTTTGGCAACATCATTCTACTACAAGAAGAAACAGGAGAATTATTAAAGAGGTTTCTTATGTCACAAACACAAGGGACAAAAATAATTAAGGTAAAGTAACTTTAATAAGCTCAAAAGTGTCAATAATAGTATATCTCTTGACCATAATTTGTTTGACCATATAACGCAATGCATTACTATTTTATCCACTCTCTTAGGATATGAATAGTACGTAGCTTGCTTGTCTTTTGGTTGGGACGGTGGGTACCCTCACTTCTTCATGCATGCTTTATGGACGTCTAATGGGTTTTAGTTAATTATCTTCCCTTTATGGGTAGGGTTCCCTCAGAACGTCTTTAGCCCTTTCCTTCTGTTTGTTGTCTTGCACTGATCAGAGCCGTTCATTTATCATATCATGTTGTTGACCACAAAAAGAAGAACGAAATCAATGGCCAAGACAAGGCAGGAGAGAATCTATGTTTAATATTGATTTTTTATATTTTTAAACAAATTAGTAGTATCAATTAGATCATTATGTTTGAAAATATTATAATGATTACAAGTTTGAATTTAGGGACAATTACTTTATCTGAGGATACTTATAATATAGGATGGATAGAATATGTGTGTGTCCCCCCACCCCACAAATAATAGGTCCTTTAATTATCAAAATGTGCATCTTGTGGGTCTTTTTTCGAATTTTGTTTAACTCTGTTGAAAAAAGCCCATACAATTGAATTAGGAGACAAAGATACCAATTGAACGTTATCTCTGAGTTAGACACCAAAGAATAACATCAATTGAACATCATCTATGTTAATGACAAAGGAAACAAATGCAACAATTTGGTGTTAATTAGCGGATTAGTCGTATGATTAATTGGTTAGTTTTTTTTCTTGTTTTATTAGTTATTTGTTCAGCTGTCATCGTGAGCTTAACTCAATTGGTATGAAGAATACATAATATATGTAAGGTCTGAGGTTCAAACCATGACCACTACCAAAAAAGTTATTTGCTCAGCTCATAAAATGATGTATGGATAGCTTGACTTTTAAAGATCTCCTTTTTTACGGGGAGATTACACCAAAAAATACTATATTTTTTTGACTACGGGTTCTTAAACTACTCAAGACAGCGTTAGTATTGAAAGTTGAACTACTATCTTGTGTCAAAAAGAGAAAGTTGAACTACTATCTAAGATTGCATGCATGAAAAATAAAGGAAAACAAATAAAATATATGTAATGATTTTATTTGATTATATTGATTTTGTGGGTGTATAAAATAATCTTTACAATGAATAATCTTTACAATGATTATCATTTTCCATGCATATATTAGGACGAACTTCTCGATATGTGGGAATTCATCTTTTTTACTTTTATCCTTAAAGAAGATCAACCATATGTCCATATCGATCGATTATGGGGGCTTGCAATTTTCATTCTGCTCGACCCAGCTTCCCTCTACTGTTATATTTTAATCGTGCAGAGAAAATGAAGTTTCAGTAACACCATGTCATCCACCAATCGTCTACGTGCACTATATTTGGAATAATAAAATAATAGAAAGATTAAAAGTTTCGTTGAGGTAGATGATGAATAAATAAAGCTGAACCACACTAGTGAGACACAAGACAATATATTTGCATACGAATCAACTGATTAAGTCAAGGAAGGTTAGGCTAAAAACTAAGTTTATTTTTTATAACAATTATTTATTGATCCATGAAGTGGTAATATACTAATATTATATGTTATTTATTAAACGTAAAAAACTTTATTATAAAGCAAAATATAAGTCAAATCCGTTACAAATCACATGAAATAATACAAGAGAGCATTATTAAATTGATTTTGCAACCAGAATTAGCTTTTCTTTTATGGTTTGTTGGTGTTTGACATGACATCATGGCATTAGAAAAAGTTTGAACTAACCGTGATATGATCTAAAACAAACTTTAGAGGGACACAATTGGTTTGTGCTGCTAGTCGCAGAAATTTGTTGAGAAGGTCAAAATTACCGTTGAGGTAATCGGTTTGGCGGAGGTTTCCACAATCACAAAATTGTTCTTAATAAATAATATGAAAAAGATAAATGAAAAAATTAAAAGAAGAGTGAGTAATAAATAATTAAGGTTATAATAGGAAAAGTAACATTAATGTTGCATTGGTATTGTAAAGTGACATATAATTTGAGATAATTTTTTTTTTCTTCCTAAAGCGACATACAATTTGAGACAGATGGAGTACAATTTAGTAAAATCGTAATTTTCTTTCTATCATTTACCACATTTTTTAACGTGTGTAAATAATCAAATGTAACGGTCACAAAATGTAGGCTCAAGTGGACTTTAAAAAACACTATGACAATGACTTAAATAAAAATATAATGTTCAAGATCAAATGAATCTGTCTCTCTACTTTATAAGTGTTTCCTTTTATAGTTCGCACTTCCTTAAGTTAATAGGCATCTCTTTAGATGTCTAGGTCCATTAAGTTAATCCTTTGAGATCCATATAGCTCGTCTGTACATATATTATAGCGTATAGAGCTGGTCACTCTTTCTTTGCTGCTCACCCGTACAGGACGCGTTGAGTTAAAGCATGTGTAGCTTACATTACTTGTCTGTGCAATACATGTGACACATTATGAGATACTTCCAAGAGACAACAATATTACTTGGACAATAACTTGACAAAGAGTTGGCCATGTTAAAGGTGATGTCGTGTGACCTCAACGATCGAGCTGAGCCAAACATACTGAAGGTGGAGTCCATGTGACCTGAACGATCAAGCTGAGCTAGTCATGTTGAATGTAGAGCTCACGTGACCTGAGCAATCAAGCTCAGCTAGACATGTTGAAGGTGGAGCTCACGTTGCCTAAACAATCAAGTTGAGCTAGGCATGCTCAAGGTGGAGCTGAGTTGGACATGTTGAATAATCAATGTATAATAAAGTCCATGTGGTATGGTCCTCCATACCCGTCAACAGTCCAACAAGTATCAAACATATCAAAATATAGACGTTTATTCTTCACAGAGTCGACCTCTACTTATCCAACTAATTATATAGAAAAAAAAAAAGTTAAGGCATAAAGCCTTTGCTTCACATGCCAATTTTTACCGTACCGTGCATTATTAGAGTTTCATTCAAGGTCATCCCTCAAATTTTAGTTGTCCTCTACGAATTATGAACTTGATGTCCTATGATGACAGTCAATTATTCGCTTTTTTTTAGTGTCATTTTCATCACATTTTGGAGTTCACAAGGCAACTTGAGCAGCAAGAAAAGCAAGAAAACTGAAGAAAACACTAAAGAGAAAAACGTGTCACAATTGGTCTAAAACGTGACACGATTTGACAAGGCAGAATGCATTGCTTCGACATTTAGGCAAACATGTCACGATGGCTAAAACGTGACACGATTTGGTGAAACCCTAATTCAGTTTCTTGTTACACAAGGTAAAAACGTGTCACGATTTACTTAAAACGTGACACGATTTTGGGCGAATTTTTGTGCCTATTTAAGCTGAAGACTATTCTGAAAACAAGGTTACGAATCTTGGAGAGCAAAGTGCGATTTTGACATCCAGAGACGGCTAGGAGGGCGATTTCTTCATCCTTTTATCAGTTTATGTATGTTTTAATTCTTTCATTGATTATGCTATTTGTAAACTCAATTATGAGTAGCTAAATCTCTTAGAGATTAGGTCTGAGATGACCCTATGTAACCCTAATTGATCCATGTTGTTGTGATGAAACTCTATTTATTGTGAATGACAATCTAGTTTTTATTCAATTCAATTGTTCTTAATGCTTTTTATATTCTGATCAAATATAAACATGATTTAGTGAGAATGAATGACTACTGACCCTAGCTTTCAACTTAGACCTCGTTGAATTGTTCTAATAAACATGGTTAGTCTAGGAATGGATAATCGTTTGTTAGTGATATTAGGTTAACGTGTTTAATCCTTCGAAGATTATTAGACCACATAAGGAATTAGGGGTTGTAGTTTAAGAAGAGGGTCCTAACTCAAAGGATTGATTATGACTAATTTGTTAACTATCGTGGGACTAGAGAATCATTCATAAGAAAAGAGTGCAGTACACCAATTAGGGGAACATTAGAGGATTCGAAAGACCTGATCTCATCTCTCTTTATTTTTTAATCAAATCTTTATTTTCGAACCGAATATATATTTTCTAACAGAATCTATATTTTCTAACTGAATCTATATTTTCTTAACGAATTTATATTTTCTGACTAAATCTATATTTTCTGTTATTTAATTTTATTCAATCAAATCAAATATACTTTTAGAAAATAATTTATACATCCTAAATATTTACTTTGTTGTCAAATTGAGATTAACGCAGTCCTCTTGGATACGAACTTATTTTATTACTTCGATGCATTTTTAGTACACTTGTTAAAAGTTTATCATCCTATTTTTATATGTCAATAGAAATAAGCAACACAAATAAAGAAAGATTAAATGTTTTGTAAAAAAAAAAAGATTAAATGAATTTTTGTTGTTTGGTTGATTTGGTATGTCATTAAGATGATATCTCACGTAATGAATTTTTTAACCAATGAGAAAATAGATTTTGGAAACCTAATAGACGAGATAATTCAGAAACCAAAGAGTTGCTTATGTAAAATCTAGAAAGGAAAAAAAAAAAAATAGAGTTGTATTAGTGGGATGCATCAACACTAATGGATGAGCTTTTTATCTCCAACGACATGGGTAAAAATTAGGCCACTTATAGTTTTAATTTTGCCTCAACCTTATAACGAGTAGTAACGTTTTTTCAACTGAGTAATGAGTAACAACAAAAAAAATTACCCACAAGATTATGCAATGCTTTTATCATTATCAAATTGGAGTAGGACGATTAGTGAAATTCCCTAGGTCTGATTACAGGTAAGAAGTGAGTCACTACTGGTATGTAACTTATATATAAAAATATGGAAAATGTTAAACTAATAAAGATCTTTAAGCGGATCTCACGTATGTCATTTATTTATAATTTTTAAATAAAAGTATTTATTAAGGATTCAATGATTTTAATGGTATTAAATTAAAAAATCCTTAAATAAGTCAACTATATATATTTTAACATGTGCATTTATATACTTTATTTTTTATTTTAATGGTGAGACTCGTTAGTTGCTAAAGAAAGATAATCCTTATATAGTTTTTTCTGTGGTGCGAGAGTCCTTAAACCGTTGTTGGTAACTAATAGGTACTCCCTCCATCCCGGATTAACTGAGTCATTTGCTTATTTCACACATATTAAGACAAATGTATAAATAAAGGAGAGAGAAAAGTGGTTTTAAGTGTTTTTGTTAAGTATTGGTGCATTAATATTGAGAATGATGAAAGTAATATTAATTAGAGTTATAAAGGAAAAAAAGTAATTAATATTGTATTGGAAAGTGAAATGACTCAGTTATTTTAGGACACTTTTTTTTAAAAAATGACTCAGTTATTATGGGACGGAGGGAGTATCTACTTTTTTCTTTCTTCAACGGGGTCCTTAATATGTTAAGGTCATTATTAAGTAAAAAAAATTCCCCATTGAAGATGCTCTTGGTAACACATTTTAAGGACTTCAACGTAGAAATTTAGTTTTAAAAAATGTGCCAATTTATTTCTAAAAAAAATTTAAAAATTAATTTTTTTTAATAAATCTTTTTTTATATATAGAATCTTTAACATCCACCGTTAAAATACGTGTTTTTTTTTTACAAACGTTAAAATACATGCTGACAACACCGTATAAACAAATACACAAGCATTCCCTAAAAAAAAGAAAAAAAAATACACAAGAACTCACAATGTTAAACAACACTAAAACATAAATTGGTACCCTAAAAAATAGGACATTTGCGGTCGATACATTATTTATTTTTTAGTTATCCTCATATACAACTTATATATGTTCAATTTGATTTAATATTCAAATGAAATAAAGTTATTATAGTGGGGTTGTGATAAATCTTGCAGCTGCTGCCAAAGTGCATTCTTTTTTTATGATTACTCCAAAGTGTATTCTGACTCTAAGGCAATTAATTCATTAGAGAGGGAATCGACTCAATCAAGCAAAGCTACTTGCATATACATATACTTCCACTAAATAATAATATAGCTTTCATATCTCATTGATAAAAAGCAAAAACTTTATAACAAGGGACTCTTCAAGATATACTTATCATTTTGCCATTTCTAATGGATTACGTCTTAATCATAATTCTTGCTATTTATAAGGAAGGCCACTTCATACATTTCATAGCATCTCTAAACAATAAGCTATAACATTTTTCATATTTTCTTGAATACAAAGAAATGGGAAAAATAGGTGTTGCTAATTTTGGTAATAAAATGAGTAAGGCAAGGCCTTATGTGTTAACGGTGGCACTTCAATTTGGGTTTGCAGGAGCATACATATTCTCCATGGCTAGTCTCAACATGGGAATGAATCGTTTTGTGTTCATTGTTTATCGTAATCTCATTGCTGCAATTGCCCTTGCTCCCTTTGCACACATTTTTGAAAGGTGCTAGTACCCCTACTTAGTCTGTTTTACAATTATAAATAAATTGTACATGTTTTATTTACTAACTTGGATTCCATGCAGTTGGATACTCCGCATTTACGGATTCAAAATATTGATGACTGTTAGGTTTAAATTTTAGTTTGAGGTTTTCAATCATTTATAAAACAAAATTAAAATGTGACTTTTTTAAATCATCTGATCTTAATCAAATGATAATGTACATTTTTTAAACTGTCCAATCTCAATTGAATGATCATCATCAATATTTTAAATGAGTGAATAGGGAGAATCCCAACAATGAGATATACTTATGGTTTTTTAGAAACAAATGTATCTTGCCTTTTCTTTAAAGATATTTAAAGGTGGAATAATTACTAACTTTTTCCTATGTCTAATTACCACTTTTCTTGTAACTTTGCAGGAAAATTAGGCCAAAGATGACAATTGGTGTCTTTATGCGGATAATGGCGCTAGCATTTTTGGAGTAATTATCTAAAACCTATCAACCCTCTTAATAATTAAAACATGAATAATTCTAACAACACATTTTTTTAACATTCTTAAAAAAAACATATATTATGCATTGTCCTTATTAACAAAGTTAAACTTATGAGGACGATAAAAATAATATAGTTTAATGAAGTATGTGCTTTTGGTAATAATAATAAAAATAAGTGTTTGAAAATGTGTTCCTAACACTGTAAGTAGGGATAGTAGTTCATTGCAACATACTCACACGAGGATGTATACACGGGTAGGGCTCTATAATTATCGTTTTTGCGGGTTTAGGTCTCACCCCCCCACTTGTACAATTTTCCTTTATTTTTTTAATAAATTTTTGGAGCATGGTAGCAGAGGATGGAGGTGATTTTGAAGTGTCAACTTAGTTGGGATGTCTTGTCCTCTTCTGATGTTTTCTATTGCTTGTGATTAAGTGAAAGAAAAATAAAAGAAAAATTATTACTTTATCCAATAAATATAAAATAGTATATGAACTAAATAATAAAATGAAATCTTTTTGTCAAAAAATCGTAATATTAATATATCATCTATTGACGATAGTTTTTTTTTTTCATATTAAAAGTCATAAGGGTACAGTTCAAAAACTATTTTCTAATTTGATGTGTCACTTTAGGTCAAGATGTATCACTTTATTTACTATATATTAATATGATATTTAAAATATAAATAAAAATTTATTATTAAATTACATACTTGCAATACGTGCTTGTTTTAAATTTGCGTCCAATTCTATCTGTAAAGTGTTTTTTTTTTTTTTTTTTACAAAATTCTATCAATAAGTGTTAGATGTTCCCTTAAGCATAATTTAGATGTTCCCTTAAGCATAATTTAATAGCTATTTGATTCAAACCTTGAATTCTTTACTTATTTATAGTAGATGTGAATTCTTAGCTACTACACTACTTGACGCAAAAAAAAGTGTTGGAGTCCAGCAAAATTAGGAATTTTTTTTATTTTTTTTACAAGAGGAAAAATATTGTTATTATGTCAATTTTGAAACATCATATGAATATATCTTTAAAAACAGAATAAAAAAGTGCTGGTCAATTGTTTTTTTTTTTTGAATAAGTGCTGGTCAATTGGTTAAGAATAATAAAATTTCAAGATTAATTACTATTTTATTAGGAAAAGGATTAATTACTCTTGATCTCTCAACTATTTGCACATTTTTAATTAGTTTATTTATCTTTTGTCAAAAACAATATTTCTTTTAACTAAAAACCAAGCTTCTAATCGAGTCCCCATTAGGACCCTATAACAAGTAATTGGGTTTATGAATTTAAGGACTCAATCAATAGTTATTTACAGTTGATAGCCAAAATTTTGTATCTTAGCCAGGATGAAACTCTTGGATATTGTTTCATATTTATTTTTCATTCACCAAATTTACATGAATTTTTTTTTTATTAATTCAAACGCATGTTGGATTCATTTTTGTGATATTTTGGACACATGGATATGTGACTGACATCTCTTAGTGCTTTTTAATAGAATTAATTTTGGTTTGAAAATAATTCATAACTTGAAGTTAGAATTCGAAACTTTTATATCCAAAATGTGATTTTATACTCAATTTTATTGCACAACCTACACTTATATAAATGTATAAAACATAACCCACATTAATTATTTCCCTCAAAAAAATTATTATTATTTTTAACCAAAATATATTATTTTATAATCAATATTTTTGACAAGCATAACCAAACACAAAGTGAACCAATAATCAATAAAGTGTATGTATATTTGCTCAAAAAAAATAAAGTGTATGTATTGCTTACGTGCACGTACAAAATTTGTCTCAATTGGAATTATTTTTTATGATGATGTATTGTAACGTATACCATTTGTTATTATTTTAGGCCAGTGATAGATCAAGGATTTACTTTCTTGGGGATGCAATATACATCGGCTTCATTTGCGTCTGCTTTGATGAATGCTGTTCCTTCTGTTACCTTTGTGCTAGCCGTAATTTTCAGGTAACTAAAGTAAAGGTTCTCCTAATGCTATAACATCGGGAAAATGATAACATGTGCCCTAAGTAAAATATGCTTTAAAGATACATGTTAGCGAGACCCGTAGCATTACTAGAATTAATGCCAAAAAATTGTTATACCATTAACTTGTGTAATAATCAACGTATCAGGATTGAACGTGTAAATATGAAGGAGATACGAAGCATAGCAAAAGTGATTGGGACATTAGTAACCTTTGCAGGGGCATTGATGATGATACTTTACAAAGGACCACCAATTCACCTTTTCTATTCTCCAAAAACAGCACATAATTCTGGAAGTCACGACACGCAAACTCTCAAACATTGGGTCTCAGGAACACTCTTTCTCATGATGGGTTGTGTGGCTTGGTCATCTTTCTTCATTTTACAGGCAACTATTATTATTCTCTTTTTTTATGAAAGTGTTTTTTTGTTCAATTTTGATACGTATCATCATGTATAATAAAGTGTGTTATGTATGTATAAATTTTGCAGTCAGTAACGTTGAAAAAGTATCCAGCAGAAATGTCACTATCAACCTTAATATGCTTAATTGGTGCTTTGCAAACTAGTGTGGTGGCATTGATTGCTGAGCGTCACTCTGGGGCTGAGGTTTGGGCTCTTGGTTGGGACTTTAGACTATATGGTCCTCTCTACACGGTACCTTCTCCATTAATATCAAATTAACTTTTTTCATATAAGTAACATGATGAAGTAAAAGATAAGAATGTCTACTAAAGAGAATGAGTTTAGCGAAAGAGATTAGACTTCATAGCATGGTATATAAGTAATCGAATGTTATTTGACTAGTATCCAGACTTAATATCTGACATGTTAAAAACATAAATAATTGTTAATTTTTGGTCAACTAATTGCTATATTTTTCATATGAAGTAACGGTTTAACTTGGGCCACACCAACATGAGTGTTGCTTTTTTGACATCCATTGTTTTCTAGAAACATATGGAAATGACCAAAAACCCAGTGGTAGTTAACTACCGCCAGTTTTTTAGTTATAAGCCAGCGGTAGTTAACGACCGTTGTAGTGTTTTTGGTCATTTTCATGTGTTTCTTGGAAACAATGGATGTCTACAAAGCAATTGTCCACCAACACTAGACAGTGACAGGATTTAGGCCTAAACCATATTTTTGTAAACTAGGCCCAAACGTTTTATTTAAGAAGTAAGAACACATACTAAAGAGGCTGCTTAAGAGCATCCACAGTATAAATTGCAACTAATATTGTTGATTTTTGAATAATTGATATTGTATATTTCACATATAAATTGCAAATAATAATTATTTTCAATGAATTTAAAAATTGCAGGGAATAGTTACCTCAGGAATAACGTATTATGTGCAAGGGTTGGTATTGCAAAGCAGAGGACCAGTATTTTATACAGCATTTAACCCCCTTTGTATGATCATCACTTGTGCTTTAGGTTCCTTCCTTTTTGCAGATCAACTCCACTTGGGAAGGTAACTTATAATATTCCTCTTCTTTCTTATAAAAGTTTGATCAACCTAGTGATCATCACTTGTGTATGATCACAATCACTTCAACGTATTATTATTTTCCATTTTTTATTATACTCTTTGCTAATAAACGAGTTTGATAAAATCACGATGGTCCTATCACAGACACGAACACGACACATACACCAATAATAATTTGAGAAAATAACGTAATTAAGTATAATTATAAGTGTCCATGTCGGAAACCGACTCGTGTCCAACATCAGGATACACTTAATCTATGGAGTGTCTGACTTCGTAGGGTTTTGATAAAACTTTTCCGTGATCGTCAAATTCACTAAAAATAAACTTAATGATGTTCTCTACTTGTTGATTACAGTATCATCGGAGCCCTGATTATTGCAATTGGTCTATATTCTGTGGTGTGGGGTAAAGCAAAAGACTATTCATCAGACACTACTACTATGCCACCATCACCAGTTGCAATGAAGCAAACTGAGAAAAAACTTCCAATTACTTCATCTGATGTCTAACCTGAATAAATTATGAATAGTGTGCTGCTGCTGCCTTAATTAAGAATCTGCAATAGCTATCTATCTATATTATTTTGAATTTTGGTTTACTACAGGCAGTGTATACATGCACATTCTCAAAGTATATGTACACATTCTCAAAGTATATGTACTTTTCATTCCAAGATGTTTTTGTGTGGAACTGTTGATTATCATTTTGCGTTCATTATCCTTTTATTTTTTCCTATTTGAAAGTGACAAAATTAATGGCTACTTGATTCCATTTTCACTTTCTTATTAAATTAACAAGATGTACGAAACAAATCCTCTATATTACTCAACCAATGTAAAGAATATAAATAAAAGCATTTTCAAAATTTGCGACTTTAATCGAATATATATACACCGAAATCATAGTAATGAAAATGTATAATTCTTTTAGAAAATAAAGATGATCTTTACGGAATCTTAGAACATCCACGATCGATGTTCTTCTCATAGTTAGTATTAGCTAAACTAAAACACAAACATGGTCATTGATTGCATAGAAAAATACTCACTTGAGTACAACCTTAAATCATAATTATTTGAATATATACGCAAATGAAAAAAATTAAAAGTAAAAGGGGTTAATTGTGACCGAGTTATATACTATCTTTTAATTATTTTTTTCATGTGTGCATCCATAGTTTGTTTTTGCATATTTATGAATGGTTATTGCATAAGTATGTGTATAAGTTTTCTATTTAGTGGTATAAAAGTTAGTAACATGTTAGTAGATTAGTTAGAAGTTACTTGGCCTAATCGCTATATAAACTAAATGGACTACTTGATGTAACAACTTCTATCATAATCAATATTATTTTCATTTAACTTTTTTATACTTTTCTCTCAATTTTAAGTTTTGTCCAGAATATTAATATGGTATCAAGAGAGAATAATTATTTCGCAACATTATGAATTTTTCTTTAAAACTTGTTGCTTTCTGTCGATAAAGAAAATGGACGGTTAAACAAAATTATTTCCTTTTGCCTAAATGAGATTATAGCTTTCTATACACAAAAACAAAAGATAGTTAAGCATTCAAAATCCATTCTTCTTAGCATAATTGACATTCTAGCTTCTATCCATAAAGAAAGTGGATGGTTAAACAAATTTTTTCTGCCACCTAATTGACATTTTAGCTTCTATCCTTGAGGATATTAGATAGTTAATCAATCAAAATTCATTCTTTTTAGGATAGTTGTCATTTTAGCTTATCTCCATGAAGAAAAAAAAAATTATACATTTTTTAGTCGATGTATTTAGGCATTTTATATACTTTTGTGTCGATATTTTTTGACATTTATTTTTTGTATTTCCCAAAACAGAAGTGTTGTAAACACCTTCCCGCTTACGGAAGACTATTTGATCTATAAAGGTTAGTTACATCTTTGTTAGATCAGATAAGAGTTAGTTGGTTTAATTGTTTATATAAATCTAAATGCACTGATTGATGTAATAACTTCTCATAATCAATATTACTCAATTTTATTTTTCTATACTTTCCTCTCAATTATGAATTCTATCAAGAATTACTTGGTACATTATTTAATTTGTAATTTTTTTTACAGGTGGCTACTGACCTAGATAAGTTCATACTGTCTTTCTCCATCTAGTCATCAGTAATACTGACGATACTATCTTTAATTTGTCTCTAATTATTTTGTCATATGTTATAAGCCCACCCACTAATCCACAATTTAAAGCTACTCTGTTTTCTCGAAAGAGTTAGTAGAAAAACATCTTAAATAGCCAATGACCATATACTTTTGGCGTGAATTAATAATGTCATATGAATTAGAAAGCACTAAGAAAATGATAGTGACATATAATCTATCGTGCATGGCTGATAGGAAACTAACAACTATGTACAGTTCAAAATAACTTTTCCTTCATTTTATTTCTTCATATTATATTATATATATGATTAAAAATAGCAAAATCATTTGGTTATGTCGATGAGAAACGAGATCGAGTTGTTTTCACTTTTCACCACATACATGTTTTCAGTTTCTAGCCACATGTTTTGATGTTGCATGCTGAATAGGAAGCAACTGTAAGGTTGGCATAGTAAATTAGAAGAGAGCATGCTGTATAAAGTGCTAGGGTAAAAGTCAAAGGAAGGCTAGCAAATTGAAAACAAGCTACAATTTCTGATGCTGTGTTACATATTTACATTACACGTTCAATGAAAAAATGTCAACGGGTGGCTAATTAAAAATCAAGCTGCAATTTTTTTATTCTTTGGTTGGTCGCATGCAATGCATATGTGTTTAGATATCTTGTATGTAGGCTAGCAGTAGGATAAACAAGAATTTTTTTTCTTTGTTCTTATACTCTTTTTTTAAGGCAAACCGATGAAATTCTATGGTCGCACAACAAAGAGTACATAAAGTTGCAAAAATAGAAAGATAAATTGATGTGTATAGAGGAAACTTAGATTCACATTAGATAAATCTTTATCTTATAAGTTAGTTTTGTAAAATTGAGTGAAAATTCTAACAGTTGATTTTGGAACCCCGTTACCGGACCTAATTAAATTTCATCAGATTGAATTGAGTTAAAATTTCATATTCCACAAAATACAAGGATTAGGAATTAGGATGGACAAAGTATCAGCATGCATTATTAGTCATTAGAAAGGATGATGAGATTAATCCACATCCGAATTGAGTGCAACTCCCGGGAGGGCGTGGTTATATTTTCAAATATTTTCAACATTAACAAGTGATATACGTAGAAGATGGGTCACTTGCACATTACGCAAGCATTCAATATAATTTGGATTCTATCGTTCATTCTCTTCGAAAATACTCTAATATCATTTCAATGTGTGTGAGTGTTGCAAGGGAATATATTCTCTTGCAACAAGGGATTAAAATAATTATAAAAAAAAATAAAAAAAACTTTTGGACGAAAAATCAATTTTTAGCAAGTATAATTAATAGAATCTTTAGAATCTTAATTAATTTATTTATTTCGGTTTAAAGTAGTGCAATGTGTGTGGTGCATATTGAAGCTCAAGATTCCACTTACAGGTGGCTTAGCATACGTACGTGGGTGGACGCGTCATGCATGGTGGCATGGTGCGCATTCAAATTCTATGAAGTGGCCACTGAGTTCTTCTCCACATGTAATTATGAGGGTAGATTTTTCACAAACTAAGATGAGAGGGATCCATTGTATATACTGAAATATGTATATAATAAATGTGAAATTTGGTCATTCCTTCAAGGACAATCATCACTTCACACGTTAGTTTTGTGGGTTGTGTTAAGTATAACTACGATTTTTAAGATTATATCAGAGTCTTCTAAGTTTTATTGAGCTACATGTTATTAAGTTTTTACTATTGGATCATTCATTATTTGTGTTTATGAACCAAGTCCAACAGTATTGATCGTAAGAGTGTGTTAAAGAGTCTCGCATCAAACAAAATATAATTTGAACATGTGTTTAAAATGGTGACAATCATCACCTTACAAACCAATTTTATATGGTTGTGTTAAGTTGAATCACGATTTTTAAAAATTCTAAATTTATATTTTCATTGTTGATGCATCTAAGCCACCTCACATCAGGATCTAAGCAAAAACTCTCAAAAACACTACAAGAAACTTGCCATTTAGCAACGGCAAAAACCGTTGGTAAAGGTCTCAAAAGTCGTTGCTATAGGTCATAAAACTTATACCAACGTCGACCGGCTACCGTCTAGGATACTATGCTTATACCAACGGCAAGAATGTCGTCCCAATAGCTTATACCAACGGAAAATTAGCTTGATGCTATAGATTTTGGAGCTATAGCAACGACATTTTACACCTATTAAATAGTTTTGGTCAACCTCCATATCTGTTGGATATGACCAAAATGTCTGTTGCTATAGGTTGTCTTTTTTTCTTATTAAATAAAATTCACCCTAATATAAATATTTTTTAATAATAATTAAATTTTCACAATAATTCCTGACCAAAAAAAAAAAAATATTCAGCTATACTTTTTTATTGCACTACACAAAATTTAAGGTAACATCAAAGAAAATTTCAATTATATGATCAAAGTCAAAGAAAATTTCAATTATATGATCAAAGTAGTAAGTCTTACAAACATATCAAAATTAACAAAATAATGTCAATTTTATACAATAACCAACACAAAAATAGATAGTACATAAAAAAACACTAGATGAACCTAAACATATCCAAGATAATTTTTTTTCTAATCTCACTCTCTTCCGTCTTCATCAATGCATCGACTTGAAGAATTTATCTGGTTTGGAGTACTAGCACCATTTGTGGTCTATTAAAAATAAAAATAAAATATGTTACAAACTCTACTTAATTCATGTTATCATAATATTCGATATCTGAACTCGAAAAGTAAAATATCAATTATATAATATACCTGTTTTGCAGCTTGTATAATATCATTCAAATCTTCTTGAGATAATCGATTTTGTATCACTGACATCATATTTGCCATAAACATATTTGTCCTCTCTTGACTTTCTCGCATTTTCTTAAGTTCATCCCTCAATTCTTGATTTTCAGACAAAGTAGTTTTTGATTTCTTAGGTTTGGGAATATTGCCTATACAATGCATATGTCCCCTCATTTCAGCTCCTTTTACTCGGGAATAAATGTCATTCTTCCAAGGCATATGACTTTGTGTCCCAACCGATTGAGAAGTTTCTGCCTCATTATTATGTTTGTTTAGTTCTTCCTAAATAATTATAAGAATACATTTTAAAAGAGAATTCATTAATATGACAATCAAAACAATTAAAAAGGGTCACTTTTATGTCATAATCATAACAAAAATGTTCATTAAAATAGAACATTTGAACATAATTCAGAACAGAATTCAAAACAGAGTTCATTAATTTAAAACAAAATTCAGAACATAATTAAATTAGAACAACTGAACCAGAACAATTAAAACAGAATAAGCAGATCAAAGTAATGGTTGTGGATGATCATTCGAATAGGGGACCGTTCATTCGAATATATCAGTTATTTGTAACAACTAGTTCAATTTTACCAACAATAAAAACACACAACATCATGACAAGAAAATTCGAAATGAGGCCAATATAAATAACAAAATTCCCCACCTGAATGACATCATAAAAATCATTCAAAGGGAACTAACTGAACTATACTTGCAAAACAAACTTCAAAACAGAATTCAATCAGAACAATTGAACCAGAACAATTGTTACAGAACAATTAAAATTGAATAAGCAAGTCCAATTTTATGTTACAATCAGAACATAATTTAGAACAATTAAAACAGAACAATTGATCCAGTTTCAATTCTTACGGTCATAATTCAATTTTATACAACATTCAATTTTATACAACAGACGGGGATCCAATTTCATTGATTTAACATATCGTTTCAGTATAAGTTATAGAATCAAAAAAGGTATGAACGAAAGAAAGTCTTACTATAAATCTTGCAGCATGTTCATTAACAATTGAACCATCTTTACGGGTACGTGTATCAATGTAAATCACTTTGCGTGTGGGCGACACTCCTTTGGCTTTTTCTTTCTAATACCAAACAAATGAAATTATAAGTAATTTGTTTTATAAATACAATTTATTCAATTACAAGTTCAAATATTAACTAACCTTCTCATTGATCAATTTCGGGAGACTTTTTGTATCCATGCAATGAATATCTTCATATCTTTTACGATTCTGACTATTCTTTTTACTTTCTTTCTACAATTGATACAACATAATGTTAGTCGAAAGAAGGAACCAAGTTCAAAGATTTTTATAGTATGATAATATCTCTTTTAAATTTGACTTACTTGTGCCTCTTCAGAAAACCAATGATCAATCCTATCACATATTGAGATTGTAAGCAAAAGTGATCAATCCTATCGCAAAATTCTCTAGTAAGGTAAAAATTTCTTGTAATGTTAGTCAAACATCACTTTTTATTTATTAAAAAAACAACATATTATATAACAAGCTGATTGCATACGCACAACAGAAACGGCGAGAAAACAGGACTACAATACTGCCCGGTGCATACACATAGGCGCTCCACAAAGCTAAACGGAAAAAACAGCACCAAACATACACATGGTGAAAGTTTTTGGTGCTGTCATTACGGAGAGATGACAGTCTATAAGCTGGTGTGTGGAAGAGAGCTGAGTTCCAAGTAGCAGCTCTCTTTCTCAATATAAAAGTTTTGTTTTCTTCTTTCCGGTCAATGGATTCTAAAGATAAATAGTTCAATTGATGTATTACACCTCCTAGTGCTTGTGATTTTTTTTAAGGCTGAATTTGTGTTTGTTACTACTCCCAATGGTTAATCAATTGTTACCTAACAACAAATTTAGGCCATGTTTGGTTTTTCTAAAGCCTAATTAGAGCAATACACCACAAGCTACTGAACAGGGTGTTGAAGCAAAAATCTTTTTGATGAATGTTTTAATGATAACAAACCTCGTGGAATAAATGATAAGTTTTATGAATGGTGATCTACTGATGTTTGCACTTGAGTTTTTGTTAAAAGAACAGGAATCACACAAGTGGATGAGCTAGAAGCCACTCACGTCAATAAGTGCATTATATCTACTCAACAATGGAAGAATGAGTATATCATCAGTTGAAACACCAATATCATATCTCCATGAAGATTCATAGCTCAAGAATCATGATGGAAGAACATGAATCATGATGGAAGAACTTACATCACAAGCTATACAAGAATGTGCTTGATGTTATGTGACAAAACTCACATTGAGTGTTATGTTATATGATTTGAAGATCATCCATGGGTAAACATGATAAAAGGAAATATGCATACAAGATAGGAAGATTCTCAGAACCTCCTCAAAGTATCACACTTCCAAAGCTTCTGAAGATAAGAAGTTCAGAGTTCAGAATGTTCATATGAATGGAGTTCATAATAATCATGAACATTAACCCTGAATATATCCAGAAACAATAAAGGATTACTTCATGGATAAACAAGAATATTTAAAGTCATCAGTTTCATGCAATGATGAACTAGATGCAAAGAAATATTCTTTTGGACTTCAAAGAAAGAATCATCTTGTTTGTCAAAACAAATGATCTCTCATTTATATGCTTCAAGTAGTTTTTGAAGGAAATAAATAAACAACCTTCTTAGGTTTCAAAGTGTTGAAGAACATCAGAATGTTCAGCACAAAGTACAACCGTCAAAAAGAAAGGAACCCAGAAGAAACATTCTGAAGTTCATATGTTCGAACCTAGAAGAAGTTCAGAAGGTTGTTCAGAAGGTTGCTCAGAAGGTTCATTAGAGCAAACCCATAAATCAATGTCCACACCAAGAACATGCAAGAACAGATGTGACATGAACATATCTTATGCAGACAATGATTTTGACTTTGGATCAAGAAATCATTAAAGACATATATGGTGATTAAAGGATTAATGGACTTTGATAGTTCTTGGTATTTGTGCGTTCTTGAGTGATTAACCAAGAAACAAACAAAGTTTAAATCATACCAAGATTCAAAGAATCAAAGTACATTTGAATTCATGATCTAACACTGAGGTCAGAAAGTTAGATCAGAATGTTCGCGCAAAGATCAGAAGACTCAAACTTCTGAACACTTCAGAAGCAATACTTCAGAAGCTACACTTCAGAAGCTGGACAAAGTTCAGAAGCGGGACATAGTTCAGAAGCTGGACAGAGTTCAGAAGCTTGAACAGAGTTCAGAAGCTGGACAGAGTTCAGAAGCTTGAACAGAGTTCAGAAGCTGGACAAAGTTCAGAAGCGGGACATAGTTCAGAAGCTGGACAGAGTTCAGAAGCTTGAACAGAGTTCAGAAGCTGGACAAAGTTCAGAAGCTGGACAGAGTTCAGAAGCCTGGACAGAGTTCAGAACCTTGTTCATGATGAACATCAAGAACCAAACCCAGAATCTCAAGAACGTTATTGAAGACGTGCAAGCTACAACGTGACATAGATAAATGTCCAGGAAAGTACTTCTGCATGGATCAATCAAGCAATAAAGGCATATACAAGGAATATGTCAAAAAGGATACTTAATGTTCAATTAAAGACTATGAACATTAAAGTACTAGGAATATTCCAAAGGAAAATATCATCCTAGGAGTTATATTCACTGCTCTTCATTATTGTTTCACTATTAGGATTTGATTACATCAAATGGTAGTCTTACAAATCATCCTAAGTGAAACAAAGGAACATTCTGAAGATCAGAATGTTCAGACTCTGCACATGCTTACTTTATGAACAGTACAGTAGGTGAAAAGCAAAAAGCAAAAGCAAAGCAAATCTGTCCTGATCAATCAGAGATAGACACGCATGGGAGTTGGTACTGTACAAGGACAACACAATCTCTCAAAGCATGGGCATGAAGATGCAGAATCCACTAACTCAATCCTGCACCAAGTCCCAAGGCAGATCTGGGAAATGAACTTTCTGAAGTTTGATGAAAAGTTCATACTTTGGCTATTGCCCAGAAATTCATGTAAAAAACACATGGCACGCCCAGAACTTCATATGTTCATTCATATATGATGAACCCAGATGAAGAACATGATGAACCCAGATGAAGATCATCATGAACGCAACAACATTCTGATGTTCATCAGAGATCAGAATGTTCACCCAGATTTTCAAGTTAAAGCTTGTGGGACCCAAGGACACATGGCATAACACCATTGGACACCCTACAACGGCTATATGAGTCCCATGGCTCTATAAATAGAGATCAAGGCCTTAGCAAAACTTGCACCATTGCAAAGCATACAAGAAAACAACTCTGATTTTGTTTGAAGCTTTTGCAAGTGAAATTGATCAATCTCTAAGGCTTTTGTTTCCTTAGTGCACATCAATACTCTTTGTTATCTCGTGCAAAGATAACTTTCTTCTTCCCCCTCCTCTGTTTGATTCTCAAACATTCAAACTCCACACAAATTGCAAAGCATACAAGAAAACAACTCTGATTTTGTTTGAAGCTTTTGCAAGTGAAATTGATCAATCTCTAAGGCTTTTGTTTCCTTAGTGTAAATCAATAACTCTTTGTTATCTCTTTCGCAGATAACTTCTTCTTCTTCTCCCTCCTCTGTTTGATTCTCAAACATTCACATCTCTTACAAATTGTAACAAAGTCTCATCTAGCTTTAGGGGTACTAAAGTATTAGTTTTGAGCAAAGGTGTAAAAGTCTAAGTAGGTAACTTAGCAAGAAGGTGCAAGCCTGCTGAGGCTTAGAGAATACAGAATTGTAATTGTTCAGGTGAACAAAGATTGTAAGGTGCAGGACTTGGGAGGTTATCTCAAGGCATCATAGTGGAAACTCTCACAAGATTGTGAGGAGAGGACTAGCCCACATTGGGTGAACCTCTATAAATCTCTGTGTGTTCTTTCTCTTCCCTATACTCGTTAATTTCAGTATACACAACACACACCAGCACATTTACTTTGTTAATTAGTTTTTGTGTATGAACTTCAGAACGTTCTGAAGTTAGAGAGTTAACTTAACCATTCCAAGTAAACAACTTGAGAATCACTTTTAAGTTTCAGGATAATTTTTAAAGGGTCACAATTCAAACCCCCCCCTTCCTTGTGACTATTTTATCCACTTCAATTGGCATCAGAGCCTGCCTCTATGCTTTGAGCACTTAACAGTGTATGAGGAAAAGATCCAGAAAGAAGTGATGTCAAAACCTGCAAATCAAAGTGCATGTCACGTATGCAACAATGTGAGATACTTCAAAACTAAATGCCTTCAGAAGAAGAAGATGCAAAGATGGCAACCAGAGATGATTTTGAAGAAAAAGAAGAAGTCAACACATGAGTAAAGACAAACACAAAATGTGAAGAGGTAAGAAATTCTAATCCTTATCTTTTATATAAAGTGTTTAATAATATCTCATATGACTCATGCTTTTTGTTTTAAAAGTATAAACTTTTTAAAAATAGCTTCTCTTGTATAAAGAAAGAAAATGTGAAACTATTAATCTTGAATGAGATACATCTTAAAACCATTCAAAGATTGCAGCACTCTCTTTTTAATATATTTGAGAAACATAAGATCCTCAATAAGTAAAAAGTTGTAAGATTTAGAAAAGTCTAAATTTTGAAACAAAAATGTTATTTTGAAAAAGGACATAACCAACTTTCTAAAGTCTGTTAAGACCTTTCAAAAAGTTGGTTTAGGATTCATAACCTATCACAAACACAAGTGAGAAGGTAAATGAAAAATGTTCATTTTGAAAAAGAACTCAACATTCTTAATCTGTATATTTTTTTTTAAAAGAAACATGAGAAAAATCCTCATTTCAAAAAGACATTTTATCCTAAATTAGAATGAGCTCAAAAGGTTGAGATTGGTAAAATATAGTTCTCTTATTTCAATAAATCTGATCATCTTGAATCAGAATGTGGTCATAAGAAAGAATCTCTCAAGAAGAGAAACATTAACCTTCAAGGACCCAAAGAAATACGGGTACCAAAAGTTTTACCAATTTGTGATGCAGGAATGTCTTCTAAGTTTCTAGGAAAAGTTTGATTCATGGACAAATTATGTTCAAGAAATATGAGGAGATCAAAATGATGAAGATTCAGAAACTTCTCAAGATGATGTTGAGTTGTTCTAGAACAATGGAACAATTTAAAATGAGTTCAAGTCAAAGAACCAAAACTTCATTTATTTGCACACCTCTAAGAAACTATCATTTGTCATCACCTAAACGTGAACCACAACCTATCCTATATTACACCAAACTTGATCATGATTCCACAAATCTTCAAGATGTCCCTAAAATCATCCATAACATGATTAGGCACACTTTACTTCCTAGATGTGGAACCTTTGATGCTATAACAGATACTAATTTATGTATCATGTACCATCTCATGACCAAAACAAAACTCAACCTATGTTTCATAATCCTTCAATACATGATCGATTCTTGTTTGGATGTCAAACAAAAAGTTGTTGAGTTGTCATATGGGATGCATATGACTCCCATCTTTAAGGGCTGCACAAGTATCCCTACAAGGTGAAGAATGTGAATACACCTTCATGAGGTTCACAACCAAAACCTTAGGACAACTTCACATCACCACTTCAAACATGCCAACTCCTCCAACATCAGAAACATCTGGATCTGTGAAAAGACATGCAGATCAGAAAGTTAAGAAAACTAGGAAGAAAATAAGAGTTGAGAAGGTTAGAAACCTATCCAGCATACAGAAGTAAGAAGAAGTTGGATCTCCTGAAAGTATGAAAGATGATGAAGCTCATTCTCCTCCAGCTCTGGAGTTGTTTCAACAAGTTGCTGAGCTTGCAAGAAAAGCAGTTCAGAATGTTGCTGGTGAAAATGAAGAACAACTTTAGAAGGAAGATGAAGTTGTTAAAAAAAAAATAAATTGTGCAAGATGAGGCTGTAACTCAAATGGAAGATAACTCATATGGTTGTTGCAATCACTGAAGAAGATAGTCAGAAGATTGACTCAGTTGGTGATGCATCTCTTCATAAAGAAGTTGAGAATGTTGCTGAAAAAGAACATCAGAAGGTTGACACACCTCAGAAAGCTGAAGAAAACCCTCTTGACCAAAATCAGAGAGTTGAAGAAAATACTGAGCAGGTTGCTCAAGAAGTTGATGAAGATATTCAAGAAGTTGCAAAAATCTTAGCTGTAAGATGATGAGTGGAGAAAATGCTCAATCACAAGAAGATAAGCAAATGAAATTTTCAACTGGTTTTGATCTTAACATAGAAGATCTAAACCTAGACTTCAACACTGATGTGTTTCAAGATGCTCAGAAAACAGTCCAGATTGTTCAAGAAAAATCTGAAACTGATGATCAGAATGTTCAAGTGTCTAGGATCAGAATGTTCAAGAAAATGCTCATGATGCTGAAGCTACTCAATCCAAAAAGTTGAAAGCTTCAAAGTTCATCCCTCTGTTTTCAAGCAAGGTAGAAATGATCGGCCTTGAGAAAATTGGGAAACAAGAGTTATTAATCAAACAAGACTAGAGAATGTTGGATCAAACAACAAGGAGAAATGCAAGTTCTTCAATATCAAGTATCTACCTAAGATTCTAAACAATCTCTGCATTCACTCGATACAATGAGTGGAAGTGTTGTAGAATGTCATTAATGTTGATCATGTATCATATATCATGTTCTCAACAGATTGTTTTTCAATCTATACTACATGATTCTGTAACATATGATTGAAGAACAAGAAGACTTCTCATACTCTATATGAATTGGCTTTCACACTCACATTCAAGCATTTTAATATGCCTCTGAAAAAAAGAAAAAAAAGGGTGAAGTGTATGAGAAGGAGTATCAAATCTTTATCATAAAGAATTTGATAACAATGAGGGTCCTCCAACAATGGATCAAGACATCCTTGAAGAAACCTTCCAAGAAGTTGCAGACATTGCTAAGGAAGCTATTCAGAAAGTTGATGAAGCTCAGAATGTTGAAGAACTTAAAAAGGAAGTTGATGTTGCTGAGAATGAAAGTCAGCAAGTTGAAGCAATACCCCAAATATTGAGATTGCAACCAATAAGGTTTAGGAAGCTGATGCAACTACTGAAACATGAATTCAGAAAAGTTGATGCAGTTACTAAAAGATGGAACTCGGAAAGTTGATGAAGTTCCTGCATAACAACTTCAAAAGGTTAATGAAATTGAAGAAGCTTCTGAAAAATACCTCAGAAAGCTAACAAAGCTGGAAGCTTTTATTGGAGAAGGATTCTTTAAATCTTCTACTGCTGAAACAATTTCAAAATCTGAAGTGATGTTACAAACATCATGAGTGAACTCCAGTTTGATGAACAATAAATTGTTCTCGAATCTGATATGGGAAATGATCCTATGTAATCAAAAGATCAAGATATGCATGATGTTGATAAAGTTCTATCCACACATATGCTTAGTGAAAGCACTACGACAAAGGAATCTGATGAGAATGAGCTAGCTGAAAATCAAGTTGGTTTTGATCTGAATATGGAGGAATTCAGCTCAGAGTTCAATGCAAGTGTCCTTCAGGATTCTTAGATGGAAAATGATGGAACAAATCCTGCAACTCAAGTTCAGAATGTTCAAGAAACCATTCCTCATGAACAAAGCATTCCATTTGTTGACCATATGTCTACAGATACTGAAACATCTGGATATGTTAAAAGAGACTCATTTCAAAAAGCTGGAAAGACTAAGAAGAATAGAAAGCTACTGATGATTGAACTGCTTCAGAAGGTTATGCTCATTGATGCTTGGATCTTTCCATTCAAATCAGAAAGAGTTTTTCAGAGAAAGAGAAACATGCTCTCTTCATCTCAAAGTGAGGGAAGTCATCTCATAAGGTACACTTTTATTTGCACTATAATAAATATGATGATTGAATGAAATTATGTCATGTTTAATATGTGCTTATATCAAATGTTTAAACCTAAATGGAATAATGGTTGCACTCTTTGTTC
Source organism: Medicago lupulina (assembly GCA_958299785.1). NCBI lineage: Eukaryota > Viridiplantae > Streptophyta > Magnoliopsida > Fabales > Fabaceae > Medicago > Medicago lupulina. Next base: position 20,588,808 of record OY283144.1, on the reverse strand, counting down.
TTACTCCATTCATGATAATATTATATTCATTTGCAACTACACAAGTCATAATTAATGATCAAAGTCATTGCATGAGGTCCTATGTTTTAAAGGTGCATTTAAAATGAATTAGTGTTCTCATAATCGAACAAGAGGTTGTTTCTGTTATGTATAATTTCATGCATAATATTCCCTCATTATTTTCCCCAAATCCATTCTTAATTATCTTGTTAAATGTTAAATGAGATACATCATTTTTGTGAATACATATCTTACTTCAATTGCAAAAATTGGAGACAAAGATAGAGTTGTAAACATCATTGACATATCAATATGTGTTTGTGCATAAATGTGTTGCATAAGTATATTCTGCAATTTGACCTTAAGTGTTTAACATACTTTTCAAGCATGAAAACTTGAAAGATCAACACCTAAAAGGTAGCACTCACACACACTTACAAATGTCAGTAAACATAATCATATATTTGATTGTAAACATGTGTGTTTTCCACAAATTGTGTCAAAAAATTGTTGCTTGTAATTGATTTCTTTTAAAGAAACTATCTTGCATCAAATGATACTTTAAAGCATTTCATCTTTTGAAAAAAACTCTGCAATATTTTCCAACATGAGAATACTGTAGAGAGAGAAAGATCTTTTCTAAACTCTGATTTCACCGCTTCCACAAATACTTCATTTTAGAAATTGCTGAATAAGATCAATTGATCTTTTCTCTTTTAAAGACTCAATTTGGATTAGTTAATCATTTTCTAATTTTTGAGCATGATTTTGTCCAAATGAAAAACTTATCTGCTATGACAATAAGTAAAAGGAAATAATTATTTTCTTAGAAAATCAAAAGATTTGAAATGTACTAGGATATTCATCTCTAAAACTTAGGGGGAGTTTTCTATACTTAAAGATATCAATCTTTTCGAAAACCTTGAAACTAAGGACAAAAACATTTTCTCAATTTTGAATATGTTGAAATGGTTGCATATGTTATCATTTTTCATGTCTTGTTTATACAACTGATTGAAATAATGATTTATCATGATTCCTGCAATGTGTTTTAATTAAACCATGAGTTTGATATATGAATGCACTTGTGAATTACATGCAAATGTCTTATGATTCTTACCTTCCAAGATTATGTCACTTTTCCTTCATATCATCCCAAGTACTTTTTGATAGATGACAAAAGGGGGAGAGATATATATGATGGAAGAAACACCTAGGATGAGGAGACATATGTATTATAGTAAAGAAAAATCTAAAATGGATTTAATTAATGAAGAATGTTATGAATTAACCTTTTGCATATGTTGAGGGGGAGTTTAATTAGTTTGATAAGAATTAAACTCTTGCATGTGTTTAGGGGGAGTTTAATTACATATCCATGAACATTCTTACCTTTGTTATTATATCCATCATAAAACTTAAGATTTATTCAAAAGGTTTGTCATCATCAAAAAGGGGGAGATTGTTGAAGCAAAAATCTTTTTGATGAATGTTTTAATGATAACAAACCTCGTGGAATAAATGATAAGTTTTATGAATGGTGATCTACTGATGTTTGCACTTGAGTTTTTGTTAAAAGAACAGGAATCACACAAGTGGATGAGCTAGAAGCCACTCACGTCAATAAGTGCATTATATCTACTCAACAATGGAAGAATGAGTATATCATCAGTTGAAACACCAATATCATATCTCCATGAAGATTCATAGCTCAAGAATCATGATGGAAGAACATGAATCATGATGGAAGAACTTACATCACAAGCTATACAAGAATGTGCTTGATGTTATGTGACAAAACTCACATTGAGTGTTATGTTATATGATTTGAAGATCATCCATGGGTAAACATGATAAAAGGAAATATGCATACAAGATAGGAAGATTCTCAGAACCTCCTCAAAGTATCACACTTCCAAAGCTTCTGAAGATAAGAAGTTCAGAGTTCAGAATGTTCATATGAATGGAGTTCATAATAATCATGAACATTAACCCTGAATATATCCAGAAACAATAAAGGATTACTTCATGGATAAACAAGAATATTTAAAGTCATCAGTTTCATGCAATGATGAACTAGATGCAAAGAAATATTCTTTTGGACTTCAAAGAAAGAATCATCTTGTTTGTCAAAACAAATGATCTCTCATTTATATGCTTCAAGTAGTTTTTGAAGGAAATAAATAAACAACCTTCTTAGGTTTCAAAGTGTTGAAGAACATCAGAATGTTCAGCACAAAGTACAACCGTCAAAAAGAAAGGAACCCAGAAGAAACATTCTGAAGTTCATATGTTCGAACCTAGAAGAAGTTCAGAAGGTTGTTCAGAAGGTTGCTCAGAAGGTTCATTAGAACAAACCCATAAATCAATGTCCACACCAAGAACATGCAAGAACAGATGTGACATGAACATATCTTATGCAGACAATGATTTTGACTTTGGATCAAGAAATCATTAAAGACATATATGGTGATTAAAGGATTAATGGACTTTGATAGTTCTTGGTATTTGTGCGTTCTTGAGTGATTAACCAAGAAACAAACAAAGTTTAAATCATACCAAGATTCAAAGAATCAAAGTACATTTGAATTCATGATCTAACACTGAGGTCAGAAAGTTAGATCAGAATGTTCGCGCAAAGATCAGAAGACTCAAACTTCTGAACACTTCAGAAGCAATACTTCAGAAGCTACACTTCAGAAGCTGGACAAAGTTCAGAAGCGGGACATAGTTCAGAAGCTGGACAGAGTTCAGAAGCTTGAACAGAGTTCAGAAGCTGGACAGAGTTCAGAAGCTTGAACAGAGTTCAGAAGCTGGACAAAGTTCAGAAGCGGGACATAGTTCAGAAGCTGGACAGAGTTCAGAAGCTTGAACAGAGTTCAGAAGCTGGACAAAGTTCAGAAGCTGGACAGAGTTCAGAAGCCTGGACAGAGTTCAGAACCTTGTTCATGATGAACATCAAGAACCAAACCCAGAATCTCAAGAACGTTATTGAAGACGTGCAAGCTACAACGTGACATAGATAAATGTCCAGGAAAGTACTTCTGCATGGATCAATCAAGCAATAAAGGCATATACAAGGAATATGTCAAAAAGGATACTTAATGTTCAATTAAAGACTATGAACATTAAAGTACTAGGAATATTCCAAAGGAAAATATCATCCTAGGAGTTATATTCACTGCTCTTCATTATTGTTTCACTATTAGGATTTGATTACATCAAATGGTAGTCTTACAAATCATCCTAAGTGAAACAAAGGAACATTCTGAAGATCAGAATGTTCAGACTCTGCACATGCTTACTTTATGAACAGTACAGTAGGTGAAAAGCAAAAAGCAAAAGCAAAGCAAATCTGTCCTGATCAATCAGAGATAGACACGCATGGGAGTTGGTACTGTACAAGGAAAACACAATCTCTCAAAGCATGGGCATGAAGATGCAGAATCCACTAACTCAATCCTGCACCAAGTCCCAAGGCAGATCTGGGAAATGAACTTTCTGAAGTTTGATGAAAAGTTCATACTTTGGCTATTGCCCAGAAATTCATGTAAAAAACACATGGCACGCCCAGAACTTCATATGTTCATTCATATATGATGAACCCAGATGAAGAACATGATGAACCCAGATGAAGATCATCATGAACGCAACAACATTCTGATGTTCATCAGAGATCAGAATGTTCACCCAGATTTTCAAGTTAAAGCTTGTGGGACCCAAGGACACATGGCATAACACCATTGGACACCCTACAACGGCTATATGAGTCCCATGGCTCTATAAATAGAGATCAAGGCCTTAGCAAAACTTGCACCATTGCAAAGCATACAAGAAAACAACTCTGATTTTGTTTGAAGCTTTTGCAAGTGAAATTGATCAATCTCTAAGGCTTTTGTTTCCTTAGTGCACATCAATACTCTTTGTTATCTCGTGCAAAGATAACTTTCTTCTTCCCCCTCCTCTGTTTGATTCTCAAACATTCAAACTCCACACAAATTGCAAAGCATACAAGAAAACAACTCTGATTTTGTTTGAAGCTTTTGCAAGTGAAATTGATCAATCTCTAAGGCTTTTGTTTCCTTAGTGTAAATCAATAACTCTTTGTTATCTCTTTCGCAGATAACTTCTTCTTCTTCTCCCTCCTCTGTTTGATTCTCAAACATTCACATCTCTTACAAATTGTAACAAAGTCTCATCTAGCTTTAGGGGTACTAAAGTATTAGTTTTGAGCAAAGGTGTAAAAGTCTAAGTAGGTAACTTAGCAAGAAGGTGCAAGCCTGCTGAGGCTTAGAGAATACAGAATTGTAATTGTTCAGGTGAACAAAGATTGTAAGGTGCAGGACTTGGGAGGTTATCTCAAGGCATCATAGTGGAAACTCTCACAAGATTGTGAGGAGAGGACTAGCCCACATTGGGTGAACCTCTATAAATCTCTGTGTGTTCTTTCTCTTCCCTATACTCGTTAATTTCAGTATACACAACACACACCAGCACATTTACTTTGTTAATTAGTTTTTGTGTATGAACTTCAGAACGTTCTGAAGTTAGAGAGTTAACTTAACCATTCCAAGTAAACAACTTGAGAATCACTTTTAAGTTTCAGGATAATTTTTAAAGGGTCACAATTCAAACCCCCCCCTTCCTTGTGACTATTTTATCCACTTCACAGGGCACTTAAGTTCATGTTTCTACTTTTATCAACAATGCACAATTGCAAAGTGAACTCCATCTAAAATTAAGTAACACTACTATAGAAATTTTGTATGCTCTACAAACAACAATATGAAGCAAAGAACACAAAGAAGGGGATTCAACTGTAAAAGACAACCAAAAAATCATCACTAACTAAAACATATAAATCTATAAAAACAACCCAAATCACAAACAAATTGACAAAATCCAAGAAAGAAAAATCAAAACCTTAACAGATAGGCATTCAAATTGTGCATACATAAAAACAAGAGAAGGAGAGAAAAAGAGTCTTGAACCTGTTTGCAGCAGCCAAGTGAGATGAGCTAAGTGAGCAACAGACCGAGCGAAGTGAAGGATTTAGGAACCTGTTTGCGGCACCAAAGTAAGATTAGCGATAAGCTGATCGAAGTGAACTGATGAGTGAAGGTTTTGGGAATTAGATTGATGAAGTGAAGATTTAGGGCAAATGAATTTGGAAATTAGAGAGGGGAAATTAGATTAGGAACCGATTAGGGGACCTGTTTAGGAGTTAGATTGATGAACGATGAATGGATTTTTGGTATGAGTGATTGCTGATTGATGGGTGAATGAGGAAAAACTTGAGTTTTGTTATGTATCTGTTTGTTATAACAATAATGAATGATGTGAGGGAGAAAGTGGTGTTTTGTTATTTATATTTTTTTGAGAAGCGTTATTTTTTTGAGAAAGTGGTGTTTGTTATTTATATTTATATAATAATAATAATAATAATAATAATAATAATAATAATAATAATAATAATAATAATAATAATAATAATAATAATAATAATAATAATCTATCACAGTATATAATTGGGAGCAAGAATGTTCTATTGTTTTTGTTATTGAAAAGATAAAAAAATTATTTTTTTAATAAAGAATTTTTATTATATTTGTTATTATTTTTTTAATAAATTTGTTATTATTTTTTTAATAAATGTTATATTATTGTTAAAAGATTAACATATTTGTTACTTATAATAATAAAACCGTCGTATCTGAAAAATTAAAGTTTGTTTTTTTTAATAACAAACTTTTGCTACATATAAGTGAGAGTAGAAATTATATAAATAAGACTATAATGTTGTTGCAAATTCAAGTGCAAATTAGAATAACAAATCTGATGGCAAAAATAAAAGACTCTATGAATATTCAAAAAGAAAAAAGAGTGGAAGATTCTTTTGAAAAAAGTGAAGGAGAAATAGTTAAAGAAAAAATGTTTCTTAACCTATAGCAACGGGGTATTGAAACATCAGTTGTTAAATTTTATCTATATCAACTCTTTTTTCTGCAGTTGCTAAAAGTGACCGTTGTTATATGGCAAATTTCTTGTAGTGACAATAATGTGGGTTTTTAAGTCTATAAGGTAGAGTTCCTTCAAAAAAAGTCTATTAAGGTAGAGTATTTACAATGGAATTCATTGATGAGTGCTTACGGACAAGGATAAATAAAAAATGAAATGTTCAATGGGTGTCGAGAAAAATTGATGTATTCAATTGTTGTTGTTTGCTCTTTTAAAATGAGTTTCGTAAGTTTGACAGCTCATTTCATAATTTTTTAATTATACCATTGTTGTTGCTCTTTTAAAGTGAGTTTCGTAAGTATAGATAACTCATTTCATAATTTTTTTAATGTTACTATGTTCAATATCTTCAACTCAACAACTTAAAAAAAATTATAAACTTAGTCTCATAAATAACTTTATATTATTAGATTTTAATAATACTTATTCATTTTATACAATTTATCAAGAGAGGCCTAAAAAAAAGGGAAGAGAAACATTGTACTCCCATTGTCAACATATTTTATCAACACTCAAAATGTTTCGCCACAATAAAAGTGAATACATGAATTACAAGATATTATGGATGTTCTTGTATTGTTATATATAAATACATGGCGAGGTCTTCTTTATTGTCATGACATTTAATTGTTAACTAATCTAAGCTTATCCAATTCAAAATGGAGATCAGGTAGTGTGTGATAAAAAAAAAAAAAAAGAGTCTTAATATTCTTTTCAGGAGAATTTCTTTGATACCTCGAGTTTTTGGTGAGTACCAATATTTGGTAGATAAAATTAATTTGAAATTTAATTTCATTTTAAATTAATAACATAACATTAAATAATTTTGTCAAAAAAAAAAAAATTAAATAATTGAATATTGGATAATATACTAAACAAAACTTTAGAATGCTGAGTACACTAAGATTTTAGATGCACGTAGCTAGTGGCGGAGCCACTTACGTACAGCCTTGTTTGGGCATGTGCCTAACATTAGTACAACGGTGATAACTGTTAAAATAACTATATGCTCCATTACTAAGTAAAAGAAAATACTTATCTTACCAAACGTACAATATTTAATATCTCATTTATTGATAAATTGAATAATGAATCATAATATTTCAAAACAATCTTAGTTAGTTTTTATTATTGTACAATAATAATTGCATTATTCTTAAGTCAATAACTTCTATTTTGCATTTAGGAAAATGTAAATACATTAATATTGGATAAGAGTAGTTTGTAAAAGTATATTTATTTCTCTTTCATTTATTTATTTTTTCCGGTTCCTTTTATAAGAAACAAAATACATAAATCATCAAGACCAATAGAAAACATTGAAAAATAGTTATTTTTTATTTAATACTCCTATAAATTTTAACTGATTCCATGGATACCCCTATTTTTTGGTTGATACAAAATGACAAGAATCATGGTACAAACAAGTAAATGAGTCGGGGTTTGAACCCTAGTCACAACATCCATACAATCAATTTTGGTTTTTTTTGTGGCAATTGACCTAAGACTGGTGGTGTGACGATGGGTAAGCCATCCGCATCGCCTCTCATCAATGTTCTCTGGTTAGTTGGAAGTCCAGGTTCTAGGAGCGCCTTGTTTTGGTCTGGCGGTAGCGCTGACGATTTGGGTTCGTTCAAATCGCATCATCGTGATTGGGTTCTTGAAGTTATGTCATATGCCCAACTTTTGTTGGATCTTGTATTTTGGTTTTTTTCTGTTTTGATTCCTTCTTGCTGCCGCCGCATGTGTGTTGATGTCGGAAGGTATGTTTCAGTGAGATCGGTTCATGTTTCAGTAAGATTCTGGTTGTTTCTTAAACGCGTTTTTTGCGCATATGTGGTTTTATTATGGGATTTTGTGTCCTTCACCTTCGACGTTAGTTTGCGCAGAAAGCAGCAGTGTCGATCCGTTTGCGGAGAAACTAGCAACGACGATACAGACAAAGTAAGAGCTTCCGCTTGAGGGGTAGCATGATGAGTTAATGGACTCACACTTGAAGGGGAGTGTTGTTGTGTGCAAGTGTGAGTTATATGTCCCACATCGAGGCTAGAGCAACCTCACAAGCAAGAGAGACATCACACTCTTACCCAAAACCTTAAGACTATAGGTTTATGGGTCCTATTACTTATAAGGTGTTCAACCTTTACTTCTTTATTTGATGTGGGACATATAACTCACACTTGCACACAACAACACTCCCCCTCAAGTGTGAGTCCATTAATTCATCATGCTACCCCTCAAGCGAAAGCTCTTACTTTGCCTGTATCGTCGTTGATGGTTTCTCCGCAAACAGACCGACGCTGCTGCTTTCTGCGCAAACGGACCGGCTGCCTCGGTCGTACCCTTTGTTGAACCGGGTTCTGATGCCACTGTTGGGTCAATGAGGGGAGCTTGAGAGACCGTCCACATCGAGGCTAGAACAACCGCACGAGCAAGAGAGACGCCACACTCTTACCCAAAACCTTAAGACAATGGGTTAATGGGTCCTCTTACTTATAAGGTGTTCAACCTTTACTTTTTTATCTGATGTGGGACATATAACTCACATTTGCACACAACAACATCATTCACCTCCAACGTTGTTACTGGTGCAAATCTGTTGAAAGGCGTGGATTGCGTAATTGGTTATGTTGTTTAAAGACTCACTACACCTTCGTGTTGATTTGTTTGGATGTGGTTCAAATGTCTCTTCACTGCGGTCAGAGTTTGTTATGCTCGAGAGGGTTGTCATGCTTGATGTTTTGTTGCAGGGGCTCTTGGTACGTGAATATGATCTGTGTTGGCGGTCGGTTCATAAAACATATCTCGTATGACGGTTTGTCTCCGGTTTGAAGGTGGGTGTGATACCGTTGTTGAGCCAGAAATGGTTGTTGCTTTGCTGAAGATTGCAGTAAATAGTTGGTGTGTGTGGTTTCGCGAATTACCGTGTTGGTGGTCGAATCCACTCCCCTATCAATTTTCTGTGGTTTGGTAGACTGGAATGGGACTGTGTGGACTCGAAAGAGTCGTTAATGCTTGTTGTTGGTGTTGCAAGGAGTTAATGGTACGTGATCGATTTCGTGTTGACGATCGTTTCATTCACCAAATTATAGACCCGTTTGGTCCTTACAAACTTCGTTTTTTATAATTGATTAGTGTTGAATCCACTATGTGTTGTTATGGTTGATTCACGTGGATTGACTGGGTCAGGTTTTATATCCCCAGTTTTTTATTTATTTTTTTCTTCTTTTTTTAATAATAAATATGAACAATTGACAAAAGATTAGAGTAGGGCAGCAACTTAATTGGACACTATTCTTTTTAATGTCATTTTGCTTGTGTCTTATCTAAAAAAAAAAAAAAGTGGACTTGATACTACTCAATTAATTACTCTTAATTTCAATAACTAACATACTTTTAATATTGTCATTCGATAAATAAGGACACAAATGAGATTAGTTTATAAAACATTTGAAAAGATGAGAATAGTTTATTAAAAAAAAAACAAGATCAGAGAATAGTTTAAGAATCAAAATTATAAGTTTACAATTTTTGGTAAAATAATATTTTTAGTGCCACAGTATATGAATATCGCCCCGCAATCTTAAACTTTTGGCCCCAGCACTGCATGCAGCAAGGATATGGAAACACGTACCCAGAGAAGAAGAAAAAAATTAGAAAGACTTGCAAAACTCAATTCTCTACATGGATAGCAAAGGCTTCACAAGTTTTTTTTGGTTTTAGTGCGTCTAGCACATAATTAATTTATACACTTAAATATAGATGAGTTGTGAATTAATTAGAGGTTCGAACTCACATTTTAATATATTTAATACGACCTATCGTCAAAGTTGTATTTCTATGACAAAATTATGTAAGGAGAAGTAATAAAAAAAAAATATATATATCCCCGTGAGAAGTAATAAAAAATATTCATTAGATTACTTGAACAAAAAAAAAAGGATGATTGATAAATTTATCGTATAAAACATTTTTTAGTTTTAACATAAATAATTGAAATATTAATAAACTACTAGATGATATATAATTGAAATATTTTTCAGTCATATTAATAAACATTTTTTTACGAAGAGTGTGATGGGCCTTTTTTTTTTTTTTTACAATGACCTTTTTCGTCTCCGTGGTAATTAATTAACAGTAAAATAAAAGAAATATGTCATAAAAAAGTAAAATAAAACAATTCTAGATGATGAATGTGATAATTACGAGTTGATATGTAAGACGAAAATCAATGGTTTGTCTGATGGAAATGAGTAAAAAATGGCTATGAAAATGGATAGCGGTTATCTCTGTCCTTTTCTTTGTTAAGGATTATATCACTATAAACTATCTATTAAAAGAAGTTTGAAACAGTGACATTACTATCTACACAGCTCTTAAATAGGTACCTGTATCCATCATACTTAAAATGGACCTTGCTTCAGTAAAATATAAGGTAAAACAGCCTATAAGTAAAACTGAAGTTGAAAACAACACGAATCACCACAGCCACTAAAAACAAACTAAAATGATAGTTAAAGGTAAAAAAATTTCATAGATGCCAAATTCAAGTCACACACATATATAGAACTAGACAACTTGTTACTCCTCTCTCAATTTGGATTATGAGTCAGCATGCAAAATCGTTGCTTGCAGAAATTATGATCAGTTTTTCAATTATTTTAATTTAATTCGCTGTTATATTTAATTTAATGGTTGGTTATAAATATACAGAATGCCTTCTGCACTAATGTACAATATCACTAGCATAGCCACATTAGCAATTTCACATTGCTAAGCACCCAGAAGAGTAAGAGAGAGATTCACAAGATGGGTGCCTGGCTAAAAAATGCAAAACCATATCTACTATTGTTGGCTGTTCAATTTGGTTCTGCTGGTATGTTCATTTTTGCCATGGATGCTATCAAGAAAGGCATGAGCCATTATGTCTTCATCGTTTACCGTAATGCCATCGCTGCTGTAACGTTAGCTCCCTTCACGTTTCATCTAGAAAGGTTTCTGCTCCCTCTTCCATTCAAATTTTAGACCAAATACGCTAACTTTATTTGACTCATTTTTGCTTATATTTTGTTAGGTCGTGCTAAAATATGTGTTTCTATGTTTTGGCAGGAAAATTAGGCCGAAGATGTCTGTCCGTGTATTTTCAGAGATTATGTTGCTGGCTTTCTTTGAGTAATGCTAATCTTTATATCACTATATGAAATTCAATTTCTACTTTGCAATTATTTATAATGCAATACCTTTTGGTACAAGAAAGAAACTTGATTAATTAAACTATATTATGTTATATTATTTACAGAATAATACTTGATCAATGCTTTGCCCTGCTGGGGATGAAGTTAACGTCCGCGTCGTTCTTGTCAGCTGTGATGAACTCCGCGCCCTCTATTACTTTTCTGTTTGCAGTCATTCTAAAGTAAGTAATTAAATACTATATGATATCATATTCTAAATTGCTGTTAAGTGAACCATATTGCGGTAAAATGCAAACAAATGCGGCTACTGTTGTAGTTGCAATGTTAATTTTGCAGAGACCTCTAAAACCTTTATATTGCGGCTAAAATTGTAGTTACACACATCAAATTAGAGCTAAGGATGATACATTAACCAATAACTGCTAGCTTAACAATCAAAATGAAAATCACAGAAAAAATGATGTCTATAAGGGATGTTAATTAATTAAATTGGACAGACTGGAGCACATGAAGATTAAGGAGATAGCATGTCAAGCAAAAATAATCGGCACCATTGTAACATTCGGAGGAACATTGCTAATGGCGCTGTACAAAGGTCCTGTAGTTAGTGTTGTGAGGTCATCCATCAGTCATGCTACCCGCCAGCCAGAAAATGTGAGCGACCCCACCGGTGACCGGTGGATCATAGGGACATGTTTCCTCCTCATTGGTTGTGCTGGCTTTTCTGCGTTTTACATATTGCAGGTAATTTTTTTTTTTATTTTGAAATGACGATGTTAGTATTGTTAGCAATAAAAAATTAACGTATGATATGAGGAACATGTATGTGTATGTTTGGTTTAATGTGACGATTTTGTAGGCCATAACGTTGAGAAAATACCCGGCGCCAATGTCTCTAGCGACTTGGGTTTGTTTCATTGGTGCACTTCAAAGCTTCGTGGTAGCATTCTTCGCAGAGCGCCACAACTCTCATGCTTGGGCTCTTGGTTGGGATACAAGACTCTTTGCACCAGCTTACGCGGTTAGTGTTTCGTTTTTTTATGGATAGAATTCAACTTTCGAGTTTATAATACACAGATGCACTGCACACCAACCACTTGCGCTATTTGGACACAATACAAGCATTGCTTCTCAAGTATCATTAAACAATTTTTTTCTTCCTTTTCTTGTGATTGATTACTACAGGGGATAGTTACATCAGGAGTGCAGTATTACATACAAGGTATGGTTATAAAAACTATGGGACCAGTTATTGTAACTGCTTTTAATCCGGTACGTATGATCATCGTAACGGCCTTGGCTTGCATCATCCTCTCTGAACAACTTTTTCTTGGAAGGTACTGTATTTCTGTACTAAGCAAAAATACATATTTTTCTGTTTATTAAGGATTATAGACTTATAGTTAGGTATTTTTTTTTTTATGATGACAGTATTGTTGGAGCAATAGTGGTGGTTCTTGGGCTTTATCTAGTTGTGTGGGGAAAATCCAAAGAATACAAAGCTCGAAATCATATTGATATGCCACCCTCCCCTACAAAGGAGGACTCATTGCAAGACCAACAACAGCAGCTACCGGTTACAGCTCCTAGAAATGAAAGTAGCGATATTAATAAAGCTCAATTCGTAATACACAGTGAAGAAAAATGTCACGGTTGTGGCCAAAATTAAATGTGTCTTGGCTTTGTATAAACAGACATTGATCAGTTTTACCATTTCCAAAGAGATGATGACAATGATCTAAGCTCAATGTCATGCATATGTTACTAGAAAGAGGAAATTGGACATTTGGCATGGAGCACTAATTGCTCATTTAATTAGTGGTCGCTTGTTGGGAGTATTCATTAAAGGGCTTACAAAAGAAAAAGGATAAAAAAATGTGTGATCCATTTTGTGGTTTTGAGATTCTAAATTTGTGAAAGTAAATGACATTCTTGCAATAAAAAAAAAATGACATTCTTGCACCATCTATTACATCTTCTTTTACACTTCATTTTTTTAGAAATTCATGTGTGTGTTATTATCAAAATTAAGATGAATTTTTTTATTTTACAGGAGATGAGCTTTTGTATTGCCAATATCAATTGCAAAATATATACTCTATAAATATATGTTGATTAAATAATATTGTTAAGATTCTCTAATAAAGATTCCTTTCAACTAAGAAAAAAACTCTAATAAAGATATACATGTGCTTTCAAGGATTCGATCATCTAAATTAGATAATATTCGGATCTTCTGTGTCCATTGACTCTCTTGACTCTCCATCTCTCCCATTCTACAATCTTTGTCTATCAATAATTTCTAAAGTTTAGAGAGAAGAGAGAGATATTAGAAGAGAGATAAACAAATATTTTTAAAAGAGAGACGTTGAAAGTGAATGGAATGAGAATATCCAATTTTTAATCTCTTATTTGAAGTCCAAAGTCTTCACAATAATCATTACTAATTTTTTGTACCCACTCTCATAATTGATAGTTGTTCATGTCCCAAAATAATGTCCTAATGAAAAAAGTTAGAAATGGAGAGGATTTTGATCCTAATAAGTAATGCTAACAACACTCTCTTTTAAATATTCTTTCTAATACTCATTTTTTTATTGGTTTAAATCATTGTGAGTCTATACTTTAAAAATAGAACTCATAAATTAGAAGCATACATCGATTCTATCAAATATAAGAGTGTTCAAAATAAGTATTGCTAGCATTCTTTATATTTTGATATATGAAATTCCCATTTGACCTTCTAAGTCATTCTTCAATTGCTTTAAGCTCATTCCACGCCAAAACATCTCCACACACCCTCCATCACAAACAGACCCATTCCAAACACACCATCTTCATTCACAAAAACATCACCACTCTAGATCAGAATGTACCAAATTCTCTCATCCCTATATTCATTTAAAAAATTAAAAATTAAAATATTTTTCTTCCTCTTTATTCCATTGTTCAATTTCTTCTTTCTTTCACCCTTATCATCGCCCATGTTTTCCACCAAAAAATGCAAATTTACATGGCACACAAAAAGGGTACAAATTTCAGTGTTCATAGTCAATAATCGATGTCAGATCAACGGAGCATGGTTGAGGATTAGAATGTATCAATTGAGAATAGATGAAGTAAGAGAAAGAATTAGAAAAACATACACGGATGTGCAACTAGTTAAATCTAACCGTAGAAGATGCTGATTCACCTAAACCACTTGTCAAATTGGTCATATTTGAGTTTGCCTTTTGTATAACAATAAAACAAAAAATTAAAACCCTAAAAAAGGTAACCGGATATAGGAGGTCAAAAAGAGAGGACCATTTGTAGACCTTTAAAATTAAGGACATATTTGGGGCTCCCATAAAAGAAAAGGCTTAATAGAAATTTTAGCCACCCTAAGTTTTTCAAAGTTGTGATTTTGGCCTCCTAAAAAAAACTACAAAATCGCCCCTTAAGTTTTGCACATGTGGCAGTTTGGCCCCCAAAGTCAATTTTGATTTAGTTTATGCTGATGTGGCACCCTAAGTGAGGAGCCACATTTTTATTTTTTTTTTGCCTTGGGGGGCAAAACTGCTACAGTTGTAAAACTTAGAGGCGCAATTTTATAGTTTTTTTCTTAAGGTCTAAAATTACAACTTTAGAAAAGTTAGAAAGTTAAAACTGCTATTAAACCTAAAAAATGTTCCAACAAAGGGGTGTGGGGTGGGCAATACATTCCAATGAGTAAAATTTATAGACATTTCTTTTTTTTCTCTCTCTATCCACGTGTCAAATTAAAATCTAATGGGCCACAAAAAACAATACACATCCTTCGAAAAAATACACAAATTTCATTGGATCAAAAGGAAAAAAAATAGTTTTTTTTAATTTCAAATAAATAGAAAAATGGATGACAAGGTAAGTGTAGCTCTAACGATCTATGGTGGTCCAGTCCAACAACATAACTTTAAAGTCTATTTAGTAAAAATAAGCTATAAAAATTAACTTATAGTTGAGGTCTAATAGTTGATAGCTTATATTTAAGAAACTATGATTTATGAATTCAATTGACATTTTTTACTTGGTAAAAAAAAAATTGATGAATTTAATTTAACTAAACTTGCTTCACTATTTATTGTATATGTTACTTCAAATTATATATTATATGAATGCAATAGCCAATATACAAATTAAAAGCAAGGTCGCATGGGAAAAAAAACAAAAAAGTGATGGTGTTTACCTTTGGAATATTTACCATTGGTGTGGGATAACTATACGCACCTTCAAAAGTCATTGTGTTGTCTTGACAATTGCTTCTAACAAGACTTCCCACAAGGAACAATTTGCTTAAGAGAGGATTGTTAGAAGCCCCTTTGGATGCAGTGTGTGTTAGGTGTGGCGAACACCGTGAGGCAGAATGTCATTTTTTTCTTTTATAAAATATGGCTTTGCAAGTGTCATTTGGTATGGAATTTTTAAATGGTTACGAATGATTGTGTTGTTTTGATTTAGCACATGGTAGTGTGGTTGAATTGAAAGGCGAGAAACAATCAAATTTTCAACTTCAAATCCACTATGGTGAAAGAGGTATCGGATGTAATGAAAATTTTTTGGAGAAGAAAGTGTGAGTTCCTTGCCTCTTCTATTAATGGTTTAGTTTTCCACTAGATTGTATTTGTAGACAGGCTTTGGATATTTTCCACTAGATTGTTGGTGATCCTTTATTGAGCTATAAGTACTAATTGTATTTAATCTCATTTTGTTGGATTGAGTATCTCTTCTCTTATACTTATTTTCAACTTATATAGAAGTTTGATTTTGCTACTAAACAAAAAAAGTGAGCGAGAAAATATAAGTAGGCTGGATGTGGGCAGTTATCAATTTTGTATTAGAAATTTAAGTGTAAAACTTTTTTTTTAAAAGTAATTAAGTGATTAAACTCAAATAATTAATAAATTTCATAAAAAATGAATCATTCAAAAAAACCCGAGTTTGTTTTATGGATGGAGCAATATTTTGTCAAACTATTAAAACTCATTTCGCTAAAAACCTGGGTTAACAAACAAAAACATTTTTCAAAGTAATAATTACATCAAAAATTATGCAAAATTTACAAATTTTTTTATCCTTTAATCAATACTACTCCTTCTATTTTTTTCTTTTAATGTTTTAGCTGATTGCATAAGTATTAAGGAATCATTAAAGTATAGGAATAATTGTATGATTTATACTAAAATACCCTTATTTATCATTAAATTCACATGTGATAAACCAAATGTCACAACTACTTTAGTAGTTTATGGTGTTTTCCAACAAGGGTAAACTTGAGAAAATAATAATAAATTCAATAAAACATCAAAAGTTTTGGAATATAGTTGAAGTTCTAAAATCAAAAGAAAACAAATGTAGGGAGTATCTTATAAGCATTTTTTAACATTTTCATAAAATAAAAGGAAAATATATGGTGTACATCTCATCGGTTTTATACATCTTGACAGTGAAAGACATAAGTGAGAGTAATTTGATAAATGTAATAGATTGATAATGCAATATAAATAGACAAATAGAGAAGACGAAAAAAAATGTTAAATAAATGTAGAAAAACAAGGGGTGTTTAAATATCATTGTTGAAAATAAAATAGTATAGAATGGGCTAATCCCAAATAAAACAACACATAACCTAACTAGAAAATTTAAGGAAAACTGCTCTTCACCCAACACAAATTGCTCGCTCCCAATTGAAAAAACGAAAATACCCCTACGTGAGTTAACTCACGCTAATGTAAATTTTTTAAAAAATTAACGTGAGTTAACTCGCGTTAAGCTAAGCCCTACCACCTACTGCAAAAAACGCGGAACACACCAGAGAAACGAGCAAAAATGAGGGGGTTTTATGATACATTGGAAGGGTGATTTTGACCCAAAAAATCTCACTTTTTGGGTTTTTGGAGGTGGAGGGAAAGAAAAATGGAGTTGTGAATATAGACTGTTGGGTTTTGTTCAAAAACAGTACACAATGTGAGTTAATTCACGCAGCATGAGTTAACTAAGTAGGGGTAAAATTGTCAATTCAATTGGGAGCGATGGGTAAAGAGCAAAATAAACACATTGGAAGGGTGATGGTGAATATGGCTCGAGTTCTATGAATCTCCATATTTTCCTCCTCTCTGTTTTTCGGTTCACCTATTATTTTTAGCCTCCTCTTTTACTCATGTCTATTTCTTTTATAGATGAAAGTTCTTTCTTATATTATTGTTGATGCTTAAGCACATGTTTTGGTGCAGAAAAATAGGTTAAAACAATTCCCCTTTCAAGTAATAAAGATTGCTTTTCACATCTCCTTCCTAAAGCATGTTTGTTTTGTGTGATTGCTTAGTTTGTGCCAATGCAGGGAGTGGTTAAGCAGGTCTAATGCAAGTTGTTATATTGCCTAAAGCATTCATGCAGCAAAATGTATAAAGAGTAGTTTGCATTTCTCATTTTAATTAAATGACAAGACTTAAGTACATTTCTTTATTTGTTTTTTTTTTTTGTGTAGTTATTCACATAAAATATTTATAATTTACCAATAATCTTTCAAATCCACAAATTTCTCAAAATTTGTTATTAGCACAAAAAGTAAATTTTATGCAAAAAAAACTACACAAAAAGCTCTTAAAAAATGCATTTAAGTTTAGTCTTTAATTGAAATAGATAGAACCTACAAACCATGCTATTGTCTTTCTTTTAATCATTTTGTAAATTTTTTGAAGAAAATGGGCCAAGACATAAAAATGGGCTTAGAATATGCAAACCAAGGTATAAAGGAAATTACTTTTCTTCCTTTCAAAATTACTCTTTTCCTCAAAATTGTCCAACGTGAGTTAATTCATGTTGATCTTGAGTCTTGACTAAAAAGTGCATGATGAATATTTTTTATTTTAGTGTTAAGATTGAACAATAATATTAATACATCCGATAAAATAATTTTTTTGCTACTATAAAAAATCAATGCTAATACATAGATTAGATAGATTAATGAATAGTAATGACAAAGGTAGATTAATGCATCATTTTAATTAACGATTGGGTAGCTCATCTAATTTGAGCTAAGAGTTAAGAAGTTAGAGTTCGTGTTCAAGTTCCGACAAAAAAAGAAGAATAACATAACAATTAAATACAAACACTTGTTATTAAAAAAAAATCAATCATTTTAATTTATCTACTATAACTCATCTACCCTCGTGTGTTTCAAGTTTAGTCTGCACTTTAATTTTAGTCTCTCTCTTCTCTCTATATGTTTTGTTTATCTCAGCATTTTTTACATGATTGTTTTCAGTGGGTTGGACTTATAGCAATATATGCATATGATCACCCCTTAGAATTATCCATTTTGTCAATAAAGATTGACTCAATTGATAAAGAGTTGTTTCATCGAAAGATCGTAAGTTCAACATTTGTTCATGCGAGGATCTTGTGAGTAATTATGTTAATGTTCGTTGAACCTTGAGTATGCAAAGATAATGGTGAGTCCATGATACTAATGAGTCTACGAAACCTAACTCATGTAAATTTTATTATAAAAAAAAAAAGGAATTATCCAATCTGTCTTTTTGAGTAATGGTAATCTGTCATCTTCCTTTTGGTACAAGAAAGAAATTAAAAATTAAACTATATTATGTTAATTTGAAAGAAAAAGAAAAAAAAACTCGTTATCTTGTTTAATGACCAACTAATTTGGATGGTTCAATTTCACTATCCATTTGTGGAGGTTCTATTTAAAGTTGGAGTATAGCTTTAAATGAATTTAGTCCATCAAAATTGATAATACGGATAATAAAACCTAAAACATTGAAGGAAGTACACTCCAACATTCAATCCCTTGAGTTAAAGAACCTTGATCAATGATTTCCCTCTTGGGGATGACAAATGTATGCATTTTTCCTATTTGTTGAGATAAATTATGCATCCTACATTAATTCTATAACTGCCGTCATTCTAAATTAAGTAATTAAATAGACGTTGTCATGGTTCTAAATTGAAACTGTGGTAAGTTACGAAGCATATTTATGTAGAATGCGGATGGATTCGGTGTGTAGTGTCAATAGGGAAATGTTCAATAGTGACCCTATAATTTCAACGAAATGATTACAAGCTGTTAGATAAGATTTTTACCCACATTTTTTTTGCAACCAACCTGATTTGCACGTCGTCAAAATTTATCGGTTAATTGAGTCGTACTACATGGTATCTCTTATGTCAATATTGTATAGACCTCAAAAATATAACCTTTACATTTTCCAGGCATTAGTAGTTGCCGATCACCATGAATGATATGCTAACTAATTACTACAAGTGCTACCTTAACTAAAAAAAAAATCACAAAAGTAGATGTCTAAGTGATAAAAAGTCAGCCCCTCAAAATTTTAAGTCAAACAGTGGAATTGAAAAGTCAAAAACTTGTGGAATTAAGTGAAATAATGGAATTGATTCGAAAAAGTAAGTCGTTCAAATTTTATAATGTAAATGCCTTATATACATGCTTCGAATATTCCTGTGCCAAAAGAATCATAGAAAAATGAATTACGCGGATTATAAAAATGTAAAATAAGTGCTTATTGTCTTGTATTTTTATGATTAACGAAGTAGTTAAAATGGTTAATAATACACATTTTTGTGGTTGACGTAGTAAAGAAAATAGTTAATGAAATTTTGACTGGCTAGTAACAGAATGTTCTACGAGATGTTCCAACACTCGACACAGATTACGAATGTTGAATGAGATGTTTAGATCATCGTGCTAGCAGTGGACATAAATAAAAACAACAAAATAAAAGACAAGAAAGTAAATGTCACAGTGAGTTTGTTAACCCAGTTTGGTGCAACGTCACCTACTATGAGGCTACCAAGCCAGGAGGAAATTCACTAGTGTAGTCCTTATTCGTTAGCTCTCAGCAAACTCCTCGTTTACACTAAAGACCTAGGACCTACCCGTTTGACTTCAACCTAGGAACTTCTAGATCTGAGATCCCATCTCACTCTCTACAACCAATCACAACCCCTGTGATTATTAGGTTATCTACACAACAAAAGATGAAGTTACCTTCAAACAAAACTACCTAACTTCGTGCTTCACAACTTTGGAGCAGTGAACAAACTACCTACCTCCGTGCTTCACAGCTTTGGAGTAGTCCACAACTTACAACTCAATAAAAAACAGTCTTTAACATGTATCAAGGTGATACATGAAAGGCTCACAAAAACAATGACTCAAAACCCTAAAATAGCACTAATCTTCAATGACGGCTTCTGATGACATGTTGTCATTACGTAATTTTTATGTAAATATTATCACATTTTGGAGTTCACAAGGCAACTTAGGCAGCAAGAAAAACAAAAAAACTGAAGAAAAAGGCAAAGATAAAATCGTGGCACGTTTGGTCAAAAATGTGACACGATTTGACTAGGCAGAATGCATTGTTTCGACATTAAGGAAAACGTGTCACGATGGCAAAAACGTGACACGATTTGGTGAAACTCTAATTCAGTTTCTTGTTACACAAGTGAAAACGTGACACGATTTGGGCGAAATTTTGAGCCTATTTAAGCTGAAGACTATTCAGAAAACAAGGGTTACGATTTGAGAAAAGTAAAGTGCGATTTTGAGATCTAAGGACGGCTAGAAGGGCGATTTCTTCAACCTTCTTTCAGTTCATGTATGTTTTGATTCCACTATTGATTATGCTATTTATAAGTCTTATTATGAGTAGCTAAATCTCTTAGAGATTAGGTCTGAGATGATTTTATGTAACTCTAATTGATACATGTTGCTGTGATGAAACTCTATTTATTGTGAATGACAATTTAGTTTTTATTCAATTCAATTGTTTTAATTCTTTTATATCTTGATCACATATAAACTCGTGAGTATGAATGACTACTGACCTTAGCTTTCAACTTAGACCCATTGAATTGTTATAATAAACACGGTTAGTCTAGGAATGGATAATCATTTGTTAGTGATATTAGGTTAACGTGCTTAAACCTTCAAGGATTATTAGACCACCTAAGGAATTAGGGGTTGTAGTTTAAGAGGAAGGTCCTAACTCAAGGGATTGATTAGGGCTAATTTGTTAACTATCGTGGAACTAAAGAACCATTCACAAGAATAGA
The DNA here is from genome assembly GCA_958299785.1 of Medicago lupulina. Lineage (NCBI taxonomy): Eukaryota > Viridiplantae > Streptophyta > Magnoliopsida > Fabales > Fabaceae > Medicago > Medicago lupulina. The sequence continues at coordinate 20,567,476 of OY283144.1, read as the reverse complement.
GTACATTAACCAATTAGGGGAACATAGATGATTCGAAAGACCTGATCTCATATCTCTCTTATTTCTTAACAACTTTTATTTTCTGTTATTTGATTCTATAAAATCAAACCAAATCAACTGCCTAGTGGCAAAACCATAATAATCTTTATACATCCTATTGCTTAACGAAATTAGTTTATTGAGATTAAAAACAGTCTTCGTGGGAACGATATTTTTACTACTTCGATAGTTTTTGGTACACTTGTCAAACTTCTATCAGCTTCGGTGGTGAATTAGGTATTGTAGTCTTGTATTTATACTAAAGCAATACGGGTTATAACATCTTGTTGGGCTTCAGAACAATCCAGATCAAACAGTGATCCAGTGATCTGTTACACAAGAATCAGTAACAAATACGGTAACTCCTAAAAAGTAGGAACATCTTTAAAAACAAACCAAACTCATCCAAAGTTTCCTAAATAGTGACCACAACTTTAGGAAATAATAAACCATCTGATTCTGTACAAAAAACACGCAACTTGACCAACAAGAAATAAGATGTGGATTCCTTAAAAAGTGTGTAAATCAAGCCACATAAGTAGGGCACACTGAACCGTGCCAAGATGTTGGAACATCGTATCCAAAATCATACATAAATATTTGTTTTAGCAAAAGTGAAGCCAACACACAAATATCCAACGGTTAATGATACAATTTTGTGTTTCTGTTTAGTGAATTAAGTACCAGTAGCATAGATAAATTGAGTAAGAAGTGCTTGTTAAACTTCTTTTCCATTGTTTTTTTGTTTGAAGGAACCATTGTTTCTTTCTATAAACTTCATTTCATAAGCTTTAAGTGTCCTTATTAGATCTTCAATCTTGATCTCACTTAACTCTTGTTTCTTCAATTTCACCACTATTTTATCAAATTTAGTGGTCAATGTACGCAAACCTTCTCTATTACCATTTCTTTTGCCACGACATCCTCACAATTCTCCATTTGATTGGTGAGTTGAGTTGTCACCAATCTTATGAAGTAATCATACACCTTTTAATCATTCTTCATTTCCATCAACTTTTACTATCTTCTAAAAGCTTGAAGTTTTACCTTCTTGTCCTTTTCATCACATCCATATAGCTTTTCAATAAGATATCCTAAGCATTCTTGGAATTTGATGATTTTGCAATTTTCTCAAATACCATTACATCAACACATTGATGAATAAGAAACAGAGCCTTGTTCTCTTTCTTCTTTGCATCCTAATGTAGGGAGAGGCTCCACATTATTGGTTCCTTTGTTCATACACATCATGAACAACAAAGATCACCTTCATTTGTATAAACCATTGATCCCAATTCTCGCCATCAAGAATGGGAAGATTAGTGTCAAAAATACATTTTTTAGCCATGATTGATCATTTTGAATCTTTCTCACTACAAAAATATAAAAAAATAAAATCAAGTACTATGTTGGATATAAAACCAACAATATACACTAATTGTTATTAAAATGGATTTAGAGAGACTTATTATTGATATACATGTGAATGAATTGATTGATTACAACAATGTATCAATACTTTTTGCAACTAACCCAATTTCTTGTAAAACAAGTAAACCAGTAAAACCATTAGTTAAAAGCTAACTAGCTCCTAATTTATACAACAAACATGTAACCTACACCACAAAGTAACAGTTAACTAAATATAACTGGTTTGAATTACATCTAATATATAGTACATATCTATTACGTGTATCTAAATCTATAAGCACAAAAATTAAGGACAGAAATCGGAAGGGTAGTAAATTTTGTTGTTTGTAATATTGATTGATATAATTACCATTTACCACACTCCGACAAGATTCAAATCAATAAGATCTTATTACGGATTATGGCATCTATTATCCAAGTAATTGTTTTGTCAAAAAAATTATCTAAGTAATTGACTTAGGGTAGTTATTAAATTATTATTAGTTAATAGAGGTAAAAGCCCTTACATAACGAATAACGTTTTACACATTCGTATCTTTAAAAATGGGGTCCACATGTACAACACCCACTTCTTACTTAACATCACAAAGGAACAAAATTGCTTGCGTCATGACAAAGCACTAAACGTAAATTCCATTTGTTAGTCAATGAAGTCAAACATCTCCTACTTCCCATAAATTAAGCGAGAACAATATAAAGTGAAATTACAATAAGAGTACAATAAAATTTATTTTTATATAGAGATGCATTCACTCCCTCAAAAAAAAAATATCTTCTTCACTATAACATTGGTTCTATAATATCAACCGATTCTAAGTGGACCAAGATCGACGGTCGGAGTTGTGGTGACACGACGGAGGCGGTGGCATCCTCTTGATAGACTGGGAAGGTGTACATACAAACACTCTCGATTATTTTTTGTGATTAGAGTGTACCTTTATCCACACTACACAATATGGGTTAGCCATTGAGTTATACTCTGTATAATTTGTATAACGTTTCATTTCCATCATGTGGTGCTAGTAAGATCAACAAATTTACTATGGCATTTCATCGGTGCAACTTTGTAGTGTGTTCCCGTGAGATCTAATCCGTATAGTGAATTGAGTTTAAGTCAATTCTAAAATACAAATAAAGATTGGGTAAAGCGGGAGAGGTTAGACTTCCAAAATATGGTGAATCAATATTTGAATCTCGATTAAGTGAGGTATCAATATTTACTCTCCTCGTCCCAAATTAAGTGAATCATTTGTTCATTTGCTATATATATTAAAAAAAATTATAAATGAAGGGGAGAAAAATCATTTTAAGTGTTATTGTCAAGTATTTGTGCATTCATCATTATTATAAATGCAAAGTGGAATATATTGAATTGAGAGCGATAAAACTAATTAGAGTTAGACAAATTCTATGGTACTCCCAAAATTAATAATTGAAAATAAGTAATTTCTTTTTTGGTACAAAAAAAAAGTAATTATTATTGCATTGAAAAGTAAAATAGATCAGTTATTTTGAGGAAATTTTTTTAAAAAAAATGATCACTTATTTATGGTACAAAGGGAGTACTTACTACCCGACATTGTGTCTCAAATAGGATTAGCTCTTCTAAGAGAAAGGAAAAAACATTGATTCCATAATAAACATAAAATCAGATTCTAGTAATTGATCGGAATATGGGCTTGTTTTGGAAAATGGATAAGGGAATCTCTAAGGTGAAAAATTGAGGTGAGAGAGTTAGTGCCATTAATTAAGTGCCGGTGTTGTGTGAAACTGGGGCTTCTCTTTTTTAAATAATTAGCTTTTTTGGCCTATATAAAGCCTATTTTGCATTTTGATGGTCACCCACAAACTCACAATTCACATAACCTATAGTTTTGTGTGTGTGCGTTTTGTTGTGTGTGTCAAGCACGGTGCTTTCATACACCAAAATATATCAATGGAGGACCAAAATGCTAAGTTGAACAATGGAGCACTGCTTCGCAAGATTAAACCATACCTTGCTATATTGTCCCTTCAATTTGGTTACTCGGGGATGTACATCATTACTATGGTTTCTTTCAAACATGGTATGAGTCATTGGATTCTCTCCGTATACCGTCATGTTGTGGCCGCAATTTTAATTACTCCTTTTGCGCTTGTGCTTGAAAGGTACCTTCCTCGATCATTTTCTTCCTCTTTTTGTGTCTCTTTCAACGATGTTGAATTATGGATAGAGATTAGAATCGGACAAAATGAAATTAGTCTTTAGTTTTTAATTTTAATGTCTTTAACACTTGACAATAAAATTTGAGACGGATTTTTTTTCATATACAATTTCTTTCAAGAATTCAACTTTTTTTATTATTTGTGTAGCTACTATATACTTTGCCTTCATAAGCTTAACAAGGTTTTGTTTTAATTATTTATATTTACAGAAAAACAAGGCCAAAGATGACTCTCCCCATCTTTCTGAGGATAGTGGCACTTGGTTTCCTTGAGTAAGGCTCTTCCGGATATTTCCACCTATGATATATTTGCAGTATCGAATCATATAATATAGTTCTGTTTATTAGTATCTTTATGATCATGAGTGGGACACTGATAATATTTTTTGAAGCACACATGCATGCATGCATGCATAAGTAAGTAGCCATGCCTACAATATTTTTAATATATTTTATTTATCTATTCGAAGTACCATAAAATTCGTATTCTTTCTTGTTTGGGTGAAGGAAATAAAATAGATTCATAGGAAATAAAAACACTAAAATATTACTAACTTTATTTTTATCTCTTAAATTTTTATTTCTAAACCTTCTTTCTTGCACTTTTTTCACTCATTTACTAGATAATCGCAAATAAGAGTTTAATACATTTATAATTTTATAAATGAAGATTTAACATTTTTCGGTGAATACAAATAGAAGAACTAACTAGAACCTTACCTTTTTTCTTACAAAAAACTAGAACCTTATTTAACTAGCCTAAAAGCAAATAGAAATGAATTATTGTCGAATAATGACACTTCATATTGCCCTAGCTTTTCTAGCAGACTCATCATTTTGTATCAAGTGACCCACCACCACAAAAATCATAAGGACGAAATGTTCCCATTATGTGATTTCATTTCTTAGGATAATATATGGTTTTATGATGTATTGGGTCTTCTACCTCTATTTCACGGGTACAATGGATTCCATCGCACCCGTGCAGAGAGTATAGAGAACCAAACTCTACAAGTTACACAATCAATCAAAGTAGAGTGAAGTTATCATTGATTAATAAGTTGGGTAATAATCACTATATGAAAAGCTCGTTATTAGTATCAATTTAATTCTAGAGAGAATTAACGAGAAAAAATAGACAGTAGAGGAGTTGAATTCTTAATCACTTCAATTCATACATCTCTCAAATCATCGAGTCACTATATATATTATCTTAAAGTTTTGGATTGAGATGTGATAATATAATTTTTGTAATATTGGTTATTCGACAAAAAATTTCCAAATAATTGTTTAGCAATCCCCGTTTAGGAACAACTTTTTTTTTTTAGTAAAAGGAACAAGTTATAGGACAAGTAGTTTTTTCAGTTACAATAGTTTAAACATTTTTCTATAGCTAGGTTTTGTTTTTTTTCCGGCTCAAAGTACAAAATGAAGAGATTGAAATTGAAGTAAGTTATTAATATTTTTTGTTGTTGATAAAATGAAACAGGCCAGTACTAGATCAAAACTTGTACAACATGGGAATGAAGATGACATCAACAACGTATGCATCTGCCGCTGCTAATGTCCTTCCAGCTATGACTTTTATAATGGCTCTCGCTTTCAGGTAAAAGCTTCAATCAATTCACCATGAAAACAAAAACAAAAACTAATGTTCTTACGCAAAGGAAAAAAAAGCTAGCTAGAATTGTGTGTGTTACTGGAAAAAATAATTGGAATCCGACAATTTGGAAGCATGGGGCCATATTAATTAGTGGACGAATTTTTGTCCCTTACTACTAGTTTGTCGCACTTTGCAAGGTTCATCTTTATATTAAATTAAAGCTTGATTTTTAACATAATCCAAACTCGAATTAAGATAAGCAACACATAATTTTCAATTTATGCATGTCTAATCAGATTCCTCTAATTTTCTAATCTTTTATCTACTTTTTAAGATTTATTCTTCATTCTTATTCCAATGAATCTTTTTTTTTATATAATATTTATTCTAATAAATCTAATGACATGGTAATTAATATATATTACTGTTTTACTAATGAATCAGGTTAGAGTCAGTGAACTGGAGAAAATTTCACAGCGTAGCCAAAGTAATTGGAACGGTTGTAACTGTTTCAGGAGCTATGGTTATGACTTTGTACAAAGGCCCTGCCTATCAGATCATAAAGGGAGGAGGAGCCATCAACCACCACGCCTCCGCCGCAAGCGACCAACCATCTGAACAAAATTGGCTGTTGGGCACAGTAATGCTTATATCAAGTTGTTGTAGTTGGGCTGGATTCTTTATTTTGCAAGTAAGCATAACCAATTAATCAAACATCAACATATATATATTATTTACTTTATAAAATGGATTATTTTAAATCAATGACTCCAAAAAAACTAAATTGATCTCCCGCAGCAGTAACACAGTACAACAGTTGTGGTGACCGTTAGATATGATGAGAGATTTTTTTTTCTTCCTTACAACGGTTTCCACAATTGTTGGACCTGCTTCACAAGAGATTCATTTTTTAAAGAAATGGGTCATTCTAATTAGTTTCAATGAACTAATTAATTAGATTATCTAATAATTTACTTGTTATTTAATTCAATGTGATAATTAACTTATGTTGCTACTTTGTGGGATTAGTCATTCACTTTGAAGAAGTATCCAGCAGAGCTATCACTAACAGCATGGATTTGCTTGATGGGTATTATTGAGGGTTCAATTGCATCACTTATATTTGAAAGAGACATGAGTGTGTGGGTCATAGGTTGGGACTCAAGGCTTCTTGCTTGTGTTTATTCTGTGAGTCTACCATTTTTTTTTTTTTATTTCTAATAATTTAATTCAACAAAGTATTTTTTTTTTACACAACATTAAATTTGTGATAATTATATAACCAGGGTGTGATATGCTCTGGAATGGCATATTATGTACAAGGAGTTGTAACTAGAGAACGTGGACCAGTTTTTGTAACATCTTTCAGTCCACTATGTATGATTATTACTGCTGCATTGGGTTCTCTTGTCTTAGCTGAACAAGTTCATCTTGGAAGGTAACACCCCTTCTCTTAAAATATGCAACAAAAATTAGTGAAAAAAAATTTATAAGCCTCTAATTGATTTTTGTATATTGGTGCTAATTGAATTTTTTGTATTTCTTTTTCATTTTATAGTATATTTGGAGCTATTATCATTGTCACTGGTCTTTACACTGTGGTATGGGGCAAAAGCAAAGATCGTCGTGAAAGTGCAGAAGAAATAGGAAAAGATCAATTACCAATCAAGAATGGTACAAAATCAGAATCAGACATTTTTGATGGCATTGAGATTAATGTTCCAGCTGAAAAATTGAAAAAAGGAGAAGCAAAAAATGTTCCAACACAAGCATGATCATGAAGTTTTTATAAGAATAAGAATAGTTTATATATCAATTTTTCCTATCTGCTAGAGGTCATGAAAGATTTTCTGCGGTGTGAAAATCTTTTTCAATTTAACTACCTAAGTGGCTTTACTTTTATTTTTGTTATCTTAACTTTTTCCGTTCTCAAAGTATAATGTTATGAATCAAATAATGCAATATAATGCTTTAGTCTTGTTTTTGTCCTTTCTAATACTTTTGATTTGTTATAATTTTTTATTTGCCATGTTGAGCTACTTATCTAATGATATGTGCTTTTTAACCAAAGATTCTATATGTAAAATAAACAGTGCCACTGAACTTAGGAATCTATTCCTTAAAAAAACTCACAAAAGTCAAACGAATCTATCACGACATTTGCAATTATAACTCCATCCTAGCAGGGGATTATCGTTAAAAATAAAATAAAGTTTGGTTTCATGAATTTCGTAAGATTTGGTAGGTAGAACTGATTTTATTTCAACACGTTCTCTTTGTAATTTCTTATTTGTTTTGCATAATAAATAATAAATTTGCAATATTCAAAGACTTCTTCTGTAAAAAAAAAAACATGCATGCACTAAATATAAGTTACGCAGTAAAACAGTGTAGTCACGCAGTCATGCTTCGGTGACACAGTAGCAGATGATCCAAACCCATGGGAGAGGATAGTATAATTGAAAAGGGGAAAAAGTTAAGTAGCAACTTAACCAACGGTAAGAATTTGACGTGCATAAACAAATAGAGAAAGTAACGAATGCAATCACGACACAAAAATTTAATGAAAGACGAGTTTAAAAATTTAATATCATGAAAATTTTATGTAGAAAATTCTATAATTATAGAAAAACTACGTACATATATAGACTTCTCTCCCAGAGTCTCAGTATATTCACACACTCTCCAAAGAGAAAAGAAGAAAGTCGAATATAAATTTAAAATGTTTCTCATTAGTATTTTGTAACGAAGAACTATAACCAATATATATAGTCTTGACATCTCTCTTTCTTTACCATACATGACAATGCGAGACTCAAGATATCTCTATAAACTCCAAACAATCTCCATCTTGGCTAAAATCTATACATACATCTTTAACTTTCATTACATAACCCCACAATCATAGTACAAAAAAATTATCATATTTCACCATAAATAGTGTATTTAACTTGTTTTTAAACCACACCAAGATTATACTTTAACATATCAAAGAGCATGCTGAAAAATTATGGTGCAACAGGCCATGCTTGTTGTTAAAATTTATTCTTTTCTAATATGTAAGAATGATCCATGACAGTTAAACACCGCATCTTCACCAAAAGCTTTAACACATTAGGTGTATGAGTCGCATATATATATATATATATATATATATATATATATATATATATATATATATAACATTTAACTCTTTTATAATCAATATGAAACTAACCACTCACACACAGAGGCGGATCTAACTCATGGTCATGTGTGGCTATAGCCACACATGTATTTTTTTTTAAAATAAAAAATCTTTAGCAACCGATTGTCAGTCACTAAGGTATGAAAATCGGTCACTAATATATTTAGTGACAGAAATAATAACCGAAAATTCAGTCGTTAAAGTTTAAATCAGTCTCTAATACGTTTAGCCACATAAATAGTAACCGAAAATTCAATTCATAAAGTATAATATATTAAAGATTGATTATTATTTTGGTTACTACTTATTTAACCACAGTTGAAATGTATCCGTAGATCCATCCTTGCTCACACATAAATCCAAGCGTAAGAAAGGTCTCAAAATATCAAGCTTGTGGGATACTTTGTTTGTGTAGCCGTGTAAATTCATTTTTTGTTTTTTAATTATTCCGGAATATGGACTTAGGTATACCAAAGGCACAACATCCCACTAAAATTTAGTAAAAGAAAATAGCAATTATTCACCCATTTTATATGCATTCATTATCTTTCACGTCCTGTCTGCCTATATATATATATATATATATATATATATATATATATATATATATATATAAATATATATATATATAAAACTTTACTTGCAAGTTGTAAGGGGATAAGAAGATCACAGCACATTTCTTAGAATTTAATGCTTGAACATGACAATGATCCTACTATGCCATGCATGAGGGGTCATTCTTTAGCTATATTTGCAAAATATTCGACTATTTTTTATGCAAAATATTATAGGATTTTAAATGTGGTTTGTGTGTCATCAGCTCACTAACGAATTATCAGGTAGCCAAAGAGCACAACAAACGTGAAGGAATCTAGACAAGGAGAATCAAATTCAGATTCCTTTGAATCTTATACTTTTGTCACAAAGATCCCCTGCTAAGGACCTACAAGTTACACCCAACAAGGCAATTCCTACCAAGTCAATAATGATAAATAGTACATAATTATATACACATATAATCAAAACCTTAATCGAGGACTTATTTTATTGTTTAGCCAGATTAATCAAGTATATATATCATGCATGCTTTATAAATTATAATAAAGATTCAAACAAGTTTAATTGCACTTTTTCACGTGAGATATTCTTACATGAATCACTATATACTTATGTTTACAAACAACCAATCAAAAATCTCTTTAGATTAAAATAATAGTAATTGTGCAAAATGAAAACAATCTAGTTCGACTACAGTATAAAATTATTATAATGATAATTGTTGATTAGTGGTGTTTATATACAATATCTTAATACAATAATTAGTCATTTCCACTTTATGTTTGTGTGTTGCTTTCCCAATGTGATTGGTAGTAGGTCATTACATTATTCACATTATTATTACCAACTTCCCTTGTTAACGCAAAGACCAACCATTTTTATACTGTATGTTGTTTCCATGTCATCCCCAACTTGTTTGTGTTCCATTAGAAGTCGTCAAAGTAAGACATGTAAACATACATACATAGAGTTGGGGATATTGATTCAGTATTCTTGTTTGTCACATGATCACATTAATTTCTTTGGTATGAGTAGGGTCGGTTCAATGATAAGGCTACTAAAGTTCTCGTTTTAGGCCTTCCAACAAAACAAAAACATTTTTCATTAGATATTATAAATAAAAAGGCTTCATATATAGACTAAAAAGACCTCGTATATTAAAATTTGTTTTAGACCTCGGCTACAAATAAAATTTATTGGGCCGGTCATGAATCTCAGCCTCCATGTCATAATAGAATTCTTATTAGGAAGTCATGGGAGAATAAGGAACAACAATGAACTTATGATTCAAAACCACCAAGATATTGAGACAGTATAGTACTCTATCACCCAATACCTTAAAGTATTTGAAATATGAGTTACATCTCATATATTTTGCGTTTGGTCCATTAATAATTGATGTGAGTTACATCTTCTTTCTATTACCTTATTTTGTCTCATGATTTTACTTTAATATTTTCATGTCCTAATTCATGTCCTAGAATTAGTCTAAAATTAGTAATATGTCTCTTAATTTAAAAGATAATCGATAATAAAAAACAACAGATAAACAAAGTTTGGTAATTAACGAAGTTCGGTCAATCGTAGTTTTGTATCATTAATTGTGAAAGGATTAGGGTTTACAATGTTATATTTAAATACCACAGTCAAGATTACAACATTTCTCATCGACGTACCGTTCATCCCTCCCCACTTGTCAATATATAAGTCATACTAGCTAGCCAAGCATAGAAAAGAGCTCCATTCCACAAGAATATGAAATTTTTCAACAATCCCAAAAGTTAAGATCAAGCATTGAATTATCTTGCATTTATGTTATGTGGCTTTTGAAATGCTCTAATACCTTTCTGTTGATACAAATTACGTCATCGAATCACCTGTTAAATTGGAGCGATGGGGATAGGGTTTTTCAACACTACTCTACAAGATTTTAAGTACTCTTAGCTTGTAGTTTCTTTTTGGAATCTCTTGCAATCATAATATTGCAAGTGGTGCTTATGTCATGTATATAATTCATTTCGTCTCATCATAGAATGGAATAATGGAACAATGAAGAGAATCAAATTCCATTATATTCGGCACAACTTACACAAATAGTAGTTTCTCACTGCTTAACATCACGAGGCAGAATATGATACATGTACAATCAGTGGCTGATGCCAAAATTCCTTTTTTTACAAACAATAAAATTGTTTAATATTTTTACGTATTAAAATTTTACAAGATTTTACAAAATATAAAATTTTATGTTTACAAAATTTGAAAAGTTCTATAAGTTACAATAAATTTTGGATGTTTTTTATTATAAATACTATTAAAACTATCTTTTTATGAATGTAATTAAATAATCATAATTATGAAAATATTTAACTTTTTTAAACAATGATTACTTATTTTGGAATGTTTAACGAGTGTCCCATAAATAGTCGTTAACAAGACATTGAATTTAGACGCGAGGTTAATTTAGTAACCATTCTCCGTAGAATATACAAGTTGAGGTATCTATATGGACCGTACCCCTAAAAAAATCTATATGTTGGAAAAAGAGACATAAAAGCGAGCTTAACTCAATTGACAAGAACAATGCATAGTAATTATACATTGACATTCTATGATCCATTAGATTCCTTTTTTGTCATGCCCCACCGCTGTTTTCAACAGATTGAACACCAATATTATGCAAAGATATAGTTTGTATTCCGTAAGAGATACCACATAAAAATGATAAAAATATATATACGTCCTAAGATAGTGATAGATTTTTACTGCTGCAATAATAATTTAGATTCTAAATGGTGGATATATAGTTGGAGTTTTTGGTTTCACATTTATCAATTTCATTCTCCATTAGTGCTACTTTTCTTGAATGTCCCAATAAAGCTAGGATAGTAAACGTGATACACTAATATTTGCCATATATTTGCCGTCCATTGTTATCTAGCAAGTTCAGCACATCATTGCCAAGTTTTCCTGTTTGGGAATTCCTCTTAGCACAAGTGGTCGACAATCATTTTTCAACTTCAATTTGATCCATTTGAATCTAGAAAGCAAATTATATTGCTTCCAAGTTATGTGATGTATAGTGGCTGGTAGGTCCAAATTTCATAGCTAGCACTTATCAAATTTGCTAACACTTCTTCTATCGCTATTGCTTCCACCCTTTATTTAAACTTTCATATTCAATAACGCCTTAAATTAGTAACATGTGTGATTTATTATTTAGAATGTCTTTTATTATTCTTTTTACGTAACGGAAGTACAATTAATAAAGTAAGGAAAGCAAAACATAGTCTAGAGGAAATCGAACTTCTCACAGATCACTACTACAATTTAAAAGATGGGATAGTGTGTCACATTATACTTACTTAAAACTAATTTTTAGGATAATTCTCTCTCATACTCTTATTATGTTTCTTGAATATGTCTTAAAATCCCAAGTCTGGATTCGGCTTATCTTGCGGCGCGGATGCTAAAAAAATTAATAAAGTGATAAACCAAGATCATTTCCGCAAAAATTGGTTGTGTTCTTAATCTCAACACTTCTAAGTAAATAATCCACAATGATTGGTCCCTTTATTTTATTTTATCCATGATTTTAGTCTCTCATTTCTAAATTAATCCACAATTTTGACTGGTTAATTTCAAGTTCTATAACATGGTTAATTTGATTAAACAATTTTTTTCCAAAGATATCTATATTCATATTTTGGTCTCGGAAAACTCTACATTGGCTAATTCCTTATAATTTAATCAAGTTTGATCTCGACCTGATTACCCTCTACTTTTGGCGGTCCTTCAATAAATTTTTGAGTGCCCACCGATGTGTTTAACATCAAACTAAAATTGGAATTTTTTTTTAAATTCTTACAAACCAAATAAATTCGTTGACCGTAAAAAAATATGAAACTAAAACTTCTTGTCGACAATAATAGAACTAACTTCATTTCATTAAGAATCAAATGACGAATGCATAAAGAAAATCTGAGAGCTAGCATGCATTATAATCAACTCTAGCCAAGTTGTAAGCAATCATATCAGTGTACCACTTAACAATCTCAACATGAAAAACTTAAAGATAATAAGATATGCATAAACCAAAGATGTCTAGATTCCGTCAAAACAAAAAAGGCTAGATACATACCTAAGAAAATACTAAAAGTAGAATTGGATTTTATATATGTACTAAATTGACACCAATAAATGATAAATTATGACGGAAAGAAAAGATGAATCAATTATATTTTGGATACGTTCTTTGGATTTTGGAGGACACCATGCTATGACCATAAGGTGCATTGCTTATTGTACAAAATTAAAGCATGCATGTCCCATATAGAAAGAAATTGAACGCTACTATACCTACTAGCTTTCTTGTTAAAGAAACCTCATCTTTTTGACCAAAATAAAGACCATGAGAACTTTTATGGCGATAATAATTGGTTTAAGTGTATAAAAATGCCAACATCAATTAGCTAGTCACAAATTTGACTCTTGTGCATGAGCACTACGAAACATAATATTATTGTGTGTGTGTAACGTTATTTGTCACAATCTTAAAAGTTGTGTTTTGTGGAGTGTATTTTAATTCGATCTAATAGGACGCATAAAATATTATGATTATCATCATATGTAATATTTAAAAAGAACCTAATATTTTTCGTTAAAAAAAAACTTATTATTTTGCTACTTCACAATCAATTTTATAAAACACTTATAATAATACCTCTTAAAATAATACACTTATAATAATAGAATAATATGACAATCGACGAGTTATTTGCTATTCAGATTCCTTGCATGTGATTCAGTTGGTTCAAGATCCACTTAATATGTTTCACATATTTAGTTACTTGATTAAGCTTAATGAAGAAGCTCTTGAGTCAAGATTGAATTGTTGATTTGTAATGAAATTGGAGGTCTAACTCATCCTTAAAAACCGGTTCATAAGGTGAGGATTGTCTCACCTATATAAGCTTTTTCAAGAGTCTTATTTATCCGATGTGGGACATGGGTTTTTCCCAATACACCCCCGTCACGCCCAACACAATTTGGGCTTTGGTGCGTGAATCGGCTGTCACGCCCAACAACACTCATTAGGTTTGGTGCGTGAATTGATAGGTGGCCCTTGAATTCGAGAGACTCTGATACCATAATGAAATTGGAGGCTTAACTCATCCTTAAAAACTGGTTCATAAGGTCAGGATTGTCTCACCTATATAAGCTTTTCCAAGAGTCTTATCTAGATTTGTGTCATACTCTTCGAGAAGGCAACTCTGCTGTTGATTGTTTGGCTAAGTTAGGTGTTAAAAGTTATGAGAAATTAGTGCTTTTAAATACAGCTCCTCCGGATTTATCCTCCATGTTGCTTGATGATGCACTAGACATCTCTTCTGTTAGGCATTAAGTTTTCTTTTAAATTTTTCTTTTCTTTTCTTTTTCTCTTTTCCGTGTGTAACCAAAAAAAGAATAATATTATGACAAAATATGAGTTGGATAATATGGCCCCGGTTCAACAGTGGACTCTTCTGTTTTTAGTAAATTTCAATGACATACTATTTTATTCTCCATTTTTATTATAATAAATTAATATTTTTACTAACAATATTAAAGATGCATCTTTAAACCATTTTTAATATGTCCATATTAGACATGTCCAACAAAATACACATATCTTTAAAAACTCTTAAGTCTATAATAGTGGTTTCGAAAAAATCACATCAATATTTCATGCAAATATGTTTTATTTTTTTATATTTAAAAGTTATAATATTAATATATTTTCTCCTTTTCTTACTTTATTATATTATTTTGTTAATGCATATAAACCTTTAATTTAGTGGCAGAGCCACATTCAAGTAAATATCGACGTCTCCTCTTTTTAAGTTTTTTTAAAAGCTCTTTATTTATTTTATTTTAAGTTAAGCCTTTACAAATTACTATAGAATGGTTGTAAAAAAGGGTCCCATGCATAATAGTAATATATAACAGTTTGCTTGACCAATCCACTTTTTAGTACTAAAAAAACAATCCCCTTTTTCATTTAAATACCAATGGTACGAAAGCTAGCCAGGTTGCTAAAAATTAATATACATCACTTGAAAAAGTAGGAAGAAAATATTGATATTACTATATTACTTTAGTTGCACCACTTAAAAAAGAGATCAGGCAGCTTATACAAAAATTAAAAAAAAAATTATAGAAACAAACAAAGAAAGTAAAAGATGAATAGTTTAAATTTGCAAAAGTTTATCACACTTTTATGTGATTCAAAAGAGACAACAACTTTTAAAAAGTAGACAGATTTAAATGCAATCAAGCAGCTTATAAAAAAATTGCAATATAGCACTTAAATTAATCCATATTCCCAATATAAGCACGTTTATATGAACGTATTTTTTTTCCTCAAAGAGTCTAACTCAACTATATTATTAATATACTAAGAGAAGGTTTAAAATCAGCAGTAACTTGATTACTTAGACGAAAGAAATAATGTTCTTCTTCATTTGATCTCCAAAGTCTTAAGACATTGGTTATATGGGCCAACTATTTTATATAGTCAATATTTCCTTCATGTCTATATCAGACTAACCACTCACAATTGAATTTCAATAATCTCCCTCTTAATTAAGTGTGAATCATTTACATCATTAGATTTAATGCACACTAGAATCTCACAACCGCTCATCCACCAAGCTAAAAGATGACTCTGATAACACTTGTCGGGGAGTCTGAGCAATGTGATAAATTTCTAGGATCCCCCCATTAATAAAAAAAAAAATTGCTTATAAAAAAAGTGTTCACGACCCCTTAGAAACCTTGACACCGCATCAATTAGAAATGTTATATACAAGAGAGGTGAGCTATATACCCAATTCTTTAAGGTTTTGCATATATATTTGGTGCCAATGTCTCTTCGGGGTCTTAGATTTTTAGTTCTTTGCTACTCAATAAGCACCCCAGACTCCCCCAACAAGTAGTATTAGAGATGTTTCGACTTGGCAGGGAAGCAGGAGTGAGATCCTGTTCGAACATTAGTGTAATGTTGGAAGAAAAATTAGAAGATTAAACACCAAGTAATTATATTTTAATCTAATGTTGTGTGAATTGAAAAAATATAGTGTGGGGATCCCACATAAAATAGAACACACACATTAGTAGTGTTTAAATTGCGATATTTAATTTTAAATACTTGATAATGATAAAAATAATAGTAATTATTATTTTTATTCGTGAATATCACTTCTCATTTATTTAGCTATTGATGGTTGTGATGAGAATTTAATTGAATTTCTTATATTTCCTTCATTCAAATCCAATAGTTTGTTTCCTCCACTTTTGTGGATTTGTTTCATTTTGATCTTATCTACAAGTCTTGTTGAACTGATTAATAGATAGGTTCACTTTTGGTCTTATCCATTAGAGTAACTAACTGTTGCCGCAGTTTTTACTAAAACAGTTACAAAATCTCTATATAAATAGAGGACTCCACTCAGTTCAAAAATCACACGAAAGAGTTTCATTGAGTTGTCGGAAACTTTTTCTCTCTTCTCCCTTTTTTGACTTGTGTTGAAGAGTCTTTCTTCTCCTTGTCTCCTTTTTCTGTCCCTTCAGAATTAAGAGTGTTCTTAAGACCATAGTCCCTTTTCGGTTTAAGTCCCTTCGGAATTAAGAAATGGTCTTAAGTTCATAGTCTCTTCGATATTTTTATGTCCTTCGAAATAAATAATAATTTAATATCATAGTCCCTTATTGGTATAATGTCCCTTCAAAATTATGAATGATCTTAAAATATATTCTTCTTCGATTCTTGAAGAAGTTAGACGCTAGAATGGTGTAAAACCATATTTGAGTGATCATAGTATCATAGTTGGAGAAGTTAATAATTAGAATGGTGGTAACACCATATTTGAGTGGTCTTAGCACCATAATAGAGTGGTAACAATACCATATTAAAGTGGTTTCAGTATTAAAGAGTGGTCTTAGTACCATATTTGAGGGTGTAATTCTCGAACAGTTTTCTACAGTGCAGTAGTTAATCGAACAGTTGTAGCTGGCTTGTTTTATCCTAGAGGCGACTTGGTTGATAGTCCGTCTTGCACATTTTTGGACAGTGTCACGAAACGTCTTAAAGAGAGCGACCTAGTCGTGACTCAACCTAGTAACAACTTCGGTAGATAATAGAATTTGGAAATCCAAATACAACAGTTTGGAAATCCAAAAACAACAGTTTGGAAATCCAAAAACAACAGCTCCTAATAATATGGTGTCAATGTCATAATGGTTCTAGACACTTATCTCATTGTTGCTCATGCCGCTTCTCAGACTCTCCAACAAATGCTATGAGAGTCATGATTCGACTTGATGGGGGACCGGGAGTCGATCCTAATGTGGATCAAGTCTAGTGATGTGGGAGATTCACATTTAACTTAAAGATTGTTGAAATTCAAGTGTGACTGGTTAGTCCTTCGTCGACTATAAATAAAGGAAATATTTGATATAAAAATAAATATAACTCAGATATCCAATATCTTAAGATTTTGAATAAAGATGATGTCTTTAAGTCTCTTAAAAGTCATGAATGTTTAATTCATTGCAGCTCTCCAAACTCCCCAATAATATCCACAAGTATGAATACTAGTCATCTACTATTTGTTTCATTAGATAAAAATAATATTTGTGCACACCTCATAGTCATGCAGCTATCTCTGTTAGACGAATACTTAGCACGATTTGGTGTATATGTGGGTATTTGCATATGTCTACATAATTTTATAAAATAAATGTGCATAGTTGTTAAAAAAAAATATATTATAATTTTTCAATTATGTAGAATTTCTCCCTTACCTTCTTACAACATAAAAAAAGTATTGCCACGAAAATATTAACACTTTGCACTCTCACTTTGTCAATAACACTATTAATCAAACAATATACTTCCTCCGTCTCAAAATATAAGAAAAAAAAAACTAATTTTCTTTGTTGTAAAATGTAAGTAAAAAAGACAAACGTTTATCCTATTTAGTCTTCTTTTTTTTTAAAAAAAAAAAATCATCTTTTTCAAGAAAAGCTTTTGATTATTCTCATGAAATTAAATACAAACTAATATATTATACATTGTCCCTACCAACTGAGTTAAGCTCATGAGAACAATATTTTATTAGTTTACTAACAAGTACAGATACTTCAGGGTATGAGTATAATCATCGGTAACGAAGTTAGCATAAATTTTACAAGGGAGACAAATGTAAAAGAAAAAGTAATAATTTAAAATTAATATATTAAACTTAAATCTACAAAGAAATATTAAACTTAAATAATAAGTAAATAAATCACAATAATTTTTATTTATATAAAATGTTGATGAAAGCACTACAATAGAAATAAAAACTAACAATAGTTATTTAAGAAAATTGATTTCATCGACATTTCAATGAATCAAATTCATTCATAATATAATTTGTACTAAATAGATTAACAATATCTTTTTTAATGTAAATAACTAAGTTATTTTTAAGAAAACCTATTATTCATTTTGTTTATGAGTTTTGTCATGACAATTTTCTCTTTTTTGTTATGGTAGAGACTTGAAGTGTCAAACTAAACCGGAAAATTTATTATGGTAGAGACTTCAGGAATTCACATAAAAGCTCTAATTCCAATTCATTGTCACAAACACCACAGTCACATAGATGATGAAGTTCACATAGAATTTACATCCTTCGCATTGACATGGTATTTGTCTGCAATGCCATCATCGCTTCCAACCCTCAACTTCAAACCCATCGATCTATGCATCTTCAAGAACTCAATCTTGTCCTCTCTTCACAAACCTATATCTATGAAGTTGTCTCTTTTCTTGACCTTTTGCACCCCGAAGGCATACACTTACCCTCGCTCTCTTGCGTCATTGCTCTAACACGAAGGCTTGCCTAGGGTAAGCTTGTTCACCTCTATTTGAAGCAAACCGGTTTCAAACATCCCACCACTCCTTTTGCCAACCATTTAGTTCACATGCATTTCTGTGGCAGCAATTACGTCCATGCATGCATGCAAGGTGTTAGTCAAGTGGAGTGGAGGTTAAAAGTTTGTATTTGAATTTTGAACAATAATCTTTCTGGTTATGTTAAATTAGGGATGATGAAACATGCTAGGCCTAGGAGCATGTTCTATCAAATCCTGACAAGGATTGTGTGTCATGGCCCATGGTGGTGGTTGGTTGTGCACGGAGACTTGGTGAGGCTTTGAATTTTATGAACAGTTGAGAAGGAGTTGTATATTGGTCTATTTGATATACCAATATACCGAGAAGGACTTGCGCTTCATTTTTTTTTTCTCAATGTTAGGTAATTTTCAAATATAATTTTACAACATTTGTAATATTTAAATATAATAAATGTATAATTTAAATAAGGGTGTTGCTAACCAGTACCCCAGGGCACTGGATAAGGAACAATAAATAGACAATAAATAAATGGATCTCACTTGATTTACCTTATTTAAAGTGTAAAATATGTCAACTAATTAAAATAAGAAATAGTTGTATTTAATAGGGCAAATTTTCTTTCCTTTAAACAACTAAATGCCACACGAGCGTGCCTCTCATACTTTTCCTTTGTGATTTCAGTTTCGGGTATCACTCCCATTATCATTATTTCACACCTTCTTTTCTTAATAATTTTTTTTTCCCTGCAAATTTTACTCAAGGGAATTTTTTCACGTGAATTTTTTTTTTAATCATTTTTCTTCATTCAAACCAATTCACAAAAGCCTATGCATAAAAAAAGAAGTTTGAATAATACCTAATATGTTGGGACTTCCAATAAATTGAGTGTAGAAAAGAAATAGTGCATAACAAAAAAAAAAAAAAAGATTGAGTATGGTACTGAGTACTGATGATGACGGAGAGATAATAGATAGCAATCATATGGTTGTGTAAACAAGTGAAAAGGACGCGCCTTTGTAAGAAATAGCCCTGCCTTTAAGAATTAAATGAGTATTGAATATAGCTTTTATTAATTTTAATTAGTTGACACATCTTACAATTTAATTGAGGTAAATTAAGTGAAATCCATTTATTTATTGCCTATTTATTGTTTCTCAGTGGCAATAGTTAGCATTGTCCTTTAAATAATTCTCAACTTAAAGAAAATCAATACTAAATGCACAACCAAATTATTATACAGATATTACTATCAACGGAGAAGAATGCATAGGATCCCAACAAAGACAAGCCAGTTAAAAGATGAGTTTTGATCGAATCGCAAAAGTTGTGTTCGTTTGGATGTGGAAAGGAGAATGTGAATGGAACAGTGAGGATAGAAAGGTGCATAGTCATGTAGTATGCATGCATTTGAATATTGTGGAAAGGTCACAATGACAAAACATTCAAAGACAAAAATGGATCAACGGAGACTTGTTTTAAAGAAATAAAGCTATTCTCATGGAAATAGTTAACTGGTAAGTGTTAGGGGTGTGTCTACACTTTCAATCAATGGTCTTCAAATCCCCTGGAATATTTGGATATTGTCGATTTTGTCTTAACGGGAGTTGTTGCTGTGCATTGTTAACTCACGGACTGCTTGTTCATGATCAGAGGCATTTTTTGTCGAATCGGTGTTAATCAATCTGCTTCATTTGTTGGGATTGAATTTTGAATTAAGGATTGTTTCGGTGTGCTTTTGTGTGCTTCAGGTGTAGGTTTTGGCTTCGGTATGAGTTAATTTAGCAACAGGGGTGGCTGGTTTTGAGTAGTATTACTTCATTATGTCGGTCTCAAATTCATTTGTGCTTGTTTTATCCAAGTTGTATCATCATTATATCATGAATTGGTATTGGTTTAGTAGCTGCAGTGAGCATTTTGTTGATGCAGTTTGGTATTTTTACAGCAGGTGTGTACGAATTATGAGTAGTAATGGCTCATTGTCATATACGTTATTTTTGTTCTGTATGTGTAATTCTGGATGTAGCTAGTCTCAAATGTACAGGTTGTTGGAGCGGTTGTAGGTGGAGCTTGGTTAATTGGTGTCACAACATTTTCATTCAGCTTTGTAATTTCTTTTGGTGGCACCTCTGGTACCTTATCGTTCTAATAAAATTTTGTTTAGCTTCTAAAAAAATTATCATGTTCTCCTTCCAATGACGCATGAAAAGTTCTAATAACCACTTATTAGACTTGGTTTACCCTTATACCATAGTTAGCATGATAACCAAATACAAAAACTAGAAGCCAAAAGAATAGAGATTTATCAAACTGATATTCAAATAAGTCAAATGTTTTCCACTATCCAACGATGTAAGTTCATGTTTCTCCATTTACATATCCAACCATGTAACTTCATGTTTCTCCATTTACATAGTTTAGAAAGCATGGTAACTTATTACAAAAAAGATAAATTATATTTGTACAATCATTTTTTGACAACTTTTATGACAATCTCATACTCACATTATGTTTTTAATTTCTCACAATTGTTTTGGTTTTTTTGTCAATATCTCCTTTTTCTTTGTAAATCTATGGTTGTCCCATAGTTTGTCATACAAATGGTTGTTCAAATAACAACTCTTACAAAAAAAATACTCATTCAGATTCAGCTGACCAGATCGATATTTTAGGTTTGGATACAATAAGGTATGCTTAAAGCAGAAAAATAAAAGCTTTAAATAAAAGAATACAGGTGTATTACACGCAATAATAATGCAAGCCATTTTTAACGAACATAATACCTTGAACAAATCAATTCCATTTCAAGTTTAGCATACTGCAGATTTCTAAGCAAATTATATAGCAAGTTATATACAAGTCATATGAGACGTAAATTTCAACAGACATCGGAGTTTTCCATCACTATTCACTAGAAACACTGCCACTTACGATTGAAATGAGGCAATCTCGCCGTAAACATGTCTATTTAGAATTTAGAGGGGACAAAAAATACTAAATTTCAATCCAGTGTTTTTAGTTCCAATCCATAGACCAAGAGGAAACTAGATAATGTTTCTGCAACAAGCGCTGGTCATCTGACACGAAAAATTTTTGGAGGAAAAAAGTAAAAAGAGAAAGGAAAGATACATAATTAGAGAAACACACTACGATACATAACATTATACACCATCACTTCCTAATTAACTGTGGAAGATTCACCTTTTGATTATTGCAGAATCTGCCCGAATTCAATCACTGTCCTCTTCATCTGCGTGTATGAGAGAATATAAGGACATTTACTTTCAAACAAAGCAAAAAAAGAAACTAAAAGTAACACATGTATGGTGCCAACTTGTTGTCATAGAGAAGATAATGCACCAGAGTTAAAGAAGACAGTTAAATAAGTAAGTTAAATTTCTTCACATTAAGAATTGTGTTCCAAGTACAACTCATTTCTTCCACTGTATTTAAGATTTTGGCTAAAACTTTGAAAAAACCATCTGAATTAGGTTACACGGGATACACTACAAAGATCTATAAAAAAATGAAATACATATAGATACACCTGAAACTGAAATCTTTCATCACTCGTGAAAAATATGAGGGGGGACAAAAATATTCTCTATGTTCCAGAGATTCTTTAAATGTGCTGCATTTACTATGTAGATATCATTATATGTGCGTGTTCAGCATATTGAGGTTGCTTCTTCCAAAACAAAAACAAAAAAACATATTGAGGTTGCTAACCAATTAAGGCTGCTCAATCTAAGTCCTAATACAGAGGAAGAAATGAGGTGTATCTATATGTACTTGGAACACTATGTAGATATCATTATCTGTGCGTGTTCAGCATATTGAGGTTGCTAATCAACTAAGGCTGCTCAATCTAAGTTCTGAATACATGGACCTTATAAAAAATTCAGTAATAACTAAAAGCAGATGTTTTAAATATTATTGTCAACAGCATTTAGATAACAAAATGGAGCTATACAGGGCAAGCTCAAAGATATAGAACATGGGAATCATTTGATACAACATTCAAGTTTGAATTCCAACTATCCATATTGCTTACCCTATCCAAGCAATTAAACATCAACAACAGTCTACTTAACCACTGCAAAAAGGACTAGAGAAACACGTGATTCCAGAATCTATTGTGATTTATGATAGACCAACAAAATGAAAGCAGTGCAGTGCCTTGAAATATTGTAAATAGACTTACCCGCATTAAATTCTTCACTCTCACTTCCTTCATCATCACTGCTATCCTCTTCTTCTTCATCTTCTTCATCCTCTTCATTATCTTTGCCTTCATCATCATTGTCATTATCACTACCTTTGGTATCTTTGCCACTAGTTTCCACTGGAATCTTGGGCTTTGGTGGTGGAGGAGCCGCAAAACTAAGTGTTGCTCTTCTACGTGTACTTGACACAATATTACTCATATCAATACCCTCAAGTTCCTTGGCTCTTGCCTTCTTCCTATTTACTTCTTTGATTTCTAAGAAAATAAGAAAAAAGGGGAAAATATGACCAACAAAAATATAAAGATATAATGAGACCATATCAGTGGCTGCAGCATCAGCATTCTGCAACTTAATGCAGCAGACATTGGATTTTAAATGACCAAAAAACAGGGACTACTATACAAATCTAACATCTTCTAGGGTTAACTGAAACTACACTATATCCCCTTTATTTCCAAATATTGGAGTAACGTATCAAATATTCCAGTTTTTTTTCCATACATTCATACCCTCTATGTGCAGCCATGTTTCTCTGAGAGACTGAGACTACTTAAAACTATGTCACCTAACTCCAATAATAGAGAATAGCACTATTACGTGGCAAACAACATATATCAATAAAAATGTCCGAAATTTATTTCTGGTTTGTGATGTTGACATTTTACTCCGCAACATACATACTGAATGAAAGTTAGGATCCTGAAGATGTCACATAGATGATAGGACTAATTTATTTTAAAGTATAAAGGGACAACTTAAATATGTTCATAATATATTCACAAGCACAAAAAAATGCACAGGATCAAACTGGAAAAGCATTCAATTGTTTGGGTCGTGTGAGAGATAATTGGGCACAGCTGATAACTACAGCTCCAAAATCTCCTTTGATAATGGAATGCATATACTATTCAACCAGAATGCAAATAATGAAGCTAACATTCAGGGGATGAAGGATCACTAACAGTAAAAAAAACTCACCCTTTTCAGATGGATTTGAAGACAAGCCTTCTCTAGATAGTATTTCCTCCAATTCTTTAATTAGTTGTCCGTCCCGTTTGTTTTCAGGGACCTGCTTGACTTTCTTATAAACAACGGGAGGAACACTGTGACAGAAAAGTATAAAATCAAACAATCATCCTCAACAAAGAACAAGGAACATATGAATCCAAAATAGAAAACCACCTCATCCCACATGCTTTAATAACAGATTTCAAGTGCTCCACACGTTTACTGTACACGGGAGTTGGAGTTGAAACTTGTTTCTTCTGAAATTCAAGGAAAAGGGATGTGATTTAATTAAATATAACTAACATATTTAATACATTTAACATGTTGAAATTAACAAATAATAATGAATGACAAGTAGATATTTCATTATATAAGGAGCTGGTATTCACATTCAGCTAAGAGATCATGACTGTTTATAGCAAGCATTTCTATTTGCACTAGGCACATAATGAAGAATAATTTAGTATAACCTTGGTAGTATTCTCTGCTGACGAATGGGACTGATCATCTTCAGAATTTTTTCCATCATCTTCTGCTTCACTATTGTCTTCTGAGACTGCTTTATCAGGCTTGACCTTTTTCTTGCTGGGTAGATTAGTGTCGTCTCCTTTACGCTTTTTGGGTTCAACAGGAGTCCTTGTCTTGCCTTTTGGAACACTTTTTTTTCTAGGTTTGACTTCATCTTCCTCATTATCTTCTTCTTCACTCTCTTCATCTGAAGCATCAGAGTTATCTTCAGCACTGACCTTTTTAGTTACTTTAGTATCAGGTTTCTTCTTAACAATTTTCTTAGCACTTTCTGCAGGTTCCGGAACTTCAGAAGACATTAATACCTTCACGTTAAACATAACTTTGTTAAGCATCACATTGTGTATTTTTGTGCTTCTTATGGGCATCAATGAAACTTATTTGACAGATTTGTAACTCACCCCGTCAAGCTCTTTACTTATAAACTTCTTAAAGGGATCCAGAGAAAATTTATCAAGTTTAAGATCTTCCTCCAATAATCGGCGAAGACTACCCAAAGTTACATTTCTGAAATCAACAAATGAGAAGTACTCCATGTCACAATTTAAGAACTAAAACCAAATAATATGCTGATATTAATAGATGTATCAAAGGTAACAACAAAAATAATATGTGCATTGTCACAGAGATATCCGAACAAGGAATAATTAGAAAAATCAACAACATACTCTGCATTAGCCTTGAGGTATGAAGATCTTTTTTTAATAGCTTTCTTAATTAGGGTCTCATTTGGAACTATTTTTTTCCCATTGCCTTCTGCTATCTTGGTTTCTTGTTTACCCCCCTTTTGTTCTTTAAGCAGACCTAATACCGGAGAATCTTCCATTTTCTCCTCATCTTCAGGGAGATCCTTTTCATCTTTAGATTGATGTTCCTCCTTCTGTCCTTCAGTCTCTTGTGTACTTTCACCTTTTTCCCCGTCCTCCTCAGACATCTTTGTGGCATCATCATCATCGCCAGCCTCTCCTAAGCACTGTGGCAGAAATAAGCACAAAAATACACGTTCATATACAAAAAATCCAAGCATTCTTCATCACATAAACAAAATATCCGAGCATCCGTCATCACATCAGAATTTTTTAAAAATCAAATCCAGTGCAAATATATAATTAAAACAAACTATCATCACTGGAGGAACGTGGTAGTGAACATCTATTATATATTTATACTTAACTTGTGGTAACCAAAGTTTGGTCACACAAAACAAAACAAAACAAATTAGTATTCAGCTTAAGTAAAGAGGAAAAAACAATTATCAGCCATAAAATGAATTTCATGTAAAAGCATAATATTGTGATTGACCAACAATAAGTTTCTTCAGCTACATGCCCATGACCAGTCATTTCTAGTATTTGACAAGCCAGATAATTTTTAAAATCCACACAGAAACAGCCAGAAAAACCAACTTTTCAGCAGCAGCAGAAAGATAGAGAAATATTTTCCAAATAAAAGAATAAAGGTATGTTTGGATTGGCTTATTTGAGCTTATCCACTATCATAAGTTTTAGACTGTTTGGGAGAACTCGTGAAAACAGCGACATCGTTCAAAAGCTATTTTCAACTTATTTACATAAGTTCTCCAAGATAGCTTATGAAAACAGCTTATAGCTTATACAAAAACAATATAACTTCAAATTTGGCTATGTTTGATAAAAAATAGCGGATAAGCTAGCCTATAATGGATGACTTATAAGCTAGCTTATAGCTCATAGCAGATAAGCTAGTTGATTGAATTTGTAGTGTTTGGTAAAATTAGCCGTTGAAAGTAGCTTATAAGTATGAAATGACATAAAGAGGTACATTTAAGTAACATTTATTTTTTCAATTAAGATTGCAAAGGTAAAATTGAGATAAAAAGCGATAAGCTATAAGCTACTTGAATTGGCTAATCAAAAAAAGCTGTAAGCTAGTAAGTATAAGCTATAACCTCGTAAGAAAGTGACAGTTACCAAATCAAATGAGCATATAAGACATAAGATATAAGCTATAAGCTCAAATACATGTCTTACCCAAACAGACCCTATGAAAACAGCTTATAACTAATAAGAAAACAATATAACTTTAATTTTATCTTTTGCTATAAAACTAGCTTATACATGAGCAGTTATCATGATAAGCACTTGTGCTATGGAAATAGGGTTTTTGAAAGGAAAAAGGTATGCACGAACGAACCTTGTCTAAAGATTGTTTGATAAATTTTTTGTGAGAATCCAAAGAAAACTCGTCGAACCCTAAATCTTTCTCGAGCAATCTACGAACACTTGCAAATGTCAAAGAACTGCATTGAAAATTAAAACAGAGAAAGTATTAGAAAGAAAGAGTGTTAACTGTTTCGCGAAAAAAGAAAAGAAAAGAAGAGAAAGAAACAAACTCGGCTTGTTGCTTGAAGTGAGAGACGCGAGAGCGCATGGCGGTTTCAATCTGAGACTGAACTGCGTCGATATCGTCATTCATCTTCTTCA
The DNA here is from genome assembly GCA_958299785.1 of Medicago lupulina. Classification (NCBI taxonomy): domain Eukaryota; kingdom Viridiplantae; phylum Streptophyta; class Magnoliopsida; order Fabales; family Fabaceae; genus Medicago; species Medicago lupulina. The sequence continues at coordinate 20,540,287 of OY283144.1, read as the reverse complement.
CACCATCTTCTGCCATATTCTCTCACTCGCGACTTCGATTTATTTCTACTTGTGTCAATCGGTCTTGTGTTGTGTTTATTAGGGTACAGTACACAGTACGATTTCGGGTCTCAATTACACTCCCAACTGCCTCCAACACTTCGATAATTATTTATTTTTTTAAATTTGAATTTTATATGTCCGATATTTATAAAATTCTTTTTTAATTTCGTCATCGCTAGAATATTTCGCAGACATTTTTTTCCCAAAACATGAAGTTTTGACAACATTAACTTTCAAAATTAACAATACACAATTTTCAAAATTTTAATTTACTTTTAATTTCTTAACATGCGATCTCATAATATAAGTAAGCATTTCTCAACTAATAACATATTTTGGTTAAAATAATAAAGATAAAACCTAGTTTTTCAATTAACTTAGAAGCTACGTGGACATTGATATAAAAGGTTGGAATTCAATCTTAGATTTGCTGTTTCTCTATATTTATAGAATTTGTTTGATAAAATTAGTGGATAACTATTTTATATTAGATTTGTTTATGGTACACCTAGGGTCATATGAGATTGAGAACTAATTGTTGTGTATTTTATCTTTAAGTATCTCGAGTTTAAATCAAATTTATAGTGGATAACTAGTTAATTGAATTTATAAGATTCAATAAAATGAGTGTTGAAGCCGTTTGTAAAGAAATATAAGATGACATAATAAGAAATGTATTTATTTATTCCAGTGAATTTAGTTCTGTTGGTGTGTGAGCTTCGACCACTACACTAATGCAACAAAAAAAAATGTATTTATTTTTTTCAATTATGGTTGCAGCAGTAAAATTAAAATAAAAAGTGATAAATTATAAGCAACGTGAATAAGCAACATTGTACTTGAATCTCAAATTTCAACAACAAATCGTTGGAATCTTCATAATCACAATCACCAGCACACTTGCCTCTCATGACGAATTCCGATCCTCCGCCGCATTCAAACGGTGGCGCTCCAACGTCTCTCCTCCTTGATGAACTCATCGTGGAAATCCTATCACGCCTTCCAGTCAAAACTCTCATGCAATTCAAATGCGTTTGCAAATCATGAAAAACCCTAATTTCTCATGATCCCGTCTTCGCCAAATTGCATCTTCATCGATCGCCACGGAACACCCACCTTGCAATACTTTCAGACCGGTCCACCACTGACGACGAGACAGATTGCAGTGTCGTACCTTTTCCCGTAAGTCATTTACTCGACGCTCCGTTAACCATCATACCCTTAGAACCTTACTACTACCGATTGAGGAGTGTCGCCATTCCCAACGATCCTTGCTACCTATTCAGTAATTTGTATTGCTGTATCATTATTGGTTCCTGCAATGGATTGCTCTGTTTGCGCAATTATCCTTGGACAACATTGCAGCCAGAACAACATTGGTTACGTTTTTGGAACCCAGCTACAAATACATTATCTCAAGTATTAGGGTGTTTAAATAAGTTTTTTAGGTTAACTTTTGGATATGATATTTCAAATGACGATTATAAGGTGGTGGCTTTTTCTGCTAACGAGGTCAAAGTTTTTAGTTTGAGTGATAATGTTTGGAGAGATATTCCAAATTTTTCCGTTGTTCCTTTTGACATTGATGTTGGTCCTTGTCATCCATATGTGAATTATGGTGTGTATGTGAGCGGCACTGTTAATTGGTTGGCTATTCGAAATAAGACCAAATATGAACGGAATGATATTTCAGTCGATCAATTTCTCATCGTCTCACTTGATTTGACTACCGAGACGTACCGACATTTGCTGCCACCGCAGGGATTTGTTGAAGTACCACCTGTTGAGCCAGTTGTTACTGTATTGATGGATTGTCTATGTTTTTCTCACCGTTTTAAGGAGACCCATTTTGTTTTATGGATGATGATGGAGTATGGAGTTCAAGAGTCTTGGACTCAATTCCTCAAAATTAGTTTTCAGGACCTTCAAATCGATTATGGCATTAGTGATTCACTAGAATATGATGGATCTCAATTGTTCTTGTATCCATTGTACCTTTCTGAGAGTGACGGCACACTTATAATGGCAAGCAATCAACAAGGCTATGATGGTCATGACAACCATGCAATTCTCTATAATTGGAGAGATAAAAGGGTTGAGCAAATTACATCTGTTGACGATGAAATATTATGGTTTCGTACCAGGGATTATGTTGAAAGCTTAGTTTCACCCTTTTGAGAGTAAGTTTTTCTTCAATGATTTAATTGTTTGAATTAATTTTAATTGTTTTTATAACTTGAAGATAGTCCTCCCAAAAGGAAATTCAATTACTCTTGAATGATTTTATTTGGTTGGCATTCATAATGTTTTATCCAAAACGAAAGTATGAAGTTCTTCTCAATTTGGGAGGATAATATATTATTGAAAATTGAAATTCAAGGAAAAAATTCATAAAAAAAGTAGTAGAGTGAAATGTTAAAGCTAGAAACATGTCAATGGTTTGGTTACAAATATCGTTAGACTTGAGCAGATTTATTATCTATTGATTGGTCTATACATAGATGAGAGAATGAAAATATCATTTTCTCTTCAAACTGATATTAATTACATTTACTTCAAAACTTTGTTATAGATAATCAATGTGATGTACTTATACTTTGTAAGTGTATGGTATAAACATTAAAATTGGCTGAGCGTATGTTTGCGAATCCACCCCCTTTGTTGCTTATGTGTGAACAAAGCTTTGGAATGAGTACCAACTGTGTTCTGATAGAATAAGTCGAGTTAACCAACGAGGTTTGGCCGTTTGGGTCTAGCCAAAGAGGCTAGACTCCCACAACATGTAGAACCAAGGTTTGAATCTCAGTTGGGAAAGGTATCCACATTCAAGTGTTTGACGCACCTCGAATAGGATTACCTCCAGTAGAGGGATCATGTAGAAAACAAATAAAAAAGTGTTATCCTATTACATTTTAAGCATGAAAATGCTTTTGTAAATAATTGTACATTCTTCTTGGTTTAGTTTTGTTTATACTAGTTCAAGTTTATCCAAACTAACTTTGGAAACAATGGTTATTACATTTTTGTACTTGATAATGATATTGCAGTATAATCTATTTTTTGATATCATAAGCATCGTGTCAGTTAGGGTACTAGCTTTTAGGAATCATGGTTGAAGCTAATTTCTTCATTATTATTTTTTTTCACAAAGGAATGTGGCTTCACTTTTGAGAATTATACATTCTTTTTTTCTATTTTTGCTATACATTTTGTATTTTGATGTTTTTTTCTCCTGTGTAATACGGGTCTTTCTTGAATCATAGGACCATGACCTTAACTTCAAGCACTTTTGGCATTATTGATGGTCGATGCACGATGGTAGGAAGAAAGGGAAAAAAGAGACTCATTGGAGCTGCATTTTCTTCAGTTTTAGTACTCATGTTGTATAAGACATTTTGGCCCTCTTGATGCCTCTTTTGGACTTCTTTGAACTGTTGTGGAAATTTACCACAATATCTGTGTTGTTTTGCAACAGTACTCTTGTTTACGTAAGGGCTAGTGGAAGTCTCTAACTGTTTGTGGAGTATATTAGTGATATTTTTGTAGTTGCATAATATTTACATTTAATAATATATCAATTTCATGGTTGGCTGATCTTTCCTTAGCATTTTCTGCAAACTTTTCCATAGATTTAAATTGATCTCGCTATTAATTATTTTCACCCACTCGAATTCCAGCCATGGTAGAGGGTCAGGTATGGGTCAAGGTGCCTGTACAATTACAGGGTCCTCAACAACTAGCTTTGATTTCTGCATCTTTTTTTTCCTTTGCTTTGTGTTTTAAGCTTGAAGTCTGAATTTTCCTGTCATATTGGTTCTACATCGGGGGTTAATATATAAGTAATGTATGTAAATTGTTCCTAGTTTTTCTTAGATTCCTTGTAACCAGCAAGGAACTCAGCTTGCAGGCTGTTTGGTGATTTTTTATCAGCATCTGTCACACTAACCTAATTGTGAAAGGTAGTATGAATATGATTATTGTCACATAATTATGCAATTAAAATCATTTTACTAGATGCAGTTACTTTCATCATGTATGTTGTTGATTATGATGGTGGAGATGATGATTAGTGTTTGTGTTGGCTCAACTCAAGGGAAGCCAACTTGGTGGTTTATATTTGCTTTGGGAGTCTGTGTCATCTCAATAAGGAGCAGCATTTGGTGACAGAAGGTGGGGTGCCTGGAAAGGACTTCTTCGGGTGGTTCCCGTGTATGGTAAAGAATTTTGCGTGTAGTAGAGGGTTTCAAATTCAGTAGGGATGGTGGTGAGAGGCTAGGGGCCACATATGTTGATCTTGAAACACCCTGCAATTGTGGTTGGAGTGCCCATGATCACCATGCACTGGTATGTAGCCAATGAATATTACACACTAGTATGTATGTGTGTGTATTTGCCTAAGAGTGCACTCTTGAATATTTTAATGGCATTGTTTTATTAGTTTATAATCTATTGAACTCAGCCTTTGATTTTGTAAAATCTGAAATATTTGGCCTGTTTTCATTCACTCCTATATTCTGTAACATGACAAGAATGCCTTGACTATTTTGTTCAAGATTATGTTTTTCACCCACTCTTGTTTAAACTCATATCCTGGTATGAATTCATGAATTTAAATAAGCTCATCTTTGGTTTGATCAAATGCCTGCAGTGGTGCTGTCTTGACTCTTGTCTGCAAAGAACTTTAGCATTTCTCGCGTCTTCGGCTCTAGATCACAGTGATTTATTTCTTTGGCTTGAAACTGGTTTCCAAAAGACAGTATTTCAATCGGTGTGTATTTGTGTCTTAGATTTTTTCTTTGATGAACAATACTATCATGTATAGTAGCACAAGATGTTCTAGAAATGAATTACATAGTGACCCTCATCTCTACTCTTAAATGAATTACTCAGCCCAACAGATGCCTACACTATGGCTAAAACACTAGCCTGACAACAAATTAGAGTCAAGAAAATGTTACGCAGAACAAAGCAGTAATTTAAGAAAGAAGTGAACCTGCACTCTTGAAAAATTCGCAGCACCTCAAGACTTTTTAGGTTTCTAATATGAGACACTTCAACACTGCCACTTTTTTTTATAGCTTTTTAATGTCGTGTATTCTTTCACTGCATATTTATAACTAACATTTCTTTCACTTGGCAAAAATATCAAGCAAAACATTGTGTTTTTAAGGGATAAATATTGGTTAGGTATGTACCTCTTATTCAATCGATCAATATCATGTTAAATTATTTAAAAAAAAATTAAATTAAATGCTCAACAAATTTTGCTTAGGTACTGATACCCAATCAAACTACAAGGTATCTAAGAATTCACCTAAATATATTTAGTGCTATAAATATGCGAGCTTTCAAGTTTACTCTAGTAATGGGTTAAATAAATTTTTGCTCCTTATAAAATTAGCAAATTTTGCTTTTTAGTCCCCTATAAAATCAAATGCAATGTTTTCATCCTAGTAAAATTTTCCATTTTGGTTTTAGTCCCTGACATTAGGTCAAATGATTGTTGACCAACAGAATCTCACGTTAGTTAATAGTTTAACATATTATTTTTATTAAATAAATTATAATTTATTTATTTTATTTTAAAAACAGAACTGACTAATAGCTAAGTTGTGTAACGCCGAGTCGTGATGCGAGTGGGAGCATCAAAGTCATGGAACAAGAAATGATCAATAATTATTTTGATAAAACCATGAATTCCTATATCTACCATTCCTTTAAAATTTGAATCCCTGCAAACTAAGGTGATACAATAGCTCTTGATCGTTTTGAATTCCTATATCAGCCGAACAAATATGAAGAATTGAAGACGTAGAACAAATATGCTGACCCTCCACTAAGGTGATACACAATAAAACTTCATTAAACAAATTTGTCCCATAACAATTCAACTTCATCACATAAGCATTTCAAACCTAGCTGCATCTTCTCACCTTCAAATTGACAATATTATGCTTTTCAGGACCTTCAAATTGATTATGGCATTAGTGATTCACTGGAATATGGTTCTCAATTGTTCTTGTATCCATTGTACCTTTCTGAGAGTGACGACACACTTATAATGGCAAGCAATCAACTAGGCTATGACGATCATTACAACCATGCAATTCTCTATAATTGGAGAGATAAAAGAGTAGAGCAAAGTACATCTGTTGACAATGAAATATTGTGGTTTCATACCAAGGATTATGTTGAAAGCTTAGTTTCAACCTCTTGAAAGTAAGTTTCTCTTCAGTGATTTAATTGTTTGAATTAATTATAAGTGTTTTATAATCATTGAACCAAAGAGGTTGTTTTTGTTGTTTTTATATATTATTACAACTTAAAGATAATCCTCCCAAAACGAAATTCAACGACTCTTCAGTGATCTTTATTTGGTTGGTATTCAGAACATTTTATCCAAAACTAATGTATGAAGTTGTTCTCAATTTGGGAGGGTAATACATTATTTAATATTGAAATGCAGGGGGAATAAAGTCTTATAAAGTAGTAGTGTTAACTGTTAAAACAAGAAAATGAAAACATCATTTTCTCTTCAAACTGATATTAATTTCATTTACTTCAAAACTTTGCTATAGATAATGATTGTGTTGTACTTATACTTTGTAATTGTACTGTATTGCATTAACATTCAAATTGGCTGAGAGCATGTTTGTGAACCCACCTCCTTTGTTACTTAGTTTGAACAGAGCTTTGGAATGAGTACCAACTATATTCTAATTGAATACATTTAGTTATTGTACACCAAGAAGGTTTGGGTCTAACGGAAAGGGCTAGACTCCCACAACATGGAGAACCATGGTTCGAATCTCGGCTGGGAAAGGTACCCACATCTTAGTGCCTGACACGCCTCGAATAGAATTACCTCCCAGTAAAGGGAACCTATAAAAAGGGCAACCCGGTGCACTAAAACTCCCGCATACGCAGGGTCCGGGAAGGGGTCCCACCATTTGGTGTATTGTACGCAGCCTTACCCTGTTTTTACACAAGAGGCTGTTAGGAAACAAAAAAATTGATTTATCCATTTCCCATGTTTTTTAAGCATTAACATTTCTTTTGCGAATAATTGTATGCTATTTGATATTATTCTTGGTTTAGTTTTGTTTATACCAGTTCAAGTATATCCAAACTAATTTTGGGAACGATGATTTTGTACTTAATGATTTTGTATTTTGATGTTTCTCACACCTGTGTAATATGGGTCTTTCTTGAATCATAGGACCACAACCTCAACTTCAAGCACTTCTGACGTTTGCTAGCAAAAAGAAAAAGTACTTCTGGCGTTATTGACGATCGATGCAGGATGGTGGGAAGAAAGGGGAAAAGAGTCTTATTGGAAGTGTCTGTAGAAATTTACCACAAAATATTTGTGTTGTTTTGCAACTGTACTCTTAGTTGTGTATGGGTTAGTGGAAGTCTCTAGCTCTTTAAGTGATTCGATCAAACATTTTGCATGACCATTTGAGTATATTAGTAATATTTTTGTAGTTGCATAAGATGCACATTTAATTATATGTCAATAAAATGGTTGGATGATCTTTCTATGAATTTCTTCATGGCTTTAAATTGATGTTGCTCGCAACTATTTTCACCTAGTTGAAATTTTATCTAGTAGTGAAGCCATGGTAGAGGGTGCAGGTACGAGTACAGCGTCCTCAGCGGCTAACTTTGATATCTTCACCCTTTTTTTTTCCTTTAGCTTTATGTTTTGTTTTATGCTTGGAGTTTATGAATTTCATGACAAACTGGTTCTCTACTGGAGGGGCTAATATACAAGTAGCGTATTCATACTGTTCCTAGTATCTCTGTAGATTCCTTGTGACCAGTGAGGAACTCGCCTCACATGATGTTGGGCAATTTTTATATCATCAGCTGTCACACTAGCCTAATGGTGACAGATTGTATGTGTGTGATTACTGTCACAGGATCACTCAATGAAAATCATTTTACTAGATGCATTTCATCATGTATGGTATTGACTATGGTGATGACGATAATGAGTGTTTGAGTTGGCTCAACACGAGGGAAGCTACTCAATGGTTTATATTTGCTTTGGGAGTCTGCATCGTCTCAACAAGGAGTAGTATTGGAGATAGGAAGTGGGATTGAGGTGCCTGGAAAAGGTTTCTTTGGGTGCTTCCTGTGGATGATGAAGAGCTTTGTGTGGAGAAGAGAGTTTCAATTTCACGAGGCATGGTGGTGAGAGGATGGGTGCCAGTGGTTGGAATTCGATGGCTGAGGAGATCTGCTGGAGAGCTCATGATCATCATGCCCAGGTATGTAGCTGATCAATATTACATACTTTATTTCTTTGTTATATTTATTTATATTTCCATACACAATATAAGTCATACGCTCAGCTATTTGTATTCATATTTCTGAGTTCCTTTTTCGTTTTGGTGTCCTAAATTAAACCTATTTACTGAAGAATGTAAGTCATTTGTGATTTGCTAACTGGACTGTATTCTTTTGTCTATACATTTTGGCCAAAAAAGGTATGAAAATGTCAACACCTTGGACTAAACCTCAGTTTTGATTTTTAAGTGCCAAAATCTTTCTTGACTATCCAAAAAGTTAAACTACCTCATCAATCCATCAAAATAATAGCTATAATATTTGGTTTTTTACTTTTTATCATTTTGTGATGTTGAAATCCTGTATTGGTACAAATAGAATACTGTCAAAGAAATAGAGCTGTTCCAATCCATTTATTTATGATGATTATAAACTCTGCCTTTGTCTCGCAAAGTTAACAAAATTTGTTTTGCTGGCATATAGGGCAGCTACGGTTCATAGATTATAAAGAAATTGAATATATCTTAAGAAAAAAGATTGATGCAGGTTTAGTTGCATCTACAAAGTGAGAAACGTCCATTTGTTGAAGTCTTAACTGATTAATGTTTCCAACTTGACCTTTTCTGTTTTTTTTTTGTTTGCCTGTTCTTATGCTTTCAAATAAAATATCATTTTATTATACTATAGCTGACTACCATGCTTAAAATAACACGAAGTCTGAAATATGACTTGGTTTTTTGGGATTGTGCATAAACATACTTGTGAGCTGTGACACTTGTCTTCTCACATGATTAGAGGGCATTTATTAAGTTACGATTACGATTTTTCTTGTCTTAACTGTCCTTTGTATTATAAACTCTGATTTTTTTTTTTTAACAGTTAGCATTTTGCTGTCAAATGTAATGCAGGAATTTCTGTTAGGGTAACTTTTGCCTTTGGATTGTAATCATATTATGGTGTTTAGTCTGAGCACTATCAGCATTCTGTGAGATTGCCTTTTCCTTTCCGTTAACTTGTAGAGACTATTCATAATCTATTGTTTTCTGAATGTTAGTTCGTTACTTATTTGAGAGGTCAACGTTATTCCTATTTCCCTCATGTTCCTTTTGTTAGACCTAAGGGAATATGGAGAAAGAAACAAAACACCAAGTTCAGTGCTCCATGAAGTTATAAAAGAACATTTTTTTGACTAATTTCGTTGTGGGAATTTCCTTTTGAATACCATTTAATTTTTGCATGGTTCTAATATATTTTTATGCAGCAAGAGAGCTTGGTGAACAGTGATACATTTTTCCTTGTTGTAGACGTGATTGTAACTGTAGAAATGCATTCTCTATCAATTATACAGTCTTATTGTTGGTTTCTTATAGATAGTTCTGTTCTCTATCCCATTAGCTTAAAAAATGATTTGTTTTTAAGAATTCACTTGTGATAGAAATGGACCTAAACTACAGAAGGAGGAATATGCTCTAGTGTGGATCTGCAGAATGGAGAGTTCAAATCTATAATTAACCAAATCAATTCATTTAGTTATTCTGTTACTCGGTCTCCATTCTGATGTCTCTATAGACACTAAAGTAAACATTTCTACAAATTCATTTCCTCTCACCTCGTTCTCTTCTACTAAACCCATAATACACAACACTTTTTTATTGTAACATCTTTGGAATCTATAAAACAAATTGTTGTTTCTTATCTTTTATTCGCACATATCGGCAAACATGAAAATGATAGTTTCTTTGCTTATTATAAATTCATGACATGTTGCATATTCTTGCGTTGAAACACTTGTACTATTTAGCACTTATCTAGAGGGAAAGCTAATGTATACGGTGGTTACCATTTTTAAGAATGGATAAGAAAGCTAATACATATGGTGGTTACCATGCAAGAATGGATACATGTGCAATTTTTCCAGCGAATAAGATGGTGAATTTGGGATTATATACAACCATTTTAATTGGAGCGAATAAGGTGGTGAATTCGGATTATATACCACCAGTTCTTATCTATACCATTATACAGCTATTTGAATTAACTTACAAGGAAAAAACAATTTTTTGCCAAAACAAGTTGATCTACTCGGTAAAAATTGAACTCAAATCTCGTAAGAAGCTGAGTTTAATTAAATTCTGCTATCAATACAAAAACTTCATTTGGTAATAATACAAATAAATCTGGCAGACTTGATTGATAGTTTTTCCTACCATATAATTCACAAGTTTGCCATTAAATAAATTCTTAATAAAAATTGATCGAAAACTCTAAAAAAAATGATTGAAAACTAATCGGCAATAATTTCATTGGGTCTTGTTAAGTACAAAGTAGAGGATCCTCTCAGAAAATAAACTTATCATTCAAAGTATAAAGAATATAAATCAAGTCGGATTGTAGATAGATAAGACATGCTTATAAACTCATCGATCCACTCTCTTTACTATGTTTTCAGTTAACCATCATAAGACACCTTCAAACAAAGACTAGTTTGAGACTTCCACTTACACAATAAAAGATCATGATAGCTCGTCAACAAAAATTCATGAACATAATGCAAATCATAGTCTTCTAGATGTATGAAGCCTGTAGTATGAGGAGAGCCCGTTACTGCTAATGTTCCTGACTGATGCTGATCTCCATAATTAACTTGAGTCCCGCCAAGACAGACGCAAATGCAATTTGGTGCCAAAACTTCATTATGCTACGTATATGGAATAGATCAAGAGAGACTTAAAAAATAAGCTCTCCTGATGGACACAACAAACTAAGTGTTGTGAGCATGGAGACATTAACAAGCCTTTCTTTTCCGATTCTCCTCTGAGGCAGCATCTGATTGAGTCTGGCCAAATACAGAGCTGCAAAACATGCAAAGGCACAAAATAACCAAATCATAACACAGTAAAAGACATTTACCAAGACAAGAAGTACACTGTAAGTATCAAGTAACCATATTTCCATTCTATTACTTAAATCTCAATATTATTTACAGTCCTGAACGGCTGAAGCCAATCATAGTTTGGTCACTTATGTTTCCATCCATGAGCATTCCCTTTTTAAAGGGGCATTATATGAGATTGTCCAGAATATAGGACTGAAAACTTCATCCCAATTAGTAAGCATTCTCTTCCACATAATGTAGGTTTTCTTCTAAATATGCAAACCATTTAATTAGATACATTATCTTTCAGACTTTCACCCAAAGCTATAAAATTCGGCTATATAGAGGAATTTTTCTATTTGTATTAATAGCAGCCTGATAATAAATGAATAAAAGAAATTGAAGAATACAGCAGAAAGAGGGAAGATTTCCGTAAAAGATGAACTGACTACTACAGCTGCAAATAATGAACATTTACATTCATTTGATGCATCATAAACGGCGAAGCTTATGGAAACATAATGACAAATGGAATGATATAATTTTAGAAAAATACGCTTACCTACAGGTTGAGCACTTGTCGTGATGCTTACAGAATATGGACAAGCATACTGAACATACATAGCCCAGGTCAATTGTTTGCTTATGGCAGAAGCACCTGAACATTTCATACAATTATCTAAGTGTAGATCTCATAGTTTCTATTAGACAGAATAAAATTGTCCACACAAAAAGAGGTTGCCCTCAGGTAAACAGGTTTTTATATTTAGCGAATTAAGGCTTCAAAAGTTGGGTTATAGTAAGCATGGATAAATATATTTCATATTTACTCAACCACGGGTTACATAAAGACTTGCCAAATGCCAAGACAAATGTCAATTTATCTCAAAATATATAATTTGATATCTTCAGTGTAGAAGCAATGTAGAGAACAAAGTCATAAATAGTTGTGTATTTTCAAAATAACATAAATTAAAAAGGGAAAAAGATCAATTGGACAAAATGCTTCCATCTTTACAGGACGTATGGAGAAACAGAGTGGAAAAACAAAAATAAAAAATCTCAAACAGGAAAAGATTAACAGAAAAGAAATAACTTACGAAGCACGAAAATCCACACCCAGAGATTTAGGAAGCTTTAAAAATTCACGAGAATGCAAATCAGTTGCAAACACTGTCTACATAGACAGAGTCACATTAGTGTCAGAAGAAAATTAAAAAGTAAAATTGCAAATACAAATAGTCAGATCTTGATAAACAAAAAAAACTACGATAATTTGTTTATCCATTAAAGTTGATATGATTCTAGCAGAGGGCAGTCATTGAATTTTTAAGTTTGAGTAATATATAATGGTTTATTAGATTAGTTTTAGTTTTGCAAATCTGCTAGATTATTTGGTTGCACTGTTTTTTTTTAATGGCTAAATATATATTAAAACATTCCAACCCAAGCAAAATATATACCCGAATCGGAATAGAGAGATTGCACACCTGCGCTAGCAGGGCAAAACAAGTGATAAACAGCACCACTAAACAACAAGATAAAAACACAAAACACGGCATACTCATTTACAATTAATAACTTATTCCACCGAAATTGCTAAAGGCATAAGGCACCAACTAAAAAGAGAGTCTGATAACACAGAAGAACAAGTCAGCCACTGTCATATAACCAATAACAAGCTGCAGCAGCCCACTAAATAACACCAAAAACCAGAGCAACACTTGACACAGGCCTACACAAGCTTAAAGACCACTAAAGAAAAAGAACAATGCAACAGAACCAAAGCCAAAGCCTTCCCTCTCCAACACACTGATAACCTGCTAAACCTCGTCTCTTACGAAACCAAATAGCTGATAGGGTCCCAAGACCACTCATACAGTGCACAGAAGTGTTGTCAAATTCTGTAAATACCAACACCATGCCAACACTTTAATGATATCCACCACTTCGTCCGCCGAAGCACCTTATTCTTGAAAATGCGGTCATTCCTTGCCTTCCATACTTATGGTTACATTTCTTTCTCTTCTACTAGAAGCCTATATATGAGTTTTATGAATTTTGTATATTATGATGATTAGTGTTACAAATCAACGATTTATGATTTTACTTCCCCTTCCGATTTTGCGTAAAACTCAATTTTAACTACCATGACTAGGGGCTACATGGTACGTGCAAAAATGAGCCTGATGGTTTTGAATACTTTTTCCTACATTTTTGTTGACCCAAAAAGGATTCCAGCATACAGTTTGTACCACATGCATACCAACTTATTTGGAAGTGCACTCAAATCCCGCACACCAGTAACGAAAAAACAAATTGTCCATCTTGAAGTACTATCAAATAGAGATTTGACAATAATTTAATGACTTATTTGTTGAATAGCCGTTGGGTTCACTTTTCGATTTTAAACTAATTTCATGTCAAACAACTTATAGGGAAGGAAGACACATCGTAACACTAAAAGAACATTTAATTCATTTTTCTTGTGTGTATTCTAAAGGGATTCAGGTTCACAGCCTTTTCGTAACGAAGGTATTGTAAATTAATTATGACCAACTGATACCTTGATAAGAAGTGTTTGCCATCTTAAAGCAAAATATGAGGTGGCTTTGTCATTACCTTGTACTCTGGTGGTGTATATAACCAAGACATCGGTTTATGAACAGAGAAAACTAGTATCAGCATTATGTATTTTATCTTGCACTGCCATTGGGGTTTCTATACCACGGTTATTTTGAAGTCTTATGTTTTAGAGGTAAACTGATTCCAAAAATATTTTATTATAAGCAAGGCTAAGGCTACTAAACAAATCTAGTGTTTAGTGAGAGCATTCGATGAATGTTAATATGAACTTAACCCACAGTAATTTAATTGTAATACTAGTATATACTCATTTAAAAATCATGTAGCGCACTAACACATGTACTATTCAAGTCCTGGGGCGAACGCGGGTCAATTAAGACAGAATTACTGAAAGATACTGAAAAAGCAGTCAAATGTGGCAATTAAAACACAAACTTACTGAAAGATATTGAAAAAGCCCTTCCATTTGGGGAGGCCTGTAATATATGCCACCAGTTATGTATGAAGCCTGCCATACATAATATAGAGATAAAGGACCAACTCATTAAGTTTGTAGGGGTGTGTGTGTGTGTGTGTGTGTGTGTGTGTGTGTGTGTGTGTGTGTTTGTTTAATTTAACTACCTGCTGAAGGAATGCAGAATTGTTTGAACCAATAAAACAAGAATCTACAGGAACCTGCATTGCCAAAATAATACACTAAGTAGCCAACAAAAAAACAAGCAATCCTTCTATGTTATTATATAAATATATGTTATTGAAGTCACAGGCAGTAAAAAGCCAGGGTAGAAACCAATCATAAAGGAACAATGAAATAAAAAATGAGATTGAGTACATACTGAAGAACGCTGAGCAGAGAATATTGCATTCATGATTGCCACATACCTGAAAAGGATGGAAAGTATGATTTGAAGTGAAACAGAAATGCAGAAATTAAGAGTATAAAATGTAAAGATCATTAGGTAGGTACTGTTCTGGTCCATCAGTAGATCCTTGCAGACATAGAATCTGTTCACAAATAAGTAAAATAAATAAATAAAGTAATTATCCAAAATATGTAAACTATAAACGAAATGTAAAGAAAAATGAAGCCAAAATATAAATTCACAAAAAAGGAAGAATAGCTGGAAATACTAACAATGACAAAAAAATTTTAAAAAAGCAACTGCCTATATATGAATATAAAAACAAAGATGGCCAATCATATGACTTATGAGCAAATTGGAATATGTTTATCAATCTCCTACTTGGTACTCCAATTTAAACCAATTCAAAATCAACCAGATGTCAATAACTATATATCTTGGATCAACACATTATTGTTTGTTTTCACAAACAAGTGAAAGTTAAAAACTTGTAGATACGAGACTGAACACGATACATAGCATGAAATAATCAACGACTACAAAAACCCAAGGCTTATAAGAAATGTGTTCAAAAAACCAAAAAACCACAATATCAACTTTCATTCAACAATAGCCCATCAGCTCTAATGTCACATTCACTACTATCAACCCACGTTAACAGTAACACAATAAAATACTTCAGTCAATCATATTTGACAAACATCTCCAACTACAATTATCACATTCAAGTGTAGTATAAAATAAAATTCCATACAAAATCAAATCCTTGATTAGGCACACACATACATACCCGAGGTTGAGGATGCATCGGTCCTGAACGAAAAGCTCTCTGTATATCTAATAATCAATTAAGGCCAAACAAAAATCTCAATAATCATAATGCACTCAGCTTCAAATTCAAATTCAAAATCACTTATGATTCAATTTCGACAACAGCAACAGGAACAAAAAAAAACCCCAACCCTAACCGTTAATTATTATTTTGAATTCATAAAGCAAAATGAAAAATGATTGAAAAAAAAGGATACAACAAAGTGCCATGGACAATGCTCCAGATAAGAGCGAAGAAGGAACGGTTCCAGGTTTATGATGAGGCGTAGTCAATTGTTGATCCTTAGCGACGAATTGATCGAGATTATGAAGAAGATTAGAATAAATCGCAGGCATTGTACCGTTAGTGGAAGCATGATTGTTATCAGAAGCGGAATCGTAAACGTAGGAACAAGAATTGCATCCGGTAGCGATAACTACGACTTGGTTGAGTTGGCCGAGGAGGAGTATCGAATTGAGAAACGCAAGAACCTGAAAAAAGTGAATTGAATGAATGAATAAGAGGAATGAGTGAAGGAGAGTGTTGATGATGATAGTTAGTTACTTGAGAGAGGAATTCGGAGAAGTGAAAGGTGAAAGAAGACCAGAAGAAAGGGTTGGTGTCGAGTGTCACGACGAGGAGGCTGACGTCATCTGCGTAATTCTTTGAAGGAGCTGCAGTAGTCATCGTGTGTTCAATATTAGGAAGAAGCCGGATATAAATTTTACGCCCTCAAGTCTTTTATAAACAAAAATAATTTGCATTATTTATTTAAAAAAAGTTATTTTTATTACGGTAAATAAATGTAAAATAGATTCTGATTTTATATTAAATCTCTAAATTATTTTATTTCAAAATCACTTTTATTTTAATTCATAACAAAAGGACCCTTATTTGCTATTTGTGTAATTAGAAGGTACATTTAGAAGTAAAATAATAATTCTACATTGAAAAATGCATGTAACATTCGGTTTAAAACATTTTTTTTCCTAAAACGACACTCGTTTTACACTCTTTAATTCTTATATTATATTTTTTTTTTAAGGTTTTCTTATATTATACTTAAAAGTAAATCAATTGGCCAAAAGAATATTAAACATAACTCTTATAAATCAATATTGCTTTAAAATGAATTTGTGAAATTACTTAGTACAAAATGTTTGATGTTTTTTAAAGTTAATTAATAGATTTTCAGTAAGTCATTTGTGCTAAGAAAATACTTAATGCAAAATTTAGAGTAGCACAAAATACATAACGCAAAATTTAGAGTATGTGGTTGGAGATTTTTGAAGGAGAGAGAATATTTTAAATGAGATTAGTTTGTTCAAGTTTTTTAAGAGTGAAAGAGATAATTGCCTCCCCCAAATTAAGGCTTTTATGAATGGGATAGGAAGGATGTTAAAATATAAATTATTATATTAACAAAATAAACCATCCTCACTGCTACATTTGATGCTTACCGTGCTTACCTCTTCTTCTTTATTTATTTATTTATTTATTTATTTACTTATTCTTCACGTGTAGCATTCCATTCAAAAGCATGAATTATGAAAACACTGTATCAACTACTAATCATCATGAGAATGAACAAAAGATCAAATGTCACTTCTATAACCTTGTTTTGTCTAGACTGATGATGATCTAAACCCCTTTGCCTTTAGTACATGCCTGTTGAGCTGTTGTATCCTACTTATTTATTTTGTTCGTTCTTATGTCTTGGTGGTTTGTTAGCTGTGGTTTAGCATACATACTGCCTTGTGCGGGTCTGGTACTTTGGTTCATTATTTTTGCTTCAGGATGTGAATTTTTTTAGTACAGGTGCTGGCTTGTGTTGTAGTGTTGTTCCATGGTGGGGCATGTATGGATTTAACATCCAGTTCTTAACTTCATAACCAGGTTTCACTTATCTCTCCGTTGAACTCTGGATTACAAAGGAAATTGAAGGGTTGACACAAAAAACATATGATTACAAAGTGTGTACAATGGCGCCACCATTAATTTCTTGGAACTTCTATGAATGATTGATAACAGATTATACCTAGAATTACTGACCCTAGATGAACAAAATAGTTCAGCAAAACACCAAGTAATAAAAGGCTAAACGTAAGATTAAACCCGAAATCCCATGTTTTCCAGATTCACAATCAGTTAAAGAGTACAAATGAATACTAGCAACTACAATAGATAGGAGCACCTGTGGCAAAGACATAATTAAACCCACCACAAAATTGGAAGATTACGATGCTACAGGGATCATCAACTTGACAAATAATAACACAAGTGTGAGTGTCAAAGTGGGTAATGGTTTCACCAAGGAGCATGCGGCAGAAGCACCGGAAGAAATTCCACTAATAGGGCCATTAGCAAATCCTGAAGGCACCACAGAGGATTTGGGAGATCTCCCATCAGTTCCGTCTAACAGTGATGATGGTGACGGGGCCGGTGCAAATAATGATTCTCTCGGAACAACTGTAGGTGGGGCGATAAGAGGAGGGAATTCCTGCGACCCTGCAGTATCATTTAAAATACATTTAGCACTTTGAAGGCGTCTCAGAAAATCTGACTTACTATAATGCCATATATGATACTCATTGCTACATTTCATGGCTCCTTCCATCACTTAAATATGAATTACAGTGCTACATGATAGTAAATCTCAGTCACTCTAGTTTCCGCTGTTAAAGACTATGGCACTTTGAGTTCACACAATTTGGGTCCTGTTTGGTTTGAGCTTATTTTGAGCTTATGAAAAATAGCTTATGTAAATAAATAAGCTTTTATTTTAATTTATAAACTCTCACTAACGAAAAGTGTATCTTCATAAACCGTTTTTTCATAAACTACCTTAAAAACTTATAAATAATACATAAAAACTTATTTATTTGCATAAGCTGTTTTTTATAAGCTCTAAAATAAGCTAATCCAAACGGGCCCTTGCTATTATATAGCACATAGAAAAATCATGAAGAATGGATATAGCTCATTGATTGCATCTCTAACATAACAAAAATTTATACATTTGAAGTATCATCCATTCAGAATCAACCCATGTTCAAGTGGCTAAAATGCTGAATAGAATATCTAATGGTACATAAACTGGCCACCTAATGTGAACTGGGTCAAGTGACATCATGGTTGATACATCATTCAGTGTGAAAAGTAACAAAAACACGATGACTCATTTAACAGTCAAGAACGCCATTCTGCAATATATTAAAGAGCTACTATAATCCCTATATAAATATGTATATATAAGGATGCAGCACACTGACCAGGACATCGAGGTTGGAGGGATGGTGTCAACCTGCAGGATACAAGAAAATTAATCGAGCTTAAACTCAAAGACAGGTACAGCAAAATATACATTATTGAAATTGAAATGTCTCAATGAGAAAAGTAGGAACACAGAGGATAAACATACGTTGTTGCTATGGTACCGTTAACAATACCATCGTAGGTGCAAGAAGTCACATTGCAACCACCACTAGTCTGTTGCACGGTAACATTACCAAGCATAAGATTGCTGTTCTTACATTGCATGCTCGAGCAAGAAACAGCTAGAGAAGCTGGCATACAGTACAAACTGCAGAGAAAGTAAGAAACCCAGATACACAAGTCAGAATATTCTCGATTTCAAAAATGGTTAGTTTGACACGGTAACAATGGTGCAAAAATTCCCTGGATTCGTTTGGCATAAAAAACATTTAACCCTTAATTAACACCAACGTTTTCAAACGTTTTCCTTCAAACAAAATGACCCTACAAAAGAATCTAGATTCATGTATAAAGAGAGTAAGGTATGGATTGCAAACAGATAATAAAAAGATGCCTGGTGAGTACTTTAAGTTTCGGGGTCCACAGCTACACTGCACACAGTGTCCTGCTGTAATAGCATAACTTCCATTAGGGACAAGCAATCCAAAATCAGCAGAAGATTTCGGAAAATTTGAAGCACAAGCTGCAAAATGAAGGACAAATGTTAGCAATTAAAGAGCATTACATTCACAGCATAGACCGAACAAGACCTTATTTGGATAAACAACTTAATCAAGCACTTATAGCATTTAGTGCTTATCGTATAAGCACTCATGTATGAGCTATTATTACAACAAAAGATAAAATAAAGCCAAACTATTTTCCTATAAGCTATAAGTTGTTTTCATAAGTTATCTTGGAAGCTTATGGAAGTAAGCTAAAAACAACTTATATATGTCATGAGTTGTTTCATAAGCTCTCATAGATAATCTCAAACAAGTTAATACAAACAGACCCTAAATTACAGAAACTACAAAGAAAAACAAAACAAAAAACAAATGCAATTTGAAAAATTTAATGGTGAAGATGAAATTAAGCACTTGTAGCATAAGTGCTAATCAAATGAGTGTTTATGTACAAATTACTTTTATGACAAAAGATAAAATGAAATAAAACCGATGTTTTTGGTAAGTAGACAAAGTGCCAAAAACCACAAAATATCACATGAAACTTATACACACAGCTGCAAAGTTTAGATTCAAACCCGGATGAAGGTGTTCAACCTAATGATATCTGCATTGTCAATTGAGCTAGGCTTTACCGACGAAATCAAACTATTTTCCTATAAGCTATAATTTAGGGAAATAAGTCGAAAGCAGCTTATATACATCCTAAGCCGTTTACATAAGCTCTCAAACACTCTCACAAGCATAATGCAAGTAGATAATTTCAAATAAGTCCATCCAAACAGACCCTAAATTAAATTAAAGAAAGTACAACGAAAAACAAAAAAACTAACACAATGTGAAAAGCTAAAGCATGAAAATGAAATTACCGGGAATAGGAATGGCAAGAATATCACCAGCAGAAATCCCAGTAGTCCCCATAGCATTAACATTCATCAAATCAGTAATAGTAGTAAAATACCTAGCAGCAAGAGAATTCAAACTATCCAACGGCCGAACAACATACGACATATAAATCGCGGGCAACCCATTATCCGAACCATTAAAACAAGTACAAGGAAGAGGAACAACAAGGTTCTGACCAACATCAAGAACATTCGGATCCGTAACAGAGTTAGCTTCTCTGAGCTGATCAGAAGAAACCAAACCACCGTAAATAGAGTCGGCAATGGATGAAAGTGTGTCAGAAGGACGGATTTTGTAGTTGGTTGAAACGGATTTGCGGATTCCATCAACGCAAGAGCATTGGATTGGGATTTTGAGGTAGAGTTTTGAAGGGAGGATGTGGTGTTCAACGTCAGGGTAAGAGATGTCTATGGAGTTTGCAGTGAGGAGTGAGATTGGGTCGATTTGAAAGAGTGAAGAGAGTTCGGAGACTTTGAGGTCTGTGTAGAGAGTGTAACCTAGGAGAGAGTTGCATGTGTCGGAGGTTGTGCATGGTTCTATTGTTGATTTTGAGGCTGTTGTTGTGAAGAGTTTGAAGAGGAACAGCAACAATAATAGAATGTTTTTGTTCTGCATTGTTGAAATGAAATGTTTGGGTTTAGGGTTTTTGAGTTCAGGAAAAGGAAAAGGAAAGTTTCACTTTGAAAGAGAGAACAGAAAAGGGAAGTAGTGGAAACAGGTGTGTTGCATTATATGCATAGAATAGAAGAAGACAAGTAAAAAAACATGAAGAACACTGGTCGTATAGTTAGATCCTCGATCATTGAAATTTCAACATTAGTTGTCTAGCTGGACTGTTTTGTCCCTCTGTCCGAATTTATCTTTTTCATGGAGTAGTAATTTAGATGACAAAATTAATCTTATATTTAAGTATCCATTATTAATCTAAATATGTTATGGAAAAAAATTGCTAATTTCAGGGTTTGTACTTTGAGATATTATTAATCGTTTTTTAATTTTGTCTTTTGCATGGTTATGTCATATCATGTGGGTTTGTTGTTGTGATTATAGATCTACAAATAGAGGGGTATTGTTGTAATTACGAGGTTTGCTTTTCTAATTTGTGGACAATCCGGTGTGCCCCACGTTGGAGCTGTATTGGTTGGTATGGTATGGTACGATTATGGTATGCTTTTTTAAGCATTTGGGCAAAGAATTAAAAACTGTGTTGCCATCATATTTATTTGCGAAAATATTTTTTATTTTCATGAAGAAAATATTTGATTAACTAGAGAAAAAAACTGAGGTAGAATCTTTGGCATTATTAGGGTGGAGAGAAGATCTTTGGCATCATTTTGTGAAAATACCTTTTGTTTTAAATATAAAAAACTAAGCATCCACAATGGAGACATTCATTTTTTTGGTACTTAAATGGATCTCACACGTACACATCATTAATTTATAATTTTTTAATAATAGTACCTAATAAGCACTCAATCCTTCCAACTCAGATCTCACACAAAGTTTTTAAATGAGACCCACTAATCAACTATCAATAACTTTATGTCACTACATTTTAATTTTTTAATATTAAAAGAGTGCGGGCCCGTTTAAAGTTTGGGGTTTTAAATAAGATCTCGGATCTTATAAGGCCTTGAAAAAATTTCTCCCCGATGAAATACCTATTAGGTACCGGATCTTAAATGTTTAAGACCCTTCCATTAGAGATGGTCTAAAGTTTTTTTAAAGTCTATTCATAGCCAAACTTTAGTTTCTTTCAAAAATATTAATATGAAATATGTGCTTTTAAATATTGTCAGGTTTTTTTAAAAAATTGATTGGGTTACTTATTTAAATAAATTCATATGAAATATATGCTTGTAAGTATGCGAACATGTATTTTTAAAAATGTCATATCAGACTTTCGCAATGTTGTGCTAAAAGAACCACCATTAGGTTTGTACAAAAAAGAAAAAAAAAAAACACCCTTAGGTCTTGCGAGCCTTGACTTGACTCTTCATATCCCCACCATTAGACATCATACATCAAATGATAAATTAATAGAGGAGCAACATGCTTAACAATATTGAGTGAAAAAAAAGTGAAAAGACAATGTTGAGACAAGATATGAAAAATATTCGTTAGTCTCTTGTCGCGAAAAAACAAATAGAACGATTCTAATTTGTCATATATAGTATGGTGAAAACTTCCTAAAACACAATAAGAAGAAGAGATAGAGATTGTATCAAGTGTATTGGCCTGTTATAGACCATAAGATAATCAATATAAAAAACAATGTTCTTACTATCATGATTTTCCGCCATAATGATTCCATTTCGCAATGTCCACATTTCCACACAAAAGAGAGTTGTTGAAATCAAGTTTACACAAAAAATATATTTTAATGAATGACCACGAAGATCACGGAATTTTTTTTTTATAGAAAGACAATCGACAATCGACATGAAATGAAGACCACCAATAATCTTAACAATTATTTGGAATACTTATATAAAAAAACGAAAGAGTTTAGACTATACTAATAGAGTTTACTAGTTTAATTTATAGCAATTATATCCTTCCCCTTACACTAGCCAAACACATGAATGAAAATTGAATATCACATATTTAGCCTATGGCGGGAACAAATCCGAATTCCCTCCAATTTAAGTTACGCTAAAATTTCAACTCTCACTCATATTCCCCTTTTCTCCTTCAACCATTACCCCCAAATTCCAAAACCCTAATCAATCAATCAATCTCAATTCTCCGCGATGGCCGATCCCGTCACAGATCCCAGTCCATCCAGCAACGCCGCCACACCGCCGGTCCGTAATGTCCGCCGGAGGTTAGTCCAATCGACGCTCTTCCCTCTCAAGCCACCGCTCAACAAGCCAGAGGAAAACGACGATAGTGGTGACGACCAAGATGAGGATTATTGCGATACGAAGAAGAACCGTAGGAAGAGAAAATCCAAAGGAAAAATTACTCCGTCGAATAAAGGTTCTAAGGTCAGTGATCCTTTTTGTAATTTTATTTCTCTATTTTGATTTTCAATTTTCAATTTTTCAATAGTATTGAATTTGAATCTAGTTTTTTTTTATTTTATTTCTGCGTACATCAACAGAGTGCCACACCAAAGAAAAGTGCTAGTGGAAAGAAGACGACTGATGAAAAAACCTCCACAGCTAATGGAATTATGGGGTCAACTTCGCGGAACGTTTTGTCTGATTTCGATAAAGTTGTTACAACGAAGCCTGATCTGCGGTTAGAGGCAAAATTGTCAGCTGAGGTTAGTGTGGATTGGTTCTGGATTGTTGGTGTTTGTTGATTTGATGGGTATTGTAAGTGGCAGAGTGAAATTCATTGAGAATACTAGTGTTCTCGATGAATTTTACGATTTGAATTGTGTGGACTGGCAAAAGAATGTGAACATATGCATGCTGTAATTGTAATTCAGTGAAGACTTAAGCTTGAAACTTTCATAATGTAGCTTTGGTTTGATACTTTTCTTTTTAATTAGATGTGATGTAACAATCTGTCTCTTTTGTGTTTGTTTCTTTTGTTTCTATTAGGAAAATTCGAGGTTGTTTGCAGGGCGGCAAGAACATCCATTTTTTTCAATGTGTAAAGCTGCGAAGAAAGTTCAGGAGCTGTCTGAATCAGGAAGTAATTTATTCAATGCTAAGAGTGGGGATGAAAGGATTACATGCGGTCCTATTCATGTATTTGAAAATATCAAGGTAGTATATAAGTAGTTGGTCTCTGGGTTTTGAATTCTATAATATATTATTCTTTCATTAAGGTGTAAAATTTGTTAATGCAGGATGATACCTCATCCCCAGACTGGGGAAACTGGACATTTTTGGGAAATTCCACCCATGTGAATGGTGGTTCAGAAAGTTCAAATTCATCTGTTTTGGAGGGTTCTGTTGAATGCTTAAATTTTGAGAAGATTCTCAGTACTCTGAATCCAGTGGCGGATTCAAATTTTCAGAATGCTTCAACTTCTTTGGATAGTTTTTCTGTGCTTCCAGAAAATCTGCAAGAAACAGTACCGTCAAACTCAACTATATTAGAGGAGCAAACAATAAGTGCTTCAATGCCAAAAGATGCCAAAGTGGTATATAATTTGCTGTTCTATTTTTAATTTTTTTATGAATGCCTCCTATGTATTACTGTGGCATGTAGTGGAAGCTAATTCAGAGGGACATTATACACTCTCAACTAAGTCACCTTTCTTCATTTGCTGAGGAACACTTATGTAGTCACAACCCTAAATATAAATCATTTGGCACACTCACAACTTGAAAAAGGTGAAATAGAAAACAATTTAATAATGTGGTAATTTGAAATAATTAAATGATACGTGTTGTTATGTTTGTGTTCCTAAGTGATTTTTATTTAGGCTTGTAACCATATAAGTATTTCTCTTATTTGCTAAATGTTGACCATTTTCTTTTTCCAGGATTTTGAGGTAGATGAATCTCTTGCTTTTTCAGTGCAAGCTGGCTATTTTAGAAAGTCATATACTGAACCATTGAGTAGATTTCTTCAAGAAAGGTAAATCCATGCCAGAATCATGCAACAGCAATATAATCATGGCAATAACATCCGTACATTTGACCATCACCATTATGCATTTATTTTTTTCATTTTTATTTGTTTCATGCATCTGCTAATGCTTATGGGTAGGTAAAACCTTCTGTTAAAAGTTTTCTTTGCAATCATACATATAATCTGAGTGAAATATGTGGAAGTTCTTTGTAAATGATACGGTGAAGAGATGGGTGTTTATTTCATTAAATTTCCAGAAGTTCTTTGCAAATGCTTATGCTCATTAAAGTTCTTTGCTCATGCTTATTATTTCATTAAACTTGTTAAAATTTTCCCTGTTATCTTTTTTACTTGTTTGTTCAAATAAGCATGTTTATGATTAAAGTAGTTGCCCGAATTTTACAGAAGTGTAATGCTTGTTCCATATAAATCCCAAATTGCCTTTTGACTCATCATAAGTCTTTTAGCATAAATTAATAACATGGTGGGAAAGTTCCCAACACTTACTTTAATTTGTGCTGAAATCAACCCTGTAGTACTTCTTAAAATGCACCCAAGAAATTGAAATGGTTTTGAAATACTAGAAAGTCTTGCAATGGTTTCAGTCCTTCAGTTCAATCCTCTTTTCACTACCATTGTAGTCAGCAAATTGATTTTTGAATTGCAATTGCATGACACCTAATGTCATTAAAAATTTATGCCCTTATCGATGGATCTATTTGTGATTCTCTTGGTTTAAATTAAAGTAGTTGTGCGATAATTTTTGGTGATGATATATTGATAATCAGCATTTCCTGATGCCAACAATTTATCTCTGCTATCTTCACTTTCTCTACTCTCTTAGTCTGCTTTAGCATGGTTTGGTGTACTTGAATTCCACGGGTAGTTAAGTGTTCAGAAGTGGAATTTATTAATCATTAAAGATAAAATATTTGTACTCTGTTGTTTTTCTAACGAGTCTTGCTTCATTTTTTAGATCAGTGAGCTATATGATTGACTATGATTTTCCCCCTGATAGTGGACTCTCCTTGTGTTCTATGCTGCAGTATGAGGTCATACTATGTTGGTTGTGAGGATAAGGCAGAAGGCAGCTTATGGACATACAGATACAAGCCTACTAAGGCCGCTGAGGTAAACTTTTTTTTAATCAATCTTGTATTTTTTTTTTTCTTTAATTTTCATGGTCTGAAATTGCGCTTTCTTGTTTCATGATTTTTTGTTGTTGCAGGTATGTGGAAATGACGAAGCTGTGAATTTCTTGAGTGACTGGCTACATCAGTGGCATGAAAGACATTACAAACCCAGGAAGGATACGTCTAACAGGGATACAAGGATCATGCAAGACGATGATGGTGATGATTATATCTGTTCTGACAGTGACTATGATTCGGAAGATATGAATGAAGAGGATTCCCTGCAGAATGTTCTCTTAATTACAGGACCAATAGGGGTACATTGAAATCTAATTTGTCGAAACTGTGGCATGCACTTCATTAAATGAATTGCTTCCTGTGCTCGTCATTTATGCATCTATTCAAGGCAACTATTGTTCAATAATATAATTGTCAGTTTCTGAAAACAGTATTAAAATATGGGGGTATAGTATAGTTCCAGGAAAAGAACCAGATCTTGAGATTCAAGGAACCTTTAAATAAATATTTCTGTCAAAATCAAAATAGAAGCTGATGCTGAATTGAAAAAGGTGAATCCACGGGGAAGTAGCATGCAAAAGATCAAACGAACAAAGTGAAAAAAATAATATAATCACAACATTGAGCTATTCGAACTGTACCAATATAACTTGATTACTGCACAAGATATGGGGACTTTTTTATTCTTAAACAAATGGAGACTAACTATCATTGCATATTTCACTTAAAGACCGTGAAAAAAGACTAATCTGGTTTCTTGTGCCCCTGTTACAAAACCATGTTGTTATAAAAAACAGAGCCCCAGTGCTCTTGATTTTCCATGGGCCATTACTCGTTAGCGAATCTACATTTACACTTTGTACCGTTTATACTTTTCGTGTATGGGCCATTACTCGTTAATGACACTTCCCAGCTCCAAGTTTATTTGGCCATCACCCTGTTAGTAATTTATCTATATCTACCAGTTCGTAGAATTGATGTTTCATATCGGTAGCTAAGGCACAAGTCTATCATTTTGCAGAGTGGCAAGTCTGCAGCAGTCTATGCTTGTGCCCAAGAGCAAGGTTTTGACATATTAGAGGTATGACTGGCTATTAATATATTTTGACTAATTAATTTGTCATAACTGATGCACTTTTGTAATGATATTCGGGTTTTTTTTTGACGAATTGTAATAATATTCATTGATCGCGTACATTCTGTAAATAACCACCTCAGCTTTTTAAAAGCATTGATAAAGATCAAACATAATAGTTTATCAGCAAGATTTGGATTTAGTCTGATGTATTATGAATTCAAACTTTGGATTTAAGATTGTCATTTGCTGCCCAATGTGAAGAATGGTAGTCTGAAAGATTGCTATTCGTTATAGTTGAAAAATCATCCAGAAGTTATGGTAGAAAATGTTACTTGTATTGTCCAGTTACTGTCCTGGTCTTCACTAGAAAGTTACTGGAAACAGCCATGCATGTGCACAATTCCCCCAACACCTTTCAACTTATTTCTTAGAATTTCTACTATTTGTTTTCATTTCACCCAAAACAGAAAACAAAAGCATCTGTTTTCTTATGTCTGTCCTGTTAACCATGAATATACCCAAATATAACGGAGTTTATGGCTTGTATTGCTTTGCTTCTACAGCTCAATGCATCAGATTGTAGAAATGGGACTGCTGTCAAGGAGTTTTTTGGAGATGCTCTTGTTTCACATGGGTTGAAAAGGTTTGTTTATCTGTGCTGTCTATGCTTGCTGATAACTTCATGTTATAGATATATAGTATAAAAACTCTTCATGTATTTTAACGTAATAGCTTAAGCTTTAGGGATAGTTGGTTCAAACATGGCATTAGAACCTTTATGATCAAGTGATGGCTCGATCCTTATCACCCCCATTCTTCAAATAAAAATGTTGAACCTCTACACATATTGAGTGGGCCTATGCACCAGACTTCATGTTTGAAGGACCCTTGTGGAAGTGTGTTAGAGATATAATCTAGAAACCCTTTATGAATCTTCACCGAACAGTTTAAGCTTGAGTTATTATAATCAAATGTACTTGCTTTATATTATGCAAACTTTTTACTTTTCTTCAGTACTTTGTTGGGGTAGTTGAGTGTTCTTCTTTTCCGAGTAAGAACATTTCATATTTCACAGTAAATCGTTACTTTAATGAACATGAGAATGTAGATTCGTTTTTACAAAAGGATAAAAATTAGTGTATTCCATATTACAAAAACGAGTTGCTAGTTGCTACACTGCAAAATCACGGGTCTTCTCTGTTTATTGTCTCCGTGCCACTAGTTGGAGATTTTTAAGTTATATTATTGTGATCATCCAATGGGTGCGCCAGAGAACCAAATTTATTTGTTAAGGAAAATAAGAGTATGTCACTTGTAATAAGATTGTACCTTGATTCAATCTAATCCTTAGTAGGACCAAGGTACTCATTATAAGCTTTGTCTGTGACTCTATTCTGTGATATTAATATCTTACTTGATGTTAATATTTAGGTTATCAGAACACGCTCTGAGTTCGCAAAAGATAACTACAAAGTTGCCCCCAGCTCCTGCTTTAGTTAACGTTAAAACTGCGGATGAGGTGAATGACGGAGTAGTTGAACTGATAACGTTATCTGATGATGAAGCCAGCCCTGGTGAAACATCACAAAAGTTAATTGGCAAGAATAATGTAGCTTGTGATAAAGGCCGAACTTTAATTCTGGTTGAGGACGTGGACATACTTTTTCCTGAAGATCGTGGATGTATTGCTGCCATACAACAGATTGCCGAGACAGCAAAGGGGCCAATTATATTGACCAGCAATTGTAAGATTACTAGTTAAAATAATGTATTTTTGCTTAAGATATGGCTTCAATCAGTTATTCACATTTATGAAAATGTATTGTTGTATAGGTGATAATCCTGGCCTGCCAGATAATTTTGATAGGCTTCATATTTTGTTCTCATTGCCAACACCAAAGGAGTTGCTTTCCCATTTGTACTCTGTATGTGCACGAGGACTTTCCTGCTTTCTCCCTCAAAAGTAATAAAGCAAAATTGTTGTCCAAATTAGTATTAATGTTATATATTATGTCAATGACCTACAGGTTTGTCTCAGAGAAGGAGCCGGCATCCATCCTCTTCTACTGGAGAAGTTTATACAGTCCTGTGATGGAGACATCCGGAAAACCCTTACGCATCTCCAGTTCTGGTTGCAGAGTAAAATATTTAGAAAAGGTGTGCCATGCAGCATACAGTTATTCTCGTTGTCGGACATATACTTGTTTATTGATATTCAATTAAGACCAGCTATTGTTAATTCGTATTAGCAGTAACCCATAGCATGTGCACATCAAGGATTTGTTTTTTATTGCATGTAATTGCTATGGCACAATTTGAAGGTAAAACTATGGGACCAGCAAAATTAATTGCCTGTCGGTGATTTGTCTTCAGATTTCCATGATCAGAGTTATTTTCTGGATCAGCGTCAACATGTATCCACCCCCTTCCCCTCTTTCTGTCTTGCTCTTTATTTTGGTGTTGGTACATGGTAAAGTTGATTTTTGGTTTCCACGTGGTTATAAGAAGTGTAAAGTGTTTAAGAAAGTGTCAAGTAATTTACATTAGTAATTTTCTAGTCACAGTATTAGCATAATACACTATTAGGTACCCAGTGCTATTTACTCCATAAATGTTCTGGTAAATATGTTTTCTCCATAAATGTTCTGGTACCAGTGCTATTTTTTCACCTAGATGCAATCAGAGTTAACTCTTAAAGCTTTTTTTGTTATGATGTTTGTGCTTCGGGATTTAATTTTGGAAAATATTATTATATGTGATTCCCTTTTATCTTATTACCACTCTAATTGCTTAGGAAACCTTATGAGTGCACCTTTTTTGTACAGATCGAAAAGTGCAGACGAGCTATGTCTCACTTCCATTTGATCTTGAGGTTGGTCATCAGATACTACCAAAGATAATGCCGTGGGATTTCCCCTCAGAGATATCCGAACTAGTTGAGAACGAATTTGTCAAATCAATAAATAAAATGGAAGAGGATTCCAGTGTGAAATGGTTAGTTGATGACGAGCTTCTCATAAATGAAAGTCAAAATGATTTAGATGAGCAGTATGTGGAGAGTGATTATATAAAAGCCAAGAAGGTGGAGATGATTCAGAGAAATGGGTCTATAACAGATTACAGTGAGCTTGAAATTCAATGCAAAGCTGTTTCTGAGTTTTCCAATTCTTCTGGATCCCCTGTAGCATCCTATCTGCAAAATGGTCGAAGGAAACTTGTAGTAATGTCCTCTGATTCTGAGGAGGAGGATTCAAATAACCGATATCCTCGAGACACCGACGATGAAGCTAACAAGAGACATTCCATCAAAGGAAACAATGAATGTACGTCTGAATTTCAGTTAAATGATAACTGCCCCATCGCATCTGTTCGTAAACTGGTTTGTTCTGAATTGGAGGATTCAGATGAGGAGCATGTTAAATATTCAGAAACAGCTAATGTTACCCCTATAAATGAGACATCTGAAACATTTGAGATATCCTGTGTACCAGAATCAACATATGTTCCTGAGACTGCAATTGAAAGTGGAACAGATACAATGTCTGGAGTGGTATCTTCTGGCCACTGTTTAGAAGCTTCTATGAATAATGAGTTGAAACCGTTAACTTTCAGTGTTCGAAGGCGCTTATCAAAATTGTCAGAAAATTCAGATATGGTTATGAATACTGAAATTCCAGAAACTCCAATTATCAAGGTGATGGATGAGTGCAGTCGTGTGGATTTCAAACTAAAGTCTACATTTGTCGAGTCCAGTCCATCACTGGAAACAGATATGGTACAAAATTTGTGGAAAAAACTCCGACAAATGGATTTAAAGCAGCATACTATCTCAGAACAGCTAGGTGCTTCTCAAGTTGTTAAACTTGCTAGTGGATTGAGCAATCTAATTTCAGAAGCGGATTTGTTTCACAATTACCAGCATAAACATGTAAGTGCCTTTTATAGCTGAAATGAAAATTGTGAAAGTTTTCTTTCTTTTGATGTTCTTCACTAAATTACGACAATTCATGAATTTGCAGGATATTTTGGAGCCCCAAAGCTTCGTTTCTAACGAAGCTACAACCAGTTCGTACAATGACGAAACAATGACATCCACCATTGCTGTACATGGGTTTTGTTTTTTTGTTAAACTTATAGCAGATGTTGGATCAACGTTGGGTTGTGCAAACAAGATTGATTTAACTTCCGAGATGTTGGCCTCCACAACTAATGGTATGGCATTGGGGAAATTATCCGGACTGGATCTTGCCAAAAGCACGGGTATTTATACTGGGAAGGAGTTAGAGTTAAACAACCCAACAAATAATATGAAGAGGTATATAGCCTTCCTTTATTTTACTATGGTTAATTACACAATTTCATCAGAGTTGTGACACCTTTTTTGATTTTTTTTTCCTTTTATTTTTATGATTTTTGGGCATGTGTTGATGTCAAACCCTTATTTTTGGAAAATCTGTAATACAGTGAAAATAAAGCATCTCTGTTTGAGGTTGTCCAATCCATTGTTCCTGCAAGAATATCCTTAGCATTGAAAGGTGATGTCGTCAATGAATATCTATCTTCATTGCGCCAAATTTCAAGGTCAGAAGCAGCCCGTGTTTCACAAGGTGTTGAAAAGAGAAGAGCAAGGTATGCGTTCATAAAATTCGGTTGTTTCCGCCTTTTGATTTCATTAAGTTAAATAGATATCCTCAAATAGGTGCTCAATTGCATGATGTTTAAACTCAGGTCGCGGGGTGCTCAACATTATTTGAGCAGATGTACAGAGTTGTCTCCTGAAGATATAACATTGGTCAGTGAAGGTGATTTGTACAGAAAGACTTCTTCACAACATAAAACTAATGGAGAAAGTAAACTATTATAGCATAGGTTTAATAATACAGCTTTTGGTTCTCTGATATATCGATAAATGGCTGCCACAAGCAACTACAAGAACGCCCTTATGAATTACATAATGTATTCGAAAAATGCAAAAACCACGGTGTTGCTGGTAAAGTCTCGGTGAAATGGCATGTATTGGAATGTGGGAAAATGAGGCAAGAATCCGATTGAAATAGATCATAAGCAGTTAAATTCCATTTAGTTTGTTTTTGCCAATGATGATTGTCTTTGGACTAAGATTGTAAATCAAACTAGAGCAGTGATTGATAGAAGTCAGAAGAGGTAGGAATTGACTCAATTCTTTAAAATGATTTACTAGTCATATTTTTGTAAAGCTTAATTAGTAATGCGCACACGAATTCTTCTTGGCTGTTTCATGTTCCCGACAGTACAAAATAACATTGTGCAACTGATTGAGTTTCAGGAGAGTTGTGTTGTTAATAACAGGCATTACTTGTTAGAACTGTAATGAATTAGAGCGTTTTTTCTTGAGATTTCTTATCTTCTAGGATACAAATTTCATAAAAATTGTACAATTAGCATTGTTTTGCACCCACCAGGGGTCTAGCATCTTTTACCTTGCAATAACTTGTTTCATAAAAATAGTCTTGATTGGACATTGACTCTGCTATCAAGCAACTCTTAAAGAAGTTCACTTTCAACCCCGACTTAATCTTAAAACCTTGCAGTGTCTTAAGAGACCACAAATTCTCCATTGTAGCTCCTCAATGCAAAGAGTGTCATTTACATATTGAAGATGATACATAATTGTACCCCATCTTCATCTCAAAACCTTTAATAAATTCCGACTAACCCCTCTGGATACTAATTTTCTCCGTCGGACTCCCATTTAAAAGCAAGGACATATTATTACCCCTAAACACACATGCTTATCCAAGTCATTCACTTATCACTCAACCCAACTCTTGACATCATATACTCCAAAAAAATTCAATCTACCGAATCATATGCCTTTCAAAAGTCCACCTTCAATTAAACATTTTTGCTTCAATCTTTTTGTCAAATCCACTACTTCATTCACAATCATCACCCCAACTTGTTTAGGGAGTTAAAACTCATTATTAAAGGAATGTTTGAGAAAAAAATTTAATTAATCATTTTTTAGGTATTAATTAATCGTTTTTGGATTAGTGTATAAGCTGTTTTATAATTTTAAAAGGGGGACACCATGAGATTTCATATAAACTTCATTTGAGTTGTTTTTGTAAGTATCCTAAAGAATTTACGATGTTTCGAACGTTTTATAAATTGTCTCAAATCCATTATAGTACGATTGTGGATGTTAGATCGATTTTTGGATTCGAAATTGGCCAACCATAGATTCACAACCTAGTTTGAGTAGCGTGTTGTATGCTATATATAGATGTAGATGTTACAAATATTTTCTTGGAATATTATTCAGAATCCAGTAATAGTATTTCATGTATTTATCGTAGCCATGCTCATTAAAACATGCAATGTCGGCATCTTATCTGAATGTATGGCATTAATCGCTCACGCATGTATCATGTCACCAATCACCATTAGCATGTTAAAACAAATTTGGGCTACATACTTAGGTATTTGACAACCGATTCTAAAACATTGTTTGTGAATTTGGAGGGAAAGGGAGGACAAGACTTTTGTAGAAAGAAAATAAAAATGAACAAGTGGAAGAAATAGAGAATCTTAAGAGGGGAGAGTTTTAGGTGATTTATTTTTTTCATAATGCAAAATTTCCTTAATTTGAGGGAACTCAAAAATTATATAGGATAAAATTTTGGAGGGTTTATATGAATTTTTCAAACTCAATTACGTTGTTATAATTATAATATTTTTAATATTAGTTATAAATATTAATTTATCATTCTCTAAAACATATTTTTTTTTTAAAATGAGTAAAATTTCTTAATTTTTCCTATATTTTTACCCCCAAAGCCCCTCCCTTCAAACTCTCAAACAAAATCTAAATGAAAAGGTATGTTTCATAAAAGAATACATCTCCACTTATGATTGAAATGCAACAAACAACAATTACATTCAACCATTGTCGAGACAAACAAACCAGTATAATCCTATAAAGTATTACATATTTGAAACGTAAGAATCAACGATTACACTCAAACTAAAAAAAATAAAAAATCAGATTTTGAGATTATTTTTGGATTAATTATTCGTCTTCTAAAGACTAAATTAAAGTGACTTAGTTCAGTAGTAGACCTAATTTATAAGCTTATGTTTAGAGGAAGTGACAAAATAGGTTGGGTGAGTATGTGAGACCAATGTGTTTAACTCGTTATTTTAAATAGAATGAGTTGAGGTTTTAGACCCTAAAATTAAGTTTGTTCTCAATTAATCCTTTGAAAAAACAGAATATTGAAGAGGCGGTTGGCTCGTCATGTTAATTAGAAAAACTCTTTTTTTTTTTTTAAATTGAGTCAATTATATTTACTCCCTCCGTTTCTTTTTAAGTGTCTTTTTAGAAAATTTCCATCAAAATAGCAAAGTGTATTTTTTCACGTTTTCTTCCAATTATACCCTCCTTTTAATTCAACAATAAATTCATATTTTTTTGCACACACTTTATCTTTCCAATAAATTTAATATGTTATCTTTTTCTCGTAACAAACAGTTGTTAGTTATTATCTTTTTCTCCAACAAATTCCTATTTTTTTACGCGCGCTCTCTCCCAAAATAAACAATTGTCAATTTTTTAAATATTCCGCACATCTTTTAAATTATTATAAGTCAATATAAAAATTATTCCAACTTCACATTAATCAAAAACTAAAAAAAACTTTACTTCCTTCCAACTCCTTTAATCAAAGTTAAGACTTCAACTATGGCTTCAACCAATGCTAGATTCGCATTGTGCGACATCTTATTTATAGAATTTTTAAATTTATAGAATTGTTATTCATCTTATTTATAAAATTTTAACTCTTCTTCGAACCATTGTTTGTAACAAAATTTTGTTTAAATTTGAAGATAATAAGAAACAAACTTTGTTTAAAAAAAACAAACAAACTTTGTTTAAAAAAAACAAACTTTAGCTTTCCAAATAGATAACATTAATTAGATTTATTAAAAAAGTTAAGAGTAATTGAAAAAGGGTATAATTGACAAATCATACCCTAAAAATACAAAAAGGACAATTAAATAGGAACGAAAAACACATGTTAAAAAGACACTTAAAAAAGAACGAAAGGAGTATTTTGCGGTCATTTCATTAGCCTTTTTCTCGCTACATGTAAATAAAATTAGTTTTAGTACTTGTGTAAGTTGGAGGGCATTTTAGTCAATTTTTTTAACTAAAATTCAATACATTTTGTTTTTCTTTGTTGTTATTGGTATTACCGACTAAGCAACTCATTGAGGGATAGGACAAAATGAAAGTTTGAATCATCTAAATTGGTCTGCCTCGCCTCGTCCCTTAAACTAATGGCGGGGTAGACAAACTCTTGGTTCTACTAATTACGCGCTAAGAATTTTTCACTTTCACATGCATGCTATCTCATTTTTCACTAAATTAAAGTGACTAGCTAGCACATACGAGCTTGCTCAATGTCATTTGAATTACGATTAACTAATCACAATACTTTGCACATTGATGTTTGGACTAGCAAGAAACAAGTATACAAGGACAAAAATAAAACAAAAAGAACCGAGATGTAACAAAAATATATATATTAAAGAGATCACTTTAACATAAAATAAAAATATTCACAAACCACCAAATATCACTTAAAAAGTGGAAAATAAAACATTTTCTTTCTTCACTCAAATCATGTAGGACTAGGAGGGAATCTTTTCTATTCAAATGGCATCGATACAATTTTATTTTATTTTTTCCAACGAAATGATCATTTTAAGCATCTAAAAAGTCCTGAATCTCCTGATGGAACAGTATTATTTTTGTTCTTTTTCTTTGCTTTTTGCAAACCAAACCTGCCACTTCCCCAAGCTTGGCCTCGCTCTTGATCAGTCTCACACAGACCTTTTGTGGCATAGGCTCTCATAATTGCCATCACTACATTTTACTTTTGGTTTTCCTTTACCACCACTACCCTAACACGTATTGCAACTTCAATGAAACATTGAAACCACACACCATCACTATTCTAGAGAGACGAGGGTTAAATCTAACCTCTGTTGGGCAAAAGTAATAAATATTTGATAAAGTAACGATAAAAGATGATTTTATGGCGGATAGCAATGGTAGCAAGTAAGTTAGCTAATTAATTTTGCATTGATAAAATCAGTAGTGTAATTAACTTCTCTTGTGAATCGGTGTTAGGTTATCAGGAGAGTACGAATTATCATCCACATTGGTCTCAAAACAACCACATATACCAAATTTAATCCAAAATCTTCAAGCATTTTACGGGTCTTCTCATTATAAAGTGTTCGATCTTTATTTTCTAAACAATATGAGATTTCTAACTTATATTTGCTACATAATAATATCCTAAGCGTGAATCCATCAATTCACAATGCTTGCCCTTCAAGTGGAAACTTTTTACTTGTGATGTAAGGTTCTTAACTTATATTTGTGATGCAACAAACATGCACCTATGCACAAAGCTGCATAGACTAATTCTTTGAGTCACGTAGAAGTATAATAATCTCAACAAATTTAGCACGGTTGCATTTCCAATAATGAATTCAAATCTAAGACATTTGAAATAGCCGAAAGAAATCTCATAATATCTAATTCAAATGCTCCTTTTTTTAGAGGATAATTCAAATGCTCTTGTGTGGTAGTTGAACTAACTTGTAAATATAAAATGATATAAAAATATATTTAATTAATGTTTTTAAGTGATTTCGATAATAAGAATAAAATTGACAAAGAAATTTATAAAAACTATAGTTAAGTTTATGGGTCTTCTTGTGAGTTTAACTCAATTGATAGAACATTACATAATATATACAAAAGTCGGGTTCGAACCTCAAACACTCAATTTATTCTTTCTAGATTATTTGGAAAAAAAAAGTTCGTGAAGAAAAATTATTATCAACCATATTCCTTTTGATTATACAAACTTATAATCTAAAGTTATTTACTTGTAACCTCTAAAATTGGTCTTCCAAATCAGAGCCATAATATATTGAAAATAAAAAGATGAGGATCCAAATCATATTCTATAATGTATTTTTTAATTATAAGACTCCAACGTAACTCTCTTATGTTATTATTTTCACACATAAGAGGATCCAAATACTACATACCCATGAGGCCAAGACCATGACCACCGGCAAGGATTATAACGATTTTATTATGCCTTGTTGTCTTACTGTATGTTCTTTGTCTTATTGTATCATTTGTTATCTGCACTAATACACAAGTTGCGATGATTTTGATGCTGAACACTAATTCGTCTCTACTCTCTTTTTCTTTCCAATCCTCCCCTCTTTTCAATGCTCAATTGGATGAATATCATGGTTGTCATGCTCCCTTAACTAACATTTTATATTTTCAAGTTCAAAATTAATTTGATGTTGTAACTTGTGTATTTCCTTAGTGTACGAATTATATATTTTTATTTGGTGTGTGTTAAAAATAAATTAAAACAATAAATTAATAGAAATTCAAGCTAAAAAAATGAAATAAAACAATAGTGCAATTTGTAATTACTAATCACTTTTTTTTAGGGAATTACTAATCACTTTTAGTCTGTAAAAAAAAAAATTCACTTTTAATCAATGTCTTAAAAAGCGAACTAACACAATTCAACCGGTTAAACTATGAATTGATGTCTTAAAAATCACTTTTATATGTTTTAAGAAAGTTAGATGAAAAAAAAAATCAATTTGATAAAAAAAATTAAGGGATTAATTTGTTCATTTTTACTTACATAAATGACCAATTTGAACTATTTAAAAATTAAGGATGCATTTGATCCGTTAAAAGATAGGTGTTGGACAAAACACAACAATGACAAACTTTTATGTTATTGAATAACTTTTTATCTTCTACGATATTTGATGTACAAAAGACTATTTTAGTATTTTAGACAACTTAAACTTAAGTTAAAAAGTTGTATTATGATATAGTGAAGGACAAGATTTCACTTTTTATTGTGTCTCTTGCTTCTAATTCGTCTTATTCTTAGAACAATTTTACAAGGAAACACATTACAGCTGAAGTTGCCATGTCATTTATTTCTTTAACATATCAAATGCACCCTAACAGAATTAATCCAATACAAATGTTAAATTTAAAAGATCTTATAATACATTTGACCTAAAAGATAATTTAGTAAAAATATAATTTATATCATTCATTTATACACCTTTCTCAAATACATTTGTGTGAAATGATCAAATTATTTAGGATCAAGAAAGTATTGTCTAACATATAGAAAATGAAAAGGAAATGCTAAAGAGTGTCCTTAGGGTATTGGTTAAGAGAACAATATTAGAAATATTGTGATGGAAAGTGGTAAAAAGTGATGAATTAAACTTTTTAAAAGTTTGAAAATTGTAGTTTCCAATATGAAGCCAGACACGGATCTAGTATGGGGCAATGGGGTCAAGCGACTCCACTTGCCTCCACATGTGTATTGTATTTTTAACCCAAAATTATATATATATATATATATATATATATATATATATATATATATATATATATATAATTTGACCCCTCTTTATATAGTATTATTGTCTTCATATAGTCTATTTGTTACACTATAAAAATTACAAAACTAAGAAACATCCTAATGAGTGTTCTAAGAGCACTAGTTAATAAATCAAAAAGTAGTTTTTTTTTTTTTTTTTTTATAAAAAGTTGTTATAATTATTATATCGATACAAATAATGCTTATTTTTAAGATAAAATTTTCTTTTAAGAAATCTTAAACCAATTATCTCATAGCTTATCGTTGGCAAAACCATATAACTACTATTATAATATAACTTGTATAATTTTCGCACGCTTACGCGTTTATAAAGCTTTATATAAATTTTTATGATATAACTTGACCCCATTTATTAAAATTTGTAGATCCGTCATTGTATGAAGCTACTATTTTTGGTTTTCTTAATCATTACTTTGAAGTCATTGGTTAACGAGACCCAAAATAAAAATATCAATTTAGTACGTAAATGAAATGAAGGGAAATGAAGGCGATGTCCCTACTTTCAAATGCATGAGCCGCATATATGCAAGTAATTGCTGCTGCACACATCCATGCATTGACAACTCGTTTCGTTTTTTTAGTGTTTTAGTGAGTTAAATACCATAGAGACTAGGGAGGGTAGAATTTGGCAAGAAAGGTCTACTGATTTCATTATTTTAAATATGATCCACCAATTTAGGAAATCATGTTAATGCTATCTGACAACAAATTTACCACATGATGTTTCTCTTCAATAAAAAGTGATCTTCCTACGGCAAAAGCAATTTCTTTAGGTTTGATTATTTCGTTATCAAAATTTATTTTACCTTTAAATCTCAGTTAAATTAATGCACCTTTTCTTTAATCAATTAAACGAATACACTTTGATAAAATTCATTTCATTACAAAAATTATAAACATTCACTACACGATACTACCATCTTCACTCTTCAGCTCTAAAGTGCGTTTTTCCTACTTTTTGGATACATGCCAAGAATAAAAAGAGATCGATAAGAGTATATGGGAAAAAAATTCTACGTATATTTAAATAGCATATAAACTTCTTTTCCGTAAAAAAAAAAAAAAAACAGATAAACTTTTTTT
The DNA here is from genome assembly GCA_958299785.1 of Medicago lupulina. Lineage (NCBI taxonomy): Eukaryota > Viridiplantae > Streptophyta > Magnoliopsida > Fabales > Fabaceae > Medicago > Medicago lupulina. The sequence goes on along the minus strand of OY283144.1, from coordinate 20,500,595 downwards.
TGAAACGTAAAGTGTTATTTTGACCAAATAATGTACATCACTTTTTTGTAAAAAATTTCTTGTTTTGGATGTTTAACCAATGTCCTTGGGGTATTGTTTAGCATTCTCCGTAAACTTGTTTATTTCTTTGGGTGAATAGTTATTTTTGTCACTAATATGTTAGGAGTAGTCGTAATGGCCCTCAACGTATCAAAATTCTAAAATAGTTTTTTATAATGCACAATGTTTGGCAAAATAGTCTTTTACGTTCAAATGATTTATTAATATTGTCGTATCAATCTTTCAATATACCACTTACTTATTATTATACTAGTGACTACTTACTATCATATTAGTCCGAATATGTAAATAGTTAATGTTAGGGATGTAAATCGATATCCTTGAACGCGGATAGTATATATATCCTCTCCATATATGTGCGAACATATGTTAAGCGGGTAATCTATAAATTTTGAAGTATTCACATATGTATGCAGTTATCCAAGGATAACATTGTTTTTTTAAAATAAAATAAAAAATTAACAAAGGTTTGTCATCATCATTTTCTTCTTTTTACCAAAACATACTAAACTCATACATTACAAAAAAAAAAATATCCATAAAAAGTAATATCCATTTATTTCATTTGTAAAAAAAAAGAAATTAATTACATTTAACAAGAGCAAAGATCCTTTATTAAAAAAACATAAATAGGGTTCCTTGTTGTAGAGGAGAATTGAAGGGTCACATCAGAATCCCATATAGTATTAGGGGTTTTTTTAACTAAAGTTTAAAGGGTAATAAAGTTATTTATGTAATTTATTTAATTTAATAGCGGATACATATATTTGCAGATGCGGATACAATCAAATTTACATTCGTATATGTTAAATAACAAATAGTTAAAATATCCATTTATTTGATCCATGAGTAACAATTAAAATATCCACCATGCGTCTGTTGTAGATTTTATTTGTGAATATCTACATGTGCTTTTTTTATTTTTCCATCCCTAGTTAATGTTAGCATTGATGAACTATTTTAACAGTAGGGACCATTTCAACTAACGAAATGCACAATCCAAAAAACTTTAGAATTTTGATACATTAACTGACTAGTGTGAGTGCTGGTTATACATTTATGGAACAAAATGGCTATTGGTGTAGGTTATGGTGGGAAAGCTCATTAATTTTCCCATGATGGGAGCAGCCGAAGTGACTGGTTAAAGCCAGTACAACAAACTTTTTCATTTTTACAATTTTCACCCTCCACAAAATCAAAGATGATTGAATTACCCAATTATTGTCTTTATTATATTTCTTACATAAACCTTAATTTTATTAATCTTTATTATAACAAAAAAAATCTTTATATATTAACTTGGAGAATTACGTAATGCGGAGAGAAACTAAATATTACAAATCAATTTATTACTTCGTATTGAAATTTTTAGATACAGTGTTATGAGATATTAATCTAATAACAATTTTTTTTAGGATTATCTACTAACAATTTCTTTACTCATTTGTTTACTAACACTCCATTAAATTTATTTCGATAAAACTAATTTGTTATTAAAGCTAACACTCTTTTTTTTTTGGTAAAGAAAAATGAATTTTATTAAGCTAACACTCTCTTTATTACATTTAGATCGATAAAACTAACTTGTTATTGGTCTATATCTTTTTTAAGGAGTTATTGGTCTATAATAAATAAGGGCAAATGTGTATTTGAAAACACCCAATTCTATTCTAGGCTTTTTTTTTGACAAAATTCTAGGCATTTTTCTTGTTTGTTGACTAGGCCGGCCTACCCGTTCTCTAGAAAATTGACGAGTCTTCAACACAAATATACATACGCTGCCATGCTAGGCATTTCTTCATAAGCATATATGACACAAAACAAAATTGCCGAAGTTGTAGAGGCACATTTATAAATAAGTATAAATAAGCATAGTGTTTGGTACAAAAGGTACCCAATCTTCAATCATAGCCATCAAATATTTTAACAATATATCAATGGTGAATTAAAGGTTTTCTCATCATGGGAAAATTAAAAAGTTCTCCCACCATAAATGCCACCATGGCTATTTGCCCTTTTTTTAAGGGATAAACTTCTTAGTTATTAGGGTTGGGAATAGACCAGGCCGGCCTATAGGGGCCTATGACCTGGCCTGTTTAAGTCTGGCCTGACCTGACCTGTTTATTAAAAAGGTTAGGCTTAGACTTTTTAAAAAGCCTATTTAAGTAAATAGGTCAGGCTTAGACTATCAAAAAAGCCTATGAAGCCTAATAGGCCGGCCTGTTTATGCATGTTAATAAAATTTATTTTTTATTTATAATAAAATATAATTTATATTAAACATAAAAATAAAGAAACAACTCATATAGTGGACTTTTTAAATAGGCTTTAAAGCCTTGTAGTGAAATAGGCTTTAAGGCCTTATAGTGATAGACAAGCCTTACACCGAAATAGGCTTTGAGGCCTATTAAGCCTATTTAAAAGTAGAAAAAATTGAATTTTTAATGAATTTAATAATAAGTAGGCCTACAAATAGGCTTTTAGGCCAGGCCAGGCTTTTAAATAGGTCAGGCCAAAAAAAATAGGCCTATGAAAGGCCATAGGCCAGGCTCAGGCCTGCAAAAATTTTCGTAGGCCAGACTCAGGCCTATCAAAGCCTGGCCTGGCCTATTCCCAACCCTATTTGTTATAGATTTCTAGAGCTGTCAAAATGGGTTAGACCAACCGAGCCGACCCATCAGCCCTCTACTTTTGTGTGGACTAGGCCAGCCTAGGCTGAGCCACTGGGCTTGTGGGGACAGCCCTTTAAGAATACTAATGAAAATATATTTTATAAAATAGTTTCATTATGTAAGATTGAATTATTTTATTATGTAAGACTTAATTTTATCGTCTTCAAGTTTGCACTTTGTGAGTTGTAATAAATACTCTCTGCTTTTGCATTGATGTTTTTGTGTTATTTATCTCTTATAGATGTTGATTTAATAGATGTTTTACATATCATTTAATTAAGTTTAAGAACACACGGATTTAATAGATGTTTTATATATCCCTTACGAAGTATTTAAAAAAAGTGATATGTAGTTCTATTGTTCATTGCATATCTTCTTTTTTATTTTATAAAAACGGTTAAAATAATACATTTTGAAATATGGTTCGGGATGACATCAGACAATGTAGCTTACTAGTAACTGGGCTGGACGTAACTTTAATAGTTCATGAATCAAGATGACCGACCATCTCTGATTGATTTTATGAGCTGGCCCACTGAACAGAGTCAGATCAGGCTAGGCCGAGCCGAACCAATTGACTATTCTATATATTTCTCATCTATTCGTTAACAATATAGAGATGTGTGTTATTAAAAGAGAGTTGATGAGAGTCATGTTTGCAATTTTTTTATGAAAGAAAGTGGTGAATATTATTTTATTTTTACAGAATTGAATATTCATATTAAATTTAAAATTATAGGTGGATTAGTTTTCTTGTTACCTCCGACTTCTAAAAGATAAGAGTCTAACTATAATGTAAAGTTTATGGAGGAATTAGTGAAGTCTAACTAATAATTATTTTAGTCAAGATTCAAACTCGAATACTCTCGATTAATTAAGTTTTATTTGTAATTCTTTAATCTTTTTAAACAGAACACTATGTTAAAGTGTTTAATTTGAGCTATTTAAGCATATTTTACAATAGATAAGTATAGTTTTATCTGCAAACACTAAACAAAATAGAGGAGTAAATACTCAAGTTCGTCCATGAATTTTCAATGACTAGCCAAATTCGTCCCCAAATTTTGTGAAATGTCTATTTCGTCCCTGAATTTAACAAATGTCCATCAAAATAGTCCCTCCGTCCAAATGCTCCGTTACTACTGATGATGTGTCGACATGCATGCTGTGTTGTCTTGTACACGTGTCAACAAGGAAGTCACGTGTACAAGGACCAATTTGACGGAAATGGTAAAAATTGCAGTTTTAACTTTTCAGTTGACATTTTTTATGTTTTTCCAATTATACCCCTCTATTACCCATGCCTTCCATCCTCACATTTCACTCAAACACATCAAACACGTCCCTGACCTTCCTCCTTCCCGCCTAAACCTTCACCATATTCACCTCTCCAAGATCATCATCATCTCCGACGATCAACCTTGGAAAAGATAATGTTTTGAAGTCAAATTTCATTGTTTGTTAAGGTAACGTCGTTCAACTTCATTTTTCATTCACTCTTATTCGTTTCTCCCTTTTTTGTGTACGTTTTTTGTGATTTTCGTTTTCTGTTTTTAGGCATTCGTTTTCAACTTTAAACTTCATATCATGCTTGCTACTGAGGTGCAACAAGAGAATGTTGTTGAGAATGTTGCTACTGAGGTGCAACAAGATAATGCACCTGTAACTGATGCAATTTCTATACATGTATGACTGAGACAAAAATAAGTATCGATTTGATACTTATTGCGATAATTTAAGGACTGATTTGATGGATATCGTCATAATTTAAGGTATGATTTGATTGAGTTTATTACATGGAATGAGTACAAGGAGATATGGCATGAGAGGGCCAGTTGTTTTAACTGACAGACATCAACAAACACCAGTGAAGGGTCCTGCTCCATAAAACCCAACTGCTCCTGGAGTTATTAGAGTACCATATCCAAGTTATGGGTCATCCAGTTCTACTCAACCCCAATACATGGAGTTTATCCCAACCCCAAGATTTCCAAAGAAAGGATGCCTATTTAAAATATGCTTTTGGACTTGTTTAAATTATGTATGTAGTTTTTTTTTTTGGCTATATAATGACTTATGAACATCAAATGTATGACTTATGACTTGATAACTATGTAATGTTCCTTTTTGGCTATGTAATGACTTATGAACATCAAATTAAATATTACAAACTAATTTGTGTATAATGTAAAACTTTTTATTTTTGTTGTTTAAAGTGACTTTTTATATATTAATGATTAATTATAGAAGACATATGACAAGTTACATCGCAAAACTTATATAATATGTTATACTTAAAGTTAAAACTCGTCTGAAAATGATTGAATTAATGACCATGTTATGTGTGGTCAATAATAATACAGATAGGAAAGGCCAAGATGTAGCTAAAGATGAAGTGTGGTACTAAAGTATAGTGAATTGAATCTTCTGCATAATTGAGTTGAGTGCTTGAGTTGGTTCAGCGATGTAAGCGGGAGCAATTATTTGGAAGTACAAAGTTCTGAATTGGATCACAGCACTCATCCGTCACCATTTACTTACCCTATATCAAACAAAAAACAAAACCCAATTCACGAGGGTCTCTATTCCTTTCTGACACCCTTCCTTTATCTGCATACATGATTCATTATATTTTTACTAGTATTAGCATTAAAATATAACACAACTTCAATCCTTTCCCCTCATATTTATAAAAAAAATATTAATTATCTCAAGATATAAATTTAGTTTTAAATTTTGTCAAATGACTAATCTTCTGAATTGTACTCAAAATTTACTCATAATATAAGGGACTCACAATGATGATGGACCAATTGAAGAATTCATCTTGAATAGAGGTGGATGTCGAAACATGAGAAGAAATGACGATGATAGAGAAAGGTGTATATGTAAATACTTTGACGCTTAAGTCAATAATAAACTTGAGATGGGTGAGAAAGCTTAATAACAAGACATACTTTGTCGGATTATAGCGTGATGTTTATATAGGCCAATAGATTATGCTGGGTGTGTTATTAGGTCTTCCCCAACCCAAAAATCTAGTCGAGAACAATTAATTTTAGTTAATCTTGTTTGGTCACAAGATCAAATACATATTGTTTAGATATGCACACACAACATATGAAACAGAATGAAAATTGTAGATTTGAGAATAATGTTAATTTTTTACTAATTATCATAATCCAGTGAACTAGTATTTATATATTTAATTTAATGAGGAGGTACTATTATTACTGTATGTATTCAAATATAACATAAATAAGTAGCAGGTCCGGATTCTTTACTCCTGTGTCTGACTTCTGAAACGAGTGAATGAGAAGTAAAGAAACCATTCTTTTTTATTATTTTAAAAAATTTGTGCAGTGAAATATTATGCTGTTATATTGTTCATTGTTTATACTTTATACCGAACAAAGGATGACGATTTATAGTAAGATTTTTAATTAACGGGGGTAGTTTATAGCAATTTTTTTATCTCTGACAAAGAAATCTAAGAAATATTGATTTTTTTTCCAACAAAATAGAGAATTATTGAAATTTTTATGTTTATTTTACATTTTCTTTAAGATAAAATTTAAATGTTTTTTTTCATCGTATATTTATTGAAATTTTTATGTCTATCAGCTCGGATCTCTAAGCCAATAAATCGATTTTATTTTTGGAAGGTGAGGCTGTCTCAACGAAGCATGCTAGAATGGTGAAAACTTAAAAATCATACCTATCTTCAACAAAAAACTAGGACGATGAAGTTAAAGCTAGCATGACACATTTCCTAAAATATAAAGCTAGCATAGCACATCAACGATTTTTTTTAATAGATTTTGTTGTTGACTACTTAATCATTTAGCTTCACAAAAAAAAATTATTGTTGTTTTCGTATTAAAAATCTATCGAACGAATTTTTCGGGTCGAGTCACGACCAGATCGTTTTCTTTAAGACGTTTCGCGGCACTACCTAAGTTTGTGTAAGGTAGACTAACAATCGTGCCTAAGTTTGTGTAAGGTAGACTAACAATCGTGCCGCCTCCGAATAAAAAGCCCAGATCACTGTTACTGACTCGTTAACACAAGTCGAAGGGAGAAGAGATGAAAGGCACAAGAAGCATCAACTGTGAATTTCGGTGTGAAGAATGAGTGGGACAAGCTCTCCTTTTATAGGCAAAGTTCGTAAAAAAAAGGAGTGACTTGGGGATCAAGTCGGCTTGATCCTCAAGTAACCGCGTTTCTGTTTCGTAATTGGATATATCCGAAACGCGTTTTGGCTCGGGTCGTAACAACTTTATCTGTTACGTGTAGTGCTTTCGGATAATGATAAAATAATTAATTAATTAATTTAACATTTTCAAGTGATAAAAAATATATATCATTTTGACCCACAATCCAAGCCCGGCCCGCCCGGTCGGTGTCGCGCGCGTGATATATATGTTTTTGGAAGCATTCACCCGTTCACAAAAGTGGGTACTCCAAGGACACACCCTTGGAGGTCACTCTTCCCTTATATAAACACTTACTAGTTGGAGTGGCTCACCAATATTGGACATTTTTAAGTCACACACACTGATTTTTACATTATGTTTTTCTATCCAATTTCTCGCAAGATTTAACTAGTGTTCCAACAACTACTAATTGTTTAATTAATTTTAGAACAACTTAATAGTACTATACCTCCATATCATATTCTAAATACATCAATGTTTCCCTTACGTTAGCTGTATTTGAGACATTGATTGATGATTTGGTTAAAGTGAACTGCCTTGCCTAAATGTCCACCTCCAAATACTTGTAACATACTTATTAATAAGTATAGAAACAGACATGAATAACTAATTTATCGTATTTAAACTTAAACCAAGTAATTATTTTATAAAAAAAAGCGATTAAATCCAAACATATTGTTATCGTGATGCATCAAACTTACATCATTTAACGATATAAAAAGGTATCATCATCATGATTAATCATGAGAATGTATGCAAGCAAACGTTGAATTTTTTATCCATGCGTATGAATTTGCTTATCAAAGTGTGGAGTCTCTCTCCATAAATACAACAATAAAATACAGATCTAACCGATGACATTAGTCTTTATTGATGGACCCCTCTACATCATGTGCATCATGTGACATGAAGTAATTAACTCATCATATGTTATGGGTAACTTTTGTTCTTTATCAATCTAATTTTTTACTGTTAATATTATTATTATCAATACTTATGAGTCAGATTATAATGACCAAAATCTATTCAAAAACAAATAAAGATTACAATTACAATGACAAAACATGTAGAATACATACAATTGTACAAAAGAATCTTAAATAGATGAAAGAGATTTCACAAAGATCTAGTGTTTTTTTTTTTCATCATGCACATAATTGACCAAAGATTCCCGTGACACTTTGATCTGCACAAAAAATAAAACCCCTACTTATTACGTTTCCCCCTCTCACATGTCCTCTCTCTCTCTCTCTCTCTCTAAGAAGTTCTGTTTTCCCATCTATAGTAAGTAGTAATCTGCCAAACTGAACGTCTGCTACACTCTAGCTCCCTACACTCCCTCTTTCAGCTATTCAACTAGCAATAATAGTTACATTTGTGGTTGCATAAATAAGGCACAAGAAGTTGTGAAAAATGCCAAGTTCAGCTTCATTTTTGAGGCAGTTAAGTGCAAAGGAGACTTGGAAATCAACATCAAATAGGTGGAGTGGAAAAAACACATACAACAACAATAGTTTAGGAGTGACTTGTGAGACAAATCTTAGTCAAATGGAAGGGTTTAACATTAACATGTATGGAAATGAAGAGAGTTGTGGAATGATGGTGAGAAAGAGAGTTATGGTTGTGGTTGATGCTACTTCACATTCTAAGCATGCAATGATTTGGGCACTTACTCATGTTGTTAATAAGGGTGATTTGTTGACTTTGCTTTGCATTGTTTCTCCTCAAAGTGCTTCTGAGTCTTATTCTTCCACTTACCTTGTTAATCATCTTGGCTCCCTTTGCAAAGATTGCAAGCCAGAGGTAACTTGGTTTGGTTTTTTAGTTTAATTAGATTTTGTTCTTTTCTCAATTTTCATTGTGCTTTGTGGATCTTGACTCAAAAAATTATGTGAATTTTCAAAGTTGAGTTCAATGAGAGTTAATTGGAGTAATTAGGAATTATTATGATACTCACTCCCTTTTTCTCTTTTCAATTAATTTTTTTTCCTACTTTTCTACTCTTTAGATGGCATAGTGTCTGAACTTTGAGCTGCATGCACTAGTCCCTTGTGTTATTTTCAGCTTTTCTTTTAAGTTTTAACATCTCTCACTTTTTTGTCCCCTTCTCCTCAAAACCAAGATAAAGGTTACTGATATTGTTATGATCTGACATAGGTGGAAGTGGAAGCACTTGTAATTCAAGGACCTAAACTGGCCACAGTGATGAGCCAGGTAAAGAAATTGGAGGTCTCTATCCTGGTACTTGGCCAAAAGAAGCCATCTTCTTTCTTTAGCTGGTAAGAGTCCTATCATCCATGATATGTCAGTTAAGTGGTATAGAGCTTGAACTTGTAAACAGAGTTCAAATCCTCTAGTTGGCAGTTGTAAATTGAATATGTAATTATTAATCACCCCAATTGTTTTGTTTTAAAAAATTTGCAACCTTTTGATGCCAAAGTTTCTCTTGTTACTTGGGTATTTTGAGTTTTTTAAAATTCAGTGTTTGTAATTAATCATTACTGTTTGTTTACAGTCTCTGTGGAAGTAGCAGCAGCTGCAGCAGCACAGAGGAGTTTGTGGAGTACTGTATCAACAATGCTGAGTGCTTGACAATAGGAGTAAGGAAGAGAAGCCAAGGCAATAATGGCTACCTTATCAGCACCAGGTGGCAGAAGAACTTCTGGCTTTTGGCTTAGATTATAGTTTATCTGCTAGTACTAGTTTTAGATCTCATAAGAGGGGAAAATGGGGAAATAAATTAACCTTGATATTTGTATTCTCATCTAGTCTAGTATAAATCTATCTCACTATGTAAACTAATTCTAAGTTTCTAACTACATATGTACTTTTTACTAATGTAACAAGTCTTGTCATTTTAAGGCACTATGGTAATTGGTACTAACTACATGTTTGAAAATCACCAACTTGCCAATGCTAGTGAATAATATTTTCACCCATGTTGTGGGTAAGATTATTCTCTGGCGCAAAATCTAGAAAGAAAAAAATAATCATTGTAGCATATTGCCAATTGTTCTACAAATATTACAACAAGTATCTTGCATTGATTTAATGCTATAACTATATTAGTCATTGAGGCACATTAGTAATTGTACTGGTAATTGTACGTATGAAAATAAATAGGGTTAAATATGTTTTTTTTTCTATAAATATATCAATTTTTTATTTTAATCCCTCTAAAATTTTCTTTTAATTTTTAGTCCTTATAAAATTTTCAATCACTATTTTTGGTCCCTATTTTTAAGTTAATTTTAGTTTTTATTTAATGAAATTATGCCGATATGTGTATAGAATATTGTAAAAATCATTCAAAAAAATAATTAAATATGATTTTTATATAGTAAAGAATATGAATTCTTAAGTTAATTTTAGATTTTTTTAACCAAACATAAATTAAATATGAATTTTTAATAGTAAAAAATATAAAAATTCATATTAAATTCATGTTTTTTAAAAAAATTCTAAATTTTTTTGGGAGAGAATCTTATAATATTATGCATTTTTCTGCAAAATTTTATTCAAAAATATGAATTTACTTTAAAGGAGGGACCAAAAGTGAAGATAAAAATTTTATAGGGATTAAAAGTTGAAGGAAACTTTTAGAGGGACTAAAACGAAAAGTTGATATATTTGTAGAGACCATAATCATATTTAACCCAAATAAATAAGTATCCTGCATAGATTTAATGCCAAAACTATATTTGTACGATTGTATCACATGCATTAGAAACACTACTAGACAAATTACTGTTAGGTATGTTAAGTACAACTCATTGCAATTACAAAAACAATATAACTTAACAATCAACGCCCGTGGGCTACAACCCATAAAACTCTATGCTAGACAAGAAAATTGAAAAAGGAGGGTTAAAGAAACAAGACAGAACCCTGTATTCAAATTTTTGGGGGTATTATAACCAAATCACTTTCATATACCTATAGTTATAACTGCCTTTCAAATGGCAGAAGAAACCCCATATATGTAACTAAACCAATTAGAACTTATTTTCTAATTTATCATTTACAAGTGGAAGCGACTCCATCTTACTCCGAGGGGTCCGAGGAGTTCCTGGAACTGGTGGTTGTTGGGAGAGCAAGTGTCTAACATAACCATAGAATGTACAACCCACAAGAGTGATGGCACATCCAACAGCATTTAAATATGAGATTGGGTTCCTAAATATCAGCCAAGAAACAAGGACAGCAACTGCAACCTGTACAAAAAACATGATGGTAAATTTCAAAATTGCAAAATAACTTGCTAAAATATCATAGTACCGTTTTACCATCACCAACCCACTATATACTACCTCAACAATAACATTCAATAATCCATTTACACAACCCACAATGCACTTTGTGACTAAAATGCAACGTTGAAGAAAATTTTGAACGACGAAACCATGAATTGAAACCAATTAACAACCAGGAGTATTTGAATGTTAAAAAACTGAAAAATATAGTTATTGGCTTGAAACATTGTCTTATATATCTCACCTTAAGGTTCCCAGCAACGTTAAATGTTACAGCAGTAGTGGAGTGGATCACATAAAAAATGGAGAAGTTAAGACAGAAAGCCAGCACCCCAGAACTAAAAATAATGATGAGAGCCGACCAAGGATATGGATGAGTATTAAGCCATTCAAGAACTCCATTGCCTTCAAGTAACGTGGCAGGAAGCACCAAGATCATGGTCGCATAAGGTGCCATGTAATAAACTGTGTTTATGCTAAAGATAACATGAAAAGAAAAATTAGTTTGTGTACTGCAGAAAAATCTTGGTAAAGCAATTCATATAAACCAACATGTTCATAGAGTAGAAAAAGTAAAGCATGTCTAAGATAAGTGCAAGGAATAAAAGGCGAAGAGAAGTAATCGAGAAAAAGTCTAGGATGCGATAGTAAAAGATGAAAGAAATATTCGGTAAAAGAAAATCTTGCATCAATGAACTAAAAGATTATTTGACACAGGTAGGTCTACCTATAGGATACAGTGGATTTGGAGAAAAGAAGACACAACTCACAAGCATCCAAAAAGCATAATACAAAATGCAACACTGTTGCACTTTACCACTGGTGGTAATATATGATAGACTACTGGGACATTTGATTTGATGCAACACTATTATTGCATTTCACTGTGGTGCAAATTTCAAATGCAAACATGAAAAAGACAAGTATTTTTCAAAAGTTCGCCTGCATTTTCTAACAAAAGTTGGTCCATTCAATGGGTTTGATAGTTTATACCCATCGGCAACATCAAGATAGAAAGAAATTATTTCACACAAACATGCAAAGATAAAATCAGCCTGGTTTTAATTAGAAAGACATTTGCTTATTATATTGATCAGTATGATTACAACCAAGAATCATGCGCACTGGTGTCTTGTCTACACTACAAACCATTTCTCTATTATAACATTACTGTGCAATACCAACATTGATAATCAATGATTACAAATTTACATTTACTGTGTAGAGGACTGATAGAAACCCAGAATAGAACTCTGGTTCAAATGGTGAGTTACTTACCATCCTAGGTGCCTCACCAGTGGTCCATTATTAAATATTATTGGATATATCGATTTTAAAATTAACAAATATTATTTTAGACGATATGACTTTTTTTTTAATTACAACCCAGTCCCCAATCTTCTGAGTTCTCCACATCAATTTCTTTTGGCGTGATGAAAGGCGGTTTTGCTTCTATAAAGAACTTCGTCCTCAACATCCAACCCTTGAAATGGTTAGTGCAATTGCACCCTCACTAGCACTGGAAGCACCCACGGAACCTGGAAACCCTGAAGATTACACATTAAACACCGCCGCCGCCACACCAATTTATTATGGGATCCAAGTCATCCTCACAAACTAGGACAAAGAGAATCTCAATTCCATTGACAATTAGGTTGCTCATTAGCTGGCTTCCTACACCGCCCCCAAGTCCAATTTGAAGGAGAATCCTTTTGCTGAAACAGTTGTTACATGATTGTTTATATCGAGTTTCAAGGTAGGGTTGGACATTCAACGAGTTAACTCCGCCATGTTTTTTGTTGTTCCTCTCAGTCTTGTCAGACTCTACCACAAGCTCTACTGCAGGAATGAGGTAGGGAAATCAGTGCACCCTTGAAATGGCGTCGCAACAGCATTCCTCTTCCCTCTTAGGATTCAAGGCAGTGGTGTTATTATCGTTAATGTCCCCCAACATCGTTAAGAAATTGGGGTGGGAGCCAGAACTCCCAATCATCTAAATTTTTAGCCATGGAGAGTGAAGCTTGACTTGAATTTAGATTTAGGTTGGGAATTTGGGCATGCCGCAGAGATGTGAGTGGGGGAAGTTAGAAGGTAAGGCTGATGTGGCGAGTTTAAGAGGGAGGATTATAGAGAAAGGAGTAGAACTCGAGTGGGGATTCATTGGCGTTCTTTGTATCTTTCGGCCGTGGCTGGGATGAGGAAAGTTCATCCTCGGAAGGAGCTTTGCATTGGGGATTATCGGACGAAAACTCTTGTAATAATTTATTTTCAATAAATAAATAGAGGATTGGAGGGATATTTTATCGAGCAGAGCATTCTCTTTTGTACACATTGTATTTCAAACATATTGAATAATTTTGAAGGAGAGGACATTGAGGGCCATTCAAAAGAGGACCAGGCCGCCACCAAGGCTGCTCCATAAAAGGTGCATAAAAAGAGGAATAGATGGGACAAGTCTCTGGACAGTGGCGCTGCCAAGAAAGTAAAAATTTCTGAATAGGATATGTACGACACGATATCGAGATGGTGGGATGCCACTTTGATGCTGTGGAGAGTAACCAATCAGATGTTGCGGGGCAGGGGGGTGGATAGGATAGAACATTCACCGAGTAGATTGGTGTTCATTGATGGATGGGAGGTAGCGATTGAAGGGAAGGATGGTGAGGATGCAAAGGTTCTCAATAAAATCTAGACATGTGAAGGAGGGGCAAGGTAGAAACAAATCATAAATGAAAGAATGAGTATTATGCAATTTCAATTTGATGGCACACCGGTGCGGTAAGGCATTATTATCAATGCCTTGCCCTAGACGACACCAGTTCAAAGAGATGTTCATTGAATTAAAACGAAGCTCAAAGAGCCTTCACAATGACAAGGAAAGAACAGAGCCTAAGCTCCTTATAAAATATTCTCTTCCCAGCTGACCTAAAAAAACTGCCTTTTTTATCTTCATGTATACACCTGTTTTAAATACCCCTTTCCCAAGTGAATCATCTCCCTCCAATGCTACCCAACTGCCACCTCAGTTACTTAACACAATCAAGGACAAGCCTTCCATACCGCGGGACTTTTTATTGCTGACCCAATAATTGGACCACACCCGTTACTGGACCATTTTCTGCATTTGCATTAGAACCACAGGTTCTATTGGGCCTTCTATATTAAATATCTTCATAAAAAAACTACCCATTCGCAAGCCACTTTTGTGAGAGGTAAAGTTCAGTAAATTTTGAATCATAGCTTAAAATACATTTAATTGTTATGCCTGCAAGGTACTGATTTGTGATAACATTTGCTGGCTCGCTGCAATCAAAATTAGCAGCACCCATAGATGCGATCAGCTCCAATATAGAATACTTCCTAGTCTACATTGGAGAGAAGTTAATACAAAATGTACTAACAACATCAATGTAGGAGTTAAAAGCCCGTTGTCCATTATAAGGAGTAGGCATTAGTTTTATTACTGAATACTGACTCAAAAATAATGGGTATGTGGATAGTCTGTACAGGATTCCAGAAAAATTAGAAAAAAGAAAAAATAAGATCAAAATATGAAGTTACAAACAATAGAAATTGCTAGCATAAAGATGATACCTGTCAAATTTGTATCCATGCAAAAGAGATTCTGCAAGGATAGTCTTTGTAGATGTAGCCAAACAGCCAAGTAAGGCCGCACAAAATCCAAACATATTAAAGCTCATCTCAGTTACAGATGTGAGAAGAATCCCCCCAACAATAGGTATAAGAGAAGCCCAAATACGCCAATCAAAATATTTCCTCCACACTAGCCATTGCAAAACAACTGTGCAAGTTCACCAAGATCAGATGAAAATATTCTAAAGTTTGAATATAAAGCAGGTGGCAGAAAAGTTAACCCTTAAAAACCGATTATTGAATCTTACCTGTGGTTGCAGGTGTGAATGACTTTATTGTCTGCATAAAAGAAACAGGAATGTATCGTAGACTCACATTCCCCAGCACTATGTTAATGCAGAACACAAATGACATCGGAAAGATTCTTTTCCAGCGATCTTCAGGGTCAACAGTTATCAGCGGTTTAAGCTTCAGCACCTTAATTACTATATATGCTCCAATGGCTGAGCAGATAAAGTGGACACAGGATACTGATAGGGGAAACTTGAAATCCAATTTCTGCAAATAGAAAACAAAATAAAATAAAATAAAATACTTGCTGTAATCCATAGAAGTCTTTACTATGATCAATGATGATTGGTAGATTAAGGTGAGGATTGAGGAATTTTAAATACCAATGTGGATTGTGGAAGTTATAAAGGTTGATAAACCTTTTCTTCACTATAAAATGAACAAAAACATAGAAGATCTAAACAGTCTTGTGATTATAATCAATCATCTAGGTCCTAGTAATTTTTTGTTTATAACTTCAATACCATCATTAAAGAATCCTTTAAATACAATTCCCTTCTTTTCTCCGAAAAAAATAAAATAATAACAAGCCCTTTCCAGATGTAGATCAGATTTCTGATTTCTGGGAACCAAGAGTACAGCCTAAGAAACCACCAGACCTCTTTTGACCATCAAAACACAGAATTTGATATTTAAGATACATTGGGAGAAAGCCAATCTCCATAAGAAAAATGATACATTTCAAGAAGCCCTGAAAGGTTGATGCCATGCTTGTTCAGAAATTAATAACACATAGTCACATACCACCTATAAAGATAATTTTTAATTCATTTTACAATCAAATTCACACTTGTGTTCTACCGCAGTCTAGAACAGTTGCCAGTGTTATCGATGGCGGATAGTGGACCATGGTGGAAAACCAAAAATCCGCCATAAGGCGACACCGTCTTTCACAAATTGGCCACGGCGGTTTGCAAAAATCTGCCACCGCAATCCGCCATGGCCGATATTTGACAACACTGACAGTTACATAAAGTTCTTTTCTTAGTATATTTTGGTTTCATAGTTCTGATTCATATGATGCAACCCAAGATTGATTTAAACTCGAAAATCTGAATTTTCAAATCAAATATAGAACTCACCTAGATTGATTTAAACCTAAACATCCGAGTTTTCAAATCCGAGAAAACCAATACTGGGTTTCACTTTCACATGTACTGAATAACTAAACAACTCAAGACTTCGTGGAAATCTACGACATGTAACATAAGAGTATGCAGATCAGTAACAAAACACAACTATGGAACCATAACAGCGACAGTTCAATGAACAAGCTAGGACGCTTGGTTATGATTTTGGGAGAAAAACAACATCAGTATTGTTTTTTTATATAATTACAAACTACTTAAAAAATAGAATAAATGGAGCCAAGGACAAAAGATGTTGCGTATGCTGATTTCACTTCGAAGGACCAAAATTGATTCTAGACGTGTAGAACTTGTTTGGTTGCTTTCGAGTAGAATAAATTTTGCCTCCAGAATTGATTCTACTTGAAAGCTAGGATTTGTAGCATTTTATTCAATAATTGATTTTTACACACAAATTTTTAGTTCAACTCAGTTTTACATAAATGCATCCAAACACAAATAACTTAACCTTCAATTAACTTTTAATCAGAATCAATTTTAGATAACCAATTCACCTAAAATCAATTTTTGTCACCACATAACTAGAGTACATGAGATACAAACACAAATTCAACATCGCTGAAAAACAAAAACTCCTAACTAACTCAAAACATTAAGTTAATAGCATAAAACGACTTAAAGAAGCGATAAATTAGAAAATGAATATTGAAAATCACAGAATTTCATAAAATTAAGTATGAATAGCATTTATAAAAGTGAATTTAGTAAAAAAGAATGGAATTAGAAGAAACCTGGAAGATCCACTTGTTAACGATGATAACGGTGACATTGAAAGTCCACCATTGAAGAATACACAAGAGAGATCTGATAACGCTCCATTGGAAAACAACGGAGTTTTCTTCCATTGAAGAAGAAATATGAAGGAATGAAGAAAGAGTAGTTATAAAAGGGTTTTTCTTCTTCTTCTCATGCAATTTGCATTTTCTTCTTCTACTCTTTCTTCACACTTTTCTTTTTCTTTCTTTCTAACCCTTTTATTGTGGATTTTGGTTTTTCAAACGTTTCTATTTGTCATTTTCTCTCACACTTTGGAAAATTATGGCCTGCTTTTATTTATTTATTTTTTATTTAATTATTTATTTCTTTTATTGTGTTAGGGGGTTTGTGTTATTGTGGGTCCATAAAGGATTTGAGTTACAAGGTTTAGGTCAGTTTGCTCCTAAAACGTTGCCCTTTCTCCTAAATGATGCTATGCTAATCTTGCTTCTCAATATCAATTTGAGATTGAGATGATAGAAAGGGGATGTTAATTTATGGGATTTATTAGGGCACATAACATAATAAAGAGGGAATGATTAAGTAATAAATTTATTAGGAGAACGAGTTAGAAGAGTCGTTATAACGTAATGAATGGGTTAGAAAATGAATGATGCTTACTAGAATGACAAAGAAAAAATGATAAATAAAAAAACAAAGACTACTTAGATTCAATGTAATTTATATGTTTGTTAACTTGTACTACATTAACTCCATAGTTTTGGAGGACGGAAATTGAATCCATTCATTAAAAATTGAAAACTTGTGCATATTCGTCTACAAATATACTTATCAATTTCAATTGCAAAAATTAAATCAACTCATATATCTAACAAATTTGTGCAATCATCTAAGGACACATAAATATTCAATGCTTCTATAATTTATAGAGAATAAAAGTTGTTCAAAAACTATATTAGAGATCTTTATAAACAATGTAAAAACAACAATTCTTTGTGCACCCTTCAAAAAAAAAAACAATTCTTTGTGCAATCTTTTAAATGCATAAGAGAAAAACACAAGTAAACAAGTGGTAAAAAAAAGTATTTCGTAATGATATTCAATAATAATTTATAGTACAACTCGATTTAGAATATCAATAAAATATTAATATTTCCATACCAATAAAGTATTAATATTTTGACTAAAAAAGTGTTAATATGTATTTTATTATCATATTCTTTACTAAATTAAAGTTAAGGGTAAACAGATTTTTTGTCCTTAAAAATATATAAACTTTTTTCGTTTGATCAACCCTGAAAACTTTTATCATACTTTTTTTTGGAATATTTATAGAGATTGAAAAACATATTTGAACTTAAAATTTTGTTAACAAAACATTCTAATTTAAAAAATTATCCATTAAAAAAGCCAATTGTTTTAATTTCTAATTTATTTAATACAGTAATTATCATAAAAATTTATCAGATCTTAAAAAATACCTCAGAAATTGAATACTCTTTCTTGTTTCAATTCTAATATTAATTTATCTTTCTATTAATATTAATATTTCTCTTTAATATCAGAATTCTCATTAACGAGTACATTGATGTGCGATACGAATGTTTCAACCACACACTTACTAATGGTACTCTGATTCCCGAAGAATCAAAGAATATTATGAGCAAATCATGTAGTGATAAGTACAATCCTAAGGGGAGAAAAATATTAGTAGTATAAGCAGAGTATTAAAAAATATTCATATCTTAATTTTTAAGACAAATGTAAAGTGTATGTATCGACCTTTTTCTTTGAATGATGTTCTATCGACATAAAGAGTTCACTATTTTACCACGTCAATTATTTTTTAACAAATAGTATATCTTAAAATTAATCATATCAAACTGTAAATAGTAGAATACTATCAACATAAAACTAGTGTAAACAAAATAATGCTTATTCCGAAATTCATAAGTATATTCTTGCAGTTATATAATATGATATGATTGCAGCTATGAATGACATGAATTAATTGTGTTTTTGTAAAAAAAGAAGAAAAAAACTAGTGTACACCAATCATGCAAGTCCTTTACCCTATTCTATGATTTTAACATGCTGAAATTCAGCTATTATTATATGCATGAATGAATACGAGAATGTGCCATAGCGTAGTTCCACGACATTTTTGTTGTATTATTATTAGTAGTATTTTGTTAGGTGGAGTCTACTAAGTGCAACATTAACCGATGCCAACCCTCTAATTCTAAACATCCAAGTAAAAGGACAAATACTAAGCATATTGTTTCCCTTGGTTGCCGCTGGATCCAACGATGCTTCTCAAACGGACGGTTCAAAAAGTCCACGTCAACTCCCTCACGTTTCCATCTAGTGTATTCTTTTGGGTAGAAAACCACTATAATATAAGCATGTCATTTGACATATCCACATAGTATGCTTGTAAGTTTCTGTCCTTCGAACCTTCTCTGATTTAATCCAACGTTTATGTAACATGTTAGAGCTTTAAACATTGTCGATTGACCTCACAAATTAACATGAGATATTTCAGTTACGAGTCTTTTCAGCGTGTTTTTTCCTCATCACTCGTACGTTTTTGGAAAACTTTTTAGAATATCACCCAACCTAAAATTGTTCAAAGTCAAGCACGATTAAAAATGGACTACCAAAAAATATGCATCTTGTTGACAATTCTTCCTTGCATGATATCTCTCTCATTTTGATGTGATTTGGTTTGCTTAGAAACTATCAAGAACCGTGCATTGTCATATTTTGTGCACCATCATCCATTCTCTACCCTCGTCAACCTCGAACGGTAAAGTTTAGATCGCAACTTAAGCTCATTATTACAAACTCAAAGTTTATTAACGCATGGAGTTAATTGTTTTCATTTTGGTGCTTTTTAGATATCTTAATTTCCACGGCTAGGGCTACTAACGAATTGAGCCAGAAATGTGGCTGTCGCCGCAAGTTTGGCAAAGAAAAGTACATGCAATTGCTGGAATTGAACGATTAAATGGATATGTACAATTAACAATAGAGACTTCATACTGTGAAAGTCTTCAATTCAATGTGATTTGTTTCTTCAACCTACGAGATACATTGTTTACATTTTTGGGTTTGAAAAATATGGCTGTGCCTTAATTGTTTCTACCATAATTATACCAACCCTTTTTCTTTTTTTATCACTATACGAACCCATATATAATATGTACTCCATTGTTTGGATATTTGCACTGTATGTACTTTAGAAAATAATTTTTAAAAAATTGAAAAAAGGAGAGATTAATTTTTATTAATTAAAATGATACTAATGATTATTTTGCAACCGTTTTAAGGAGATTTAAATCAATATCTTGAGATTATAAAATTAAACTCTTGACATTAAATAAAATTATGATATACTTAAATGATTAAAAAACTTACGTTATTAGTGCATGTAAATTAAAGCTTTTTTTAGTTTATAATCTAAACCTTGCTATAGTTTTTTTCTTCAAAAATTTTATTTTATAGGCCATTTTGAATTTTGATAGGGTAAAGATTATCTTCATAAATTCAAATCATAAAAGAGATAGATACGCAAATGAAATATTAATGTGACCTAATTTTAAAATATTTTAAGAAAAATAGATTGTATCGTATTATATTTGTGTTGATCTCTTTTATAGATTAAACTTTTTATTTTATTTTTGAGGAATTGAGACGATCTCAACCATGTTGATAAATTAAAAAGATATCAGTTTTATCACTTTTAGTCTCAACAAAGACAATGATATCCTAGTTACAATGAATTCACTTGCAAGAAATGTACACCCTTGATGAAATGTAACACATATAAAAAAAAATTGAACCACATATAAGAGGTGTGCATAGCTAATCACCTTTCCTATAAGGGGTCTTTTTCTAAATTTTGCTATTGTATAATAGGTATATATTGGCGTGCTGGTTGCATGTGATTAAACCTTCTAAGGGGGCATGTATTATTTACTTTATGAACAAGAACAGTATGTTACTATCGGTGTACTTTCAGTTTAAGACATGCAACCTTATTTCAAATAGATATGATTAGATGTCACCATTTGATTCACCAAAATATTATGTCGCTATTTGATGAAGGCTTGTTCAAGAATAAACATATCAAGAAAGTCTTACTTGGACACAAATATAAATAAAAAATGTGTAAGCGTATTTATATAAATGGAGAAATATAAATGAGAAATATAGTAGTCTCGTCGTTTAATTTTTTTTCTTTCAATCTCTTGTTAAATAAAAATTATTTTTTTTTAGGTATTTTCTCTTTCAATTTTTTTCATTTATATGTGTGTCTAAAGATTTTTTATTTATATTTGTAATCAAACAAATACTTTTCAGCATGACAATGAGCTCGATTTTGTGGGTATTCTTTTGGATCAATTTATGAGTAGTTTGATTGGAAAATTCTACAATGATTAAATTGATTTAGATTTTTCTAATTTTCTTAAATTTAGGGGTTAAAGACACACATATGTATGAGTGTCTAACCATCTCTCAAATAGAATTATCTCAAGTAAAAAGTATCTATGAAAAACAAAAGAAAAATCATAAATTCAAGATATATCTTAAATTTGTGGAATCCTTAACTTGTGTTTTAAGATGTTAGTAAATTCCTAAGTACCTAGAAATTTGGTTGGATACCGGTCCCAGGCAGGGATTGGAAAATTTGTTTAGTGTTTAACTTTATTTTACAACGTCAAATATATTTAGTTTAAAATTTGAGCCAAATGTTTTTAAATGTTTAGACAAGTTTACTTATATTTTTTTTATTTTTTGAGTGGAATTTTACATATATTTGCTATGATGGAGTATTGTCTTTTATTTCATTTAATCCTCTTTTATTTTAAGATATTTCTAGAAGGTATTAGCACAAAAAAAAAAAAAAAAGATATTTCTAGAAGGTTGTTATAATGTATTTTGTTGCATTTAATTTCCATATTTATTTATGTTTTTTAGATAATATATACAGGATGCTTACCCTACAAGTAAGAAATTAAAAAGCGAGTAGTGTTAACAACACTAATTTTAATACTCTTTTCAACATTCATTCTAGACAATCTTGAATTTTAAAGAAAAGGAAAATACAAAATACTGTTCCCTGACCCTTAGCTTAATTAAGACACAATAACTGTTTGAATATAATTTGATAAAATTTAAAGCTATAACAAACTAGTTGTCTATATTTTTTCATTCTGAAAAATCCTGTGTTAAGCCTTGGAAAAAAATTAAAAATTAAAATTTGAACTATCATTGCAGAGTTCTCTTTTCGAGAACCCTTTCAAAAATAATCGTATACCGCTTTTAGTGACAAACACACGGTATTTTTTAGTAAAAGGCAAAAGAATAGTTCGCTATGTGCTTATCACACGGTTCCGTGGTTTGCATAGGAGTTCTTTCATTTTATATCACAAGCAGCATACTTTGATTTCTAAACTAACCGATGTGTGCTTTCATGCCGCTTGCACAAATTACTTTTCTTCATATAACATGTTAATTAGCATTACATTAGACTGCTAACAGTGGAAATCTACCACTACAGTGTTGCAGTCGCATTGCAATCCATGATATAGCGGAGAATCACCGTCAAATGCAGTTGATGCAGTTCAATCATGGTTGCGTTGTGGTTTCGTCAATATAAAAAATTATGTCGTGGTTTATAGATAGCGGTCACAAACCTTCATGTGGCGACTTACCATCCTTCACATCTTACCAACATGTATAGCAGTACACATTATCATGCCGCACACTTCATCCAAGTAACTTGGCTCCATTACTTCATTGTCAAGCAACTCTTCTATGTGGCGACTGCCAAGGATGCTCAACACATTCACCTCTTCTTCTCAAATGTAACTTATGGAATGCCTAACCTTGAAACTTACACCTTTCCATACCAACTTTTCTGAATTTAAGCATCTCAAGACGCTTGCGTTAGAGGAACGAAGTAGAAAAGGAACTCGAAGTAGAGAAGGATCTCTTGTTATGTCTGTTTTATAAATGCTTCAATCTTGAAAACCTTATCTTCATAGATCGTATATATTCCCCCACGCGATTCATATAGTTAGGTTCACATTGCGTAGTCTCAAGCTAATTACTTCTTGCCTTCCAACGAAGATTGGTATTGCGGCCTCAAACCTTTCTTCCTTCGTCTACCGTGGAAACGTTCTTTCTGTTTCATCTATCGATGCCCCTAAGTTATCAAAGTTGTGCTTAACTCCATTAGTCCTTTCAAAGGAATTTGAAGAGTTAGAAATTCCACATGCCTTTGCTCTCTTGGCTTCTCTACCTTAGTTTCAGAGTCTAAGTTTGTCCTTGTTTCCGTCACAAGTAAGTAAAACCTCGTTCATTCCACATCATGTTCGGTTTCAGATTCATAATCTGGTCTGCAAATTTTAATTTGTTCATCGCGTCATAATGCAGGTTTTACGTTAAATGGACTTGTCTTTTGTTGGACCACAGGATGATAAGTGTTTATGCTATAAGCTGCAAAATAGGCTATTTTCCCAATGAGGGACTAATTCAAAGTCACATTCTGTTGTATTTCTTTCATTATGCTCTAACTGTTATTATCTCTTATCTTTCTGTCTTTTCATTGCAACATTTATCACAAATTATTATTTAAATTCATGACCATGAATAATATTTATTTGAATAATTGGTGTTTCAGAGTGCATGTTCTTGTCTGTTTCCCAATCAAAGAAGGAAAATAAAACAACATTCAGGATTTTCTCATAGTGAGTTGAAATTTGTGGAGTTGCATGGCTGTGTTGGCCAGATGTTTGAAACTAAGCTTGTTGTTCACTTTCTCAAAAAGATGAGTTTACTCAGCATATCATTTTCGATCCTCGTGCAAGAATCTATTTAGGAGACGTAAAATGGATGGATGGCTTTGATGATCCTTGCTGGTTTTCGGCTGGAAAAAACTTGATTCAGGAGGATCTTCGTCGATGGAACAACTCAACTTATATTTCTCTAGCACTTATGTTTAACTAGGATTACTAGCAGAAGAATAATGCTGACACACTCTAGAATCTAGATCATGTCAGTTCTGTGAAATCGAATTGGCGACATATATTTAAACTATAGTGTTTATGTGTTTTGAACAATGTGCCATCCGTATTTCTTTCTTGAATTATATATAATATATTCTCTTGTCTATAATTTGTGAGTTTCATGTTGATAAGTGTTCTTTTTACTTAACTGCATGATGATTCTATCATGAATTAGATTTTATTAAACACTACAACAATGTAGCATACGGGATGCTTGGGCTACAAGTAAGAAATTAAAAAACAAGCAGTGCTAGCAACACTCACTCTAATACAATATTTTCAATGTTCACTCGAGATAGGCAAACAAATGTGACAGATACATTGGAGGAGTTCGACCAATTTGTTACTCGGTATCAACAACATCCAACCGTATCTCCAATTTTGAATTTTAAAGAAATGGAACAATGTCATATTCACCGACGTTATCATTCCTCTGTCCGAACACAGTCCCTCCTTCACTTCTAAGCAATGTGTGTAACACCTTCTTCATGGAAGGTCTACTAGAAGGAAGTGTAGCAGTACACGTTATCCCAAGTTTGAAAATGCTGCACATTTCATCGAAACATCTTTGTTCCATTACTTCATTGTCAAGCAACTCTTCTATATTGCTTTCTGCTTGAATGTGGCGACAAGCCCACTGTGCAAGAGATGAATGTTCGTCACCACAAGTAGCTTTTTAACCAGTTGTATGTTCCAATAGGATGACAGCAAAGCTGAAGATATCAATCTTTTCATGTTTGAACATATTGCATTTCATCCATTACAAAACACATTAAGATCAAACTTAAGTTAAGGGCCTGTTTGTTTCAGCTTTCTTTTAAGAACATTCATTGTTAACAATTTCGTAAACACATTTAGATCATATTTAGACAATTTCTTTTTATCATCAAATGTTACAAAAGTTTCATCCGTTTGTTACGACTTTTAAGAAAAATTAAAATCTAACGAAAAAATAATCTAAAGACTGCTTAGTTTTGCTTGTCTGTAACAAACTAATCTTTCTGATGGAAAAAATCATGCATATTATAAAATGTTAAATGAGGAATATATTTGTTATTAAGAAAAAACAAAGGAATCGGCATGTCGTTCATTTTACCTGGAGCCATATAACCAAATGATCTAACCAAAGCTGACATGGTGTTAAACTGTCCTGGCTTCATTAAGAATCTGGCAAAGCCAAAATCAGCAACTTTTGCATTGAATTCAGAATCCAAAAGAATGTTGCTTGTTTTTATATCGCGGTGAACAATACGAAGCGAGCAATCATGGTGCATATAGCGCAAACCGTGAGCAATCCCAATGGCTATTTGCAATCACTTTGGCCAATCAAGGACCACATGTTGCGCCGAATCCAACATAGCTAATGACTCTTTTTTTTGTGCAGCCACTTTTCTAGGCTGCTATGTTCCAAATACTCATAAACAAGCATCATAGAATCCTCATCAGAGATACAACACAACAACTTCACAATGTTTCGATGTCGAATATTGCTCAATATTCTAACTTCGGCCCGAAACGAAGCTTCGAGCTCTTGCCTTAAATTTCTGTTGCTCTTGGTTTTTTTCACAGCAACATAGGTTAAACTGTCGACTGGAACGTGGTATACCGTTCCGAATCCACCACTTCCAATGATATTTTGTTCTGTCATTAAGGAAACTATGGTTGATTCTGTGAAACTTAGCCTTTGAAATGAAATAAGCTCCAATGAATTTTTCAATGCTTGCTCTCTTTTTCTGTAACATTTGATAATCTTGAATGATGCCAACAAAACCAACAAGACAGTCAATACAATTAGGCTAATAATCAAACCAATAGACCAATGTGAGGCTTTGGTTGGTTTTTTAAGGACAAATTTGCAAAGGGTAAGGTTCAATGCTTGTCTATCAACACATAAACTAGAATTGTTCAAAAAGCTTCTATCATACATGTAAAAAAGTTTCAATTTTTTCAACTTGGTTATGCTTAATGGAAGCTTTAAAGGAGGTAACAAATAATTAGAGGACATATCCAAGAGTTCAAGGTTGAACAAGTTTCCAATTTCATCAGGAAAAGTACCATTAAATTAACTATATTGAAGGTGAAGGAATCTTAAATCCTTAAGCCTTCCAATACTAGATGGAATTTCACCACTGAAATAGGTTGAACCAAGGTTGATATATTGCAAATTAACCAAACTTTGAATGTCATAAGGAATCTTGCCAACCAAGTTATTCATTGACAAATCAAGATACTCAAGCTTGGAACATTTATATAGATATTTTGGAAACTCACCAGGAATGAAATTTTTGCTGAAATCAACATGTGTGAGGTTTTGAAGGTCACATATGAAAGAAGGTATAGTTTGAGTTATGTTGGAGTTGACCAAAGTCAATCATGTGACAGAACCTTTGGTGCATGTGACTTCTGGCCAAGAACAATAAGAGGTGTTTGATGAGTTCCAGTGGTTGAGAAAAGATGCATTCTTTTGTAGGTAGAGCTTTATCTTTAATAAGATTAAGTGTTCTTGCTGAGACTGAGAATTTGCATGGCACAAAATTAGAAAGAATGCTACATGAAAGCAAAATGAAAATTTGATATTTGATGTGCCTAATATAGTCATGTGAGTGTTTTTGAGTTTTTTTTGTTTAGTTTGTTTATTGTTTTCAGTTGCATTCAAAAGGAGTTTGTATGCAAAGAAGGATGAAGAAGATTGTGGTCTTTCACTAGCTTATATGCATGTGGATTAGGGACTATTGTCTGTGATTATTATACTACTTTACTTACTTATTATTCCGTATTCAAGTTTGTGACACCGCTTTTCCGAAGTATTATATGCTTTGAGTCTTATGTGTAAGTCTTTGTGATTTTGGTCTTGGTTAAAAGGGGCCTCATTGGATAGAAATCACTTCTCCGAAGTATTATTCGCTTTGAGTATTGTGTGTAAGTCTTCATGATTTTGTCATCGGTTAAAAGTCCTCTAAGTGGATAGAGAAGTGTGAGTGTTATTTATTATTGTCCTTAGTTTCAATTCCTCACAATGTGAAACTTATTGGTGTACTGGAACAGTAGTCCCTCTTCAAGGAAGGGTTTGTAGCTTATGCCTGTACATGACGCGCCGATGTACTGAGTAGATGTTCATAAACTACAGTTAATCAATTATAAAAGATTAGCATCTTTAAACTAATAAGTCAATTAATTAATGACACCACTATTTTTCTATGTCCTTTCCCCTATACTAATGTTAATATGGGACGGTTTGGAATGGAATCCAAACTATGTAATGATCATAGGAAGTTTGTTTTAACTTACATAATCAAGTCAGGATAAATACGATTTAGTCAATTCAAATCCATGTTTGTATTTTCTAACCATACAGCACACCTTTGTTTAAAATAGATCTTAGGAGGTTCACATAACATTCCACCATATCAATATCACAAGAGATAATTTTTGTGGTAAACAACATTGGAAGACCTTGACAAATGCAAACATTAAGGTAAGTGCATCTTTTATAATTGATGAATGATTATATCCTAAGTATATACAAACCACTACTTCTATAGTCAATCAAGTGTAGATTATTTAGTTACGTATAAATTATGAAGTTAAGTGCCTAATTTGAGTGACCAAATTGATTATTTACCAAGACTTTGGTTTGAGTTGAGTCGTTTACAACTTGAAGCAGACACAACTGTAACAGACAATCAACATGTACACAACAGATATATTTTCTTTGCAAATATAGAATGAAACATAAGTACATAAGAGTGGCTTTAGAATGGCTTAATTAATTATGAAATAATTAAGGCACCATCTTACAATGCCAGTTATGAAATAAGAACAATTTTCTATACCTTGGTAGCCTTGCACCTTCCAACAAACTTTATAAACTTCAATTCAATATTTTTTTGTAACAGGAAAATTTATTAAGCTAACAACCACAAGCTGTACCGGACGAGCGACAATAACGTACAAGCGGGGCACCGTACATAGGCAGCAGCCCCAATAAAAACCCGCACCACAGACGCACAGCTGCGCAGAAAAAACTGCAGCAGCAAAAAACATCCACTGCTGCTGCTAACAGCAGCAAACAGCAAACCCACACCACCCCAGGAGCGCAAAAACCAGAAAAAACCTGCCTGAAAAACAGCTCAGAGCAGCACTCAAATGGCCAAAACAGAACTTGTATGGACCAAAACGACACGCCACCCTTTAAAAAGCCCTCCTAGAGCCTAAACTTCAATTCAGTTAAGTAAATGTTTCCAATCAACATTATTATCCTATCAATCAATGAAACTGATTCTTTTAAATTTGTCAAAGTCATGTTTTCAGTCTTTGAGATCATTGGTTAAATACATAGCTATCAACAGTTTCCTACAATTTCTCCTATCTCTGTGCCTAACAGTTTAAACCAGCAATCAAATACTTATAGTTGTATGCATACCAATGCTAATATTAAGGAGTTTTGTAGAGTACCAATCTATTTATACCAAATAAGCAACCATACTGAATACAAATCCAACGACAAACAATTCCCTAATTATGACAGAAACTATAGCAACCTGAAAGATCTGATGGATTCAGCAAAAACAATTTATCTAGAGTTTTACTTTACTAATTATTAGAAGCAATATGAGGAGAGGGGAGGGTCATAATACAATGAAAAGAGATATTGCCATGTTAAGAAAGTCACGAGTTTGAGCCATGAAACCAATATCTTGCAAATGTAAGCTACTACTGCTACAAAATAGACCCTCAACGGGTTCGATTGAAATCCTTCTTTAGACCCCTACATGACAGTCATTCTACAGAATGTCAGAATCACAACATATTATAAATTCACACATATTTTGAGTATTGTCACTAGAATGAAAGTTTAGACCACTGTCTTATGCCAATTGCCAACCAAATACACAGTGCAAAACACAGCCTACCGTCTCATATCAGGATCAATACATTTTTTGAAATCTCAGGTACCTTTTTTAATTACTCGCCCACAATTTCTTAACAACATATATTTTAGTTTTGACTTTTCAAAGACAAATGACTAACTTTACAATATACACGATTAGTAAAACCAACCAGCGATGGAAAAATTAGTAGTTGATATATATCAACTACATTTAAATGCAAAGATGTTTCTTTTGTAAAAAGAAAATGCAAAGCTACTAACCCATCATATACATGTATGTATCCAATGAAAAAAGTCAATCATCAACAAAATGAAAACATATTTAACCATTCTCAAGAAACATGGTCGACATAGATGAGGAATGTGAGCATGCACTCAAACAACAAGGCATAAGACTGACTTGGAGTTAGGACCATATTAATTACAAGTGCTAATAAGGTAATAAACTATAACCATTTCTGAATTAAAATTATTTAACTTCCCCTTAAATAATTGTATCAATAACACTTTCAATAACCTCTTAATAACAAAGTAAAATCATGATGGAAAATTCAAAGCCAGAAAAACACTTATTTCGCCTTTCAAATGAACAAAAGGAAGTATGTGATACTTTATGAAACAGTAGACCAACCAGCCCAAGTATGATACTTTTCAAATTTATTTTCACATTACCAGAGATTGGGACAAAAGGTAAAAACCCATTGCACTTGCAGGGTGGACTAGAACCCGGGCCACTACACCAAAACACAACTGAAGGAACAATAAACACCCAACAACAGGCTGCTAACACAGTAACGAACCAGCCCACAAAAAGAAGCAGAAAGCAGACCCTAATACCCCCCAACCAAACACAACAAAGCCGCTGCAACAAAAAAAAAAAAAAAACAGGGAACCAAACAGAAGCCCTGCTGCCCCTCAAAAACCAGTTCACACACACCTCACTAGGTGAGTAGCCATTTGTGAAGGCAACAAGACACAGTGAAAATCCAGCTGAATAAGAAACTCATTAGGGAGATTCTAAGCTTAACATGTAATTCACATGCATACAGCAGTGCTTGTGTAATAACCTGATACAATAAAAACCAAATATAATAATAGAACCAAAATCAAAACTTGATTTCAGAGTGCATCACTCAGAACAGAATGTATACTTTCGTTTAAAAAAAGTAATTGTAATGAAAGTATACCACTACACATATTACATATTATTATCGACTTCAAAACAAAGATTAACCATATAACTACATTAAGATAGGACATATCAATCAGCATCAACAATCACCACCAATTGAGGTTCATAACCAAACCCTAAATTCAAATTTAAATTTCAGAGCATAACAAAAATCACTACCTCCATAAATTCATTCATGTAACAAGTAATCGAAATTCAAGCAATCAGACACCAAACAAAGAACATTTCATTTAAACACAATATAATTAAACAACTAATAATCTATTATATATCATTATCATTATAATAAAAGTCTACCACTAAACTTATTACATATTATTATCAATTTCAAAACAACCATTAACCTTAACCAGATAACTCCGATAACTTCTTCAACGTATCATACATAATCAGCAACCAACATCAATCAAGGTTCAAAACAAACCCTAAATTTCTCAAATTTAAATTTCAAAACACAAATTCACTACCTCAAAACCCTAATTCATCACTTATACTCAAAATTTGGCACAGGCGGTGCATCAAAACTCTCCAAAACCTTGACCTCACTTCCACCACCACCAATCTTCTCTTCCTCCTTTGCTCCAAAAATTCCACCAAAGCCACCAAACCACGGCTTCCCAGCGTTGTTCGAATCCGGATTTGAACTCTCCGGTCCAGGCATCTGTGCCCCCGGCGGCATATCCTCGATCATCATCGGCAAAGGCTGTTGAGCACTCAAAAACTTATTCAAAGCAATTCCAGCACCTTCAATTAGCGCTAAAAGCACACCACCAAACGCAGCGGAACGTGCCGAAGCACCTAAACCCTGACGCATAGAAAGAAAACCACCAGTAGCAGCACCAGCAACAATCGAATTCCATGGATCTTCCTTTTGTCTCACATAAACCATAGTACAATCAAAAGTAGAGAATAAACCACCCCAAACAGCGAAACTACCACCAATTCGAGGTGCGTTGAGACGAACAGCTTGTGTTGCGCCAGTGAAACGTGCTCCTTTGGGGGAGTTGTAGAGACCTTTGAGAAAATGGAAGGCGGAGCCACCGACGGCGCCCATACCAAACGCGCCGCCGATGTCATCGAGGATGCGATCGGGGCAAGGTTCTCTGGAGGTTTCTGGTGTTCCCATATCGCAAATTAGGGTTTCGGTGTGAGAAAGAGAAAGAGAAATAGAAAGGAAGAGAAAAAGGAGAATGAAATAAAGGGTCGAACGAAGCTCCCTTGCGGAATAAGCTGATTTTTCTTTTTGGTAACAAAATAAGCTGTTTTATATAAAAAATATAAAAAAAATTGGATTAAAAATATTTTAGATATTTGCCTCTGAAAATAGTTAAGATTTAAAATAGAAAAATAAAGTCAAAATTTTTTTTGTAGTTTTTGTGAACTCGAATGATATCTATATTTAGTCCTCGTAACATTACTTAGTTATTATGAATAAGGTAATCAGAACCGGACCGAACATAGAACCGGCATACTCATGGGTTCAAGGTTTAGAGATTCAACCGGGTTCAACTGGGGTTCAACCAGTGATAGTTAAATATAATTTTTTATTTATTTTATATATGCAATAATATACAAAATATTATAATATAATATTCATTAAAAGAATTCCCCAATCCTATCCCACAAGTTGATTTTTTTTTAACTTTCTTATTGAGTTTTTTATAATCATCTTATATTTTTGAATTATAATATATGATTATTTCTTTATCTTTGAGGGGTAATATATGATTATTTCAAATATATTTGTTTTGACGTGATGATTATTTAAAATGTTAAAAGCCTATTTAATAAAATAATTGTTAAGGCCCTATTTGGATTGGCTTATTTTGAGCTTATGTGAGCTTATCTACTCTCATAAGTCTTTTTAAAGGTGTTTAGGTAAATAAATAAAAATAGCTTATCATAGTTTCATAAACTGCTTATGTCATATTTTAATAAGCCTAAATTTCCAGCTTACCCTTCGGCTTAACAAAGAGCTTATGAATTTATGTAACCTTCTTCGGTTCTCTCTATAACCACTTTTTCAAAACATATTTTAATTAAAATGTTAGTTATCTTTGGAGGTACATGAATAACAAAATTGTTATATATTTATCTTACTAAAGTAACACACGTAACTAAGAGTTTTTTTATTATTTTTTTGAAGGAAGATTTTCATTATTTTTTTGTTACGTTACAAAATGAAACTGGATAAAAAAAACAAACTTAACTTGTCTTTTTTGGTAACAAACTGTACATTAATAGGTTTATTTTATTTTATTTTTGTTTTTAACTATTATTTATAAGGATTTTTTCAACAATGATGTAAGACCATTCTTAAAAAAAAAAAACAAATGGTGTAAGACTATTAAACTTTTACATACGTGATTATTTCTTACTATTATATTTATACTATTATACTTTTTTTAAAAAGAAAATTTATCATATATTATTATACTTGTGTATGATGATGTTTAGACTATTTATTTACATGTCTAATGTTAATTTTGTCTTATATGAATATTGATATATTTTTTAAGCACGAATATTGATTATACTATATATATAATTATAATTCATATATTATAATATTATTTTTTACATCTTGATTAATTTTATCAAAAAATCTTGATAATTGTGGTTCGATTCTTTGATTTTTTTGTTAAATTAAAAATATTTAAAATTTTGATAATTGCTTATGTAATGTCACATCCAAACACTTCAATTTATGTAAGTACTTCTTAGAGTACATATCCAAACATAAATAGCTTATCAAGTATAAGAGCTTATGATGTAAGCTCTAATGATATAAGCCCTAATGCTATAAGCATCTATATAAACTGTTTATCCAAACGGGACCTAAAACTGATGAATCATGCTCTTTCCCCAAACGGTTTCGCTCATTCCCAAGTGAAAAGACAATTTTGCCATTATGTGACTTAACTCACGTAGCGTGAGTTAACTCACGCAACGTGAGTTAAGTCACATTAATGTATTAACCAACGACGCTCAGTATTTCAACGCAGCAACCAATCTTTTTTTTTTTTTTGAACAAGAACAAATCAACCGATTGAATAAATTGAAATGTTTCTCGAGAAGAAAGAAACCTTTAGAACGACAGTTGTTGTTGAATAACTCAAATGCTTGCAAACCGATATCAATTTACCTTTAATTGTTGAATTACCACCCCTTTCTTTGGGCTATCAATTTGCAAACCGAGATCAATTTGAAACGATGTGTTGGCTTACCTCAATTTGAAACACAAAACACTTCCCATATATGTATGTGTGTATATATATTCAATTGTTTGCAAATCGATATCAATTTGCAAAACATCCCAATTTATGTTGAATAATTCAACTGTCAATGCAACATGAGTTATTGAATAAAAGGTTTTTGTTGAATTGGAACTCAATAGCATGTGAGAAAGAAACATTTTGCATTGAAATTTACACAACTGATTGTAACGTGAGTTAACTCGCGCTCCAGTATTTGTAAATCAACACTAGCGTGAGTTAACTTACGCTATAGTGTTTGTAAATTAACACTAGCGTGAGTTAAGTCACGTTGCGTAACTTAACTCAGTTTAAGTTTACACTAGCGGGACTTAAGTCACGTAAGGGCATTTTGGTCATTTCATTTTAGAATGAGCAAATCCGTTTAGGTAAAGAACAGGATTCAAAACTGATAATTGTTAAAAGTCATTTTGTCTAGGCCCAACATTACAACAACTTTAGTCAAGGCCCAACAATCTTTACAGCTTCCTCTTCCCTCAGATGATCGTTATCGTATCTCTAATTCTCGTCTTCTTTCTAAGATCTAGTTCTCCTTGTTACTTTTGCCACCCAAGCATAGTGTTTGCAGCCTACACGAAAAGTTCTCTGTCACCAACGTAGCATAAGCATACCGTTCTGTTTTTTTTTTATAAAGAAATCAAGGAACCACATTCCGATTTGTGCATCGGCTAAACCGCCGGTTTTCTGGTTTCCTGGTTCCGTATCCGGTTCTAACGTAGGACGGTTTTTTGTGTCGATCGAACCGAACATAGGTCTGATTTCCGGTTAAACCGGTTGGATCGGTCGGTCCGGTTTTAATTACCTTAATTATAAACATTGTTTTGTACATGTAAAAGTTTAGGTTTAATATGAATTATCAGTTTATTTATTCACTGTGTAAAAAAAAAAAAATCTTATTTATTCTCTGTATATGAAAGTTAGTGACCAGCAAAAACACAATCTTGTCCCATCTTAATTACTTGACACCTAATCATGTTTACACCCTTTTGTGTTTTTTTTTTAACAAAAAATCTTATTTTGAGGAAAGAAAAAATAATTGTGAAAATATTGAAGTTAATTTGAAACAAAATATATATTTCTTTTTTTTAATTAAATATATATATTCCTTTTATATACTCTTTTTATATAGTATATATTCCTTTTATTTTATTTTTTTAAAAGAAAGAAACTTATAGCATTTCATTAATAATAATAGTTTTAATACATTGAGGGATAACATAATAAATCATGGGACTAGCTAAGGATGTGGCTTCTCTTACTAGGGCATGAGCCGCCGCATTCGCTTGTCGCCTAATAAATTATAGTTATATCTAAACAAACTAAATTATTAAGGGGAAAAATATTTTATTACGATAAACAAACACAAAATAAATTTTGATTTTTTTATTTATAAATCTGTGGAAAAATAATCTTTAAATTATTGGATGTCAAAATCGTTTTATTTTAATCCGTAACAAACGGGCTCAAAATCTCTAAAAAAATAATCTCTAAATTATTGAATGTCAAAATCACTTATTCTCTAAAACTCTCGCCATTTTCATTTAATTATCATTTTCGAATGGTAGGATGAGATTAAGAAAATGCCTTTAAAAAAAATGAAATTAAGAAAGTGCATTTTTGAAGCTCTTTTTTCTATTAAACCCTCATTTTAATCTACCAATAAATTGTTTTTTTTAAACATATTTTCTTGTTTCAATAAATTTGTTCTTCAACAACAACTTTTTTTTTCTTCATTAAATTTGTTCTTCTAATTTACACTTGAATTTATTAACAATGTTATAATCTTATTTATAATATTCATACTCTTCATGCATTCATTGTTATAGATAACAAAAGTTTATTAAAAAAAAACAAAAAAACAAACTTGAGTTTTACAAATAAATGGGAGGAATCCATTATTGCTCCTAAAGAAGAAAAAAAAAAAAAAAAGGAATCCATTATTGTAAGTAACAAAAGTTTGGTTTAAAAAAAGAGAGCTTAGTTAAAGAAAATAACAAACTTGAATTTTTCAAATGCGTATAATTAATTAGTTTTATTGAAAATGAGTATGGGTTAGTGGTAAATGGTATCATTGACAAGCTGTACCTTAAAAAATAAAAACAACAGTTAAATAGAAACACAAAATCAAACATCAAACATCAATTAAATATGAACGGAGAGAGTAAAGTTAATAACCAAATTGATGTGCGGATTAGACAAGTATACCAAATCGCTTACCAAGTAATAAAGTGATACGTAAGGTATCGTATCCACATGGATTGTCGTTTCGTCCAAACAATTCGAGTTACTTATTTTTAGTTGACAAATAAATAAAAGAGTTAGAGATTTGCATTTTGTATATGTTTACAACATAGCAAGATACCTGTTTTTGGTTACAGAAAAGTAAGTTACAATTAAGATTCTTCGAATTCCTCCTATTTTGGTTACGGAAAAGTAAGTTACAGTTAAGGTTACTATGATTTTATCAAACACGCCATTAATTCAAATATGCATTAAAAAAAATTCTAAAGATTAAATTCAAATAGAGTTTAATTTCTTAAACTTGAAAAAGTAGAATATATTTTGTCAGAAAATAGTATAACCCCTACACTTGTTTTAGTTTACTTTTTATTCTAATTATTAAAATAGTTAAAAATAAACACAGCAACAAGGGAATTTTTGCGTCTTCGTTGATTTCACGCAAAAATGTGATTGTGCCATACAACATTATTGAAATTCTTATTTTTTTAATGACGTCAACAACAATCTTTATTATCTAAAAAGTTATTTAAATGTATAATTGAGATAATGAAAAAGTAAGGATAAATATACATATCTAGTTTGTTAAACTTTTTAAAGATAAATGAAAAAAAAAAACTAGACATATATATCATATTTGTTACATTTTTATTTTAATATTAAAATTTACTCTTATGATTAAAACCCATTCTTTTATATATATTGGTTAAACTTTATAAAAGTTCCTCCAAAATACGGTAAGGAGTCCATATAATTTAGCACGACTCAATTCTAAGAAAGTGTGTTATAAGCTCTCCCAAACATTTTTTGTGTATAACTATGATAAACATTTCGTTTCTCCACCATTTCTACTAGCTTTATCTCAAGTAAAGATTTCTTTCTACCCACATTTTTATTGTTTTTCAACCAATTAAAATACCTCATTTTTTCCTTTTTAATTGTGTATTTTCCTTTTAAATTCTATTCAGTCATAGACACCTTAAAATTGTAACAAAAACACCTTAAAATGAATTATTCACTTCATCATACTAACTGAATCTGCCCAATCGTAAATAAAAAAGAAACAAAAAATTAAGACAAATAGTAGGCAGCCAGCGTGCATGTATCTACAGGCATGTAGCAAGGAAAACCACATATTTATATTTATATTTTTTTAGTATTTATTATCAAATGAAAACCACATCACAGATCTGATCCAAAGTTTCATAATTGCTCAGAATCACATTAATTTTTTTTATAACATTTGGGACTCAATTATTAGTTCCCGTAATTGATCTTTTTTGCTATGCTTACACCATCCAAAATAGTGTAACTCTTAATTGAATGCTTATTAGTCGACCTTACATGTATATTGCTCTTTACTATTTTTATGCATTTTTTTACTGGTTTTAAATGTTAGTACCTAATATTAATTCAAAATCTACCCTACCAAAAAATTACTAAAGGAATTCTACAAATAACTCCACATAATTACATTTGGTATGTGACATTACTTCAATTTCTGACACGTCAATTTTATCAGATGGTTGGTTGAATTCATTAACAGGATTTCAGCTTTATGCGATGGTAGTTTATTTTGAGTGAATTCTAGTCCTATATTTTAGTTGCAGTACTTCATTTTTTGTCAATAGAACACATTAATTATGCATCGAGGCAGGTCCAACTTTTGCAGTTTAGACAGTACTGGATTTCAAGCAAAGGGAATTTATATTCATATGAGTGATTCTATAATCTGTACCAAACTTGAAAAATGCAGGGTGTATTGTATATATCTATCTATGAAGCAGCCACAAATAAATTAACATCAATAATAATTTGAGAAAATTGAATGATTGCACATTAGACGCTAATATAGAGACACGACATGTGTTGGTGTTAGGTCTCTATTAAACATATGACATATTAGACATTGGACATATTTTCAATATGAAGTGTCGGTGTGCTGCGGATGTATCTATTAATCATAACTAAATTTGAAGCATAGACATATAATTTATCTTGATCATGAGAAATGACATCAATACTACTAGGCCTGCTTTGCACATCTAATACCCAAACAAGCATCATTCTTAACACATTAACAACTAAAATTTCAAAGATTTTTTTCTACAAGATGTAAACTATCTAAATGACAACCAAGGAATTCATTGAGATTAATTTAAAGAGCACCATGGCTTACAGTTGCATTCTTCATGCTCCCAAAAGGATAGCACCCTCTAAATCCATTTAAAAAGTTATTTTTCAAAGAAGTTGAAGAATGAGGAGATCTTGAGAGGCTTCCATCTCTTGTTGAAAACGACGACGATGATGATGACGACGACCAAGATGATGAAGAAGAAGAAGGTGACACATTATGAGATTTCCTTGAACCTACAAGCCTAGGCAAAATGGTAAAAAATATGTTGTTGACTTTTGAATTTCTTCTCTTACCATTGGACTTGTAGTTATTACTAGAATATGAAGGTGGAGGTGTGAGAGGAGGCAGAGAAGTTTCTGACAAAGGATGTTTAGGTGTTCCTGGTTGTGCCTCCCACATGAAAGGAACAGCAACAGATGTTTCCCCATAATAGAACACTCTCCTTGAAGATGAGTTGGCATTTGAGGTTTCCTTAGACATTAGCCTAGAAAAAAACCTACCATCTTGTGTTATTCTGAAGGACATTTCAGATGGATGATGATGATGATGATTGACAACATCATTCAAAACCATTTTAGATTGGAAACTATTTTTGAGTATCTCTAGCTATCTTAAAAACTTAGATCTAAAAAAATGCCTCTAGATTAGAGTCAAATGACATCTACATGTGTAGAGTCTAGGGGCATTATTATCTTATGGTTCTGACTCTAAGGCAATATAAATAGAAAGTTCACGTTCTTCAACATAAATAAAGAATGGAAATGCTAATAGGGGAATAGAGTAATTTTGGAAGGTGGTTATTTTTTGACATTAAGGCATAGTTGTGAATCAAGAAAGTGGGGACTATGTTCAATTTTATAATTATAAATGGGTATTTTTCTTTTGGAACGGGACCAATTTAATTCTTACGAATTTAATGCCTGAAATTACTTCTTTCCCACTTAATTGATTGTGTAGCTGCACCATTATTTTTGGAAGCTTATGAGCCATTGATTTGGAGATTGATGCATACCTGTGG
Organism: Medicago lupulina; assembly: GCA_958299785.1. Taxonomy (NCBI): domain Eukaryota; kingdom Viridiplantae; phylum Streptophyta; class Magnoliopsida; order Fabales; family Fabaceae; genus Medicago; species Medicago lupulina. Next base: position 20,461,756 of record OY283144.1, on the reverse strand, counting down.
TGGAGCATGGAACACTTATTAATCAGTAAAGTCTAGTACATCATATCTACGGTTAACCATCATTCATCAGTAACAATTGTATGAGCAAATGCATGGTACACGTGTTACGTGCTCGGGCCCATTGTAGGATAGATACTCTACTGTGAGGGTGCATGCAAGTTATATTGCTCCCCAGCAATCATTTACCGCATGATTAAAATTAGAGGGTGATGTGCTGATTGCAGCGGAAATCCGTACACATTTCATTTTGTTACACTCATCTTAATAAAAAGTTGACTTAAACATCGGAATGCTTGTATATACAACATCCCATCAAGATGCAACACTGATATCCTCCTACGTGCTTCATCAATTTGACTGTCATTTTTGATCTATCTCGGATGAGTGCTCGAATTCAAAAAGACCTATTTAAAAGTTTCACTTTTGGTGAAACATATTTTGCTTATACAATTTTTTAGTCGATCAGACTATAACCACATATTTAATTGACTCAATTTTTTGCCAACTTTGTATCATGTAAGTGTAACTGTTGTTAGATCTATCAAAAACAAAACTATTTAGAACTTTAAACATGTATAGTTGTCCACTCACTCCAAATAAAAATAACTGGTCACAAAAATATTGTTGAACATAGGGAAGGGGAATTTGTTGTTTAATTATGTTACGGATGAACACTAATAAATGAAAACATGTCATGGTCCCCATGACCCCATGAATGAAAATTTTTGTTGGCAAATTGGGCAGTGAAGGTTAGTAGTACACGTAAATGTACAGAGAGAAACAAAAAACAAAATCAATGTCTTGTCGAGGCCTAAGCAGAACTCATACGTACCCTTCAAATGTCATCTGCCCTTCCCAATTTTCAAACCATTCACATATACTATATGAAATTTTTTCTTCGATCTGAAAAAGATATTTTCTATATTCAAATAAATTTAATGAAATTCCAACAAGAGTAACAATAAACGAACTGTGACGCTAACAATTCCCCCTCATAACATACATTATTGAGGCAAGAAACAGATATCATAGTACCTTCTATTTAACCATTGAGGAGAAGGGTAATCAGGGATAATATTTCCTTTTCTTCCTACCCCCTCTCCTCCAAACTCACAAACGAAGCATAAAGGATCAAGAGTAATTTAAGCTTACTTTCATATCTAATATTTATAATAATATGTTATTTTGCCCCCACCTCAAAATTCTTGGATCTGTCCCTGATAACAAGTGGTAGAAATAGATGACATTGAGAGAAGAAGACTTTGAGAGTTTATTTTTCTTCATAATACAAAATACTTCTCATTTGAGGGAACTAAAAAATTATATTAAAGGAGTTTTTTTTTTTTTTTTTTTTTTGGTTTGGAGGATTTAAATGAATTCTTCAAATTTAATCTATGTAGTTATAATATTTTTAAAATTAAAAATCTATTAATCATAAGCGTTAATTTTTTCATTCTCTAAAGAATTACTGTTTCAAAAAATGAGAAAGATTTTACCAATTTTTTTCTATATTTCCAACCCTCCAAGACCTTCCACTCTCCTCCAAACTCTCAAACAAAACCTTACGTTATTTTAAGATATTCATTTGGTCCTTAAGTTTTTTTTTTGTCGTTTTCTTACCACTAAAATTACAAATGTTAGACACTCTAATCAGTTAAGTTTTTTTGTTTCATTTTAGTGCTTTAGTTATAAATGTTAGTATCTAATATTGATAACTTAAGAGACTAAAATATCTTTTCAATTATATTTTAAACAATTATATTGTCTAATATTTATAACTTAAAAACCAAAATAAAATAGAAATTGTTTAAGTGACTAAAATGTCTAACATTAATAATTTTATAGAGTTAATTAAAACGATAAAACTTAAACATGCATAAACATACAATATTATTATTATTATTTTAGTTTCAACTAATATTTTTAAAAGGTCACATAGCGGAGGCAATACCATATTTTATAGTTGAAATACCTATACCTATTCAATAACTACTTAAGAAAAAAATTAAGCAAGTGGGGGCAACTGCCCACAATACCCAATCTGCTTGAGGGTAATACTCCCTCCGTCCCTTAATATAACCCCCTTTTTATTTTTTTTTGTCCTTAAATATAACCCTTTTTTCAAATTACAACACACATTAATTATTTTTTTTCATATATACTCTTATTTAATACTACTACTAATTCTAAAATTACAATAAATTGACTTTTCACATTATCTCTTTATTGAGGGTAATTTTGTAAAATTGTAATATAAAACAGACACATTAACTACATCAACTATATTTCTTAAGAAATGTGAAAAAAACAATAGGTGACTATATTAAGGGACGGAGGGGGTAGCAATTTAATGTCATAGTAATGAGATGAGCTGTAGGATCAGCTAGTTCTGTGATTTTCTAATTAAGTGCTATTGTTATGCATGGTTTTGAGCTCTTGGATTTGATTATTTGAACCCACCTTACAACATCACACTTTAATGTGATAGTACCCGATTTTGGTGGATTTTCGCACATGTTCAATACATTTTTTGTACACTGATTGGATCTGTATAAACGTATAAACTAAGTGGACTCAATTCGTCCAAGCATATTATATGACCAAAGGAGCAACAAATAAACAATAATTTAGCATCAAGCTATCAACCACCTTATTGATTAATTTGATTCCGTTCAAAAAACAAATTTAATTTGATATGTTTGTTGTTTTAGCTCTGCATGTGAGAATTGTACAGGGTGCGGTCCACTGAAATGTACTCGTAGTATGTATAGGATCAGTGTGTATTAATATCATATCATTCTATTCACTCTTCAGCGATCAAACCGGGCACCAACATTCAGAGCCAATGGATTATGGAGCTGTATGTCCTACTCTGAAACACGAATTTAAGGCAGGCATTTTGTTCTTCTTTCTTCTCTGAGGAACACATAGAGTGTCAATTATAATATACTATTAAATGATGTTAGAAATTGTTGCTAACTTGTTACTTGTTCCATTCCAATGGTTAAAACTGCATTCCTTTTAAAAAAAAATTGGAAAGAGAAAATTACACTCATCTCTCTTATTAAATTACTAATGGGATGAAAAAAAAAATGGACACCATTTTCAGTTAACTTTTTTATTTTTGAAAGAGAACTTTCCATTAGTTAATAGGAATTCTTAAATTACTAATGGGATGAAAAAAATGGCAAAAGACATCTATTGTCGAATCCACCAACGATGACAATCCACTAATGTCGTTAATCAAATTGAAATATGAGTTTAGGTTTGGATCAAACATTCAACAAAGGTGAATTCCATATATGCTAGAATTGCAAACTTTTGACCGTTAGGCCCCCAAAAAAAAAACCATTACATGAACTCCTCTCATTTTTATCACTTCACCTTCACATGCTGTTCTTCTTCAATTCCTCAATCTTTTGAGCGATTGGATACTATTGTTTTTCTTTGTATACTTCTATCGATGATTGTGTTGCGTTGGATATCATTACTTTCTTTCGGTTTGCAACATATTCATCTTGAACATCAATAATGCCCCAACATATGCCGGACAGCCATAATCCCTTGAGCCAATCCTCTTTGTTGAATGCTTCATCCAGATACTCATTTTTGGATTTGATCGATGATATTAGTGAATTGACTATAAATAGTGGATTCAACAATGACGATTTGTCTTTTACATTTTTTTTTTAGAGTCTTTTACAATTTCTTTTTGGCCATTTCATTAATAATCCAAAAATTCCTATTAACAAATGATTCTCTAACAAAAAATTAACGGAATATTAAGAGAGGTTAACATAAATTTTAAAACCAGAGAGAGTATCGATGTCATTAATAGACCTTGGAGGAGATGAGTGCAATTTTTCCTAAATATAATAAGTGGCTTCTAGGCCAAGGCATTAAGCAAGTCTCTCATCACCATGAACCATGTAAAAAATGCGGATTCAAGAGTTTACTACGGATTTTTATTTTTTGGTTGGTTTCATTAGTTTTTCGGCCTAGCTCAAACAGAAGATGTTGATGCATGTGTAGAATGTATAAAAAAAAATGACATGGAAATTGTGTCATTTTCAAGGACTATAATGAAGATGAATGAGATGACAAAACATGATAAATTTTAGGGGTGTTCAAAACCGAACCAACTCAATAGAAAAACCGCAAACCAATCCAATCCAAACTGAAACTGCAAAAAATCGCACTTGGTTCGGATGACTTTTGCACTGAACCATACGGTTCGGTTTGATTTGCGGTTTGCATCTCAGCAACCAAACCGCAAGAATAATAAATATTACTTAAACATGTAATAACCCAATTACATAGCCCAAGAATAATCTCTTTTGATTCGATTTTTTCATTGTTGCACCATCATGTTCGATTCTAATTCCTTTTCATCTCTTTCAATTCATTTTCAATGATGAATTTGTTTCTTTTTCTTCCCAATAATTTGTTTCATGCTTATGTTTCTTCTTAATTTTATCTATTTTGATATAAGTTTTACCTAATATTTTATCATATAAACAACAAAATAAAATGTCCTATGTTTATTTTGTAACAAGTTGGCAATATTATAGTTAATGTAATATTTTTTTATCTCACGATGAACCGCACAAACTGAACCAATCCAAACCGCATTGGTTTGGTTTGGATGACTTTTTAAAAATGAACCGAACCAAACCAAACCGCATGTTTTTTTATCTCGCGGTTTGGATGACTTTTATGCTCAAAACTAAACCAAACCGCACCGCGAACACTCCTAATAAATTTATCAAATTCACATAACTCGCAACCATAATAATTAGAAAACGATGAAAAAAATGCACCGTACAAATCCTTCGTACAAGAGAATTGATTATCCTTTCTCCACTACGAACGATTTCTCATACATTATCAATTGGGTTAATATGTCTTTACCCCCTGTAATTTGGACGAGTTCCGGTTTACGCCCCTGTAAAAAAAAAAGTTTAGATTTCAACCTTGTAATTTAAGATTCTTTCGTTTTAGACCCTGATGCTGACGTGGCATGCTGAGTGGCGCGCTGACTGTGCATATTTGATTATGTGGCACGCTGACTGTATAATTAATTTTTTATTTTATTTTTTTAAAATAAAAAATAATATAAATGAAGTTATATTAATTGAAAAATAAAAAATTATTTTAAAAATCAGAAAATTAATTTTTTAGAATAAAAAAATCGTAAAAAAAATATTTTCGAAAAAAATAAAAAATTCTGGAGTTTAATTTTTAAAATTTAAAAAAACCAAAATTTAGGAAAACAAATTTGAAATTAAAATTTTTTTCAGGAAAATAAAAAATTTCTAAAAATAAGAAGAAAAAAAATCTGGAATTTTGATTTTACGAAAAAATAAAATTTTGAAAAATTCAGGAATTTTTTTTACTACGAAAAATATTTTCCAAAATTTTTATCTTTTGTATAAAAATGAAAATGAAGCTTTTTAATTACGAAAAAAAATCTAAACTTTTTCGAATTATATTTTCTAATTATTTTCGAAAATTTTGAAATACATTAAGTTCCAAAAATTTTCATTTTCATAAAAAATAATTATTTTTTTCTAATATTTTAGTTTTGAAAAAGATTTTATAAAATTTTAGGAAAATTTTTTTTGAATTTGTTTCTGTTTTTTTAAATTTAAAAAAAAATCTGATTTTTTCTTCCGATTTTTTCAATTTTAGAAAAAATAATCTGATTTTTTTTTCTATTTTTAAATTTAAATGAATATAAAAAATTATTTATTTTTTAAAAAAGTCTAATTTATTTTCGTTTTTTAAAAAAATCGATTTTTTTCTTATTTTTTAAAATAAATTTTCAGTTTTTATTTTTATTTTTTATCTTTTTAAAATAATTTTTTAAACCATTATACACATGTCAGTTTTTAAAAAAATAAAAATTAAAATAATTACACAGTGGTGTGTCACGTCAGCGTCCATTACACACGTGTTAGGTTTTAAAAAAAATAAAAATAAAAATAATTACACAGTGGCGTGCCACGTCAGCGTCTGGATGGGTCAGGGGTGTTTTGTGGAGAATCTTTATATTACAGGTGTGTTTTGTGGAGAATCTTCATATTATAGGGTTGGAATCTAATTTTTTTTTTACAGGGGTGAAAACCAAAACTTGCCCAAATTACAAGGGGGTAAAGACATATTACCCCTTATCAATTATCATGGTAATCTTCCTTTATTTGTGTGATTTTAAAATTTTATCATCTCCTTTTTCTCTTTCAACCAAACCCCTTTGTTGACATCTCACAATTGAAGAAAACGTTAGCCCACTCACTCACACTATTACACCCATGTTACCAGATAGATAAACTTTTTTGAACAAATAATTTATAGAGTAGTGATATTTGAACAACTCATTTTAGATAACTTATGTGACAACCTCCTTTTCTCTCTTTTCATTGGTCAAAAACAATGGAGAGAGAAAAAGGAAGGAAGAGAATAAAAGTATAATGTGAGTATGAGAGAGAAAGTTGTCAAAAGGTTGTCACAAAGTGGTTGTACAAATATCATTTTTCTAATTTATAACGTTTGGTACTTTTCAAAAGAAAAATAACCTAAATGATTTTTTTTTGAATGATTAAAGTATGGAAAATGCTAACGAGTGTCAGCATTGTTTAAGCATAAAAAAATAGTAACTTTTATATTAAAAATCATGTATTTACGACTTTTACATGTGTTTGACTAATACTTTCAAAACAAAAGTTCTTTTTTGTGAATTTCTTAAACAATACCTTTAAAGTATTGCATTTTAAATATCATTGATTGATTGATATATTTGACGTAAATACAATGAGATTCACAATTATCTCTTTTGGGTTCAATTTATTTGTACACTGATCTTCATTAACTTCATCTTATCTAAGTTTTCGAGCATTTTCCAACATAACATTCACGTCTACACAATGCATCCAGCACAAATCTAAATTAAAAAAAAAGAAGAGCAATTGCATAATCTAATCTAGGCATGACATTGAGCCGGGGCGGGGACGAGTTTTACCTTCTCCGTCCCCATCCCCGACTCTCATATATATACTCATTACCCTACCCATATCGAACGGGGATGAGGAATTGAATTTCATCCCCGTCCCAACGAGTTTGGGTATCCCCACCTCATCTCCGTCCCCACAATGAATTATTTTTTTCAATAAAAAAAATGTTTTTTAGCCTTGAGGGAAATTTTGTAATGCATTATCCAATAATATGCTTATTTTAACATTCCATTGATTGAATGATTTTGTTGCTTCTTTAAATATCAATTGCAAATTTTAGAACATGGCAAATATCAATGGATGATAAAATAATTTTTTGCAATGAGACAGGTTTGGGTATGGATTCAGGGTGGATACTTATATCCCCGTTACTCGTCTCGTACCCGTGTTTTGAAATCGAGGAAAACCCAAAACCATACCCAAACTCAGTTAAAGTGGGGAAAATTCGTCAAATTGGAGTTGGTTTGGACGGGTAATCGCGGGTATGGATTTTATTGTCATGCCTAATCTAATCCGACTCAATTTCAATTGCTAGTGGGGTGCACAAAACGGCGTCGTTTCATTTCACTAGCTCCAAACAACATAAAAAACCTTTCCCCCGCCAAAAACTGAATCACACCATAGCAACGCAAATCACGCTGAAAATCGAACAGTCTCTTTCCTACGTGTCAATCCTTGATTAGTCCCAACACTCAACAATCGTAACCACCAGAAAGCACACACTCATAAACACAAAAAAAGCGTTCCCTTTTCTTTTTCTTTTCTTCTTTCATTCACTGAGTTTCTAACTCGGTCCCGCGACACCATCATCACGCTTGCATAAATTCCACCAATGGATCTTTCTCGAGACTCCAATCTTCATCACTCTTTTCGATGCTTCTCTGAAACACGCGTTTGCGTTCTCTTCTTTCCATGGAAATGGCCGAAACTCGCTATGCCGCCGCCGACACGGGAAGCGGAATTAGAAAGGCGAATTTGCGAGCTGAGATTGATACATCGCCGCCGTTCGAATCAGTCAAAGAGGCTGTCACTCGCTTCGGTGGAAGTGGACCTTGGATTCCTCTTTACAGACTTGGTGAAGCTTTTGTATGTTTTTTTTATCTTAATGTTTCAATTTTTGAGTTCATTTTTTAAGATAATCATAATGTGATTTCACTTCTTAAACGAATTAAGTTGCTTGCTTGCTTAAGCTTAATATCATATTTTTATTGCTAATGTATCTTATGAGCTACGATTCATAATAAGATTCAATTCACGATTCGGAAATTAGATCTTCCGATTTGTTTAATGCGTTCATTTTCGTTATACTATTGTCTGTCCTTATTTTCCTGACAAGGAGATGCAATTTTAGTTCAATTTACCTTTCGGAATGTCAATATCAAAGGTACTATACGGAGAGATAAGATTAAAATTTGAGAAATGACTTGTTACATAAGCTATTATAGTAGAATGGTGAATGACTCTAAGACTAGTATTCCCTATTACTACATTATTTGAAACCAAGATACTTATCGTGCAGACGTGTCACATGTGTCATTATCTTTTGGGCCAGAATTGGATTTTTCCTATCAGGCTGGATAGATGTTTTGTATGGCAATTTATTGGTTTATGGAGGAGCGAAGTATTAAGCTTAAGTTGTTGGGTGAAAGCACATGAATGATTTTTATGTGTTGATCTAGTTGGATTAGTTTCTTCTAGCTTATGGAAGCCTCTCAACTAAACTGCCATAAGTATTTGGTTTTTAACTTGAGGAAAAGCCCTTATAAGGTTATATGTATTTATAGAGAAGTTAGAAAGGGAGCCTTTAAAATGTTGAGGCATAGTGGTTTATTTGTGTTTATATGAGAAGCCATAATTTAAAAGACTCGAAATCAGTGCAGATATGTAAGACCATTTAAATTTTTCTTTTCATGGAAGCGCTTGTTTAAAAGTTTATCTGAACTATTTTTTTGGCCGTTTATCCAAACTAGAGTTCAATATGACGCATTCACTTATGCAACAGCCTTTTGAGCTCGTGGACAATACACATGTCCATTTATTTTTGTGCTGAGATTTAACTTATTATTTGAGAAATGGGGACAGCAAGAATCGATCTCTAGTCCACCAAGGCGGATCTGATACCATATAACTTGACCATCTCTAAAAATCTTGAACTGTTTGGTGAAGACACACAAGTGTCTTTTATCATATACCTCTAACATAAAGAAGGTAATTTCTTTTGATCGCGTGCAATATCTGCAATGATTTGGGATCTATGACTAGTGGAGAACATATAGATTTTTAGATATAATTTCTTGCCATTATCGGATCTATCATAGGAAATGTTCTTAACAACTTCTTTAAGATGCTAACGGCTATTTAGAGGGATTGGCAACATAATTCTCATTGATATCCTTGCAGAATCAGAGGGATTGCACTCCATTCGCATTTGTCCAGGAAATCTTTTATTCTCTTTCTATTTCCCCCTTGTACTTCCCTGTATGATTGATCTATTTAAATATAGCATTTCTTTTTACATTATTGATGCCTTTCCTTTGTTAGTATACTTGCTGATGTAGAAGAATATTGTCATTAGCAGAACTATTTTGAAGATTTTGATTTAAAGAAAGTGGAGGAACAAGCAGCAGAGTTGGAGAAGGATTTGATTGTCAAAGAACTTGAAACACTTGATGTGCTCGAAGAACTAGGTGCAACCAAAAGGATTGTGGAGGACTTAAAGCAGCAGCTACAAAAAGAAGCATTGAAATTATCCGCAACTCCAGATTTAAATTCTAATGAACAGGTTGGAACTCCTGTTATTAAGGAGATGAATAAAGAAACTAATGGGAATAATGCCAACAACAATCAAGAACAGACATTGCATATTCCAAGTTCATGCTCTATGTCATCACCTGATATGATTTTAATGGACTTGAAACAAGCCAAAGTGAATCTTGGTAATACTATGAATGAACTTGAGGCGATACAATCGTCTGTTGAATCTTTAAATGAAAAGATGAAGAAGGAGAAAGTTTTTCTGGAGAAGACACGCGAAAAGCTAGCATCAAAGTTTGCAGCTGTGTCTGCTCAAGAGAAGGAACAAGAGCAAGCAAGGTTGAATTCACCATCATCTAATGTGGAATTCACTTTTGATAATCATGCAAATATGAGGAATTTCAATTGTGATTCTGAGCAACACAATAAAATGGTTGAGACAAGATCTGAAGTTTCAAAGCCCTTATCTGTGTATCAAGAGCAAGCAAGATTGAGTCCACCATCATCTCATGTTGAATTCACTTTTGATAATCCCGCAAATACGAGGAATTTCAATTGGGATTATGAGCAGCACAATAGAATTGTTGAGACAAGAAGATCTGAAGTTTCAAATCCCTTATCTGTGTATGACGAGCACAGTTTTAGTGTTAAGACCGCTGAGATGAGGTGGCTTGCAGCCAAAAAGATGGAAGAAGCTGCAAAGGCAGCAGAAGCTATTGCTCTTGCTGAAATCAAGGCTCTATCTGGCACTGAGAGATCATTTGAATTCGCTCGGCCTGAACCTCGGAAAGTCACTTTTGCTTTAGCAGAAAACTCTCCTCTGAACCCCAAGGCTATGATGATGCCTGAGGATTCAACCCTGAAGAAGGTAATAGATTCGAAGTTTCAAATTGATGAAACAAATATTTCTAAGCTGACTATTTTGAAAAAGCTGGAGGAGGCATCCGAAGAAATTTTACAAAGCAAACAAGTCTTAACTGATGCTTTAAACAGAATTGAATCTGCAAATAGAAAACAACATGCTGCTAGGGAAGCTCTGCGGATATGGATACCGGAGGTTGATCTAAGGGAGAAAGCAGTGTATAACTCTTTTAACTTTGACAAGTTTAATCAAGCTAGAATTCGTCGAGATTCTTCTTTACCAGATGTAACCAGGTCAACAACAGGAAAAAATAATCAAAAGCCTGTTTCAAGGCCAACAACTTCAATGAGAGATGTACTTAGCAGAAAGCAAGTTCCTGAAGGATATGCTGCAAGAAAGGAGATGGAAGAGCATACTGAAAGGCGAAAGGTAGCATTGAGCCAAATGCTTCGAGCACTGAGGGAAGATCTAACCCTTTCACCAAAAGCCGAGAAAGATCATGAGAGCGATCAAAAGCAGTCTGTGGCACCGAGGAAGAAGTTTGGGTTCATCCATATATCACTCCCTATGGCTAGGCCAAGTAAGAAAAGGACATGACATTTTCGTTCTAAATTATCGTCACTGCGTTATTCATGATTCATTATTGGCTCATGTGTTTGATTTCCTGTTATTTATGTAGAATAAAGTATGTGTGGTGTGACTGGTGTCTGATTTTGTTAAATATGTTGTGTTTGAGACTTTGAGTGAAGATGTATATTCTGGAACTAGCTTTTTGTGGAGCTAGTAGATTATGTTATTCTCATTGGGTGCATTAGAGTGATGCCGAGTTTATTCTCTACAGGGTATAGAGGTCTTACCATTGGTTAGTCTGATTGTAAAATTGTCGGAAATATCATGATCTTGTGGATGCCCTGTTGTACTTGTACCAATATAAATAAATTTATATTTATATTTTTTTGGAGGGAAAATAAATTTGTATTTGTTGATCTATATTATTGGAAACTTCAAATCTTCAAGACAAATTTTAATCATTAGATGCATGAAATGAGAAGTTTATGTTTGAAATCTAAGCGAGATACATACAAAATGGTAAATCGTTAGATGCATGAAATGAGAAGTTTATGCTTGAAATCTAAGTGAGATACATACAAAATGGTAATTTGAACATTTAATAATAAACAATTATGTTCAAAAAAGTTTTAGATGAAAGTAAACATGAAATTTTTTTAAGCAAACAAAAATTAAATTAATAAAAAACAAATGAGTACAAAAGTTGGGGCATAAAATCTGATCTCAGTAAGTCCACATTGTAGGTTAACTCGTACGGGCTAAACAAACAAATAATCAACATAAGTGGATTCAAGGCCTAATCAACCCTACTATCAAGGGTACAACGATCAGGAGCACAATCCAATACAACCCGCATACGTGAAATTAAGTTGAATCAAAAGAAATAAAATGTTCCTAGTTGAATCAAAAGAAATAAAATGTTCCTAATAATTTTACATTTAACTTAACATAATAGACATATAACCAAAGTGCCCCTACCGAGATATTATATATATTTTATTATAAATAGGGTCCAAGCCCAAGGGATATCTAACTAATAACCGAGTGAGTTGAAACGACAAGAGCATGAATTAATAAAAACATGATTAAACTCTTGTCAAAAAATAAAAAATAAAAATATGATTAAACTATCAATTTAATCATTAAACTATCAGTCACGCTATTTTAGTCTATAAATTATACTAAAAATATGATAAGTAATCCTTAAAGTACATGAAACTGGTCAATTTAATCTCTAAAGTATACAAAAATTCTTCAATTTTGTCATAACATTTTAGTTTTTTTAGAGGATCTCTAACATCTTAATAATAAAGACTAGATATACTTATTTTTATATTTTAGCGACTACTTGTATATTTATACAATTTAGAAATTAAATCGAAGAGATAAGACTCGAGTAAGATTTTTGATGGAGGTCAACACAAAATAATAATAATAAATAACTAGATTTTTGACTCGTGCGACGTACGAGTATTCTCGACTATAATAGAGACCAATAAATAATCTTTAACTCGTAAGATCGTTGGTCGATCAATAAACGTAAATTAGATTATTGGAGATACAATATTACAATCAAATGATAATAAAAAAAAATATATAGAAAAAAGATAAAAAAAATACAAAATTATATTGTTGCACGGGTCAAATTTATTTATTACTTTTATAGTTAAACATAAAAAATTAATGCAGTTCATGGTTCCTAACAAATTACTTAAGATAGCCGAGTTTGCATGGAAATTAGGGGTATTCTGTTTGTAAACGTATTAAATAAGTTTACAACAACTTGTCAAAAAAAAAAACTACAGAAACAATATGTTAAGTTGTTGCAGACCTAATAAAATTAATAAATAATAAAGATAAGGATTAAGATATTTATTAATTTTTTGCTTTGAAAAATATTCATGGTTATTAGAGAGAGAAATGAAAAACATATATCATGCAAATTTAGAGCCAAAATTTTAGGATAGAGTTGTTGCAAACGAGATTAGTGGAGGAAAAAAATTAGGTTAAGACTTAACAAAATTAATAAATAAAGATTTTTTGAAAAAGAAAAAATAATTAAATTGATGGTCGATTATAAAAATATAAACCTATTTAGGTATTTTTCCTATTCTTCCTTAAAAAAAGAAGGTATTTTTTCTATTCTTATTACATTTTTTATTTTATTTTTTGGTCAAATTCTTAATACATTTTTAATCAATTTAATACATTCCTGGTCAAAAACAAAATCACTTTAATACATTTTAGAATAGATATTTCCTTATCTTATGTTTTACCAAAAAATATGTTCCCTTTATTAGAAAAAGCTCGTGATTAGTCACGTGAGTAGGCAAATAGCCACTACAGTATCCACTACACTACTACCACCACCACCCACCAGGATGCACCACGATCACAAGTATTTTTCATTTTTTTTGACCAAATTTTGTTTTTGACCAAAATAATTATCCACAATCCCTTTTGTCAAAAAAAAAAAAAATATAAACAAAATTATCCACAATCACGATATTTAAATTAAACCTCAAAATAAATAAATAAATAATAAATGAAATTTATGAAAACACAAACATAGAGTGAAACCAAAACCGCAGCAAAAAACATCATCATCTTCTACTTCTCTCTTGTTGTTCGGTTTCCGTAACAACAACGTTGTTGCGTGTCGAACAATAATGAACTCCACTTCTTTCTCCAATTGCAGAGCCACTTCTCATTCAATTCCTCTCTCTCACCCTTCTCGTCTTCAATCTTCTCCTTCTCCCAATTCATTGGTGCAATTCTTGTATTTTTTTTTTTAACTTTTATGTTCATTTATGCTGAATTTTTGTTAATTTTTTTTTACTTGTTATTGTTTTTTCAGAAATTTAAGCGGTTGGGGTTGGTTAAGAATCGGTTAATTACCCGTTGTACTTCTGGGTCTGATGAATTTGGTTCTCTTAATGGAATTCAAGTAACACCTAATAAACTTTTTGTGCAAGAGGTAACTCTTTTACTCATTTTTTTCATTTCAAACTTTGTTATAGTGTTCAAATTCATGTTATTCATGTTAAAGATTGTTTTTTTATTGGTCCATGTGGTTGGTGTTGTTTCTTCAATTTCAGGCTATTGGGGCTGAATATGGGGAAGGATTTGAAACTTTTAGGGCAGATGGACCGTTGAAAGTTGATGTGGTAAGGAATTTTTGTCATCATAAATGAATTTTTTGTAAGGAAGTCTATACTGTAATTGATGATTGAAGTATGGTAATTTTTGTTGAAAATAGGACTATTTGAATGATAAGTTACAAGATGGTATTCTTCAGCGTATACGCTATGCTATGAAGCCAGATGAAGCTTATGGTCTTATCTTCTCTTGGGATAATGTGGTGGTAAGTTTTTTTAATTCTGATAACCCAAGTTTTCAGTTGTTTTTTTTGGACTGAAACGTGTCACATACTCACATCAAATGGTTTTCTTTACTATAGTATTTTTCAGTGTTTAATTTAAGGCATGTTAAGTTATGCAAATTGTGTTTCTGGCATTTATTGATATATAACATGTATTATGTGGATTGATCGGGTTGTTAATTATTGTAATCAAACACAAACATGGACACGGGACACTATACAACACTGACACATAGATTTTGGTAATAATTTAAGAAATGGAAGTAATCAAAATAACACAAATGTTGGTTTCGTGCCGGTGTCCGACACTAGCATGTGCTGGACATTGGACATGTCTTCGGTCTGAAGTGTCGATGCTACCAAGATTACATGTGGCTGTGAGACAAAAAGTACAAATACCATACAAGACATATATTGGTGCACCACAAATCTTAAGTCAAAACTTAAAAGAGAGAATCAATACTTTATAAGTCAACATGAGTTATCATTAAGTCATCATAAAATGTTGTATATTTAATTCTTGCGGTATTTTCGTGTCTTTATTGGTATAAAGTTCAGAAAAAAGGGAAAACTACACAATACAACCAAAAAGTGTCTGTGAAGTGTTTGACTGATAGAGTGTACAACACGACAAGGCTACTCTTTTTAAAGTGTCAGAGCTTCCTTGCTTGTGGAAGTGAGAGAAACTTTTACAACTGTTGGTTTTTGAGAAAAGAGAACTTGATTCCACTGCACATAATATTGTGAATTCACTCAGTTTAAATGAGTTATTGCTTATTATCTGGTAACTGAATGCAATTTGTTTCAGGCTGATACTCGAGCTCTGAAGAGGAAGGCATGGAACCAGCTGGCTTCTGAAGAGGGTATGTTAATCGTTTTGATTGAGTTTATACTGTGTAGGACGTAGATGGATTTTGATTTTTAGCACGCCCTTTACTTATTCTTTAATTATGTTATATATGCAATAGAAAGGGAAGGGGCAGGAAAGGGGAATTTTATTATTATAGCTTCATTTGTTCAACTTATCTATTGTAGTTGTATAACATTTCTATGCAGGGAAGGATATTCCTGAAGATGCTGATATTGAAAGGTTAATGCTTAATGCAGGTGCTGATAATGTATTGAATAAGGTTAGTTGGTTTTTCTTTTGACAATTTGTTTTATGTTGTTGTTGAATTATGAAGAAATACTTATTAGAAGATAGTTTCATTATTAGAAATCTCAAACTTTGTATTAATTAAGCAAATCTTATTTTTGCTGATTAGCCTTAATTTGCAGCATTTTCTCTCTAATAAGGAAGAAAGTGAGCTGAATAGACTGAAGTTGAGGTTTTCTCAAATATATTACGATAATCTTCTGAAAGTAAGTTGTTTCCTTGATTTGTTGCGATGGCTATTATCGAGTGTCTTGATGGAATAATCCTGATTTATATAGCATATAACTTTGTCTAGATTGAAAGACCAATGGAGGGCTTGAAAGACTGGTTGGAAGCGGTTTATACAGCTCGCATCCCCTGTGCTGTTGTTTCTAGTCTTGATAGAAAAAATATGGTAGAAGCTTTGCAACGAATGGGGCTCGATAAGTACTTTCAGGTTGGTAACATTTTGGGAGAGTTAAAAAATATGAATTATTGTTGCTTCCCATATCACATCATTTAAAAGCATTTGTTATTAACGAAAAACTTTACTTGATCTTAGGTTATTATATTCAAAGAGCAGAAGATCCTTTTTTACTTGCTTCATCATGGCCAATTATAATATAATTAATTTACGTAGTTTGTTGAATGCTGATTATAATGTGTACTATAGTTTGAGTTATGGTCAGTATATCTTGGAAAAATGCTGTTAGCATACTCGCATAAAGAAAAATGTTTTAATTTGATTTATGACAAGATTTATTACAGGGATTTTTCTTTTTAGAAGTTTATTTTTCACGAGTAAATCCAACTTGGCCTCTTTATGGCTAGAGCTAATTTTTAAGTTTTAACTTATATAAATTGACCTAACACGATCATGAATTTGCCATTTTTTATTGCCTTATTGGTTTTGCAGGCAATTGTGACAGAGGAGGATGGGATGGAGTCAATAGCTCATAGATTTCTTTCTGCTGCTGTCAAGGTACAATTCCACCTATATATTGTTTGTTGATGAAATATAACTGTCTTCAAATGATTATTATTTTATTATCACTATTTATTACAGTATTTTCACGCTTGCCTTCGTAAATATAGGATAATTATATATGGGCAACAATGCAGTTCTACTAAATTAGTAAATAGCAATACTGATGTGTTCTGAAAGTAAAAATTTTAGTCTCCTATGTAAAGATGAAACATAAAGTCCTATTCTATTCTTGTATTTTGAAGTCGAAGGGTATTATGAGGGATATTTTTTCATTGAGTTGTTCAGTGCAAACTAAGATGAGAGAATTGAATATTTTCCTTTTCAAAGATGTGCTGAGTGATGTAGTTTTAACGGTCGAGTTAATGGTTCGTTTCACATTAAAATCCTGATAGCTAGAGTTTCCTAGTACAACATGGAATTATTTTGGCTGCCATGATATTGTTCCCAAATAATTGCTGCTGCTGATCGTGTGGCCTTAGACGTTGATAACAATAAATGCTAATGGCCGAAAGCGCCATTATTGAGATGTTGCATTTGGTGTCTTTAGTGGGATTAGTTTCCACTAGCTAATTTTCGGCCAAATCTTCCGTAAATTCTTTCTCATTCTTCCCATAATTTACTGCTAATTTTTGACTTGTTTGCCTAAAATGCCTTGCAGCTTGATCGGAAACCTTCCAAGTGTGTGGTTTTCGAAGATGATCCTCGAGGAGTAACTGCTGCGCACAATTGCACAATGATGGCCGTGGCATTGATTGGAGCATATCGCGCGTGAGTAATTCTCGTACTGCATAAATAAATAGCCCACGATGTTAATATATGAAAATAAAATTCCATGAAACATACTCAAGTACATAATGTTCGGTTGAGTTAATAACATCAAATTAATTGTATTCCCTTATATTGAAATGAACACTTTAGTACTTGAATTTTTTGTATGTAACTATTATTCTTTTGGCATTTAGAAACTGATGGATAATGAAACCTGCAGGTATGATTTGGGGCAAGCTGATCTTGCTGTTGCCAACTTCAGCGAACTTTCTGTAATCAACTTGAGGAGACTATTTGCTAACAAGGGCTCTACATTTATGGACTTGGAGAAGCAGATCATAGATAAGAATCCTCCCAAAAGGAGACTTGGAATAGACACCATTTTCTAATTTAGTTACCTCCCCATTCTTTTTGCCAATTTTCCTTGTAATTAAATCATTATGCAGCCAAATTTTATATTATCAAATAAATATTGCAATCAGTTCGATCTGATGGTAATCCTTCTGTTCTACATTTTTTTTTTGGTTCTCCCGGTTCCCCAGACGTCTATGAATCCTTATGCTGATTCCTTCCTTTTGAGGTGCTATAAATTGTCCAACAAGATTGGCTTCTTTTCTTGTAGTCTTCACATAAATTCTTGAACAATAGAAATGAATCTCTTCAGTCCAGGAGTATGGCAAATGAGAAGCAGGTATGGTCTAAACTGTGGAATCTCAAAACCATTATTTGTCATGTTTGCTTGATGTGGCGGATATTGGATGACAGACTCTCGGAGAAATCATCTCTATTTAAAATAGAAGAGGAGTGAATTGCACTCCATTGCGTACGTTTTTTGATAAACATTATGAAACTATTGATCATCTTTTTATGGAGCATGAACAGGCAAAAATGGTCCCGTTTGCATCTCCTCTCGGTGTTACATTTCATTAATCGAGTCCTACTCATTGCTCCTTCAATGCATGGACAAGACTAGATTACGACGATTTCTTAAATAATCTTTTGATGCGTCTTATAAGCTTATTACCTTCAGTTTGGAGGTGGAGGTTACGAACGAATAAAATATTTGTTATGGTGTGTTGCTCGGTATCAAACAATGGTTTGTGAAGCTCAAACAAAGACTAATTTTCAAGCTAATTAAAATAAAAAACACATGTTTTGAAAAACAAGTATGATATTATAGTTCTATTGCTAAAAATGAGATTGAACCACCATATCTTCTACAAGAAATAAAACCATATAAAAGGTAATTCGGTCATTTTACCAAGGAAAAACAGACAATTTATAACCACTAATTGAAAGTAAGAGGATTACTTCGATTGAAATATCATTAGGATCAATGATTAAGGCATTACATAGATCAATATTAGTTATCCAATATAATGAATAACTGAAGAAATAATTCACTTTGACCATAGTGTCCGTTAGAAGTAAGAGGATTACTTTGAATATTTCACTCTACCTTTTCAAGAATTTGTACAAATGTATTCCACTATCTCCACCACAATTCAGGTTTTTTTAATGCATGCTTGGTTGCAGATAAAATAGGGTTAAGGCAGGTTGTAGGTATTTGATTGGGTTAGATGAATGTTTCTTGGAATATTTTGGGGGATAACTTCTTTTCGATGTGAGACAAGATGGAAACAACCACATAGGCTCAGTTTAATTTGCACCACTAAAATTTTGGGTCTAACTTGGACCCATTAAACATAAACTATTGATTTATTATAAATAATGTCTAACGGTTCAGATTAAGTGCAGGAAACCTGTACTACAAGTGGCTATTTTTTGCATGTCTACTGTACTTGTAATATATCGCTGCAGTGAATTACTTAATCATCTTCTGTTTTTCGTCTTGTTGCAAAGGTGACGATTGAATATAACTTTTTTACCAGAAACTTAGTTAAATTTACCTCAAATTTTTTTTTTTTGAAATTTTAAATTACTTCAATTTTTGTTATTGTTGAAAAACTTATCTTATATTTACTTCAATTTTTTTTAATGAAAACTTAACTTA
The DNA here is from genome assembly GCA_958299785.1 of Medicago lupulina. Taxonomy (NCBI): domain Eukaryota; kingdom Viridiplantae; phylum Streptophyta; class Magnoliopsida; order Fabales; family Fabaceae; genus Medicago; species Medicago lupulina. Next base: position 20,442,273 of record OY283144.1, on the reverse strand, counting down.
AATTAAGTAATTTTTTAAGCGAAAAACTTATCTTAATTTTACTTGAATTTTTTTTTAAACTTATATTAAATTAATTTCAATTTTATTGGAATAATCTATTAGCTTTGAATTGCACTAGCATTAATAAATATCAAATCCACTTTTCATTGTTTTGAAAAGATTATTTTTTTCATTTTTAAAAAATTGAATAAATAAGTTGTAAGAAAATTTTATTATATATGATCTCTTAACAAATGCCGCTTAGCATTAACCAAACAATACGACTAAAATGATTAATGAGTTACACTAAAAGATAAATTTTTTAATAGAATATGAGTTCAATTTGTGGGTGGAACAATTTTTACTCAAATATTACCTAACTGTCGTTCGAAGTAAATATATACCACATAAATTTGAACTTTAAACTTATTGAAATTTAAATTTTTAAATATTGAATAGTTTTTCTTATAAAAAAAGTATTCAATAGATTAAAAAAGAAAATGAGCACAAAAATATTTGAAGGTGTTATGTCTTTTTTTATCGTTAAACTTAAAAGAAAAAATTATATTTTTTTCTTGATTTCTTGTTTCGAGTGCGAGTTGTTCTAAGACTACCACATATATACGACGCTTCATTTGTAGTTTAGTTATCTTGCGTCTCACTTGATATGTCTTCATCCTTTTACGATAATTTTTTGCAGAGGAACTTTTAGTAATGTTCCTAACATGTCTACAAAAAATTGTTCAAAAACTTAAGAGTTTAAGCATAAATTAAACATATTTGAATTGATCAAGAACTAATACTAAGTGCATGATTTTTTTGTAATGACTAAAAAAACTATTAAAATTAAGTAAGAACTAAACTTAAAAGGTCTCAATTTTATAGCGACCGTAAGTACTTTATTTTCTTTCTATGGTCACGTTTAGCCTGGGAAAGGGAACAATTTTCCTATGATGAGAAACTTCACTTTTTACAGGCACTAAGCAGTTTTCCCGGTTGTGAAATAAATGGGATATGGATTCACCACTGTCAAGCTTCTCTATAGTCATTACAGTTGCCTAGATCTCCACCGTTATATTTATCAAATGCTCCAAAATTTATGTTTCAAAAGAAATTAAAAATACACTATCAATAAAAGAAGGCTTCCCAAATCGCAAGCAAGGTTGTGTGTCCACCTCTGTGGTGGTAACGCGGTGGAACATTGGCGAGGACAGGCAGAGAACTTCTGCATTGATGGATCAAACATTTTATTTTATACTTTGCCGTGTAGCTTGAGAATCGTACTGATGAAACCAAATGGGTGACACGATGGTCATTCGACGGGGCGCCGCCGTCACGTCATGCGCTCAAGATAGAAACCTCTGGGAAGCTTAAATATTTTCAGATCTGGTGAAACCTTGTAAATTAAATAGAAGACTGAAGTTACAAAATATGCTCTCTTAAATTTGTGTAATGCAAAACCAGTCCTTTTATAAAATTAATGTGATTGAAAAAGCTTATGAATTTTTTTACAAGTGTTCAAGATCAAACCGGTAGTAAATTGATGTTAATATCTTTGCCATTTTAGTTTTGTTTGTGTTCAGGGGGGTTTTTATAACTCTTGCAAAACTTATATACCCATATCAGATAACCTTCACGCCAAATTACTGGAGAATGGCAAAAAGAATGTTTGATAGAGCACGCCGCGTTTGATTGTGGGATCGGTTGAGATTTTTTTAATGAAGTGACACAGGGATATTGTGAGGGTAGTCGATCAGAACCTCAAAAAGTTACTAGCAGGTAACCAACTTATGATCTGAACCGTTGAATAAATTAAATGATATATCTATGATTTTCCTATATCACTTTCTCGTCTTATTTTTAAAAAATAGTCGCAAGAATTCCACAATATTGGCGTTGACATGGCATAAGTGAGTACCCACAAAGTATGGACTGCTAGATCATGATTGGGTGTTAGATTCCCTTATCCTTCCCATACTTCGCCCGTACCGTAACATAGCTGAACTCAATTCAACTCAAACATTGCGAATCCAAAGGCAAAATCTGTGTCTGTCTGAAACAACAACACACTTCAATTCATTACAATTGAATTCGAACATGTTTTGCGGTGTTGTTAGCTCTTCTTTCACTTCAATTTTACCCAGAAAACAACAACACTACACACCCTTTTCCCCATTCAAATCCATTCATTGCTCTCTTCCTGGTATTACTTCCCTTTATTAGGCTTTTGCAATCTTCTTTCCATAACATTTATTGTTCAATTTCACTTGTCATGATAACAAAAAAACGATTTTTTTAAAAATTTAATCTGGCCCATTATTGTGTAATCCTTATTTAATGATGGGTTTGTGTTGTTTTTTGTTGTTATGTATCTGAATTTGGAAATTCATGTGCAGGAGCTGTTGCTGAACCTAAAACAAATAATGCCACAGAACCTCTTTTGCTCAATGCAGTTCGTGGATTAGATGTCGAAAGACCTCCTGTTTGGCTTATGAGACAAGCTGGGAGGTATATGAAGGTAGATTTATGCGCCTAATTGTTTGTTATACTTTCGTTGATAATCTTATGTATTCATAATAGAATTTGGGTTCGGGTTGACTAAACCGGCTTGTAAGGGGTGAGGATGACCCCACATATATAAACACATTGTCAGGTCATATCTCGTTTGGGACTCGTAACAATTTGTGATTTTAGAATATCCAAATTTAGCGTTTGGTGTTTGTAAATAAATTATTGAACATTTTTTAGTAGTTACTACTGTTCTGAATTTGCTTACACTTTTAACCAAAATGAAGCACTTTAATAGACTCTGTGTTAACATGTGCAATGGGAATGTGTTGCTTTATTAAAAAGAAATTGCGATTTGGTAATGGCAGATGTTTGTCTAATTCATTATTTGTTTTTTACTTTGTGTGAAACTAAGAATGACTGGAGAAATGTTTAACATTTTCTGAAACTTATCTCGATTTTCGACAGTTTTTCATAATGAATTCAGCTCAAATATTTGTTTGAATTGTCACATTCTTTGTATGGTTTGGTTTCCTATACTTATCCTGTTTAAATGCCACTAAACATCAAATTGGTTTTATACTTCATGAATAAGCTTGATGAGTTATTTTGTTTACTGAAAGGAGATCTGATTTTTCAAACTTCATTGTTAACCAGAGCTACCAAATTATCTGCGAAAAATATCCATCATTCCGGGAAAGATCTGAAAATGTTGATCTCGTGGTTGAAATTTCATTGCAACCGTGGAAGGTTTTCCAGCCTGATGGGGTAATATAACTCTCTAGCACATATTATACACTTTTATGCTTTGTGCAGTATTTTCTTTACCCTACTTTTTGTGTTGTGGTTCTGATTATGTTGCCAGTAATAATTTGCTCGATACTGATTCTGTAACAGGTGATATTATTCTCAGATATTCTTACACCACTTTCTGGAATGAATATTCCATTTGATATTGTAAAAGGCAAAGGTCCCGTCATTTTTGACCCAGTTCACTCCGCAGGCCAAGTTGATCAAGTGAGGGAGTTTGTTCCCGAGGAATCAGTTCCATACGTTGGTGAAGCACTATCAATTTTGCGCAAAGAGGTTTGAGGATCCTATACTACCTTTGTATCCCTGTTTTATCATTTCGCGCCACGCTTCTTTTTATTTTATAGCTAAATAAAAGTAAAACCTGTCTGTTTAGTCAAATTTGTATGTTTTTTAGATTTATTTGATTTAAAAGACACTGCATTTTGTGCATGTTCATTGGTTGTGAATCATAGATAGAGGGGTGTAATGACATTAAGTGGGGATATAATCGTCAAAACTCACAACACTGTCTGTCCTGTCAGTGGCTATCAAGATAATATGATTCATTGAATAGATTTATGAATCATCGATCTGGTTTGTATGTTCTGATTGTATTGAAATGTTCTTTCACGTCTTAAATAATAGTTACCTGGAGACTAGGACTGTTCAACCGAACTGCAGAACCCAACAGAACTAAACCATATAGCACCGAACCGTCGATTATGATTTGCAAATCGAACTGATATTTTCTAGACAGTTAACCAGACTGAAATTTTGAAGAGTTCAGTTTGCTAAATGAAGTGAACTGAACCTAAACGAATGATTGTTTAATAGAGGAAAGTTGCAGGTGATTTTTCATTTTGATTTAACATAGCGAGCTTCGTTTCATTTTAGGACAGAGAGGACGGAAGAAGGATTAAAATGTCCAACTGAACTGGTTATATTTTTTATTTTGTATTTTCTCAACGTAACCACTTTAAATAAAAAATACAGTTATTTAATTTTTAATGTTATATAGGTATAAATTGAAGTGATGTGACCTTCCAGGATTTTGACTATGAAACTTTTACTTGTTCTTATCTTTTGGCAGTCGTGAAAATGTATGTAAAACAAATATTAAAACAGAAAAACATTAATAATGACTCTTTTTAGTCTTTAATATCAATTTTAATATGAATATTTATTGAAACCATTTCAAGAAAGAGAAGGAAAGATCTTGTGAACTAATAAAAAAAGCAGGAGACGTGAAGTGGTCTAAAGTATGAGAATGCACTATATTTTTGCTTTTTTTATTTTATTTATTTTTTTGGATTCGTTTTACCCCTTCCCTGTTTATTGCATATACCTTTTTGTTTGTTTTACAATTCCATTAAATTTGTGTTTCTGTCAAGTAACTTAGTGGATACGTTGTGCCTTAGTAACTCAAACAATGCTTTTATCAAAGAACGAAGAAAACAACAGACATTTGATGTCGGTGCAGTTATGTGGAAATTCAACACAGTTTGGGTTTGAACCAGTAGAGCATGGTGCACCAAACCAGTAGAGTAGTTCAGTCTGAGATCAGTCATCTCCAGTTCGATTCAGTTTTGTGAACCATGTCGGTAGTTCAGTTTAGTTCGGTGTGGTTTTCTATAGGAACCGAAGTTTGAACTGCCCTACTGGAGACTCTAATTATCTAATCTAAATTTCATATTGTTGTTGCTTTATTGTTATTGTCTGTTGCCCAATTAATTCATACTGCCCCTATGCTTTGCTTTTCTCTTTATTAAATTGAAAGTATTGGTCACAGGTAGATAATAAATCTGCAGTCCTTGGTTTTGTGGGTGCTCCGTTTACCCTGGCGTCGTATGTGGTTGAAGGCGGTTCATCAAAACATTTCTCTAAAATAAAGAGACTGGCCTTCTCTGAACCAAAGGTAATCTTTAACCATCTTCGTCTATCTCCTAAGTAGGCACAATAAACTTGTCTCCGTGTAAACTTAGGATGTGCTTATGTTTGATTTATTCAGCAGTTCAAAACCTGGCATGTTTTACCTGTCTACGCAATAACCAATGAGTTCTTAAACTGGTCATTTAGAGCGGACATGTTTAAGCTATTTTCCCCTTGAAATAATCAATTATATTTTGAAATTTAAAGTTTGTAACTTGTTTATTTATGCTTATGAAAAATATCAGAAGCTGAAAAAGAAAATCAGATTTTTATGATTATTTTGAGAAGCTAGTTTGAGTAGCATCTGAATAAAAGCTATAAATGTTAAATTTCTTCTTTATAATTTTGTGTATTTACAATGGGGCTGTTACATTTGGAAAAGCTTACAATGGAAAAGCTTGGATTATTGATCCTATGATTAAAAAGCTGTCCATATGATTCATGCTCACCAATTTATTTGCTTCTTTATTATCATTTAGTCTCTATCTAGTACTATACTTATACTATTATGCTTTCGACTTTCAGAGTGGCTAAAAGTTCTGCATTATTATTTCTTAAAATTACCACACCCATTTACTTATTGAACTGTGATTTTTCCACAGATCCTTCACTCATTGCTGCAAAAGTTTACAACATCAATGGCAAGATATATACAATACCAAGCTGACAACGGAGCGCAAGCTGTGCAGATATTCGATTCATGGGCAACAGAGCTTAGTCCAGTGGATTTTGAGCGATTCAGTCTGCCATACTTGAAGCAAATTATTGACACTGTAAAGAAAAGCCATCCAGAACTCCCTCTTATCCTCTATGCAAGTGGATCAGGAGGCTTACTTGAGAGAATCGCTTTGACCGGTGTGGATGTTGTTAGCTTGGATTGGACTGTCGATATGGCTGACGGTAGAAAGAGATTAGGACCAAATGTAGCTATCCAAGGTAATGTTGATCCTGGTGTTCTGTTTGGATCGAAAGACCTAATTACCGATAGGATACACGATACTGTGAGAAAGGCTGGTAGAGGGAAACATATCCTGAACCTTGGTCATGGCATTGTAGTAGGTACTCCTGAGGAGAATGTAGCACATTTTTTTGAGGTTGCCAAAGGAATCAAGTACTAAGTTCATTAAGATTTTTATTGATTTACTAACATTTTTATTCATTTCATTGCAGTTAATATAAGATTTTGGCTTGTTAATATTTTATTTTTGCAGTGATAAATTAGTTACATGACTGACAGTTTATACATGTTGATGACACTTTGTTAAGTTAACATTTTTATATCTTTGAGCCTCTAAATATAGAACGACATTTTATTGAATTAAACTCATCAACAAGTCCATTATGATGTTTTACATAGTAAAGTTTCATCTCATATATGAAAATAATTTGTCAAATTACTACTTTCGGTCAGTAATTGAGCATCTGGCTGACAAGAGAGCTCATTTTTTTTTAATAACAAAATAAAGGTATTGATTGCTGTAAAAAAAAACTAATTGAAAAAAATGATATACATTATATACTAATTGAAAAAAATAAATAAATAATTACTATATTTTTTTTATGCATAAAATTTAGAGAGAGGGGATTGTGCCACACTCTAAGGCAGAAAATTCTACAAATACCATTGTGAAGAAAAACTACAACACCAACTTTCACAACTATCATTGTGATGTAAAATATACCAATATCTGTATTTTTTTCTTCTGGAAAGTCCAATATCTGTATTATTTGTAATGTATAATTTAATGATAATTATATTATTCTGGATATATTTTTTAAAGAACATATTATTCCTTTTCTTTGAAAAAAAGTATAATATTCTGGATATTCATAGCTTGTTCTTAGAGATTTATGTTTAATATGAAATAAATTTATATTTTGTTAAAGTTTTTTTTATAAGTATATTTTACTAAAGCGATGCGTATCTTATTTAGACTTATCATATATTGATTTGTAACTATTTTTAATATTTTATATATGCAATTAAAACTTCTCAAAACTTCTCAGTAAATAATACTCCCTCCGTCCCTTAATATAACCCTCCTTTTGTTTTTTTTTTGTCCCTAAATATAACCCCCTTTTCAAATTACAACACACATTAATTATTTTTTTCCATAGATACCCTTATTTAATACTACTACTAATTCTAAAAGTACAATAAATTGACTTTTCACTTTATCTCTTTAATGAGGTTAATTTTGTAAAATTGTACTATAAAACAGACACATTAACTACACCAACAACATTTCTTAATAAATGTGAAAAAAACAATAGGGGGTTATATTAAGGGACGGAGGGAGTATTATACAATAACCAATAAAAAATAGTCAAGAGTTGACTCATATTCCACAACGATTGTGGATTCAACACTTGTAAATAGAAATTTATTAATGAATTTAATCTATGTGCGTTACCTAAGTCTTGAGTCCCAACACCCAACTACCTGAACTTTCTTTTTGACCAACACTAAATTCTAGTAAAAACTAAAAACTAATTTTTATTTTTTTTGTTAGAGAAAACTAAAAACTAATATTATAGAGCTTTGTCTTTTTTTAGTTTCTAAAGTATGAGTCTTCCTTTACTATTTTTTTTGAAGTCTTAGATAAATAATATTTTTTTTTAATAAAATAAATAATATTTTTCAATCTTTTAGAAAATTCCAGTAAACGTATATATCAGTTTTTATATGATACATTTATTATTCAAAGTTATACTCATGACTACGCGTATGATTATAACGCTGATACAACGACACTCTCTAATATATGTTTCAATCTAACTCATGATATTATTTTATTTTTAAAAATCACAAGTCAAATGCATAATAAGTATAATACCTACAGCAAAATGAACATGGTAATGGTATTATTTATACATTAATTAGTTATAGTAATAGTATTCTACATGCTTTTTGGTGTGATGCCACAACTTTGACCAACCTTGAAAGCGTGTAATCCTCGTGAGGTTACCTTAATGTAGTAGAGAATGTTTTTTGTTTGAATGTTTGAAATTTCTACATATTACCATTTATACCCCTATAGTCCACATTGGAACCTTCGGTTTGTCACCAAGTGGAAACCAAAACTCTTATAAATACCAGACAATTTTTGTTCTTGCAATACCATTTTTACATGATACACATGGCTCTCTAACTTTTCAACCCCTTCATGGCTTTCTCTTCACTTTAGAAGGTAATGATTTCTTTCTCTCTCTCTATTCTTCATTAGTTTTATGTCATTTTCTTACTTTGACTTGTTAATGTTTGTATACATGTATATCGTCCTAAACTTGACTTATTTTTTTTAGTTTTTTTTTCCACGCTAATTCTATGATGTACAAGAAAAATAGTGTTGTACTATTCATAAGTTTTTTTTTATCATTAGATCAATAAGTCTCATCATATTTCAGTCGATCTGGTAGAGACAAACTTATGTATGGTACAACCCTTATTTCAAATGTCCACCATAAAACTAACATATTTTTTCATATTTGAATGTTTGATCTAGAGAAATTGTGCACCCTTTTGATTTTGCTATGCTTTGTATTGTTTGATTCGTTGTTTCTTATGATAATCTAATTATGTTATAACCTTGGAGTGATCGATCAAGTTTCAATTTTTTAACACCATATGTGCCTTCACAGGATTACTTATTTCCATGAATTTCTTTTGATTGAAATTAAATTTTCTTGAATATGGTCGATATTTACTTATAAGTTGGCAGGTAGATCTAGAGAAGCAAGTATGTATACACAAGGAGTACATTGTAAATCCTAATCTTTGGTATGTATACCAGGTAACATTGGTTATACTTCTTTAAAATTGTTGGTGCTTTCTTTTTGTTATTATTTTGAATCATGTTTGTTGTTATAAAAAACTTCATATATGTCATGTCATTGGATTTTTTGAATAGACTCATTTGACATTATCCACTGATATAAACACTTGTGAGATTGTTTGATAAAATTCATGAAACTAACTTATGACATGTTTATAAGTTCTCCAAAATAGCTTACGAAAATAACTTATTGCTTATACAAAAATCCGTTCATTGATTTAATATTATTTACTAAAAAATGTAATTTTTTTGGTGTTTTTTCTTCTATTAGGGAAATCATTTGAACAGGCATTGGTGTTTTTTCTTCTACTTGGTTTGTGCTTGTGGTTTTAATCTTGAAATGGATCTAAAGGGGAAATTATTGATGGATAAATATGAGTTTAGGAAACCATTAGGCCAAGGAAACTTTGCAAAAGTTTACAAAGCAAGGGACTTGAGAACTGGTGACCGTGTTGCTGTAAAGGTTATTGACAAGGAAAAAGTCCTAAGAGCTGGAATGATGGTTCAAACGAAGCGGGAGATTGCAACGATGAGACGGGTTAAACACCCGAATGTTTTGCGGCTTTACGAGGTTTTGGCCACCAAAACTAAGATATACCTTATCTTAGAATATGCAAAAGGCGGTGAGCTTTTCCCCAAAATACTAAAAGGTAAAATTAGTTATAATCAAGCAAGACAATACTTCCAACAATTGGTAAGTGCTCTAGATTTTTGCCACAAAAAGGGTGTGTATCATCGGGATTTGAAGCCCGAAAACTTGCTTTTAGACGAGAACGGATTTCTTAAAATATCCGATTTCGGATTCAGCACGTTCATAGAATCTCATCGCTGCAACATGTTGCAAACAGTGTGTGGAACTCCGATGTATGTAGCTCCAGATGTTCTCCGTGGAAAAGGTTATTGTGGAGAAAAAGCTGATGTTTGGTCATGCGGAGTAATCTTATATGTTCTTTTGGCCGGTTACTATCCATTTTATGATCCGAATTTAATGGAATTGTATCGGAAAATCCACAAGGGAGAATATAAATGTCCTGACTGGTTTTCAGTCGAGATACGCAGATTATTATCAAAGATTCTCAATCCCAACCCTGATAGTAGAATATCTACTGCTAAAATAATGGAAACTCGTTGGTTCAGAAAAGGATTACATTCGGAAAGTGTTCAAGTAGAAGGAGAGATTACAAATGTGGCCGCAAATGTTGAGTCTGACAAAGCTATTGTTGAAAATGAAATTACTATTGTTGAGCCAAATCAAGAATTGGTTCAACCAAAATATCTTAATGCTTTTCACATACTTTCTCTATCTGCAGGGCTTGATTTGTCTGTCTTTTTTGCAAGTAACAATGATGATGAAATTGAAGACATCAAGTTTACTTCCAAGAGCTCAGCCTCCTCTATCATATCGACAATGGAGGATATTGCGCACATGTTGAATATGAAGATAGTAAAGAATAACGGAGAGATGCTAAAGCTGGAGAGACAGCAAGATCTTCAACAAAGGCCACTTACAATTTCGACTGAAATATTTGAGTTTGCTCCATCTTTCTATTTGGTTGAGATAAAGAAGTACCATGGAGATGCATCGGAATACCAGAAGATATTGAAGGAGCATATAATACCAGCTCTCAAAGACATTGTCTGGATTTGGCAAAATGAGAAAAAACACAACATGAGCCAGTCGGTGTCCAGTCCCGAAGAGATTCATTGATTTGGAATTTTGAATTACTTGCTTCAGTAATAAATTTTAGTATGATGATTGATATTTTGATGTTTAGATCGAAAATTTCAATAACTCTTGTCCTTGTAATATACTTTTTCTTTGGTGTCAGTCCTTGAATAATTCTTGCCAGTTTTAGTTTTGAAACATACCAATGAAGAAAACTTTTGGCAAAACTTATTTGATTGTTCTGTGATCAATTCTGTTCATTGTTGTCATATACAACATGTATTGATTTATTCTTCAAGTTTTTGCTTGGATGACCTTGCTGTTGTTATGAATGAATTCATCTTTAACTAGTTTACCAATAAGCCAATGCATTTAAAATCATCGCTTTAATACATGTCGATCGTTATTCTTCCGAATTCTTTACATTTATATTTTTTAGATTTTGGATTCTCTCTCTCTCTCTCTCTATATATATATATAGTATAAGTTGCATTCTATAAAGCACACTGTGGAATGAAAATATTAATGAATAAGTTTTCACATACTCATAAGTACTTGTATTTTGCAAAAGATGTCTGCTATTGGAACACACCATTTTAGACATTGTAGCATACATGTTTTAGTTCTGAAACACACACATGTAGAAAACTTTAGCCGAAACTTATCAATGTTGTTCATTGCTGTTACATATACAGCATGTATAACTTACTGTGAAACGTGACATTTGCCATTGTTATTAATGAATGAAACTTTAACTAGATACCGATTGTCGATTCAACTTCTGTGTTTTTTTAATAAATGAACACAATCTTGGTCGTCCATATTTGTCTTATAGATTTTGGATTCGCTATAATATATGGTGCATTCTGTAAAGTACATAGTTGAATGAGGCTATTAATGAATACATTTTCACATAATCATAAGTGCTTGTATTTTGCGAAAATCTCAACTCTTGTACATAAATAAAGAGATTGAAACATTGAATTTCACAAAAAATTGGCAAAAACAATAAAGATAAACCATTGATTACACACATAATTTACAAAATATTACACAGGGTGTAATGAGAATATTGTATACTTAATATGCCCTATCTACTCAATTACCTTGTTTTCATACTTGTTATTTTTGTGGTCCAGAACTATTTTTTCATATATATATTTTTTTTGGGTTTGGATTTGGATTCCAAACTTGAAATATTCTAAATAGATCTAACGGTCCTCATGGCACCGCACCGTGCAACGACTGTAGAGGATCATTTTGAAGGTTTCATACTTGTAAACCAAGAGATGCATCCAAAGTTGAATTACCTTCCATTTGAACACAAAGTGCTTCTTTGATTCTTGTTGACTCCTTCTTGTAAATGTATCTACTTGAAACCCAAAGAAACACTAACAAATTAACACTTGACAAGATCAAAAGAAACCCATAATAGTAATCTAAGTGAGAATCATTCAAGTTATCAGCAATCCAACTCTTTCTATCACCTCTTCCTGTTATCTTATCAGTCATTGTTACCAAAAAACTGTTCAAGAAATTCCCAACACCAATTCCACTTGTGAAGAAAGTTGTTCCAAGACTTTGCATGTCTTCAGGAGATTGATCATAGAAGAATTCCAATAATCCAATGGCATTGAAAACATCTGCTATACCAATAAGAACATATTGTGGTAACAACCAAAATATACTCATAGGGACAATATCTTTAGGACCAAAAATGTGATTCTCTTTTATCACATGCATTCTTCTAACTTCTACTGCATAAGCAATTGCAATGGCTATGATTTGGATTGAAAATCCAATTCCAAGTCTTTGAAGCAATGTGATTCCTCTCGGGTGGCCGGTTTTCTGGCGCATGAACGGTACGAAAAACCGGTCGTACATTGGCACTGAGAGCAGCATGGATAGGGTTACAAAGCTTCCTAGAGATGCTGCTGGGATTTTGAAATCAGGACCAAGGTTTCTGTCTAAGGTGGTGCCTTGTTTGACAAAAAGAGTGTTGATTTGTGCCCAAATGGTGCTTGGAATCAGTGTTACTAACCATATTAGGAGCATACCAAGGATTAACTTGGCTCCTTCTACTTGATTTACTGTCATTGGTACTCTTCTTAAGGAACCAGTTGTAGGATCTTCTTTAATAGCAGCTTTGTCCAAAAACCTGAATTGCATTCCATGGTTATCAAATTAAGATTCAAATAGTAAATTTTATTATGAATCCTAAGAAGTATCGATGATAAAAACATGTTAATTTTAAGCTAAATACATGTGACATTACAAAATTATAAGTTGATATATCATATATGAATATCAAAATAATTCAAGATTCAAGTCAATATAATGACAAAATAAAAGTGGTTAGCTAAATACTTAATGATTTTTTCGAATAAATCAAGATTTATTATAGTGAATTAGAATTCGAGAGATTCATGATGTCCAAATAAATATGCAATAGATATTAATATAAATTGGGTTTACTTTAGTATCGAATCGAGATATGACTCAGATATTCATAATTGCAACTACAACAAAACAACCAAACCTAAAATGGGATATGCTTGATAATTATTCTTTCAATCACTTTCTAGCTAACAAAATTGAATTGATTTATTTAGTAAAAGAGTAGTTATAGGGTAATAGTGAACACAATAGTACTCTTAAGTTTATTTGAGTATTAATTTATTTAAAAATAAAATAAAATTTTGAATGAGTTTTTGACCTATAAAATACCAATACTCAACTAAATTTCAGAGTTTGTCTAGTGGAATGTGCATGTGGATCCAAATTCTAATCTTCTTCTGGTAATCCTATCCTATGCGTGTATCTATACACTTAGAATGCATATGTGGATAATGGACAATCTTGTCTTTGGCATGCAAAATGGTGGACACAACTGTGACACATTTTCCATATATGGAAAAACAACTAGGCTCATAAGATAGTGACCAATCAATAAAGTGGGCTTCATATGGAGGAAACAACTTGCATAGTTTTTTAAATAGATAGACGAATTAATAAAGCTATTAGAAATTCATAAACACAAGTGAATGAATTGAAGTTTAAATCTCGATCATTACATCTGATTTAACAATTTTTATATTTTTATCAGTTGAATTAAGATTTATGGACAATTTGCTTGTTGTCTACTTCGGCTACACATTTTTTAGTGGTATTGTGGCTACACATGTGCACTGATTGTGAGCAAAATGATTTTTGAGCAGTAAAATGGAATATCAAATACAATAATCCTTAGTTTTTGTGGGGCATTTTTAAACTTAGTACTGTATAAAATTTGTACACTTATGTAACATACAATGCCCCAAATTTAATAATCAGATAACATATTTGTGGTTGCAAAGCCTTTAGATCGAAAAATTAAATGAAATTAAATAACTTGACACTTCTTCTAAATTCAACCACCCTTGATACCCCACCCTTGCCAAGCAAATAAAGTTGAACTCTACTTAAGTTGACCCCCTGTGGAGGGCCATGCCATTAAAAATGGGGGACACGTAATCTTAGGACACGGACCACGTTCTATATTCTTTATCACATTGATTGATGAATCAAATTTAGATGAAAAATTCCTTTTCTCCATCAAATTTTATGTTCCCAAATTTTACCATTTATCACCCCCACAAGGCCACTACTACTAGAATGACTGCATGTTTAGATTCACGGAAAAAACATTCTGAAACATAGTTATTTGGTACAAATTATATTATTGGAGTATCAACAAAACCATGATTTTAATGTTGTTTTGTATGGTCTATTAGTAAGACATTCTGATATAGGTTTATGAGATTTAAATATTAGAAAAGGATTCACTATCTTTAACTATTAACTATCAATTTAGTTCCTATCATATTTTGAAAAGAACTAATATGAGTAAAAGAAGCCAGACCTTTTTGAAATATTTATATTTTTGTAGACCGATTTGAGAATGTCTTATAAAGTCACGAACTAATTTGATAGTTTACTCATTAATATCCCAAATGAAAGAGATACAAAATGAAAAAAAAAGACTTTGGGAACAAAAAATTGAAGCTTATAATTAACACTTGCTTACCTCAAAGTTGGAGTGTGATAGACTTGACGTTTTCCCCTAATAACACAATGTTCCATTTGAAACTCATGTAGATCTGAAGGGTTACTAGGAAGTTGAAGTTTTCTATTCTTGAAGGCAACAATAAAGACACGAATTATATCCTTAGCAGGACTTTTAGATGTCCTAACTTTGTGTCGATAAATTGGTGTCCCTATATAAAAAATAACTAAAGACAATATTAAACCAGCAGTAGGAATACCATATCCAAGTCCCCATCCTAAATTCTCTTGAATATATACAAGTCCTAAAGTTGCAATTAAGGCACCTAAAAATGAGGTAAACATCCACCAATTAAAGAAAGAAGCCTTTAACTCTTTCTCACGAGGATTAAAATCATCAAATTGGTCAGCACCAAAAGTTGAGATATTTGGTTTTGTTCCACCTGCACCAATTGCCATTGTGTATAGTGCTGTGTAGAAAAATGCAATTTGTGATGTTGAAGCCTTGTTGCAAATACCATTTATGCATGTTGGTTTCAAGCTCTTGAGTGATACAACTATAGTAAGAAGTGTCATTCCCTGTGACATGTAGATGAATTAACTACTGCATGATATTTTTCATAAAAAATAATAATATTATAATTAATGCATATATACTATAACATCACAATGCCACAAAAATGAGGTAAACACTAAACAAAGTGATCATTCGTAAGAGTCATTCATTTTGTTTCCATCAATTCAAGGTGGGACTATAACTTCATTGTTGGGCTACATATCATAAATAAGTTGGTTCGGACTATTTATTTAATGTGACAAATGACATATGTAGAAGTAGTGTATCCCATGAGTGCAATTTGTGGACAAGTTAGCTCCAATTGGTAGAAGCATAGTAATTTAAAACAAGGACCATGTTTTTTGTTTAATAATCCTTTTAATATATTCAAAAAAATTCCATTTAGTATATTTACAGATATTGTAAGACCACAATGGACCGCAAACTCTTCCTCAAGTGTTTTAACGTTGTTGCATTCTTAAGACTCGATTCAAAAAATATTGTGTTCATACTAAATTAATAATTCATGTTAACAAGTGGTGTCCTCTCCATGAAAAATGAATACAAAGTTACGAAGTTATGACTTTATAAATCGGTTAATTAGATTTGAATTAATGTTAGGTAAATTACCAAGACATAAATGAGAGATGAGAGGGTGAAAGTCCAGAAGCGACCAAGGTAAGAATCTGCAATGTAAGCACCAAGAATTGGTGTTATCCAAACAGACCCTGACCATGTATTAACATTCCTAACTGATGAAACAGTGTCTTCATGAAGTTGTGTTGTAAGATAATTCACCAAGTTTGATGCAACTCCATAGAAAGCCATCCTTTCAAATGCTTCATACCCTGAATTAATATATAAGTAAAAACCTATAGTATCGTGCTATATATAAATCCCTATAATATGAACAACTATTAAGAATTTTGCAAAGAAAAAAACTTCAAAAATTAATTATGGTCAGTTTCGATCAAACCAAAATTTAACAAAACATGCATGTGAAGAAAAGCTCGTGTGTATGCATGCTTAGTCTTACCAACAAGAAAAGCACAAGCCTTCCATTTGCCAGTTTTGGATGGAACAGCAGGTTTGCCATGGAAATCAACAGTTCCATCATGGGTATAATCTTCTTTGGCTTCCATTAAAGATATTATATACGAAAAGACAAAAAAAGTATAAGGACAATAAGAGCTAGCTAGCTAGTGATATATCAAAGAAAGGAATTAATTGATATTTGAGACAATGCCAGTAGTAGCTATATATAAAGCATAAAGGCTCACTCGCAAGTTTAAGTTTCTAGAAAAGAAAGTAAAACTATAAGTAAAATTTGTCTTTAGGGTTGGAAATTAGTAGCATCGAGTAGAACTTTGTACAATTCGGTAAAAATTGATAAGAATTAGTTTTATTCAAAACTCAATTTGAGTTTGAGTTGAACATTTTTTAAATTTAAACTCGACTCAATTTAAGTTTATTAACAACTTACTTCAACTCGTTAGATCAAATCATATATTTCAAAAGTAAAAAAATAGATCTTAGAACCTTTTAAATTAATAATTCAACGGTCAACACACAAAAATATCAACTATACATTTTTCTTCTGTGTAAACTGGGTATCTTCCGTGCATGCAACTGCAGAGACTAATCCCTCGAGCCTTATTGGGTCCAAATGGGCAACAAACTCTTCATAAGAGTTTTAACGCTGTTGCATTCCCAAATCTAGATTCGAACTCAGGACCTTAGTTAAGTTAAAAGAGACCCTTACCATCTCATCTAAACGATCTTGGGTTCAACTTTTCATATTAATTCTCAGCAAAATACAACCAACTCACAATAACATAACATAAAAATCTAGCTATCACAAACATATTCAACCAACAATTAAATATATAGAACTAGTGAACAACAACTATAGTAATATTACTGTAAAAAAACTAATTTATAATATTAATCAACAATAATAATATTAGTAAGGAAATTTGCAATACTGCAGAAAACACAGCAAAACATAATTTTTCTAGAACAAAACAACCACAGTGATATCGATTAATTATAGCAGCAAAAACCAATCTAACGAAATAAAGAATGATATTTTGTTATTTGTTATTATAGTATTTAGTTACATCTAGATTAGTCGAAAAATTACATTATAACCATTAAAACTTCCAACATGTTTGTTGTTCAAATTATCAAAGCACATGTTTATCAAGTTAATGACTTTAATTTTTAACTCAAATTCATCTTATTTCGTTGATAAACTAAATTCAACGAATTAATTATTGAGTCGACTTAATTTAATGTAAGTCCTATGACGCATTCATATAATAAAAATGTTAAACTGTCCTAATTGAATTACTCAAATTTTGAAGTTTGAATCATATCTATTTTTAAAAAAGAATTTAATAACTCCATTTAAAAAGAGGAAGACAAGGAAGATTGATAGCGAGGATAAAATCATCTTCATTTATAAACTTCATTTTAAGCCATAGAAACCTAAGAAGTTTGAAAAAATATTGAAAAATTTAATGATGGGACCTACTATATACTTTTGTATTTATTTCTATTCAAATTTAAGTTTTTATTTGATAACGAATTGCAAGTGCAACTTAAATGGTAAGACGCTTCACCTACATTAAATAAAGGGTCATGGGTTCGAATTATGAAGTGGGGGAGTAGATAACACTATTTATCCCCTTTTTTGAAAAGGAAAAAAAAACGAGTTCTCTATTTCTTTTAAGAAATGAAGAGGATTTAACTATTGACCGTGGGTCTCATCATCGAATAGATTTCATAATCATATAATTTTGGCTATACTCATTTCAGTCATTCACAGTTTTCTTGTTAGCCAATTCCGTCTATGATAAAATATAATGTTAAATTATTCCAACATGTATTTTTATATGGAGGATAAATTAGTTCCTCTGTTGGTTAAATTGAATAGGTCACAAGAAAATAATTAAAGGGTTAAAATATGTCTTTATTCTTAAACTTTTGTAAAAGTTGTTTGTGTCTAATCAAATTTCCGATATCACGATTTATTTAAATAGACAATATATGCTTATAAAGTGAAAAAAAATAAAATAATGTACATGCTCTACAAAATTTATTGGCCTATTAACTTTTTAAGAAATAAGTATATGCTTATGAGCCTTTTTATAAACAAGTCAAATGTTTTATTTAAAATCTTTTAGCACAAACTAACCTTTTAAACAGGCTAATAGGTCTAAACAAACTTTTAAAAAGGAAATGTTAGACTTAAAACAAAGCCTTTAACAAGTTAATAAGTCAGACTTATACTTTACTTTTTTAAACCAGGTCCGACCTATTTAAACAAAACCCATCTCTGCATGACCTATTGTCACCCTAATGCACATCCTAGGATCTTGAGATTCATACTAGTATATATTTCAATTTTGCACGCCTTGCATTTTCTATTTTGCACCTATATTGCTTGTTACTCCTAGCTAACTTGCACTTTTGTTATGTGTTGGTTTTTAGGTGTTGTCCTTATTTTTGCAATTCTATTTATTTCCAACTAAATCAAAAAAATTTAGAATGCAAGTCTTGAACCTTAGACCTATGCTTCTTCTAATATATATTGATCATATTTCTCTTTCAAATTTCTTGTAATATCTATTATCATTTATAATTTATGAAGAATAATAGAAATTAAAAAATCTTTGTCAAAATTAACATGTCATTGTTTACTTCATTTTCTTATTCAACTTTTCAGTCATTTCTTGCAATAATCAGTGATCATGATGTGCTATATGGCCTTCTATGAGAAGTAACCTGATTAGTCTATGTTAGTTACTTGATAAGAATTATTCTATGAAGTTAGAGAACAAAGAGTTGAAGGTGTTTTATGCAGATACAAGGTTGATTTTGAAAGTAACTTTGTCTAAGAACAAAATTTCAAAATCATGATCAATATGATTGATCATCAGAGACTTGCCTAAACTATGTGAAGTGTTGAGAATAACTAATTCATAGTTTCACAGATTACTTGTGTGACAATAAGTTACTCGTCACACAAGGTAATTACTAGTTATGATTTTGAGCAATTTTATCTAGTTAGTTGTACTTTATGGTTGAGTGTAAGTACCTACGTCATAAACATTGCAATGCATTCCCTTTGATAATCAATAGATAATTTCCACAAAGAACTCTCTATTTTCTATCATAGTCTCTTAAAACTCACTTTCCTAAACTTTAAGAAATCTTAAATTGTTCCAACATGAACAAAAGTGTATTTAATTCTTGTTTATTTTATCATTTGACTTATTAAACACTGCCATCTCTTTATTTAGCACAATCCTTCTTTTAACTTGATGTTAAATAGGTGAATCATCCACTTTAAACACCCAAAATAAATGCTCTATTGTGAATGTCGTAACTTTGATGTCAATTTAGTATTTACTCAACGTATATATGACCGGTAATATGAGAGGAAGTAAAATGTTTTTTTTTTTACACAATGATTCAAGTTGGGAGATTGAGTCAAGATTAGTGTTTAGTAGTCCTTGTCTAAAATAAACACGCAAAACAATTTTTATAAATTAAGTTCAATTTTATTTCAAATTGTGATACAACTTGCATAGTATATTATGAAGAATAATGATATTTAATAATTTTAAATAGTTCATTTGATTGTTGGCTAAATGTCAAGTATATATGAAGTTAGTTTAGAGTTTATTGTTAGGAGGTTAGTTTGTTTATTATCTAGAAGCTACATATAAGAGCATAACTTACATTCTTTTTACCATCTTTTATCAAAATATTTCTATATGAATCTTATTCTCAATCAAGCCTTTGTGACTCTTTTAACTCTAATTCTCCGAAATCCCAAGATCTTCACATGTATCATAGTAACATATATCGTAATCATGGGCCAAAGTACTTTTTCACGTTTTCAACATTAAATCAAACGTCTAATAAGTTCACACATGAGCATTTAAGGTTAGAACAAGTTCATTTGTATTGAGTGAGTATCCAATGTGATCAATAATTGTAGTCTTAAGAATTAAATTCTCCTATGATCCCACATCCTATATGCTCTAATAATGTTATCATTACCGGTTAATGACTTGTCATATGAATCGCATCGTGGGAAACTGAGTTGATTATCCACATTTAAGGGCAAAAAATATGTGATGAAATTAATTAAGCTACTATAAACAAAAACAAAAAATTAAGCAAGTTGTTGCGTAACATCGAGGGCAATTACCTTAATCACATAAGCCCTCACCAAGTCTAACCCGACAGCTATAATGGTCCATATATAACCTATGTTTGTGTCCTAGAAATGGACACGAAGAAAGAGACTGAAAATTGACTATATAATCTTAGAGTACAAGATAAACTTTGGATACACTCTTTAATTTGCCCCCACCTTTTACATTGGCTTAGAGGTCATCTACAACAATTCACATTTTAGCATTTACTCTATGAATGATTATTCCCCTAAGAAAACACACATGTCAATGGTTTGTAATTTTGTATTGAATGCCTTAAAAATACGTCTTACTAGTAACAGTCTACTTCACTGCCAGGAGTTTTGGTTGTACATAAATAAATTCACCTGTAATTGGAATTCATTATTTTGAGGTTGATTTATTTACTTTTATATGTAGAAGAAGTGACAAACACAGTTTATTCTACGGTTTAGTTTAAATGACAATCACAACTTCTTCTTTTTTGAGCAAAATGACAATTACAACTTATATAATAGTATCATGAATATTTTTTTATTAAATCTCCATGTAAAAACTATTTTACAGTTGTAATGTATCTTAATCTATTAAACCGATTAAATTAATCTCCATCTTTTTTTTATAAAACATATATTCATATGCGTAATGCACCCTTCTGCCCCTCCCTTAACAAAGTCGGAATTGGAACTTGTATTTGAGACGCGGGAGGAAACTTTGTTATAGCCAAAACTGAATGGCTCGTCCCCAAAATTGATGTTGACATGGGTGAAGCCTTGGGCCTTCTATCTGCAATGGTATGGGTGAAAGAACTCATCCTAGTGAATTTGGATTTCAAAACGGACTCTAAAGCTGTGCAGATAGCATATATGAGAAAGACGGTGTTTCTGATTTCACGGCAATAATCAATGATTATAGGGAACTAATTTAATGAATTTTGATGTAAAGTTCATTAGGAGACAAGTCAATAGTATTGCCCATAGTCTAGCTAGGGAAACACCACATAATGTTAATTTCTAGATTTATCTTAACACTCCTCATTATATTTCTATTGATCAATAATGAAAAGCTATAAGCTTATTTCCTTCACACACACAAAAAAAAAAAAGCGTAATGCAGAGACCTCGGAGTCGGATAAAATCACATAAACAATAAAGCCTCATGAGTTTTAATACTACTTGTATTTAAGGATTGGATTTTTTTAGCACAATTTTAGGACCGAATTTAAAGCCAAAATAACCAATTAAGTTGAAAGAATTGATGCTTGAACAGTTGAACTAACTTATTCAAGTGATATGATATACTAACGTCACTTTCTAATTTCTAATAACAATTTAGCCATCCACATTAACACTAATTTTCCCTCAGTAAATAGAATACATGTACTTGTACTAATAACTAATCAAAAGAGTCAAATCAAAAAGGCTGTATTAGTACATGTTTTTGTATATCTCTTTTCACTTGCTGCCAATCATATTGGATGCGTGTGAATACTGTTAGCTTCTTGACATCAATTGGTAAGCAAATCAAATCACCATTTTTAAGAAACGTTGTACTAAATTAATTAGTAGACTCATAAACAACAACTAACTATCAATCATGGGTCTCCTGGTGACATAAAATTGAGCAGTATCTTCAACTTGAATCGTAAGATGTGAGGTCACAAGAATTAGAGATAAGAAATGTGAAGTAGACTGAAGCTAACACTTGTTTTGGCGGTGAAATAATCACAAGTATAACCTTTGACATTTAGATTCTAATCATTCTATTGGTCCCCTAACTATGAGAGATATTGAATCCTGCAAGTCAGGGCACAGTGTTGGAATAAAAAGAGTTCATATTCATTGAGAACGATTGTGTGGAATGGTCCGAATCTTATAGTCCTAAGGTCACACATGTGACTAATTTAAATCAAGTTGGGCTAACAAATATCTTACGTGCATTGTTTAACGAATTCAAGAGAAAAAAAAAATTATGTTGAAAATATAAGTTAAGTAGTTGTTAAGATAATAAATACACATTTTTTATGTAAAAGTTATTTCTTTTGAATCTTTAAATAATGTCTTAAAGACAATTGTTAATATTTTTCATTTATATATATAAATAGAAATTGGATGACATTTCTTTAAAAATACTCATGATATTTAGAATTTAAAGACATGTTTATTCTTCATATTGATTGTTGGATCCTCCGCGACTAGTCTCGTACATTTGCTCTAAAAACAGGTGAGGTGGGGTGGGGTGAGGGGGTGAAGGCTATCTTCAAAAGGCGCTCTAATGGTAAAGTCGGACAATATGCCGGCGCGTAAAGTTATAACTAGCAATGTGCTCGGGTAGTGTGCTCATGTTGTTTGTTATCTTTGCTCTTGAATATGAGATATACGGCGACGGCAATCTAATTTGAATGTGTTCCTTGATGTCAGGGCCAAAGATGGTGGAGTACGTCAGTGTTGTTGAATTTCTGATGTAGAGACGAGATGATCTTCTAGAATAGTTCAAGGGTAAAACTTTGTGTTACGTCAATCGTTATATTGAGGTGAGCACCTCAGACGTGTCCGTCGTTATTTCAGAATATACCACTAGAAGAAAAGATTTATTTAGGAGGGACTCTAAATGGACATGTATAGAGTGTATCAAGAGGTTTTGACAAATTGCACAAGGGTATGACCTTGGGGAGATAAATATAGAGGGTAAATTCATCCTATATTTTGTGTTGCCTTTTGCTCTTATTATAACTAATACTTTAGAAAAAAGAAAAAGAGAAGCATCTTATCACATACAAGAGTGGAGTGACATGTTCTCAGAGATATATTTATTTCTTATTAGGAAATCAAACATAAATATTTGTTTTGAGTATAAAGTCATACCTCGAGAGAGCTTAACTACTTAACATAAAGTATTGGTTATGGATGTAAGTAAGGGATAAGAGTAGGGTAAAGAGAAAAATCAACAATAAGTCCTTTTATCAAGTTGTGGAATTTGAAGGGTGAAAACATAGAATTTTCAGACGCAATATTGTAGAGGGGGGTTTCAGACAACCACCAGGAAGCCTAAACAATATGTGGGACAAGATGGTACAAGGGATTATAAAAGTAGTAAAAAAAGATGTTGGGAGAATCGAGAGGTTTTAGACTTAGAGGTAAAAAAAAAATCTTTGCGATGGAAGCAAAGTAAAGTTAAAAAAAATAAATTTAAAGCTTGGTCTAGGTGTATAAATCCTGAAACATGTGAAAATCATAAGAAAGCTAAGGAAAAGACTAAAAAGGCGGTGAACGAAGTAAGAAATCAAGTTTTTTTTTTTTTTTTATGGTTGTATCAATCCTTAGATACCAACGAGGGAGAAAATTCTAGAGACAAAGAAAAGATCGATGGGTCGTAGAATAAGAAAAGAAACCCAAGTTAATGATAACCAATTTGGTTTTACGCTTTAGATGGTGACAATGAAAGTGATATACTTACTACGACGTGTGAGCGAGCAATATCAGTTGGACAAAAAGACTTGTATTTAGTTTTTATTTATCTGAATAAGGCATGTGATAGAGTTCTTAGAGATATTTTATGAAAACCAACTGATTAAGATTGTTTATATTAAAGCTATCGAGGTTATGTTCGATGGAGTCTAAATATTTTTTTTCCAATAATATACTTCTATTTACTATATCTCAACTCATCCAACAACTCAACGAATTGCAATTAATATTGACATTTTAGTAAATGATATTTTCTTTTGATGGAGATAAATGATTTTTTTTTTGATCAATTTTTTATATATATATCGTGAGATAATAATCATGAATACATAGCTACAAATTATGATTGATTTTTTCACACTACTACGACAAATACGAAATTACTGGTTAAGAAAGTAAGAGAAGATGAGAAAATAAAATACTGGTTAATCCTTATAAAATTTAAAATTGAAATCTAAAATTTTTGAATATAAATAAAAAACTTTCAAAAGAATTTGACATTAAATTAAAAAAATAATAATTAATTTATTGAAATTTGAAAAATTGAAAATTAAAATATTATTAAAAATAAAAAATTGAAATATTAATTTAATTTTGTAATAAAATAAGTAATATTATTATTAAAAGTAAATAATTCTTGTAAGCAAAATGGAACTATTTATTTCTCATAATTTTTTTATAAAAAATGGAAAATTTTATTTATTAACGTCAATGATACATATCTAAAGTAAAAATGTTAACCAAATGATAATGCTCAAGTAGTTAACGAACTCCACCAAAGAATAAACCGTTAAAGAGAGTTCGAATTTGATTTTTAATGAAACATATCTTTGTCGGACTTTGTTTATCTCGTGACCGAACTACAAATTACTAGCCTCTTTCTCTAGAAATCGAAAGATTAACACTAAAAAGTAAATTTATATATCATATCATATCATGTTTCACATATGAATCAAACAAATGATATAGTAAGTATCTATTATGACAATATTTCATTCTTAACCCAGTCTTTAATATTCTATCATTATGTTATGCTATCCACCAATCAGAGACATCTCTAGCTCCACTAGAATCATTCTTGCATATCAATTGGTCCATAAATTGTATACTATGCACCAACTGTAACACTTCAAATCGTGTCCTCCCAATGGTCAACTCTTTTGTTCAATTAAATTGAGGATTTAAGATTACAATTAAATAATCTAAAATGATAAAATAAAGAGTTGTGTTATTCGAATATTCATTTACTATATGATAACTTTTGAGATAACCAAAATTTCATAAAAAAAATAATATATTGACATAAAAATTAAAGCAATAGAGAAACAAAGTAAAAACATAATAGAAGTATGAAAGAGAAAATTATCACAAAGTTGTCATAAAATGGTTGTTCAAATACCATTTTATATTCCTAAAAAAAATAAAAAAATATCATTTCTCTAAAATGAATTAGCCGAACAAGCTAAATTAATTTAAGAAGTTGATCTCTTTATTTTAACTAAAAGCAATATGCATTCATTCAAATTGTTACTAGAAAGATATATTCGAGTCATTCGACGTATTTGGACTAGAGCTTGTCCATGCACATTAATTTGTTTTCTTCCCCTTCCACTCAATTACTTAGAGAGAAAATAATATTTGGGACAATCTTTTTAATTTGTGGAGGTTAAAAATAGCTACAAATATTTTGAAGTGAACAAAAATTCGAATTTATTGTCACTAAAATGGCTACAAATTATTTTACGGGAGTTTTCAATTAAGTCGACATTTGTAACGGTTTAACCGCCACATAAAACTATCGGTTGTGGATTTGTAGCAAAAACGGCCGTCACAAATAATGCTTCTTTTGTCAAATGTATCTTCCTTGTCGACCAATCCTTTATCTTTTTCTTCATCAGTCATATCTCTTCTTCTTTATCAACAATATTGGCAATCAAAGGCTCAATACATTGTTCATGCGTTATGATGCACAAGCTAGTTGTGTACTCATTTGTCATATTACACATGTCAAGTTGTTTATTCTTTCATTGATTCTTTGCATGTTTATCATGTACTATGCATGAACCGGTTCAAAACATCTTCTATTTTTTACGGTCTTTCTTCCTTATGAGGATGTTGATTGTACTATTAATATGATTGATACTCATGCTGAGCTTAGAAGTCGTTGTAACCAGTGGCGGAGCCAGGAATTTTATAGAGTCTGGGCAAAAAAATTATCGCAAAACGTTACTTTCTTCCTGCGAATAATTTCACATTTTCTG
The DNA here is from genome assembly GCA_958299785.1 of Medicago lupulina. Lineage (NCBI taxonomy): Eukaryota > Viridiplantae > Streptophyta > Magnoliopsida > Fabales > Fabaceae > Medicago > Medicago lupulina. The sequence goes on along the minus strand of OY283144.1, from coordinate 20,416,025 downwards.
CAGATAATTTCACATTTCCTACGGATAATTTCACATTTTCTGCGGATATATCTTTCCTGTGGATCCTAAAATCCTAGTATTACCTCACCTGGGAGCCTAAATCCATGGCAAAATTTGCAGGATATGTGTTTCCTGCGGAATTTGCCCAAAAATCTGCAGGTAAATCCGCAGGAAAAACTAAAAATTCTAAGAATGGCTGGACTTTCTACAAGGAGAGTTGGAGCTGAGCCTGGGCTAGTGCCCAGACTAGCTGAGGGGTGGCTCCGCCCCTGGTTGTAACCATGGTGAGTCATGGCATTATGTGATTGATACTCATATTGTACAATATAGACAAGTATGTACATATACTCAAAACAATAAAATTTATTGTGATGCTCCAACATCTTATAGCAGCGTAAAAAATAAGTATTCAGAGTTACCATATATAACAAGACGAAAAGAGATTTGACGTTGAAGTTGATGTCTCGATCTCTATATTTCTAAGTTTTAAGAATGTAAAAGACCTAAGATCTTTAATATGTGATGAAGACCCAGAGAAGAAATAACGACATGTACTTATAGAATTCTAATGAGTGGAAATTTGCCTAACATTTATTTCGCCTAACGAATTTGAGGTTTCTCCAAATAGACAGAAATGACAGCTCATCCAACAGATCACAAGAACCGCCTTAATTTACTAGGTGGATTGTTGCTCACCTAGCGAATATGCTCTTGCATCTCACTAAAATTTCACAGGAGTCCCTTGCTTTAGGCTCGCTCTTACTCGCCTAACGAATCTCCATATCATGCAAAACTGGAATATTTTGTTTTGATTCTCTCCCAATTCACTTTGGCTCACCCATCGAATTTTTTGAGTTAGAATCCTTGCTCTTTAGCATTTCTTGGTCATTAAATTCAAATACCTACAAAATCGAAGGAAAATAGGAAAAAATAGTTTCATTGTCATTATAAATATAATAACTTTATATTTGCAAGAACTTTGGAATTTTTCTTAATACTAGACTTTTGACCCGTGCGACGCACGGGTCTTCTCGACTATAATAGAGACCAATAAATAATTTTTAACCAGTAAGATCATGGGTCGATCAATAAACGCAAATTAGATTATTAGAGATACAATATTACAATCAAATGATAATAAAAATTATAAAGAAAAAAGATAAAAAGAATACAAAATTATATTGTTGCACAGATCAATTTTATTTATTACTTTTATAGTTAAACATAAAAAAACTAATGCAGTTCATGGTTCCTAAAAAATTATTTAGGGTAGCCGAGTTTACATGGAAATTAGGATATCCTTATTTATTAATTTTGTTAAGTCAAATCCTAATTTTTTCCCTCCATAATGCTTTTTAGGTTTGTAACAAATTTATCCTAAAACTTTGGCTCTCAAAATGCATCAAATATGTTTTTATTAATAGCAAAAATAAAAAAAAGCCTAAACAAATCCATTCATAAATAGCAAAAATTAAAAAAAAAAAAAAGGCTAAACATATCGATAGACTTCTACATATATTTTTTTTTCTTTTCTTCTTATTAATCTTATTTTTTTTAACTAATTTTCTTATTTTGTGTTCTACACTTTTTTTTGACAAAGTATTTTGCACAATTATTTAATACTAAAAAAAAAGCATCGTTCCTATCCTCTTCCTTTTTTTTTATACACTTCTTTGATACTAAAAAAATGCATCTTTTTTTTTTTGACAATATTTTGTAGACTTATATAATACTCTAATTTCAATCATAACTTGGCTATATATACTAAACCCTAAACCGTGTTTCTCTAAAAAAAACCTTAACCCCTAAGTTTTTCCCTCCATAATGCTTTTTAGGTTTGCAACAAATCTATCCTAAAATTTTGCCTCTCAAAATGCATCAAATATGTTTTTATTAATAACAAAACAAAAAAACTAAACAAATCATCCATTCATAAATAGCAAATTTTTTTTAAAAAAAAGGCTAAACATATCGACTTCTATATATATATATATATATATATATATATATATATATATATATATATATATATATTCTTCTTATTAATCTTAGTTTTTTTTTCAACTAATTTTCTTATTTTGTGTTCTACATTTTTTTTTTGACAAAATATTTTGTACAATTATTTAATACTAAAAAAATGCATCTTTTTTTTTACAATATTTTGTAGACTTATATAATACCCTAATTTCTATGATAACTTGGCCATATATACCAAACCCTAAACTGTGTTTCTCTAAAAAAACCTTAACCCCTAATTTTTTCCTCCATAATACTTTTTAGGTTTGCAACAAATCTATCTTAAAATTTTGCCTCTCAAAATGCATCAAATATGTTTTTATTAATAGCAAAAAAAAAAGCCTAAACAAATCCATTCATAAATAGCAAAAAAAAAAAAAAAAAAAAGGCTAAACATATCGATAGATTTCTACATTTTTTCTTCTTTTCTTCTTATTAATCTTAGTTTTTTTTAACTAATTTTCTTATTTTGTGTTCTACACTTTTTTTTTTGACAAAGTATTTTGTACAATTATTTAATACTAAAAAAATGCATCGTTCCTATCCTCTTGCCTTTTTTTATACACTTCTTTGATACTAAAAAAATGCATCTTTCTTTTTTTTGACAATATTTTGTAGACTTATATGATACCCTAATTTCCATGATAACTTGGCTATATATACCAAACCCTAAACTGTGTTTCTCTAAAAAAAACCTTAACCCGTGGTAAATTTCACACACATCACAAGAATCATATCTATTGATATTTAGAGGTTTGCAAATGGAATGACGTGACCTTACAACTTTCCTCTCATACCACTGCTTAACTGGTAACTTTTTGATCATACACCTGAATTGCTTTGAGTGGTATAGCTGCATTATTAATACCAGGAGGTAGAACCGCACATTCGAGATTTGGTCTTCCCTTTATTATCGATGAATGCTCCACGTGTAATGTCAAACCTAATACCCCGTTGGCTCAGTTGGTAGTCCAAGCAAGATTAGTAATATGGGACGAGGCTCTGATGATGCACAAATTTTACTTTGAAGCACTTGATCATTCTTTCAGAGACGTTATGAAGGAGGTGGACAAGAGAAACAAATACATCCCTTTGTACCTGTAATTCCTAAAAGCACAAGACCAGAAATCGTTCATGCTATTATCAATTCTTCAAAACTATGGAATTATTGTGAGGTTCTTACCTTGACTAAGAATATGAGGCTTTTGTCTGGTGCGTCAGTAGTAGACATGGAGGAAAAAAGACAATTTTTCAGAATGGGTTTTAAGTATAGGCGATGGACGAATAGGGGAAGACAATGAAGTGGACAAGACCATTGCTATTCTGTCAGATTTGTTCATAGAAAGCGCAGGAGATCCTCTTGCTGCTATTGTTGAAAGCACGTATCCTAACATCTTGGAGGGCATGAGTGACATAGGTTACTTTCAAAATAGAGCTATATTGACAACAAAAAATTACATAGTCGTGAAGATCAACGGCTATATGTTGGACATGGTTCCAGATGAGGAGAAGGTTTATTTGAGTTATGATTCACCTATTCATTGTAACTTAAACAATGATCATATTGACAATGTTCATACACCTGAATTCCTCATGCTTCTGGACTTCCTAATCACAAATTAAGGTTAAAGGTTGGTGTGCCAGTTATGTTGTTGAGAAATATAGATACACGATATGGATTATGCAATGGAACCAGATTGGTTATCACTAGGATGGGAAGATACGTCATTGAGGGGAGGGTCATTTCCGAAAGTAATGCTGGTGAACAGGTTTTTGTATCCAGGTTATCTATATCGCCTTCAGATGTCAGGATTCTCTTTAAGTTTCAACGAAGACAATTCCCTTTGTCTGTATCATTTGCAATGACAATTAACAAAAGTCAAGGACAGTCGCTTAAACATGTTGGTGTATATCTACCAACACCTGTAATTTTTCACAGACAGTTGTATGTTGCTGTTTCAAGAGTTACATCCAGAGAAGGACTAAAGATATTGATCACGGATGAAGATGGTGAAGATGCCAATGTGACTTCTAACGTCGTATATGATGAAGTATTTCGCAATCTGCGATGAAACAACATGCCAATTTACTAAAAATTTCATATTCTCTTACCGAATTATTGATAGGATTACCGAATTTTCTTTTATATACATTTTATGGAGCGTTTTATTTTGTCTACTCTGGATTATCATCTGTTATTTTTTCACCGTTATCAATTATATATTGCATTTTATTATCCGTATGTCATTTCTTTAGCAATAAACTCGTGCGGGCACGGGTCCAGTTTCTAGTTCTGTTTGTAAACGTATTCAATAAGTGTACAACAACTTGTAAAAAAAAAACAATAGGTTAAGTTGCTGCAGACCTAATAAAATTAATAAATAATAAGGATGAGGATTAAGATATTTATTAAATTTTTGCTTTGAAAAATATTCACGGTTATTAGAGAGATAAATGAAAAATATATATAATGCAAATTTAGAGCCAAAATTTTAGGATAAAGTTGTTGCAAACCTGATAAGGGATTAACGAAGGGAAAAAATTAGGTCAAGACTTAACAAAAATAATATACAAGGATTACTAGTAAAACAAGTTTGTAAATTTCGTGAATAAATATGTGAAATAACACTCCACCAAAAAAAAAAAAAGTGAAATAACTGAAATATGTCACTTATCGCATATGAAAATTATACAACACCCCTCTTCCCTTCAATATCATGCACTTCTCTGTTTTTTTTTTTTACCTTTTCTGATACCGTATTAATATTCCTGAGCTGTTTAATTTGTTAAAGTTTAATCGTAAGCATACATGCGTTTTATTTATTTTCTTTCCCAGTTTCTTGATATTTAGGAGTCATGTATTTGTTGTTGATTTAGTGTCAACCCAATACTAAGCCAAAGAAGATTTTGTTTTCTATGGTAATAAAAAAACTGTCAAAGTTATGCTTATGATGTATTTTTCCCAAAGACTTGCCATATTTTGATATGTCTACTTGGTTAGCCTTGCCATATTTTCATGTGTCTACTTTCTTAGATATTGTATTGCTATTTAGTACTTCCTCCGTTCTTATATGTAAGCACCATTTCTCTCTAATAAAAGGGTGTTTACATATAGAGACGGAGGAAGTAGTTCTTTTTGATGGACATCTTAATCTTAATGTAAAATTAGATCTTCTTAAGATACATTTTTAGTATCAAATCACACATGTCAAATTTTAAGGCCATCCACCTAGTAATCATGCAAATTTAAAGGTGCAAGTTCTTAGCCTAATTTAGCTTTCATTTCGCCTATCACTTTCATTTTTTTCTTTCTTTTTTTGATAAAAAATGGAAAATTGATTGAATTCTGCTCTCCACCCTACAAAATTTGCTTGCGCCCTGCAGCCATTCTGAAAATGTCCTTGCGCTAGTTAACTAGCGTAAGTGTTAATGTCTGCGCCACTTAACTAATGTTGCGTGAGTTAACTTGCGCAACGCTAGTTAACTGACACGCCTTATAAGTTGTGCGCGAGTTAACTTGCGCAAGGTGGCCGGCACTAAAAATTGAAGCACAAACGTTTCTTGGACGGTAGTCAATGGTCTTTACTAGTTTTTGCACGTTTTCCTTCACATTTGACCACGTTTTTGGACCTCATTAAGTGCTACATATCTTATACCACCTATAAAAACTCTCACATACTTCCTCTTTTCTTCACATTTTCTCCTCCCACTCTCTCCCCCCCTTTCTCTTCTTCTTCTTCTTCTTCTCCTTCTTCTTCTTCTCCTTCTTCTTCTTCTTATTCTTTGTTTCTATAGTTTCTAGGGTGTTGATACCCCTTTAGGTAAATACCCGTGGCTTTTGGGGGGAAATAGTGGTCCATTAGGTTGGGGAAAAGGGCATCATCCCTTGAGGTAAATTTCGATTTGCTTCCTTTTACTCCCAAAATCTTTTTACCGTGGGTAAAAAGAATCATCATGGGGTATAAAAGGAACCAAATATAAATTTACCTCAAGGGGTCTTGTTGTCGTTTTCCCCAACAGGATGGATCACTATTTTCCCCAAGAGCTATTGGCATATACCGAAGAGGGTAAAAATAAATATTAAGTAGATTAGTTAATTGGAATAAAATATATGTATTGCTTATTGTAATCTTTGAATAATAATAAAATGAGAGTTCTATTTATTATTTGTATCTATTTTTGCATTTATTTTATAATTTCGAATTTATTTTTGCATTTATTTTATAATTTTGCAATGATTTAGGATGAGGATTTTGACCCAAAAAATCGCACTTTTTGGGTTTTTGAGGGTGGAGAGAAAGAAAATGGTGCTTGGAGTTTGGACTGATGGGTTTTGTACGAAAACAGTAACCCTGCGTTACTTAACTTGCGCCGCGCTAGTTAAGGTGCGCAGCATCACTTAAGTTGCGCTGCGCCAGTTAACTAGCGCAGGGGTAAAACTGGCATGGCTGCAGGGTGCGAGCAAATTTTGCAGGGTGGAGAGAAGAATTCAAATTAATTTACTAGAAAAAGCCATATCCATTAAGCATTGGGCTTGAATTACAAAAGTAGTCTCCTCAACCCAAATTTTGTCAAGAGTTGCTCTTTAGGCACCCTCAAATTGCTCAAAAATTGATTAAGCGGTAGTTAATTGTCGTTCGCCACAAAATGGTAGTTAAGTGTAGTTTAGAATTTTTTGGATCGATCAATTTAAAACATCCCTTAAATGGTAGTTAATTGTCGTTTGGGTATTTTCATCTGAGAGCAAATCATGGGGGCCTAAATAGCAATTTACAATTTTGTGCATCCCAATTACAACTTCTACTAACATGAGTAACTTTAATAGGAAGATTGCTTTTTAGGCACCTAGCAATTGCTCACGGTACCTAAAACACCCCATAGTTAATTGTCGTTCAAATGCTTTTAAATTGCTTAAATTGATTTAGAAAATGATTTAACCGATTTTAAAAGTGTCGAACGCTAGTTAATTACTGTTTTGGAGTGAATGGTTGTTAACTACCGTTTAGGGAATGTGAGAAATTGCTAGGTGCGTAAAGAACAACCCCTTTTAGTAGATGGTTGCTCAATAGACCCTTTAAATTTCTCATATTTTCTAAAAAAAATTGATCGGAGGTTATAATATAACTCGATCAAAGATTTACACACAAAAACAATATTATGGAGTTAAGACCCAATCGTTGAGGGGCCTGTGAGCAATCCACTAGGCCATCACTTTAGCATTTCTAAATAGACCCAAATCAATACCTTTCAGAATCTCAACCCTATATGTGCGAGGAACCGTTTCATCTTCAAAGGGGATACACGATTTTTACAATTTGTCTCAAACACAGTCGATTGTATGCACAATTCGCACACGGGGGAAATTAACCTATCATTTTCACACATTTCACGCATGAAGGAAATTAACAAAGCCCAACACACAAGGTTCATTAAAAAAAGAGAGAATATTTTGCCCTTCTTCCATATCTTTCTTTGACTGAAATAGTTTTTTTTGGTTCAGTCTTCGACAAAATCACTGAGTTGGGGTCCTTTTTATCTCCATTCAGGATCTTTTCTTCTAAGGAGTCTTCTTCTTCAATTATTTGCTTAGTTTTTACATATGTTCTTATTTCCGACAGTGAGGATAAAACTGTCCCTTGAAGGGATAAATAGAAGAATTTTCTTGTATCTCACTTGACGAGAAGAAATGAAGAAACAAGAAAGAAGAGAAAAGGAGATGAAGAAAAGGCCAAAAAGCGGTTGTGGTGGAAGAAGTTTCATGCCTTTTGAAGTTGTAGTTTTAAGGGTACACTTTCACATTGGGTAGACTCAATATTATCTACATTATGTTGGGAGGTGGAGTCATGGGCATCATTGTGGTGGAGTAATTAGCAGGAAAGGTTCCTTCAACTCCATTGTGGGAGGCATGGTTGACAATAATCAGAGTCGGTGGGTTGTGGTTGTTAATTATAAGGCAAAGGTGGATCGCTAGAGTTTGACTTGGAGGGTTTTTGTGCCCTCCTTTCATGATTTTCTTGAACATCTTTTTGAAACGCTAAGAAACCCTAACCCTAGAATATGATTCAGAATAAGTGATTAAGTGTTAAGTTAGTGATTTTGTGAGATGCATGGGGAAAAGAAATTCATCGGTTTTGTTAATCCATGAATGATTCTCGATTTTCAAATTGAATTGAAACATATACGAAGGAGAAAACGAAGAAACGAGAGAAGAATGAGAAGATGGGGAAATAGGTGAAGGAGTAAAAAAATGGTTGTGAGTGAGTAGAATAGATGTATGATTTTTATGATTTTTTTTCTCAAATAACCTATTTTTAAAAGTAATATACCAACATACCCTACTTTCAAAATAAAGTTTCAAAACCCTATTTTTTTGGCCCAGAGAGAACACGTCATTCTCCTAAAGGAGCTATTTTTGGGCCTCTTCAAGGCCAAGCCGTATGAAATGGCGATTTTTTCTAGGGCATTGGTTAAAGTTTTAAAATAAGTTTTTACTTTGGCCCCAAAACAATGATGTGACAGAATGACTAAATCGAAAATGTTTACAAACTTAAAGGATTTATGTGTGACCAACATAACTTGAATGACCAATATATTACAAACCTCAAATTTAAAGGACTCACAGTGTAATTTAGCATATTATTTATTATTAAAAATAGAAGAATGTTAACGAGTGTCTTTGGGACATTAGTTAAAGTTTTAAAATAAATAGATTTGAATTAAAATGTGATGTAATTATTGATAAAACAAAAGTAAAAAATTTGTATTTTTACGATAAAATTTCTATTAAGGGATTCTTTAACCAATATCATTACAACATGCAAGACCCTTGAAAATCTATAAAAAAAAAATTATTACAAAACCACACGCGATTGGTTTAACATAGTTTTGCTGCTTCTTCAAGACCTAGTTGATTGGTTTGGCTTGAGTTTGTCGCACCTTCAAGTCCTCGTCTATTGGTTTGTCGTGGATATGTCATATGTTGCTTCCTCAAGACCCCGCCTTTTGATACGGACGGATTAAGAGAGAGATTAAAATAACAAACAAAATAATCAAATGGCATGAAAGGAATAAGAGATAGACTAAAATAAAAAACAAAATAATCAAATGACGCATCAAATGGCATGAAAGGAATCGATTTAACAAAAATCTCGGAAAATCATTTGAAAGTAATTGTCAACACCTTTTGTATAAGGATTTTTTGTTTGTTTTTTTTTTTGTTTTGGTCAATTTTTGTTTGGTTTTATTCATTGTAAACAAGCTGCTTTTTTCTAAATATTGTCTGGTCTAGTTTTTTCTTTTAAGGAGATGAGAAGTTGTAAAAAAAAGGCTGGCCAAACAAGCTCTAAGTGACATCAAAAAAATTATGAGAAATCACCTATACCACCACTTCATTTGTTATCGGTGTAGACTTATACCACCAGTTTGTTACTGTGTATTAAGGAAAGATATATTACACATTTATTTACATGACAAACAAGACCAACTTTCTCTTCCATATAATATAATTATATTCATATAAAAAATCTATAACTATATGGGTCTCCTTCAAGTATAAATTCATCGTCTACACATGGAGTGTTCAAATACCTTCACCATTCTACCAAAGAATTCCTGCAGGATAGTAAAAGCAAAAGTTAATTTTTAACAATTTTTTTTTTTTTTTTTACAAAAGAGAGCCTAATTAACTACAATGTTTAAAAATGTTAATAGTCCCAAACTAGAACATGTACAGTTACTATAATAACATACCCCTATTCTTTTTAAATATTTATGTGCTTGAGACACTAAAATTCATGTAATTCAATTTTTTTAAATAGTCTGGATTTTTCTTGTGATGTAAACCAAAACAATTTTTGAAGTTTCCTTATCCACACATGGCGCCTTTCTATTTTTTAGGGACCCTTCCTATCACAAAATGACATTGATTGTGCAATCCATGCAAAAAGAACTCAATTATAGGCACTACTTTTTAGCGGTGAAAACAAAATGCTAAAAATGACATTTCAACAAACCAGTCAATAATTGTTCGTTTAGTTTATTATTATATTGGTTAAATATGTTTTTAATCCCTGCAAAATTATGGGTTTTTAAGTTTAGTTCTTATAAAATTTTAATGATAATTTTAGTCCTCTGTAATATTGAGGTTTATAAAAATAATCCATATTTTAAAAAAAAATTACAAAAAATGGATATTTTTAGTCCTTCAAAAAAGTCCTTATAAAATAAAAATAGGAACTAAAAATAAGTAAATTTTTTATAAGAACTAAATTTGAAATCTTATAATTTTGTAGCGACTAAATACACATTTAACCTTTATTATATTCATAACTAATCCTACACACGTTTTTTGATTCAATAATGCTACACATATACCGACATTATTTTTTTGTCGGGTAACTGAATATGCCACAAGTTTTTTTGTTGATTAATATACCACACAACTTTTATCATTTGAAAAGACAAGCATTAGACTAGCATGGTTTTTATTTAAAAAAATAGATAGTAGCAACATTGTTTTTTTGTCTGGTAATTGAATATGCCACAAGTTTTCTTTTGTTGATTAATATACCACACATCTTTTATCATTTGATAAGACTAGCATGGTTTTGATTTTAACGTAAAAGCAATTCAAATAGGATATTGGTTCGATTTTTTGTTAAGTTGATGCTCACACCACGTATTGTCACATCACGAATTGTATACTTCATGTATACTAGTACTATAAAAGAGAAGGCACCAATTTTGTTCATTTTTGTGTTCTCTATATAGCTTACATGGCTTCTTACTACTTCCTCTTATTTGTTCTTGTTGCTGCTTCTGCAATATATGAAGCAGATGGCCAAAAGAAGTTACCTACAGACTTCTATTGTAGCAGCTGCCCGGAATTGTTGTCTATAGTGAACCAAGGAGTCGTAAATGCTCTTAAAAAAGAAACTCGCATTGGAGCTTCTTTACTTCGATTGCATTTCCATGACTGCTTTGTAAATGTGAGTGTATATGATATGATAATACATTATTGACTTGATTTTAATCCTATGCTTCACTTAACTTGGCTTCATTTAACGCAATGATCATTAAGGGGTGTGACGCATCAATTCTGTTGGATGATACAAGCAGTTTCATAGGAGAAAAAACAGCAGCACCTAACAATAATTCAGCTAGAGGATTCAACGTGATTGATGACATCAAAGCCAGTGTGGAGAAAGCATGCCCTAAGGTTGTGTCCTGTGCTGATATTCTTGCTCTGGCTGCTCGAGACTCGGTGGTTCATGTAAGTTATGTTATAAAAGTCCACATCATTATAGTAGATTGTTAACACATTTTAAATATATGTGGTTAATTATGTCGTTAATAAATATAACAAAGGGTTACGACTCATTAACTATCCATAAAACAATTAACTACGACTATGATTGTCGTTAACCACAACTTTTCAGTGTTCAAATAAACATAATTTTTAGGTGTTCAAATATACACGTGAAAGTCGTGGTTAATTGTGTTGAATGAGAGGTTAATGAATTGCAACACTTTCTTATATTCATTAAACATCTCATTAAACACATTTAACCACATATGTGTACTGCAGTAACCATTTAAATTATTATCGAATTTTAATGTAAATAATCAGACTATTATTTCTGTCATATGTAATTTCATATCCCAATTTGATACTATGCCCTTAATTAGAGAAATTTAATTAATCTATAAAGGGTTGAATGGTTGTTGCAATTTACAGCTAGGAGGCCCTTCATGGGATGTAGGCTTGGGAAGAAGGGATTCAATCACAGCTAGTAGAGCTGATGCCAATAACTCAATTCCTGCACCCTTTCTCAATCTAAGTGCTCTCAAAACAAATTTTGCTAACCAAGGGCTCTCAGTTGAGGACTTGGTGGCTCTTTCAGGTACCACAGTATTCCTATTAATGCTTTATTATGATTCATGACCACTACTTTATTAAAAAATTATCAGGAAGAAGAATTTAGCATTCAATTAATGTTCAATATTAGTACTATTTTTTAATTCAATTGAGTGTATTGTGAATAACAGGTGCACATACAATTGGTCTAGCTAGATGTGTACAATTTCGAGCACATATCTACAATGACTCCAACGTTGACCCCTTGTTTAGAAAGTCTCTACAGAACAAGTGCCCCAGAAGTGGAAATGACAATGTGCTCGAACCCCTCGACCGTCAAACACCGACTCATTTTGATAACCTATACTTCAAGAATTTACTAGTTAAAAAGGCTCTTCTCCATTCAGACCAAGAGTTGTTCAATATTGGAAGTTCTACTGATAATCTGGTAAAGAAATATGCTACTAATAATGCTGAATTTTTCAAAGCCTTTGCCGAGGGCATGGTCAAAATGAGTAGCATCAAACCCCTCACAGGAAACAATGGACAAATCAGAATCAATTGCAGAAGAAGCAACTGAAAATTAGTGAGTAATGTGTATCTAAATAAATATATATGTGTGTAATTGTCCATCTATCTTTTCAAAATTATGCCTAATGATATTGTATCTTTTTTCATTAGGCAAATAAATGTAAAAACATGGCAAGGTATTCATTTATAGCAAGGTTTGAATTGTAAGCATATATACTAAAATAGTCTCAAGCTACAAATTTATCACATGTGTGAAACAAGATAGTGTAATTAATTGCTAGGGTTAAACAACTTTTCCCTTGATTACAACCTAATTAGGAAATTTTGAATTTTGAGGGGTATGGAAGATGCATGGGAAATACACACATGCATGCAAAACACACAATCAATTAATGCATGTATGGAAGATGTAAAGGTGTGACAAAGGGTGGTTAGTTAAAGACAATTTGGGGGGAAATTTGAATTTGAAATGTGTCTTATAACGTGTGCAGTCATTAGCCATTGAAATCAACGGATTGGCACCCAAAGTAAGTTGGTTTAGGAAATAACAATCAAGGTTTTAATGCTTCTCGTGATGTGTGCTGATCAATTTGCATTGAAATCAACGGCTCAAATGCTTTGACGTCCAAAATCTAGGATTAGATAATAAAGATAAGGATGACAAACAATGTCAACTTTCTCCTCCATATAATAAAATTATATTCATATAAAAAAATCTATAATTATATGGGTCTCCTTCAAGTTTAAATTCATCCTCTACACTTAGAGTGTTCAAATACCTTCACCATTCTACCAAGAATTCCTACAGGATAATAAAAGCAAAAGTTAAATGTTTATCTATCTTTCTTTTTTTTCCTTACGCCTAATTAACTCCAATGTTTATAAATGTTAACTATAATAACATACTCCTATTCTTTTTAGATATTTATGTGCTTGAGACACTAAAATTCATGTAATTCAATTTTTTAAATAGTCTGCATTTTTCTTCCGATGTAAACCAAAACAGTTACTATAATACTCCTATTTTTTTTAGCGAACCTACCTACCACAAAATGTCAAAATGACATCGATCCCCTGTCGAGGAATCCATGCAAAGTTACTACATTATAGGCACTACTACTTTTTAGCAGTAAAAACAAAATGCTAAAAACGACATTTCAACCAACCAGTCAATAATTGTTTCCTTTAGTTTATTTTATATTCATAACCAATAATACACACTTTTTTTGATTCAATAATGCTACACTTACAAATAGTAGCGACATTGTTTTTGTTTTGTCGGGTAATTGAATATACCACAAGTTTTTTTTGGTGATTAAGATACCACACAACTTTAATCATTTGATAAGACTAGCATGGTCTTTATTTTTACGTAAAATTAATTCAAATTGGATATTAGTTCGATTAAGTGATAATAATTATAACCAACTCTATCCTTCATGTATACTAGTACTATAAAAGAGAAAGCACCAATTTTGTTCATTTTAGTGTTCTCTATATAGCTTACATGGCTTCTTACTACTTTCTCTTATTTGTTCTTGTTGCTGCTTCTGCAATATCTGAAGCAGATGGCAAAAAGAAGTTACCTACAGACTTCTACGGCAGCAGCTGCCCGGAACTGTTGTCGATAGTGAACCAAGGAGTCATAAATGCCATTAAGAAAGAAACTCGCATAGGAGCTTCTTTACTTCGATTGCATTTCCATGACTGCTTTGTAAACGTGAGTATATACTATATAAACTATATACATATTAATTTAACTTGATTTTAATTCTCTCCTTCACTTAATTTGGTCCCATTTAACGCAATGATCATTAAGGGGTGTGATGCATCAATACTTTTGGATGATACAAGCAGTTTCATAGGAGAAAAAACAGCAGCAGCTAACAATAATTCAGCTAGAGGATTCAACGTGATTGATGACATCAAAGCCCAAGTGGAAAAAGCATGCCCAGGAGTTGTGTCCTGTGCTGATATTCTTACCCTGGCTGCCCGAGACTCTGTTGTTCATGTGAGTTATGTTTGACATGAATTTGACATCAAAATTCAACAACATATGTGTTAATCGTGTTAAATGGATGGTTAATGAATTGGAACACATTGTTATATTCAATTAACCACCCACTAAACTCAATTAACCACATATGTGAACCATGTTAGCCCTCTAGATTACTGTGGAATTTTGATGTAAATTTGTGCATCAAAATATATAATGTCTATTATGTAACATCATATCCCAATAGCATAATGATACAACACTATCCTCTTCATCAGAGTAATTTATTTTATCTATAAAGGGTTATATGGTTGTTGGAATTTACAGCTAGGAGGCCCTTCATGGAATGTAGGCTTGGGAAGAAGGGATTCAATCACAGCTAGTAGGTCTGATGCCAATAACTCAATTCCTGCACCCTTTCTCAATCTAAGTGCTCTCAAAACAAATTTTGCAAACCAAGGGCTCTCAGCTAAGGACTTGGTGGCTCTTTCAGGTACCATAGTATTCCAACTAATGCTCTATCATGATTCATGATCACTACTTTATTCAAAAACTCTCTGGAAGAAGAATGGCATTCAATTAATATTCAATAATGGTAAAATGTTTCAATTCACTTGAGTATATCTTGTATAACAGGTGCACATACAATTGGTCTAGCTAGATGTGTACAATTTCGAGCACACATCTACAACGACTCCAACGTTGACTCCTCATTTAGAAAGTCTCTACAAAACAAATGCCCCAGAAATGGAAACGACAATGTGCTCGAACCCCTCGACCATCAAACACCGACTCATTTCGATAACCTATACTTCAAGAATTTACTAGCTAAAAAGGTTCTTCTCCATTCAGACCAGGAGCTATTCAATGGAAGCTCTACTGATAATCTGGTAAAGAAATATGCTACTGATAATGCTAAATTTTTTAAAGCCTTCGCCAAGGGTATGGTCAAAATGAGCAAGATCAAACCCCTCACAGGAAGCAATGGACAGATCAGAACCAATTGCAGAAAAATCAACTGAAAATTAGTAATGTGTATCTATAATAATACATATATGTATGAGTGTGTAATTATCCATCTACATTTTCAAAATTATGCCTTATGATATTGTATCTTTTTTCATTAGGTAAATAAATGTAAAACATGTCAAGATATTCATTTATAGCAAGGTTTGAATTGTAAACATATACTAAAAAATTCTCAAACTACAAATTTATCATAAAAGTAAAACAAGATAGTGTAATTAATTGCTAAGGTTAAACAACTTTTTCCTTGATTACAACCTAATTAGGAAATTGATAATTTTGAAGAGTTCTATACTATATCAAGTTATCAACAATTAATTGACTACATTTATGTATTCGTCTGATATTAAGTACTAAAATATTATATCAATCACCCATCAACAGATTCAACCTCCTCTTCCTCGAGTTCGAATTCATCAATCTCCTTATAGTATGCCTTCTGTTTCTCAATGAAATCTTCAAATTCAACTTGTTCATTAGGCATAACACGCTGCTTCTGAAAAAACAAATTGAAACAAATTATAGCAAAATATCCATTAAATTTGTGGGAAAAAACGAATCAAACTGTGAACAATAATAGACACAATTCCAATTCGAATTGAAATGCTATTATAAACAGAAGATACCTTTCTGCATCGAACATTTAACGGAGTGCGGAGTGCTAGTTCCTTCTTTGGATTCTTTGTGGAAGGAAGTGTTGTTAATGGCTTAACAACATGAAGTGGATCCAAACGTGTTTTCCTAAGAGTTAATTAAGAAGAGAAGATGATTAATTAATGTAAATGGATAAGGAAAAGTAGTAATTAATGTTACCTCATGATGGAAGATGAAGATGAAAAATGGGTTGAAGAATTAGTTAGATCTGAAAGTGGGTTTCGTTTTCCATTCTTCATTTTTGTTTGATGTAACAAAATATCACTAACTCAATGAATCACACTTAACATGCATTGTGTTTGTTTTATAGCCAGCGTTTTTTGTTGGCGGGAAATTTTAGTTAATTTGTTGCGAACCAACTTGCTATGCGTGTGAGTGTGATAATATTATCTTATTGTGAATAAATGATAATATTTACTAAATGGTTATTATGGGTACTGAACCCTTAATGTTGGAAGCTTAGCTTGATGTATGTGATTCCACGGTATATTCATTTACCCACCGTCAAATGGTTCAACACAATTTCATTGCTTAAAATAACATAGCATATTAGCATTCTACTATAAAGTTTTTTATTCACTCAACTTTAAAAATTAAAACTGTTTCATGTGCCTAGTTTATTTACAGATTTCAAGTTCATTGTATCTTGAGCTTATGTAAATTAGATACAGATTGGGATTCCATCGACCCGTGAATCCACATTTATGCCGTCGGGTCATATCTGATCTTGAATAGATGGTTCAAATTCAATTTTGGTATTTTAAACTATAAAATGAAAAATCAAATCTACTGTTGGTTGGTCATGCTCATGTTGTTAATAGTTCAAAATTAGATGAAATATCATATATTTATAAGTGGATATAATCCGGTGGCATTTACTATGGAAAAGGTTAATCCTTCCCCACCATGAAAAAAGTGACATTTGCACCGTTGATTTAATAATAAAATAATTGAATAGTTTTTTTTTTTTGAGCAAAAAATAATTGAATAGTTGTGATGTATTACTTGCTACCTTTAGGAACTTTTTGTTTTTGCAAAATCACAAAAATGTTCACCCCACACGTAAATAGAATATTGTTTATTTGTTTGGGCTGATTTTTTTTATTGAATGAGCCTTGTGTTTACGGGCTTATGTGAACCTGAAAATAAACCCCTTATAACGAATAACTTATAAACTCGTTTGACTAAAAATGCTCCGTTTGATAAACGTCATTTCATCACGAATTTTTAATATTGATAAAAAATTGTAAAAAAATTAAAATTCTTGCTTTAGAAAACTAACAGTCAGTAGATAATATTGTTGTACAATTTTTACATGAAACAACAATCAATCGCTAATTAATTAATTAAATTGATTTTCTTATGTATCTTCAAAATAATAATAAGAGAATTTATAATACAATAATTTGACGTATAAGTCGCGCTTTGACGTTTAGTCCATACGGACCACGGTCTGTTGCTAGTTTTTTTTATTAAACATTTAATTCTAAAAATCATTAAAAAAACAAAATAAAACTAAACGAAAAAAATCAAAAAGAAAAACCAAAAAAATATTAAAAATGGTTGTTCCCCAAAGCCTATGTAAAAACTAAAACACTTCTCTAAAAAAAATGTTTAAACTAAAACACTGAAGAAAAAAAATGGCTTGTTCGTCAAAACGAAAATAAAACAACAAACAACAAATGAAAACAAATGCCCGATCGCCAAGCATACATAGAAGTTAGAACAAGGCTTTGCATTATTAAACATCAACAAGGGTTATACTTATCAATAATTTTAGTCTGAAATGCATAAAAGAAAAAAATCGGTTAAGAACTAAGAAACATAAAGTGGTGGTGCATAAAGTAATGTTTTCTAAGAGGGGAGTTGTAATTCAAATTTTAATTTAATATAGCATTTAATTATGTTTGTTCAAACCAAAAAACCAAAGAAAACATGTATCAACTTGTTACACTGCCATGTGTTGGTAAAAAATGACATTTCTCATGGTGGGAAAGGATTAACCCTTCCCATGATAAATGTCACCATATAATCTTCATCTTAAAAGTTGATTTTGTAAGATTGAGTTAAGCTCAACCTAAATTATAAGAATTGCCTCCAACATCACTCTTACAACTCCTTGAAAATATTTACATTTTGGCAGTTCACTCTTGCAACTCCTTGGTCATGAATATAATAATAAAATAAATTTGATTCTGAAAAATATAGTAAATAGATCTTAACTAATGGGAGTATCACTCTAATGATACATAAAAAAATAAATTAATTTATATATAAGATTTTAAAATCCATTTTATTTCTGTGAAATATGTAAACTGCAATAACATTTTGGATTTTCATTTCTTCGCATATATTCAAGATCATTTTATTATTCCCACTGCTTTTTAAAGTGTCTTTATGATGACTTTTGTCGCAGAAAGGCGGTGCGGTGCGGTGAACTGTATCATACTTGTGAAAAAAGGATCATCATGTAGTTCTTATATCATATTATCACGTTCTCAAAAGGGTTTTGATTTCCAAAATGAATCTAGCATTTCTTTTGAATCCTGGCAAAACATTTTACCATACTTTTTTTTATTAAAATATTTCTTTATTTCATCTTTTAGACACACACACCTATAGTTTAATTAAATCCGTTGGCTCCACTATATGTACTTTCCACATAGATAGTAAAAGCAAATAAATTAGCAATAGAATGACCAAAGTAGACACACACTCACATTGAGAACAATACCAGAGTAAGTAGGCCTCTGGTTTAAATTTTTCCGTGTTCCAAATTCCGATTAAACCCAGGGGCCAACTCAAGTACCAATATGTCACAATTTTCAACTTCAACCATCTATAAATATTCCCAGTCACAACTTATCAAATAACAATTCCTCAAAAAGAAAAAATTAAGAGAATCACAAAAACACAACATCAACATGGAAGCAATTCAATCCTGGGTTTCAAAGAACAAACTCGCCAGTATTGGTAAGTTACTATATATATGTGTAACTTAATATATTGGATATGAACTTATAACAAAATGGTGTTAATTAAATTTGAATGCAGGGGCACTATGGGCATCTGGAATTGGAGCATCACTTGTAGCTTATTCAAGAGTTAAATCTCCAATGAAGCCAAGTCTAAGGCTTATCCATGCTAGGTAAAATTTTCACTACAATCTTCAATAACAATTTTATTTTGTTTTCCATTTTAAGTGCTGAAATGTGTGTTGTATCGAATAAAGTGTAACGAATGTTTTGGTTTGAAGGATGCACGCGCAGGCGCTAACTCTAGCAGTGCTTTCGGGTGCAGCTGCTTATCACTATTATGAGAATCGTGATGTTCATCAAATTACAGTGGTAGATAGTTCAGCTCCAAATGTGACTGAGCTAGTTGAATGGGAGCTCCATAGTCCTTTTTAAGATTGCAAGAAGAATTTAAATCCTATCTATGATTAATTTATCAATGTTATATCATTATGTTACTTCGATCATTGTGTTTTTTATGTATGATATGAGTATGATTAGACTCCATAACTCTAGGGTACTGATATATGCTGTTGGGTGTGCATTAGTGCATATGTTGTATGTTGTGTTGAAAGACTTTCTAATTTTCTAACACGTACATACAAGTACTCTGTTGGTTTCAATTTTGAACATCTTAAACTAATTAGGTGCAAACGTTTGGACTATCTATTTTATAATCAAATCTTCCACGTTTGTTTCATTTGGTTTGAGCTAAAGATAAGGAGCCAGAGATGGTGAGTTCAAATCCGGATAAAAGAGAAAAAAATTAATCTAACAATTAATTATTAACATTTGTCTATTAAAAAAATGCTACCTAAACGTATTTAACCACATAACTGATCGATCGGGTCGTTGAGACTTGAAAACATGCACGGTGATTGCTCTATATGCCCTTCTGATTGCTTAACCTCTAAAATAAGTTGATCGAGAGAGTTATGTTCTAATCCAAAAGACAACGATCGAATTATAACTCCTTATAAATTTTGTGTAATCAAGAGTTACCATCCGATAAATCTGAGTACTTTTTTTATCAAAGGTCTAAGAATCAATTACCAAGATGCATAAGCCTAGACACAAAACAAATGGAGATATGTGGCCTTTGGGGAAAAAAAAAAAATTACTTTTTTCACTTCGCAAATCGCTCAAAAACAGCGGCAGTTAACTGTCATAAATCATTTTTAAGATCGGTTAAACAAATTTAAAAAGTGGGGAAACAATAGTTGTCTCATAAGAAATGTAATATCGCAAGAAATCAAATACTTGAAGATTAGCTACAAATATAGCAGCTTTAACTAACTTATGGGTGACAATATTAGTTTGTCTCCTAAAGAACTTAACCAATAAGTTTGAACATAAATTTGAAAAATTAAAAGTAAATTAAAAAAAAAAAACATAATCTCTAATGATGAAATTAAAAGGAGACAAATTTGATAAGTTGTTGAAACCATCGACTACTAATTTTGCATTAAGATCATATATAACATTGTTAAGACCCAATTGACCAATCCTTATTTCTTGTAAAATAACCTTCAACCTCACATAATTTAGAACAGAGATAGTAGTTGACATTTGGAGCTAGGTTCAATCCTTCTTGCTGTTGTATTACCAAATAACAACAAGTGAACATGATTGACCAATTAATCATACCATCAAAATACCATTGCAGCTTGGGCCATTAACAATCCAGGCTGGCCTTAAGTACACGATCACTGTTTATATTAAATTAATCTTGATATATTAATATTTAATAGTGGTTACGGCTTTCCAAGAACTATAGGAAGGCAATGATAAATACAAAAGTGGTTACAACTTACAAGGATGTGGAATTTGCTATGCTCATTTTTGATAATGTATGGTTGGAAAGTCGTCTTCTTTCCTAACTGCTTGATTCTTTTTGTTAAGTATTTCACTAACAACTACTCTAAAGAGATACCCTACCAAACCACTTCCTAATTTACCAATCTCATTCTCAAATTCACTTTCCTTCTATGAAACACGAACACTTTTCGAATTAAATGTGTTTCAGTATCGGACATGTGTCGTGTCTGACACCGACACGACACCAACACCTATAATTACACTGAATTATGTGATTTTTTTAAATTATTAGCGATGTCTATGTGTCCGTGTCGTGTTCGGTGTCCATATCCGTGCTTGATAGCTTTCCTCTATTATTTAATTTCCTATAAAAGATTCAACAAAAAGATAATGATTGGACATCTACATTTTGTTATGTGGTTACATCCAGCCTACTAATCATTATATAAAATATGTGCAAGCTATTAATAAAGGATAATGTCATAATTAATTTTCACTAAATTAATTTGGCATGAGACTGGAATCATTTCTAATAGGGTCAAAAGAACATATATTATGTAATATAAAGGTAGATGACAACTATTTATATACCTTTTGTCAACACCAAAAAAACTATTTATATATACCAAGTTCATAAAACTTATATACATATTATCATGACCTTCATTTCCCTCTTCATTGTTGTGTAATAAGAAAGCATAGGAGAGAAATTCTAAGAAGCAAAAATGGATTGTTGTGTGTGTACAACTATGCCATTAATATTAAGGCCTCCAAGGAATACAATATGTGGGGCATGTTATGAAGGAGTTAGGAGCATAATCAACATGATGAACGGTCATGAAAGTGAAAAGGAAAAAACAATCACTACTCCAAATGGTTCTCCTATTTCGCGGCGAAATTCGAGTAAGGCAAGCTCTAATTCTTTTCATAATTCTATGGTTGATTTGAAAATAAGTTTATAATCAAGTGTATGATCTAAAAGAGGCAATGAATAATATTATTTTTCATCTGCAGACACTTGACGATTGCATAAGATGGTGTTCTGAACAAATAGACCAATTTAATCAACAAAAACAAGATTTGGCTTATCTTAGAGGTTTTGTTGCTGCCTTCAAGGAACAAATTCATACAGATATACTAATAAGTCCAGGCAATCATGGTCCTCCTATACCTGCACATAAATCTATTTTGGTCAGTTCTTATTGTTTTTCCCACTAAATATTTTCCATAGCTATTCTTTAATCTTTAAAAATTACAATCATTCTTATGCCCTGTTTGGATAAGCAGCATAGGCAAGTGCTTATAGTATAAATGCTTATCATATAAGTGTTCATGCATAAGGTAATTATTCTATATAAATTATAGGGTTAATTAAGTAAATAGTCTTTATAAATATTCAAAATTTCATTTTAAGTCCCTATAAAATAAAATCACACATTTTAGTCTCTGTAAAATTTTCCGTCAGTTTTTTTAGCCCTGTAAAAAATTTCATCAGCATTTTTAATTGTAAATCGCACCCTGTTAAGTAGATCGATACACTCAAATAAATAAATACAAACAAGTCTTTATTTGTTTGATTTAAGGAAACTTTCTATTTTGAGAAATGTGTTACTCTTTTATTTTTTTGGGCATTACAAATTCAGGTCTATATCAAATGAGTATATGAACACATATGTTATTATAATGTAGGCTGCAAGATCAGAAATTTTCAAGAATATGCTAGAGATTGATGAATGTAAAGCTGCACCAACTTGTAACACAATAACTATACCTGACCTAAACCATGAAGTACTAGAATCTCTCCTAGAATTTCTTTACAGTGGTACATTGCCTTTGGAAAAATTGGAGAAACATGTGTATGCCTTGTCACAAGCAGCTGATAAGTATATTATCCCACATTTGCTGAAATACTGTGAAAGATACTTGTTCAGCTCACTTAGCACCTCTAATGCATTTGAGACACTAGAAATTGCTGATACTTGTTCAAACCAAGATTTGAAGGAGACAACCTTTAATTTCTTAGTTAAAAATATTGAGCATATGGTTACTTCTCCTAAATTTGAAGCTTTTGTGCATAGGAGTCCACATTTAACTGTGCAATTAGTTTCAAGAGCATTTGTGAATGGTTCCAAATTATCAATTTCTCTATAAGTGGAAGAGCACAGTTTGTTTTTATTTTGAATTTCATTATTTTATTATGTATCTATTGAAATGATATACTGTGAAGCAGAATAATAAAACTCATGCATTGTTCTCACCAAAGCCACATTTTTTTTTTGGGAACATATTAGTGTGTGGTTGACAATGGTAGACCAAGTCGTCTCTATCTTTTTTGTTTTGAAAAATCAGCAAAGACTTTTAAACAACTGATGTTGTTGAAGATTAATGGATGTACTGATACTTTCATGTAGTAGATGTTATTACTGTCCTCCAATGTACTTTTTGTTAGTAATTTTATGGAATAAATCGATGAAGATTTAACGATCAAAACGGCTAACAAAAGATACATTAGAGACCAACATGACTAACTAATTTCGAGATTATTAAAATGACAAAGTTGTATCTACCACGGTCGCAATCAAAGAGAATCCTCTTCTGAAATCTGAAATCACCATATTTCTAAGTTGGAGAAATTTTTACTTTTAGTATTACCATCAATGTCTGCTTACTCACCCCCAGATTACAATCAACTATGGATATACGACGTGTTCATCAATTTTATAGGCGATGACACTCGTAAGAATTTTGTTTCTCATCTCTATGCTGCTCTCTCAAACTTGGGAATTAACACTTTTCTTGACGATGAGAACTTACTAAGGGATACTGAACTCAGAGAAAAACTATTGGAAGCAATAGAAGGGTCTCATATTTCCATTGTTGTTTTCTCCAAAAACTATACAGAATCTAGTTGGTGTCTTTCCGAGCTTGAAAAAATCATGGAATCTCGTAGAACTTATGGCCATGTTGTTTTTCCCATGTTTTACGATGTTGATCCATCCGTTGTGCGCCATCAGACCGGTGCTTTTGGAAATGCGTTGGAATTACGTGCTCGAAAATTGTACGAAGGGACAGAGGTTATGGATGCTTTGACAAGGTGGAGGAGTGTGCTCAACGAAGCTGCAAATTTGTCTGGTTGGGATGCCAACAATTTCAGGTAAATAAATCAATACTTTCTGCTTCATTTATCATTCAAATCAGTTGCTATTCATAACCTATTTTAGAAATTTTATTCAAATTAGTTGAATTAACCTATGCTTAGCGCAGGTATTATAACCGTGAAATCAACATGTAGTAGATGGAGAGGTTACTTGATTATTTATAGTATTATTGCCTATAAACATGTTACAATAGTTTAGTTAAGCTACTAATCTTTCATAATTTATGCTCATTCTGTCTGTTTGTAATGATTATTGAAGAAGTGAAGCTGAACTAGTGAAGAAAATTGTTAAGGAAGTTTTGACAAAACTAGACAGCACACACTTATCTATTACCGAATTTCCAGTTGGTTTAGAATCCAGTGTCCGAGAAGTGATCGAGTTTATTGATGATCAATCGAACGAAGTTTTAATGATAGGTGTTTGGGGAATGGGGGGGTCGGGTAAAACAACCACGGCAAAATCCATCTACTATCAAATCAATCGCAAATTTACAGATAGAAGCTTCATTGAAAACATTAGAGAAGTCTGTGAAAAAGATAATACAGGGATTATTTGTTCACAAGAACAACTGCTTTCAGATGTCTTAAAGATAAAGGTCAAGAAGATACATAGTATTACATCAGGGACTACTATGATCGAGAAAAGACTTCAAGGGAAAACAGTCCTGGTTATACTGGTCACTGGATGATGTGACTAAGGTTGAGCAAATAAAAGCCTTATGTGGAAATCGTAAGTGGTTTGGTCCGGAAAGTGTATTAATTGTTACAACCAGAGATGTACACCTACTTAAATTGCTTAAAGTTGCACATGTTTGTACAATGAAGGAAATGGATGAAGATGAGTCCCTTGAACTTTTCAGTTGGCATGCTTTTAGAGAACCAAGTCCAACAAAATACTTTAGTGAACTCTCTAGAAATGCTGTTGCTTACTGTGGAGGATTGCCACTTGCTCTTGAAATCCTTGGATCTTACTTATATGGAAGGACAAAAAGAGAATGGACAAGTGTATTGTCAAAACTAGAGAGAATTCCTAATGACCAAGTACAAGAGAAACTAAGAATAAGCTACGACGGTTTAAAGGATGATATGGAAAAGGATATATTTCTTGACATATGTTTTTTCTTTATCGGCAAGGACAGGGCCTATGTTACCAAGATACTAAATGGGTGTGGACTTTATGCTGACATTGGAATAACGGTTCTCGTAGAGAGAAGCCTTGTAAAAATTGAAAAGAATAACAAGCTTGGAATGCATGATCTGCTAAGAGACATGGGAAGAGAAATCGTCCGTCGGAGTTCAGCGAGAAGTCCAGGGAAACGTAGTCAGTTATGGTTTCATGAGGACCTACATGATGTTTTGACAAAAAATGTGGTAAGATCTTCCTCTGTATAACTATTGCATATTCATAATCATTATAAGTGTGCTTTGTTTGTACTGCTACGACTTTATGTATCGCTTTCTAGCAAGGAAACGAAAAAGGTTTCCATTTCCTTTTACTTGTTATGTATATTTGTTCTTCAAATGCAGGGAACAAAAACTGTGGAGGGATTGGCATTTACGATGCAAAGAACTGACAGAGTTTGCTTCAGTACTAATTCTTACAAGGAAATGAAGAAACTATGGTTGCTTCAGACTTTTACAACTTGATTGTGTTAACCTCATTGGAGACTATGGTTGCCTTTCCAATCAACTGAGATGGGTCAGATGGAAAGGATTTACTTTCAAAAATATACCTGATGAAGTTTATCAGGGAAATCTTGTTGCTATGGACTTCAAACACAGCAATATTAGACAAGTTTGGAATGAAACAACGGTATAATGATACCATTCTCTTCTGAAACTAAGAAGTTGATGCCAATGGTAATTGTTGCCACCATTTTTATTTTTTTTAACTTTTATTTTAAACAATTATCTTGCAGTTGCTGGAGAAGCTTAAATTTCTTAATCTCGGTCATTCTAAGTTCTTGAAAAACAGCCCCGACTTTCCAAATTTACCGAATCTAGAAAAGCTCATCATGAAGGATTGTCCAAACTTGTCTGATATACACCAGCCCATTGGAGATCTCAATAGTCTTCTTCTGATAAATTTGAAGGACTGTACAAGTCTTAACAATCTCCCAAAGAAGATATATCTGTTGAAATAAGAAGATATATCTGTTGAAATCGTTGAAAACTCTCGTCATTTCTGGTTGTTCAAAGATTGAAAACTTGGAAGAAGAAATAGTGCAGATGGAATCGTTGACAACACTGATTGCAAAAGATACAGGTGTAAAAGAGGTGCCATATTCAATAGTAAGATCGAAAAGCATTGCATGTATATCTCTATTGTGGGTATGAGGTATGAAGGATTATCACATGATGTATTTCCCTCTCTCATTTGGTCTTGGATGTCACCAACAATGAATTCTCTACCTCGCGTTTCCCCATTTGGAAACATGGCTTTGTCTCTAACTTCCATCAATGTACATAATGTGGGGTTTCTATCACCTGTGATCAAGAGCCTTTCACAACCCAGAACTGTTGGGTACAATGCCGTTCAAAGATTCAACTAACTCAAGAATTACGAAGAATTCTTGGTGGTCAATATGATGCGAACTTTACCAAATTGGAAACATCACATGCATCACAATTCTCAAGTTGTTCTTTGAGACCGCTTTTGATTAGAATGGGAAGTTGCCACATAGTTATTGATACTCTTGGCAAGAGCATATCACAGGTTCCTTCTCTGTCCTCTTGACTTCTCCGCCCTTTATTTTATAAATATGTTAAATCATAATTCCCATACGGAGCATTTACACAACAATGTTTTACTTCTCAATAATTTTACCTTGCACTTGAAATACTGAAACCCAAATCAGCAATCAGCTTGATATTGCAATAAATGGGTGAAAATTGAGCTGGGGTGACTAAGGAAAACAGGAAAAATGTCTAGAAATGTGCTAGCAGAAAATGTAGCATGTGGTTGCATGGTAGAAGGGTAGAAAATAAATAACGCGGAACAAAAGATGCTCTGCAGCTATATTCGAGGATGCCTCCTTTTTGAGCTTAAATTACATAACCCTTATATGAAATTGAATAATTTGCTATATTTGTACAGTTTGTATTCCTTTGTTACATCATGTACACCGACGAATAGTGGGGCACTCCCATTTGCTCAACTCGGAATCAACATAGATCCACATTGCATACGGAGTAGTGAATGTAGTTATGTTGCTTACATGAGTATTTGTGTGCTTAACACCAGCGTGTTATGTTTGTATAGTAACTTGTTGCATGGTTTGTTTGTGTGTCTATCTTGATGTTTCTTCTCTTATATGGTTTGAAATTAATTTCTTACTCATGCAACTATTTCAGTTTTACTGTCAATTGATTATATAATTAACAAAGTATATGCAACTTGAATAGCAAAACTATATTATTAATGAAGCATATGCTTATGATACAGGAATTAAAATCCAACACCTACACCCCAACCCCCACATGGGTATATAAAAAATGAAAAGGATAGAAGAAACAGGAAAATGGAAAAGGCAATAAACATATGGATCGTGGTAGCAAATACAGCATACCACTTTTAAAAAAATTAAAGTGATCAACTGATACACTCACAGTTTTAACAGCTGCATTCTTGGACAGCATAGATAAACAAATACCTACTCAAATGTTAAAATTATGGGTGTATTGGAGGATCACTTTAAAAGTGATGCACAATAAGTTAATCATTTCCCTATAAATTAGAACTCATGCATTCTGAATCTTACAACATTCAATAATGCAGAAACGCTTGTACCTGAAGGAAGCTACTTTGCAGGACATCGCCAAAATCATCTTTAATATATAGTAGATCCCCTGATATACACCTGCTTCACAACAAATAAACGCATAGTCAATCCACAGAAGCTCAGTTGCTTCAATTGCTTCATGAAATTTAAGAAAGAGGCGTAGTACCTACCAGTATCTTAATCAAAGAGGAGACCAGCAGCAGCGGTGAAACCATGAATTTAGGGATTCATGAAATATGATATATTTCTTTCTGGAAACAATTCTAACTACTCGGAGCTTCCCGGCGTCCAAGACTATGTGAATTCGTACGCACCATCTTCTTCATGAACGCATCCACCGAAAGCTAATGAAGTGGAGAATGATCAACTGATTCCATTTATCTGATCTCTCTTCACATGATTCATCCACTGTGTAGAGGATGAATGAAGAGTTGGCACAAATACGATGGAGACAGTTGTTATCAAAATGATAATGACTTTGTTTTTATCCTGTTGATATTAAAAATGAACAACTTCTAAATGGGTGAAAATTGATAATATTACAGGTAGAATTGATTCTGCAATGTTAGTAGTTTTCTAATAGAATTGACTTTGCCTCAAGAAATGATTTTACTTGAAGTTAGGATTTATAGCTTTTGGTTCTATACTAATAATAATAATAATTGTTTTTTACATATAAATTTATTGTTCAACTTGCTTTTAGTCAGGAATTAATTTTAAATAATCAATTCACTCAAAATCAATTATTGTCATTTCAAAACCAATCATACACGAAAATGACTGAGTTACTCCTTTGGGGTGCAGTGAGTAAAGTTTGATTTAGGGATGTCAATGGGTATCCATTAGTATGATATCCGTCCCCATCCGTACCCATGTGGGACCCCACTATACGGATAACCCGCAGGTATTGAGGTATCCGTGGGTACCCATCGATTATTTAATTTATTTATTTATTTTTGGTACAAAGAATAACTTTTTTTAATTAACAAAAAACTTGAACTTTTAAACATCCATGCATAATCCATTCAAATTTCAAAAATCATACATAATCCATAATCCATTCAAACTCTATCACTGCTTATATCGGATGAAAGGGTGGGGAAGGACCATGCGGAGAGCAATGGAAACAGAAAACTAATCCATGACAGAATAATTGTGAAAATTGTAATGGCAATCAAATTAAGATTTAGCTATATGACTGATCTATATAAAACATGTAAAAAAGCACTTTTTTAAAGCAAGGCTTATTTAAAATATGGATGACCTACAGAGATTCAGTAAAAAATTTAGCTTTTAACAATAGCTAACAAGTCAGAGGGAAACTCACTGACTATAGCAAGGCCAGTTATTTTGAATGCTGACATTGCCATCCATAGATCTGTGCTGAGATCAAACAACGTGTTGAAAACTCACTCACTGAAATCAAACAAGCGACATTGTTATAGCAAAACATATAGAGTAGGCTTGAAGCCAAAGGAAAGCATGACTTCATGTGACACATATATACTTACACTGTGATAGATAACCCCTCTAATTATAATAGGTTTTCTACCGTGGTGATCAGATGTTATATTCCACAATATAGGTTTCAAAGCTCTGCCGCGTGTGAACGAGGATCCTACAACAATTCAGCACGTCAAAAGAAAAGAAATGTTCACATTCTAATATGAAATGCATTTCATTTCATTAAAATAATAAGGAAATGTATGTTTGTGGGAGCAAACTGGTAAAAAAATAAAACAAATGGAAGTTGTTCAGATACATTTTCAACAAAATAAAGAAAAAATCTAAGAGAAATAACATCTGAAACATAAAAAACTTACGCTAGAACAGAGCACTAACTAGCAAACAAGACATCGTTTAAAGAGGAGTTTCCTATCACAGTCACGGGGACGAAATTGAGGCGGCGCCGTTATTTTTCTCAATGATGGCCTTGAAAATATCATCCAGGAAACAATTTTAGTGGACACTTTAAGACAAGATCGCAAATTAATCTCTCTCAGGTATATGCAGTTTTCTACCACTAGCCTAACTCCCTTCTCTGTTACATGATAACAATGTTCCAGGTCAAGTTGTAGAAGCTGAGGGCAAATCTTAGAGATTGCATACAGTGCTTCACCATCAATTCTTGAATTTGACAAGTCCAACACCTCCAGTTTGGAAGCTTCGACGACGTCGGTTGTCCAAGATAGCTTAGCTTGTGGGCAGAAGGCAAATTTTAAATGCCTAATATTACAACATGTCACTAACACATTAACAATACATATGTCATCACAAGAGCTCAAATCAAGAAGCTGCATATTAGGAAACATAAAAGAAAACATGGTGATGTCTTCATCTTGCAATTGTGAGTTGTAAGCCAAATGGAGAGACTTTACTTGATGGTATACAACCAAATCCACTAGAGATGGTCTTGCACCAATTCCAATATTTGTTGACTCCATATGGATCTCAGTCAGCAAAGGACAATTCTTAAGGAGTGCAAATAAGGCTGCATTGTTGAGCTTGTCACAACCATTGAGGTTTATAGAGACCAAATCACCAAGAAATACGCACAAGTCAATGAAACTTTGAACATTCAAAAACTCAAAATTTTGAAGATCTAGATGCTGCAGAGATGGACACCTTGACAAGAGGTAAGAGATCCCAGCATATGTATATCCGAAGCATTTGTGGAGGACAAGTTTCCTGAAAGGAAGAGGTAGATCTAGATCTTGATTTGCTAGAGAGATAAGCATATCATCAGTAACACAGGAAAATGACAAATCAAGATGGGTTAAGTGTTTCAAACTGAGCAATGAATGAATGAAGTATGAAGTAACATCCTTATGGCATGTAAGAGAGAAAGAATTCAAAGTTGGTCTCTGACAGAATGCAGAAGCAAGACCAGCACGTGTTAGGAAATGGCATTGGAACATAACCACCTCTTCTAGAAACACGCAGTTCATACAAAGTTGAAAAAAGGATGAGTCATTTATGTAGAAATGACCAGAGAGATTAACCTTGCGGAGTTTTGAAAGATTTTGAGTGAGAAGCTTTAGAGCATTATTATAGTGGTCGTTGGTGTCGGCATCCTCAATGATTTTAGGGAAACTGATATCCAATTGTTGGAGGAAAGGGAAAGAATCGGCAATGAAGGATATGTGAGTATGGTGTAGAGAGGCGATGTTGGAACATGTGAGAGAGGTCAAGGTTGACGATAGAGTGGTGTTTTTAAGAATAGTTTGCAACCCTAACGTGGGGAAGGTGGGGTGGTTGGAGAGGTTGAGAGATGTGAGACGGGAGAGGGAAACAGAACGGGGGATTCGAGAGAGAAGCATGTTTAGGTCACCGCGGAAGCAGGAGAGGTCAAGTGAAGTGAGATTTGGGAACCTTTGGAAGAGGCGAGAGATGGGTGATGGATTGTAGATTAATGTGACGGAATGGACAGAATGGTTTGTGATGTCGAGTAGCTTTTTGGATACAAGGGATAGAGTCTCTAAACAACGCTTACCCTCGTCGACGCTATTGTTGAGGAGTTTCGATAACACATATTCCCAGCAATCATCCTCTAAACCTGCTCCTGCAATTCTTTTCCTGGAACCCATTTCTTCACCGTAACCGTAACTCTTCGATTCGATTCGATTCGATTTCTTTAGCCCAGAGTTTATTGGATTGGAGTATATTATATTATTATATACTAGTAGTAACCTAGCGTTCTGTTCATAAAATCGTGGAAAAACAAAACCACCTCAGCGATGTCTCTCAAAAATTTATGTCGGCTTATCTTTTTTGCCTTTCTTCTTTGAAATAAAAAATAATCGGCTGGGCCACAAAGCAGCCCATATTAACCAATATAAAACGGAGGTTTCTTTTTAGGCCCCCCTCATATCTCTTTAGGCCCCCTAAAATTATAAAATTGTCCTCAATAACACCTCCGGTAGTTAACTACCGGAGGTTCATTTTTAAAAATTTCGATTTTGTGCTTCCGGTAGATAACTCTCGAAAGTGCTTTTTTAAAATTACGATTTTGTTACTCCAGTAGATAACAACTGGAAGTGTATTTTTAAAATTCCGCTTTTGTTGACTCGATGTACCCTCCAAAAGAAAAGACCTCAATTGTGCCGTTAGAAAAATGGTTGACAATTCTAGATATAGAACATGTCATTGCAACATTATACAATAAGGTTGTCGTTGTGCTAAAACATGGAAATGACTTTTCTGAAACATGTTTTCCTCTCCGTGGTCGCCCTCCAACAAATCCATCCGCATGGATTATGTGTCTAGGATTGTTTCCTAACCACTTTGTGTATGTATTTTTGAGACCTGGATGCCCAATATCTCCAACAACATCGCAGTGGAAAAAAATACAAAAGGCCAAAGTCTCAAGCTTGGAGGAATCACTTTGTTGCAAGGCAGTGTTTGTTTAATGAATTAATGGATGTTGAAAAAGGTGACCAACCACCCAAAAAAACATAAAAATGATCCAATTTTGTAGGATGATGATGACGAAGATATGGTCAAGACTACCTGACTTTTGTTGTATTACGTTGATTATATAATGAGCATTTCGGTAGTTATCTACCTGAGTAACAAAAACGGAATTTCAAAAATACACTTCTGGTAGTTATCTACTGGAGTAACAAAATCGAAATTTTAAAAAAGCACTTCCGGGAGTTATCTACCGGAAGCACAAAATTGAAATTTTTAAAAATGAAAACCTCCGGTAGTTAACTACCGAAAGTGTTATTAAGGACAATTTTGTAATTTTGAGGGGCTTAAAGAGATATGAGGGGGGCTTAAAGAGATATGATTTGGTCTCTATAAACCTCAATGGTTGTGACAAGCTCAACAATGCAGCCTTATTTGCACTCCTTAAGAATTTGTCCTTTGCTGACTGAGATCCATATGGAGTCAACAAATATTGGAATTGGTGCAAGACCATCTCTAGTGGATTTGGTTGTATACCATCAAGTTAAGTCTCTCCATTTGGCTTACAACTCACAATTGCAAGATGAAGACATCACCATGTTTTCTTTTATGTTTCCTAATATGCAGCTTCTTGATTTGAGCTCTTGTGATGACATATGTATTGTTAATGTGTTAGAGACATGTTGTAATATTAGGCATTTAAAATTTGCCTTCTGCCCACAAGCTAAGCTATCTTGGACAACCGACGTCGTCGAAGCTTCCAAACTGGAGGTGTTGGACTTGTCAAATTCAAGAATTGATGGTGAAGCACTGTATGCAATCTCTAAGATTTGCCCTCAGCTTCTACAACTTGACCTGGAACATTGTTATCATGTAACAGAGAAGGGAGTTAGGCTAGTGGTAGAAAATTGCATATACCTGAGAGAGATTAATTTGCGATCTTGTCTTAAAGTGTCCACTAAAATTGTTTCCTGGATGATATTTTCAAGGCCATCATTGAGAAAAATAACGGCGCCGCCTCAATTTCGTCCCCGTGACTGTGATAGGAAACTCCTCTTTAAACGATGTCTTGTTTGCTAGTTAATGCTCTGTTCTAGCGTAAGTTTTTTATGTTTCAGATGTTATTTCTCTTAGATTTTTTCTTTATTTTGTTGAAAATGTATCTGAACAACTTGAAGGTGAGAAAAACACAAGAAGGGGGGGTTGAATTGTGTTTTCAAAAACGTTTCTTTCTTACGAAAAATAACACTGTTCTCAGGATACAGAGTCTGATAGAGTTCAGACTCTGATCAGAGTTCAGAGTCTTAGCAGCGGAATAAAGAACAAATGCAAGAAAGAAAGAAGACACAAGCAATTTTATACAGGTTCCTTCCACAAACCGGAAGTAGTCCTGTCCCCCTTGCACTTCCAAGGAGAGTTTCACTAAAATGTAATATCAAATTACAAGTTGCTCAAACACACAAGTATGAGACTTCCTTTGCTCAATCACACAAGAAAGAGACTTCAAATGCTCAAGCACACAAGCAAGAGACTTTAAACAATTACAGAGAATTGAAAAGAGTTTTGAACACTTGATATACAATCAGATGTATTCACAAGACAAAACGAAACAGAACAGGCTCTGATTTCTTAGATACTTAGAAATTCTAAAATGTAAGCTTTTGTAAGAATTATCTAAGTTGTTGATGAGCAGTGTTTGCGACTTGGAAAATGAGGGAAGAACTCAATTCGCGTGTATGTATTTGTATATTCAGTTCTTCAAGTCTTCATCTCTATTTATAGAGAGTTTGAGAGACGTTAGAAACTGCCAGCTCATCACTTTTTCTTTACCGAAGCTGATTTGACACCTTTGATCCTTTGCTTGATTTGAGGCTTGTACAATGAAATCAAATTCAAATCCATTCCATCAAATATGGAAAAGTTTCTGCTTTAGTTACTGTTATTCTTGTCGTGTATAGAAGACACTGTGCAGAGTTGGTGGTTGCAGGAACAGGCGTAGGCATAGTGGTTGTACTTTTCGTATGTTATGCTTTGTCAACGTTTTTCAGTGTCTGAAGAATCTTTGCTTCTGATGAATCTGCCTCTGGATACCATTTTCTTCTGATGAGTCTGCCTCTGAAGAACTTGCTTCTGATGACGTCATCTTTAGAAGCTCTTTCTTCAGACGCATTCTGACTCTAATTTTCCAGGAGCGCTTTCATTCAGATGTTCTTCAAGCTTCAGTCTAAATTTCCTTTGCTTTTTAATTCATTCAATCAGAACCTCTTGTAAATAAATCTTTGATAATGGTCCTGTACACTTGAATAAATATTTAGCATATCCAATTGATAATTTTTAATACCTTGTTATCATCAAAACTTAAATGGTATAATTGTGAAACACCCTTTGTTCCAACAATCTCCCCCTTTTTGATGATGACAAACATAAGTATTTAAAAGGATCAATTGTTGTTAACTTAATTAACAAGTTGACTCTTAAAGATTCTGAGTTTTGTAAGCTCAGACTCCCCCTGAGTCTGATATTCTTTAAGGTGAGGTTTGTAAGCTCCCCCTAAGTCCTATCCAGGTTAATTAAGTTCATTTTTAAGTTTAATAATACTTTCATAAAATGCAGATGAAATTGGGTTCTCAAATAAAATTTGTTAAGTTTTATTTCATTCTTGGGCTCAGATTCTGTTAAATACTTTCTATTACTCCCCTTTTTGTCATCAATTAAAAAGAACAAAAACAGTAAAAACACGCAATGAACAAAAGTGAAGAAATAAAAACTTGTATATAAGAGATAGTCAGAAAAGTACAGAGAATTTAGAACAAACATTTAAAACATATAACAAGAAAACAAAACAAGGTGTGCAACTAAAGGTTAGGTTGGGGCTGTTGCTGTTGCTGTTGGACAAGAGCCATCAGACGCTTAATGTCTTCAGACTGCTTCCTAACAGTTTCTTCTAGAGCCAATTGACTCTGAAGAAGGTGATCTTCCCTAGCCTTAGCTTCTTCTTGCTGCTTCAGTACCTTTTGCTTCAGCATCTTGAAGACCTTGGAGTCTCTTGTTACATACTCAGACTTAGCGTAGAACGGAGCATTAGCCAGATACAGAGGCTTGCTTTGGAGTTAAGGAGAAGAGTGTGATTCTTGCAAACGACGTCTCATGACGCGAGCTTGAATATGACAACACTTCTGAGCAACACCATCAAAGAAATTCAATGCCCTGTTCGTGAGATTACACCAGCTGTCTTGATAAACGAAAGGTAGAAATGGAGTGTTCCTTAGAAGCACTAAATTCTGCATTTCATCATTAAGTGCCACCAGACGCTCGTCCAAGTATTCAGAATCCAAAATGTTTATGGGAGGTTGGTCAGACATTTGGATTGGTGAGGAGGGTGAGGATTGGTCAGAATCAGAGGTATGATTTTGTGTTGGTTCAAAATGTGAAACAGACACAGTGGGTTCAGATTCTGTCACTGGGACAGACTCTGTAGCCACAGTCTCCATAACAGATTCTGAATTGGTCTGATCTGATGGTTGGTTGACAGTGGTATGTTGTTGTTGTTGGTATTCAGGAAGTTCTCCTGAATAGTGGTTTTCAAGGTTGGATAGATCATCCTGTTCAGTGGGTTTGTTTTGTGGTGAGGAGGTTTTTTGTTGTTGGTTGTTTGTTAGTGGCTCTGAGATAGGTTTTTCAGAAGCAGTTGGATTTTTAGTGACTACTTGCTCTTCAGAAGTAGCTGTTAAATCAACAACTTGTGAACTACCTTGGTTGGAGGTTGAGGAAGGTGGAATAGAAGCATCAGGAGCAAGCATGTTTAGAGGTTTAATAACAGGTGGTTGGAAGGGATGGTTGGCAGGTAGCTTGTTACAGATACCTATCCTCCTTTCACCTAACTCCCCTATTGTTTTATAGACATCATCTGAAACTTCTTTGTAGGGTTTGGGTTTAGGAGAAGGTTTGGATTTTGTAGTGGTTGTTTTAGTTCTAAGGGTTCGTTTGGCCTTAGGGACAGGTTTGGATATGTTGAATTTCTGACTTAGAGGTGCATCGTCTAAGTCAGAGTCTGTAGAAGATGAAGTAGAAGTAGAAGGTGGAGGAATTGGATTCTGAGTTATCTTAGACATTTTGGGAACGTCTGAGGCAGCAGCCTCTGAAGCAGCAGCTTCTGATGTAATCCCAGTGACTGATCTGCCTGGGAGAGAAACACTTGTCTGGATTACTGGTGGAGGTTCAGCAGCTTCTGGAGCGGTAGCTTCTGATACAATCCCAGTGACTGATCTCTTTGGGAGAGAAACACTGGTTCGTATTACTGGTTGAGGACCAGCAGCTACTGAAGCATTCACTTGAGGGACAACATCTGAGGTATCAGCTTCAGAAATTCTTGAAGTTTCTTGCAGAACCTTCTGAGCTCCCTTCACAGCACTTTCTTCCAGCTTCCTGGCCAAATTCTGAGCCTCAATAACCTTCTCAATGAGGTGTTGATCTTCATCGTGGTCAATGCCTATAGCTGCCAGAGCCTTGTCTCTATCAATCCGGTATTGAGCTTCTAACCTCTTCTTCTCATTCTTGAGATTCTGATAGTGTTCCTCAGTCCTCTTCTGCTGTTCAGGAGTGGGTTCAAACATAGACATCACAATCTCCCCAGTTGCTAGCCTCTTGAGTGGTCTGACAATCTCAACAAAGCCAGCTTCTTCTTCCTCCTGGGCTTGTTGATACCTCTCCTCCATGTTTGCATCAGCCTTACCTCTTTCCCTCTTTGGAGCAGTTACAGTTCCAAAGGTAGTTGCTTGAGTATTAGCAGCCTTCTGCTTTCTGGCCACTGCAACTTCAGATTTCCTCTGAGCCTCTCCAGACTCCTTAGCAAAAGCTGCTAGATAAGCAGATAATGCTTCAGGGTTGTTTTCTTTGAGAATAGAAGGAAAATTTCTGATGAAAGAGAAAGGGGCTTCAGACTCCTTCAAATCTTTTGAATCAGTGAGGATTGACTTAATGGCCTTCATGTTGAAGAGGGATGTGCCATTGATCATCCTTCCAGTAGTGATACCCAACACTCTGTCTGACACCAGATTGAATGTCTCCAGAGTCCTCAGTACACCTCCTTGGTAGAAAATTTCAGAGAGAAGTCTTCCACAAGGGACTTGTTTTCTTTTTCCTTTATAGGCTTCCTTGATAGCCCAGCATAAATGATGCATGATATATCTTGGAAGATTTATTGGCTGACATCCAGCCAAGAAATACAGCACCAGTTTATGATCAGAATTTGGTTGGTCAGCACCTCCTCCTTTCTGGAAGAAGCACTCATTCATGATCTTCAGAAGCACCTTGTGCTCAATATCCATTTCAACCAGCCTAGTTGCAGGGTTTCCCTTCAGCAGCAGTCTTGTAAAGCTGTCCAGCATGGCATCTTTACTGCTGACGTTCCATTGGAACCTTCCTTCCAGAGGCATCCTGCATGCCTGAGCAATCACTCCTTCAGTGATAGATACAGGGATACCCATCACAGCAGACTTGATTTCAAGGCCGTGAAAAGGTTCAAGACCCATTTCTTTTCTTGTTTTTCCTCTCAAAGAAGGGTTTCTTGACACAGCTTCCCTTTCTTGTGCCTTTGCTGAATCAACATCAAAGACTTCAGCCCTAATCCAGAATTCCTTTACCAGATTCACGTAAGTTGGACCGTTTAGCATCTTAAAGTACCCAGCCATCTTCTGAGCAGAGATAAAAGCCTCCATATCAACATTGTTTCTCTTCAAGGAAGCGAAATCCACTCGCGATTCGATTTGAACAACCAACGAATCGATTGGAAGAGGTACAGTTACTGGTTTGATGGAGAGGTTTGATTTCGAGCTTGAACCACTTGAAGACGAAGCCATTAGAGAAGATGAAGTTTGGGGGTTTAGGGTTTCTAAGTTGAGAGAAGAGAGAAAAAGATTTTCGATTGAAACCGCTTAAGACTTGAAAGTGTAGGAAAGTGAGTGAGTAGTGTGTGTTTGGTATTTATAGTGATTTGAAAAACAACTCTTCACATTTCAGAAGTAACAGCCAAACATGCGTATTAATGACTTGAGGGGCGCGAAAACGTTTGAGAGAGAAAAACCATCATTGCCCTTAAAAGCGTTGTTTCCCAATGTAGATAGACGTGTCAGAAGCCTATAGACAAATAACTTTAACCTTTCCACTTCCCAGTACTTTCAGAGTCACAAAAAGATTCCTCTCCAGAGTCTGATAATTTTCTCAGAGGCTGAGTCTTTTCAGATTCTCCCAGGAGAGTCTGAAACTTCTTCAGCGTCTGATAATTTTCAGAGTCTGATTTTTTTATTTAGAGTCAATCATTACTCAGAGACAAAATGCATGTTCAAATTTTTCTTTATAAAATCGAATCTTTCAACAGTTAAGGGTTTTGTAAAGATATCAGTCCATTGATGATCAGTATCAATGAATTGAATATCTAATATCCCCTTTTGAACATAGTCTCTGATAAAATGATGTTTGATTTCAATGTGTTTGGATCTTGAATGAAGAATAGGATTTTTAGACAAACAAATAGCAGTAGTATTGTCACAATAAATTGGGATACAGTTTTCAGCTATTTGGTAGTCTTCTAACTGATGTTTCATCCAAAGCAGTTGTGTGCAGCAACTAGCAGCTGAGATGTATTCTGCTTCTGCTGTTGACAAAGCAATAATTGCTTGTCTCTTACTGGCCCAGGATATCAGATTCTCACCAAGAAACTGACAGTTTCCACTGGTTGATTTTCTTTCAATCCTGTCACCAGCATAGTCAGCATCACAGAATCCAACTAGCTTATAATCTGAGGATTTCTTATAGAGAAGTCCAAGATTAGTTGTTCCTCTCAGATATCTAAAGATTCTTTTAACCGCAGTTAAATGTGATTCTCTAGGATCTGATTGAAATCTTGCACACAAGCAGACACTGAACAAAATATCAGGTCTAGATGCAGTGAGATACAACAGAGAACCAATCATACCTCGATACAGCTTTTGATCAACTTTGGCTCCTTGATCTTCTTTGTTCAGAGTACAAGTAGGATGCATTGGAGTGTTCATTTCCTTGCAGTCTTCAAGTTTAAACTTTTTCAGAAGCTCTTTGGTATACTTGGACTGATGAACATACACTCCTTCTTTGCATTGATTGATCTGAATTTCTAGAAAGAACTTCAGTTCTCCCATCATGCTCATTTCAAATTCCTCCTGCATCATCTTAGAAAATTCCTTGCAAAGAGATCTATTAGTTGAACCAAAAATAATATCATCAACATAAATTTGTACAATCAGAATGTCTTTCTCAAGTGTTTTCTTGAAGAGTGTTGTGTCAACCTGTCCTCTTTTAAAATCATTTTTAAGCAGAAAATTACTTAGTCTGTCATACCAAGCTCTGGGAGCTTGTTTCAGACCATACAGAGATTTCTTTAGCTTATAAACATGGTCAGGATGTTTTAAGTCCTCAAAACCAGGTGGTTGTTTTACAAACACTTCTTCAGATATGACTCCATTGAGAAATGCACTTTTAACGTCCATTTGATACAAGGTTATGTTGTGATTTACTGCGTAGGAAAGAAGTAACCTGATTGCTTCCAATCTTGCAACTGGAGCAAAAGTTTCAGTGTAATCAATGCCTTTTTGTTGACTGTATCCTTGAGCAACAAGTCTGGCTTTGTTTCTGATTACTTCTCCCTGTTCGTCCAGCTTGTTCCTAAATGTAACACCCCGTTTTCCCAACATACAAATTTCTCAAAATAATAATCAGAGTTTCACAACTTAAACGAAATGCTACATTTCTTAAAAATCACAATGGAATAAATAATAATTTATCCTTCAAAATATTTCAATAAAATCTTAAATCACTTCGCAGCGGAATTTATTTCAAAAATCTTAAAAACAACTTTGGCACAAAGGCCTCTACGTAAAATCTCATCAAATTCTTTAATATCATGTTCATAAAATCTCATAGTTAAATACGTAAAGAATAGAAAACATAAGTAAAGTTCCCCATCCCGTTACGTATCAGAGCACCTAAGACACAGTGAGGAATGCCTCACACGACTGCACCTAATCTTGGTTACCTGCACTTGCCCACAAGGCGGCAATTCCAACAGAAGGGGTGAGATTTCACAAACATTAAACTTAAGCATATAATTCATCAATTTACAACTAACAACTTAAAACATCAACTAATCACATAATCTTCAACAAGTACAATCATAAAGCAACTCATCATAGTTCATCATATTCATCAACAAATATAATCTCAAACAACTCATCATAATCATGTATAGAAACATCATCAAAATTCATCATATAGAAAACATCATCAAAATTCATCATATAGAAAACATCATCAAAATTCATCATATAGGAAACATCATCGCATCATCAAGTTCATCATGTTAAACAACAAATGCATTCATAATTATTTCATCAAGACTCTTCTTCAACAACTCAACATCTTAGACAACTCGACACGACTATGCAACTTCTTAACATCTTGATATCTTAACAACTTATATGCATGTGGTACCATCCAGGGCATAAGCCCCCATCGCTAAAGGTCAAATAGGACCTGTCAGGCATCAAGCCCCCATCGCTAAGGTCGTAAAAGGAGCTGTCAGGCATCAAGCCCCCATCGCTGACTATGCTATGCAATAACACGACTCAATGCAACGACACGACTCAATGCAACGACACGACTCAAATACAACGACACCATCTCAATACCACAACAACAACTTCATAATTCAATATTAAATCAACCATAAAAGATTCATTAATCATAAACAACTTCATCATATAACTCATGCACAATCAATTAAAGAAAGAATTGCATATCAAATTACAAGTACTGAAATGATAATTCAATTACCAGCAAATCACATATTCATATCAAAACTCAAATCATAATCAAAACAATTCAAAACAGCACAAGTAAACAACTTAGAAAATCTGGAACAGCCTAATCTCATGGTTCTAACCTTAAAACTAATTCTGATTATCATCTTATGAATTATCTAAGGTATGTGCATCAATTTTGCATCACTTAAACCGTTAAACATCATTAAACCATTAAATTCTCTCATAACCCTAATTCTCAAAAACTCTCAAAA
Organism: Medicago lupulina; assembly: GCA_958299785.1. NCBI lineage: Eukaryota > Viridiplantae > Streptophyta > Magnoliopsida > Fabales > Fabaceae > Medicago > Medicago lupulina. The sequence goes on along the minus strand of OY283144.1, from coordinate 20,374,659 downwards.
CTAATCCCTAACATGTTAGATGTAATTTCAGAGATCATACACTTAATTTTAATGAGAGTTAGTCTCACCCTTACCTTAATTCAGATGAACAAAGCTTACGAAAGAGAACAAAAGTGATGAAAACACCCAAATATACTGCTTCAGTGCGCGACAGTTTTCTCTTAACTCCGACCTTGTTTCGACGATCCGAACGGTGAAAAGGTAGACCCGGGTGTTGTGAACCTTGTGTCCAAAATTCGTCACGATCCAACGGTTAACGAGTGAGAAATCGCTGTTTTACTGAGGCAGATTTCAGAAAAACGGGAATTGCTTTCTCTCTTCTCTTTGGTGGCTACTTTTCTCACAAAAACTGTTTTTACCTTAAAACTATTCTAACCTAGCTTCTCCTATTTATATATCTTTTCTCCTCTATCTTATTTACTCTTATCACCAAAAACTACTCTCTTCCCTAATAACTTAATAATAATAATAATTCACCAAATAACAAATATATTTCTATACTAGATAACATATATATATCCACACAAAATAACAAATATATTTTCAAACCAAATAACAAATATATTTGTCATCGTGATTTTCGGGTGTCAAATCATTAATCGGATTTGAACCTTTCGATCATTGATGTCTCTATTTTTTTTGGGGAAGGTAAAATTGAGAAAAACCTTAGAAATTCTAAGTTCGGGGCTGATTTCATTACGGGAAGGTGTTAGGCACCCGCAATGACTATAGTATCCTATAGGAACCGTTTTACTACGCTTAACGTTTATGCTTTACTTTTATTGCTACTTGTAAAAAGATTGGTTTTAAGAATGAGAGGGAGAAGATGGGGTTTTATTTTATTGGACTTGGAGAGATTTTGAGTCTCTTGCCTACATACCCTTTTAAGGGATCAAAATTCCATGTAGTTCTCTTCCAAAAGGTTTTTGTGAGTTTTGTTCAATTTTAGTTTTGAAAATGGTTTTGAAGAGAAAGATAAGAGGCCGTAAAGGCTTGAGATTAGGAAACGAATGAGGTTGGTTAATTATTTACAAAAAGGTTTAAAGTTGGAAATTAACACTAGTTTGGATTTTGATTAAGAAAAAGGAAAGGAAAAAAGTGAGGTTTTGACCTCGTTTTGTTGCAAAAACAGTTTGAATTATGTGTCAGCTTTTGATGAAGAAATTATAAGTTTCCCTAGGTTTTACGCTTCCTACGCATGCATCTAGCAAAAAGTCATACAACGTGTGTGCATGTGTCGGTGCATGTGTCGGTGTACATCATCATAGTCCGTGTCCTTTACATTGGGTCCTATTTTACATTCTATAGTCTTGCATGGAATTAAAGAAAATAAACTAAACCTAAAACATTACATGAATCAAATAGAACATTACATAATGGTGACTAAAGGGAGAAAAGCAAATGAGAGTGAGACAATGCTTGCAATATGCATGGGACATAGAACAAAAGGTTAGTAATGGAATGAGGAATGATAACATGAATAGCAATGCATAGTGGATGAAATTTATTAACGAAGCACTTAAACTAATTGAAAAAACGAAGTGAACATAACTAAAACATTAAGCAAAATGCAAGAGATCAAACACAAAAAAAAATGATGCAAATGACACCAAACTAAAACCTAAAATCTACACCAAGTTTCAAGACCTATAACCTTTACCAAAACAGCACCCCTTTTTCAAAGAAAACCTTTCAAGAATCAAAGAGAAATTATAGGTCACACTAAACCCTAAAATCAACACATTGCAACAACAAAATATATCGCAAAATTAGCAATTAAACTTGCCCAAAGTGAAGCTCTCAATTAAACTTGCAAAGAGAAATCAACAAACTAAGTGGTAGCAATATGGATTGTAAGCAAACTTGTGAAATAGGGGTCCTTATTGAACACATGAACTAGAGGACTAAGAATTAACTTGTAAAGCAAGAAATGATCCATTAAGTTTGAAACCTAAAGAATTAACAATTAGGCATGCAAGAATGTAGAAGTAGCATGAATTCAGAGATGAACACATCACAAAAATCATGCATCAAGTATCAACTCCATAGAGCAAAAATTGGATCCATTATAGTGCAAGAAAATTCACAAAAATCATTAAAACATGTAATCCAATAAAAATATTAGCGCACATGCTTTTTATTCGCTGTAAAGTGTGAAAATTCCACAGAACAATGAAAACATACCAAGAAACATATGGTAATTTTTTAGGAATTTTTTTGCGAGAAAATTAACATGCGTAGAGGTTCAGATAGCAAAGAAAGGGGTGTGTATAGCACAAGAAATTCAAGAAAATGCGAGAAGCACCAAAATCCACGGGTAAAAGGCCCAAAACCCAAATACACAGACGGATCCGGATCTCCAGAACGCCCCTGAGGCGTCGGATTGATCCGGATCCAACAAACCTAAATCCCACGGCCTGCAACGCGTGAGAGTGGGTCGGATCTAAACCGACCCGGTTATCAAGCTTATAAAAAAGAAAGGATCCGTTTCCCTCATTTCTTGAGCACTTCTCTCTCTCTGTTCCTCACTTCTCCGCCGTTTCTCTCTAAACCCTAACCCTAGCTTCACAAAATCACTCAGAAACGATCCTAACATGCATCAATTCGTTCCTAATCCCTAACCTAAACATGAATCCGTTGCAAGAAAGGAGATTAAACGGTTGAATCATGGTGAATCCGCGAATCCGTTCCGGTAGGTTTTGAACCGTTTGATTTTTACATTTTTTGGTTATGATCTTTATGCAACTGTGAGAATCTTGCTTCGATTCATTTTTTGTTCGTGAATCTTGCAACGATTCTCTGATTTTTTGGAAAAAGATTCGGTTATGGTTAGGGTTTTGAAGGCGAACGGTTGAAATTCCTTGCGGATTCACATTGATTCTTTTTCAAAGAGGTAAGATGAGGTCTCAGTGTTACCTGTAGTTTTCTTGGAGATTTGATCTGAATCTTTGGAATTCCTTTGAGCTTTCTTCGGTTCTGTTAGTTCCTGATTCCAATCCAAGTTTAACCAGTAACTTTTCCTCCGCTTCTCTGATTCAGTTCTGCAATTTCTCTTCTTCTCTTCTCCCACGGCTCCTGTGATCGCGTTGGGGTTTGGCAACGAACCTAACGCTTGAATTGCAGCAGCTTGAGCTCGATGATGAAGATTCTATTGAATCTCTGAGAGCTGATGCAGAAACTCCATTGATTTGCTTCGAATTGCTTCTGAGAAAACCGTTTCTTGCTTGAATGTTCTTGAGGTTCTTAAGCTTTCTGAGTTTGTTATGGATTTTGATCCAACTGAATTGGAGAGAGAATATTGGAATCTGTTTGTGAGGTGTATTCTGTTGAATGGTGATTATGTGGCGCTTTGCACAGTGGCCAGCCTTTTATAGGCTGCCATGTGTGCTCTTGACCAATGAAAAGATGACATGTGGACTTTGGACTGCTTCCGTGGCACTTGACTTGAAATGGGCCAATCTGCAATATTATGTAAAATTCGGACTAAACTGCAATTTTATATAAAATTTGGACTAAAAATAAAAAGACTAAAAAACGTGATTTTGAAAACATTTGGGACTGAAATGCAATTTTTGAAAATATTCGGACTAAAATGTAAAAAATAATAAAATTGGCTAAAAAACGTAATTTGAAAACAACGTAAAGTGAAACGTTTAAAAACGACAAAATGGACTAAAAACGAACAAACTATCAAAAATGAGGTATTTTAAAATACCTCTCTGCCCAAAATTCAAATAATGTAAAAAGACTAAAATGCCCCTGGGGCAAAAACGACTCAAATTGACTCAGACTGACTCAGATGCAAAACTAAGACGACTTTTAAACAGAATTTGACAAATGATTCATGCAAAAAGACTCAGGAACAAATTGTAGGGACTAAAAATGGGTTCCTTTGTAGGAAATGACCAAAATACCCTTTTGTATGATTTTGTGCAAAAATTTAAGAGACTGAAACAGCAATGTATGCAGCTGAAGCACAGTAGAAAGCACGTTGAATTTGAAAGCATTAGAAAATAGCAGGGAGTTTTGAAAAAGTATTTTTAGGTCCAAAATGAGGGTATGACAGCTGCCCCTATTTAAGTTTCTTCGTTTGGAGAGTCAAGAGACGGAGTCTTTGGCTTGACGTGACGAAGATACTTAAATATCGACATTTGCACTGATTTTGGGCGTAAAAATACGCTTGTAAATGTTATGTATGCCATGCAACACTTGGGTTATGAATGCAAGACAAACTGAGAATTGAACTTAACAGAATATGTCGTATCCATTGCGGGACTGGTAGACACTGACAGAATAACAAACAACAGAGCATGTCGTATCCATTGCGGGACTGATTGACATTAACAGAAAAGCAAAAAGGAATATGTCGTATCCATTGCGGGACTGGTTGACATTAACAGAATAACAAGATCACAAGACTCACTGGGGACACTCGAAAGCAAATTGACAGGTACAAGCTGCTCTTGGATACGAACTAGCCACTTGACCGAGGATATTGATAACAAAGGGCGCAAGCTGCTCTTGTATTTGAGCTGGTTACTTGGCTGAAAGAAAACATAGAAAGCACAAGCTGTTCTTGGACACGAACTGGTTACTCGGCTGGCAAAAACAAAATAGAAAGCACGAGCTGTTCTTGGATCTGAACTGGTCACTCGGCGGATATCAAAAGGATAGGTACAAGCTGTTCTTGGATGCGAACTGGCCGCTTGACCGATAACAGGAACAAATTGATATGCACAAGCTGTTCTTGGGTGCGAACTAGCCACTTGGCCATTAACAAAAACAAATTGTATTTGAAAAGGAATTGAATTTGATTGACATAACTGCAGGAGCTTGAATTAGACAAAGGTGTTGACAAGACTGTTGAATTTTGAAGTCGATATGACAGTAGACATTTATTGTTAGCAGAAGAAATTTGCAGTTGACATGATTGATTCTGGTTGAGATTGACATAGGAATTGAGAATGCAGATGCGTATGAATAGCATGACCATTTTATCGAATGTTTGAACACATAAAATGCATGATTATGCATGTATGAATGTTTTGGAATGCATGATGATTGGCAATTTGTAGACACAATTTCGCAGAGACAGACAAAACATCGGAATATTGGGCACGTAGTGGCTCGCGCTCGGACATATATTTGCAAAAGTTCCTCTTCTGGGGATGCCGCCGTTTGAAGATACGTCGAGACCATCGTTGAAGGCAGGAAGCTGTAAAACAGTTTGAATGGTATTGCTGCTCGTTGGAACAGTCACATAAGTGCTTTTGACATCGCATCTGTGGTCAATGCTTTTGCATGTTTGTTTTTTTTCATTTCATTTTTTCATCATCCCATTTTTGCCTGGATCGCCCTTTCGGGTTTTCGATCCACCGGGGAATAGTTTTTTTCATGCCCCTGTTTTTTGCCTGAATTGCCTTTGAAGGTTGTCAATCCATCGGGGTGCTCATTTTTGCCTAAGCCGCCCTTTCGGGTTTTCGACTTAGCGAGCATATTTATTTTTTTATGCTTTTCATTCTGTTTTTTCATTCTTGCCATTGACCACAGACCGTAACTGGGAGGAAGGCTTGCTAGCAACTTGAATTGGAATTGATATCAATGTAGATTTGTTCATGCATGTTCATTCGAATGTACCTAGCTGTTCAGGCTTGTTTTCAAAATACTTAAAATTTCAGTTTTCAAGAATGTTTATTCCAGACACATCATTATTAACATAGAAGAAATCTTTTGTACAAAGCTTTGAAAATAGAATAAGAAATGAGTGCCAAACAAAAGCATAGGCTCAAATCAATGTATAAGGGTGGTAGTCGGCCAAAGGCGCGACCCCACGGATTTACAAAGCTTGGAAAATGGTAATTTTATTGGTTGGTGGTACATTGAACACAGTAACTGCTACGGCATCTGAAACTCTTGAATCCACAGGCGTCGGAACCTCGGACGAGACCAGTCAAACATCAATTGTAAAGATCCCAAGGGGAATGGTAATTTGCCAGATATAGTCAATTGTCTTTTTATTTCAATCTCACTTTTGCATGAACCGCCCTTTCGGGTTTTCGGCTCATCGAGACGCTCATTTTTGCCTGAGTTACAGGTAATCTCAGCGAGCTTTTTACATTTTTGTTTCTTGTCCCTTATTTTGCCTGGACCGCCCTTTCGGGTTTTCGATCCACCGGGAAGCGCATTTTTGCCTAGGCCGCCCTTTCGGGTTTTCGACCTACCACGCTGTTCTTTTCATATCTAGACAAAGTATTTTTTGACTATATCGGCATTCACAGGATTCGGGAGTTCTACACCATCCATGTGAGTGAGAATCAAAGCACCGCCAGAGAAAGCCTTCTTGACAACATAAGGTCCCTCATAGTTGGGCGTCCACTTGCCCCTTGGGTCGGGTAGCTGACTCATTTTTCTTTTCAACACAAGTTCACCTTCCTTGAACATCCGAGGACGGACTTTCTTGTCAAAAGCAGCTTTCATCCTTGTTTGATACATCTGACCATGAGCCAAAGCGTCCAGTCGTCTTTCCTCAATCAAATTCAACTGGTCGTACCGACTCTGGCACCATTCAGCCTCAGACAACTTGGCTTCCATAATCACACGGAGAGACGGAATCTCCACTTCCAAAGGGAGGACTGCTTCCATACCGTATACAAGAGAAAAAGGCGTTGCCCCGGTTGAACTACGTACTATAGTGCGGTAGCCGTGTAGAGCGTAGGGCAACATCTCATGCCAGTCTTTGTACGTTGTTACCATCTTTTGCACAATCTTCTTAATGTTCTTATTAGCGGCCTCAACTGCACCATTCATCTGAGGTCTGTAAGGAGAGGAGTTGTGGTGCTCAATCTTGAATTTCTCACATAAGGCCTGCACCATGTCATTGTTCAGGTTGGTACCGTTGTCAGTGATGATTTTGCTAGGGACGCCGTACCGACAGATGATATTGTTTTTGATGAATTTGACTACCACTTGCTTAGTCACGTTGGCATAGGATGCAGCTTCGACCCATTTGGTGAAATAATCGATTGCTACCAGGATAAAACGATGACCGTTTGAAGCTTTCGGTTCAATTCTTCCAATCATATCAATGCCCCACATAGAGAAAGGCCACGGAGAAGACATAACATTGAGGGCGTGCGGAGGCACGTGAATCTTATCAGCATACACTTGACATTTGTGGCACTTCCTGGCATATTGGTAGCAATCGCGCTCCATGGTCATCCAGTAGTAACCAGCCCTTAGCAACTTTCTGGACATAACATGCCCCGATGCGTGGGTCCCGAAGGTGCCATCGTGCACATCGTGCATTAGCTGTTCTGCTTCATATTCATCCACACATCTTAACAACACCATATCGAAATTCCTTTTGTACAGGACATCACCATCCAACAGGAACTTGCTAGCCAACCTGCGCAACGTCTTCTTGTCTTTGTTGGAAGCACCTGGCGGATACTCACGGCTTTGCAAAAATTGTTTGATATCACAATACCAGGGCTTGTTGTCAACCTCGCCTGAATCCGTTTGTACAATTGCGTCACTGACGGTAAACACATGAGCGGGCCGGTCTAGGCGTTGTACCTTGATCATCGGCACGTGATTCCAATGGTTTACTTGAAGCATGGAAGATAAGGTAGCAAGTGCATCGGCCATTTGGTTTTCCTCTCGGGGGATATGGTGCAACTCGACCTTCGTGAAATACGTCAACAGACGCCTTGCATAATCCCGGTAAGGGATCAAGTTAGCATGATGGGTCTCCCATTCTCCTTTTATCTGGTTGATGACTAATGCAGAGTCTCCATAGATGTCCAGACGCTTAATTCTCATATCAATGGCTTCTTCAATTCCCAGGATGCATGCTTCATACTCGGCCACATTGTTAGTGCATTCAAACACAATCCGGGCTGTGAAAGGGATGTGATGCCCCTGCGGAGCCACAATTACTGCGCCAATTCCTCGGCCATAGGCATTAACAGCACCATCAAAGACCAATCCCCACTTGCTATCGGGGTCCGGACCTTCACCGATTAGTGGTTCTTCACAGTCTCTTGATTTCAAAAACATGACCTCTTCGTCGGGGAAATCGAACTTCAATGGTTGATAATCATCAAGTGGTTGGCAAGCCAGATGGTCAGCCAGAATACTCCCTCTAATGGCTTTCTGAGCTTTAAACACAATATCATACTCTGACAGTAACATTTGCCAACGTGCGATTTTTCCAGTAACAGCCGGTTTCTCAAAGATGTACTTGATTGGATCCATGCGGGATATCAACCAAGTTGTGTGATTTATCAAGTAATGACGTAGGCGTTTGGCAGCCCAGGCCAAGGCACAACAGGTCTTCTCAAGCATTGTATACCGGGTCTCGCAATCGGTGAATTTCTTGCTCAAATAGTAGATTGCATGCTCTTTCTTCCCAGTCCCATCTTGCTGACCGAGCACACATCCCATGGACTCATCCAACACAGACAGATACATGATCAATGGCCTTCCTTCCACCGGCGGAACGAGGATAGGAGGCTCTAGCAAATAACTCTTGATGTTGTCGAAGGCTTCTTGGCACTCATCATTCCATACCACCGGTTGATTCTTCCTGAGCAACTTGAAAATCGGCCCGCAGGTCGCAGTCATGTGGGATATAAATCTGGAAATGTAGTTCAAACGCCCGAGGAACCCTCTGACCTGTTTCTCAGTTTGCGGGGCCGGCATCTCACGGATGGCCCGGACTTTGTCTGGATCTACTTCAATGCCCTTTTGGCCGACAATGAAGCCTAGCAACTTCCCAGACCTAACACCGAATGTACACTTGTTTGGGTTCAGCCGGAGCTTGTACTTCCTCAACCTTTCAAACATTTTAGCCAAGTATTCGACGTGTTGTTCTTCATCGCTCGACTTGAAAATCATGTCATCTACATACACTTCAACCTCCTTGTGAATCATGTCATGGAACAAAGTGGTCATCCCCCTTTGGTAAGTAGCACCAGCATTTATTAGACCGAACGGCATCGCTTTACAACAGAAAGTTCCCCACGGAGTGATGAACGACGTCTTCTCCCTGTCCTTGGGCGACATTTTGATTTGGTTATAGCCCGAAAAACCGTCCATGAAGGAGAACACCTTGCACTGGGCAGTATTGTCAACAAACACATCAATGTGAGGCAGTGGAAAATTGTCTTTCAAGCTTGCTCTGTTCAAATCTCTGTAGTCAACACACATCCGAACCTTACCATCTTTCTTCGGCACTGGCACGATGTTAGCAACTCACTCGGGATACTCAACTGTCATGAGAAAGCCCGCATCAATCTGTTTCTGCACTTCTGCTTTGATTTTCAGAGCCATGTCCGGCCGAGTCCGTCTCAACTTTTGCCTGACAGGAGGACAGTCTGGTTTTGTCGGTATCCGATGTTCCACAATCTGAGGATCCAAACCTGGCATGTCTTCATACGACCATGCAAAAATGTCTGAGTACTCGCGGAGAAGCTGAAAGATCCTTTTCTTGACCCCTTCCTCCAATGCGGCACCGACTTTGATCTCTCTTTTATTATCCTCAGTACCCAAATTGATTAGCTCGATCTCCTCCTGGTGAGGCCGAATGGTTTTCTCTTCTTGCTCAAGCAATCAGGCAATCTCATCTGGTATGTCATCACTATCCTCATCTTCGGTCTCGAATACCAGGGATTCAACAGTCTGGAGAAGCATAGAATTACTGTGTTCAACGGGCTCGTTGTGGTTCGATCTGCGTGACATGATTGGGATGATTTTTTAGAAAATGATTTTCATGCAGATCTTTAAAATTAATAAGAAAATGCGGGCGTTTTGGTTCTTTCTGGCATTACCATTATTTCCAAGGGAAAAGCATTAAAGAAAAGAAAAAAAGAGTCGTGAAAGGAACGACGTCTTTTATTGATAATGGTGATGTCGGAACAAACATGCCCTTTACAAAAGAGTCACTTCCGCCTCGGGCAAGGCGGAAGGATTGTTATTTTGAAAATAAAGCCTAAACAGCAAGACATATTACTTAGAATCATGCACAAACATAGGGAGATTGATAACGTTCCAGTTCTTTGCAATGCCTCCCGGTATCACAAATGCGGGTCTGACCCCTCTTTCAGCAGCACCATCAAGAATTGCATTAGTAAATCCAGCACTACGGAATGTTCCAGTTGATACACCCGACGTTGGAGAGAAACCAAGACCCTCTTTGTGCTTGTTGTCCTGCAGCTGTATCAATTGGCCCCAACCAGCGGCCTGACCCTTCTGAACGGCTCTCTGCGCATCCTTAAATGAGGCCATGGCAGCACTAGCTCTCTTGGGCTCCTCACCTTCGATAGTCAAACCCTGGAATGCAGTTCCTTCGGCAGACTTAGCTTCGATACAAGAGAAGGATGATAACTGACTGACCAGATAGGCCTCTTCTCCATGCACTGTCACAAGCTTACCATTCCTTATGAATTTTAACTTCTGATGGAGGGTAGAAGTGACCGCCCCAGCCTCGTGTATCCATGGTCTCCCAAGCAGGCAACTGTAAGAGGCATCTATGTCCATAACCTGGAAAGTAATCATGAATGTTTCAGGACCAATAGTCATGGGGAGATCTACTTCTCCGAGCACATTTTTACGGGAACCATCGAAAGCCTTGACTAGAAAAGTACTTCTCCTCAAGGGAACACCTCGGCAACTCAACTGATCTAAAGTCGACTTAGGCATCACATTCAGCGATGATCCAGTGTCTACCAGCACGTTGGACAACATATCCGTTTTGCAGTTCATGGAAATATGCAGTGCCAAGTTGTGGCGCTTTCCTGCCTCTGGAAGCTCATCTTCACCGAACCAAAGGTTACTGCAAGCAGTGATGTTAGCTACTATCCCACCGAATTGGTCTTCTGTAACTTCGTGGTCAACATAGGCTTGTTCCAACACTTTCAATAACACATTCCTGTGAGCCTCTGAACTGAGGAGTAGGGCCAAGATGGATATCTTCGAAGGAGTCTGTAGCAGTTGATCAACGATCTTATAATCGCTTTTCTTGATTATCCTCAAAATCTCATCCAGATTGGAATCATCAATGGATTGGCCTGGACGGCCGGCATTTTCGACGACAGGAGGGATCGTCAATGGAGTAGTCTTATCAGCAGGAGTTGTAACTTGCACATCATCTTTCTTTTGGAACAAAAACGGTCGGACCTTGCCGCTCCTCAAAGCTGTCACTTCAGCGATACTGCCTACTGTGCTCGCGGACACTAAAGGCACTTCTTTTCCGTTTTCCAACATAGTTGCACTGTACTTGTACGGGATGGCTTTTGCTGAAGTATATGGCATTGGACCAGGTAACCGTATGACCAACGGCTCAACATCCCTCTGGACGGGCGCGCTCCTGACTGGAGTATCATGGAAGATCGGCACTATCATACAAACATCACTGGTAGTCAAGTAGTTGTCATTCATCAGCCTTTGAATATCAGTCTGAACTACGCTGCAACCCATGGGGTTCCGAAGACATTCACAGCAGGCGGCGTGGTCGTGGCTGAACAGAGCAGCTCGGCATAGCTTGACATGTAGTGGCACCAGGGGTGTAGCAACATTACGGACATTGAGACAAGGGACTTCTTCACAGACTTCGATCATATTCACAGCGGCATGATTGGGGAGTGGATTGTCAAGCACATGTGGGACATTGTTTTCAAAAGACAGCTTTCCCTGGTCGATTAACTTCTTCACAATGTATTTCAGAGCGTAGCAACCTTCTACGTCATGACCTAGGGCGCCTTGGTGGAAATCACATCTGAGATCGGAGCGGAACCTGGGAGGCAATGGGTTTGGCGGAGGCTTGCCAGGCCTAGTGGCGCAATACCCCTTATGTAACAGAGTCGGGAGTAGTTCAGCGTACGCCATTGGGATTGGCGGGAAAGATGGTCTAGATTGCGGACCTTGTTGTTGTTGTTGCTGGGCTAACGGTTGTTGTTGCATCTGTTGGGCGATGGCATTAACAGGGACCTGAGGCTGGCCCGGTAGTGGAGGGTATTGATGGTAGAACGGCGGATAGAACGGATGCTGGGCATACTGTAGGTACGGATATGGTTGAGGCAGTTGTGCAGCATTGACAGGAGCGGCAGTTGCAGATTGATTGGTTCCGGCAGACACCATCCCAACCTCTGATTCCTTTTTCTTGTGGTGACCGTTGCCGTACTTCTTTGGTGCATTCGAAGATTCGCCCTTCTCAAACACGATAATTCCTTCTCGGACGGCTTCCTCCAGGCGGGTACCCATAGTGACCATCTCAGAGAAGTTGCTTGGGGAAGCAATGATCATTCTCTCAACATAATCTTTCTTCAGGGTCTTCAAGAATGTTTGAGTCATTTCTTCCTCGTCTAAAGCGGGGGTGATACGGGCGGCTGCCCCTCTCCACCTCTGTGCGTATTCGCGAAAGCTTTCGTCCTTCTTCTGAGAAAGAGACCGGAGGAATTCCCTGTTCGGCTTGAGCCTGGTGTTAAACCCATAGTGGTTCTTGAAAGCAGTAGCTAGATCATCAAAAGTGCGGATATCATCCTTGCTCAAACCGGTATACCACTCCGCGGCATCTTCCATTAGACTGTCCTGGAAGCAGTGGATCATAAGTGAATCATTGTCTGCATGGTTAGCCATCTTCCGGACGTATTTGATAATATGGTTCTGGGGGCAAGTCAGCCCGTTGTAGCGGTCAAAATCCGGGACCTTGAATTTCTTGGGAACATCCACCCTAGGCACCAAACAAAGATCGTGGGTTCTGACGAGGTCACTGCTCCCACGGTTGGCCTTGATCTCGCGACGGAGTTCCCTGGCAAGTTCTTCCATTTTTTCTTCCATAGTTCCCAACACAGGGGTTTTTCCACGGTGATCATCAGCATTGGCGCCCTGAGGCGTAGGGTGCACAATCGGCACTGTGAAGACTGTTGACTGAGGCAGGGTAGTGTGAAGAGATGTGAAATCTGGTGGTGGTGTTTGACCAACATTAGCGGCACCTGAAGTCGCGGTTCCTGAAACACCGGCTGCAGTATTGGGAGCGAAATAAGGTGGGAGTCCATACGGGAATCCTCTTGGCATGATGAAACGGCTATCGAGAGTCGATATCGGAATTGCCTCAGTGGTCTCTGGAGCAGACGAGGCTGGCTGTTCTTGAGCGGCTAACAGAGCGGTCATGGCGTCGAGAGCTTTGGCTAACTCTTCCCTCACGGAGGCTAGTTCAGTACGGAGCTGTGCATTCTCTTCTTCCATAGCTACTTGATTTCTCCTTCTGTACTGTCTGGTCTGATGTACTCTGGTAGGCTGATCAGTCCTTCGAGCACGAGCCACCTTTCACTCTGTGGCAGAAGAACCAGGAGGCAATGAGCACTTGGAAGTGTTTTTTTTTTTTTTGTGACCGATGAATGATGCATATGATGCATGATATGCAAATGCAGATGCAAAAAATGACTCTTTTATTATCAAAGGGTTTTTTAGACAAATTAGAATTCTTTGCAAACATTTTTGGACTAAACAAATTATTCGAATCAAATTGTTTTGATACACCGAGCCAAGGGAGTAGGCTTCTGAAACATAAGCTGAACAAACAACAAAATAGCAATCATATCATCCAGAGCTAAGGAGTAACTGGGTAGTATTCGGAATCTGAGTCTGAAACTGAACCACAATAATTGGCGAAGAAATCTCGACGACCTCTGACTCTCCTGGAGTCCCTCCTCAATAGATCATCCTTCTCCTCAAGCTCCTTCCTAACTCTGGCTAGTTCCTTCTTCAGCATTCGGTTCTCATGATCCTTCTGTTCGTCTCTGCCATCCAAGGTCATGATCAAGTTCTCAGCCTCACTGTAATGGGCTTTCCATGCTCGCTTTTCCTCACTTTCCATAGCTAGGTGCTCCTGATACATCTCCTGAGTCGCGGGAAGCAACGGTAATGGTCTAGACAGAATAGACGCAGCCACATGTCTCATAGCGGGGTAAGGCATGCCAATCTCCTCAGCTCGGTCTATCACCCACTGCGTATAGGCTTCATGAGCAATACCGGATCTCACACCCAAATGCTTCACATCTTTCCTACGAACTTTAGACCAAGCATCTGTAAAAGCTTTCCTTTGCCCGGTGGGGGCATTGGAATAATAGAAGAACTCCTGAGATGTAGCAAGGTTGATGGGCTTCGCTCTCATAGGAAAACCAAACTGTCTCATGGCCAACTCGGGGTTGTAGTTGATTCCTCCCCGGGTACCGAGAAGAGGTACGTTGAGGAAATCTCCACAACCAGTGATAATCTCCTTGACTCGAGCTGCTGGAGTGATCCAAACCACTTCATCGGGAGTAAGAGCCATAATCCGCTGTGAATAAGACCAATTCTCCGGGTTGGCATGGAAAGAACCCGGGAGGTGAGAAATAAACCACCTATAAAGAAGAGGTATGCAGCAGAGAATAAATCCACGACCTTTGAGAGTCCGATCATGGATAGCATGGTATGTGTCAGCTAACAAAGTAGGAACCGGATTCCTGGAATGGAAGATCTCAATAACATTCATGTCCACAAATTTGTCGAGATTCGGAAAAAGAACGAGCCCATAGATGGGTAATGCAAGAATAGCCTCCAGAGTGTCCTGACAAGTAGATTCGAGATTAGCCCGCTCAAGTAAGTACTTCGAAGTGAACCCCTGAATGTGAGACTTCGTGATAAGATTCTTAGACACCTCGGAAGTCTTGAGATAAAGATCCTTAGCAATAACCAGAGGAGTAAGAGAAGGCCCCGGGCCCGTGAATGGTACCCTCTCAGCTATAGGTAGACCCAATAAACAAGAATAAGCCTCAAGTGTAGGAACCAACTGAAAATCCGGGAAAGTGAAGCAACGGAAAACTGGGTCATAGAATTGCACCAGAGTGTGCACCAGCTTCTCTTCTACATTAGTCCGGAGAATACCAAGCAAACCACCGTATCGGAGACGAAACCCAGTCGGATTCTTAACCTTGAGTGCCAACTCCCTCAGGCTAGCCAAATCAATTTCTTTGAACTTGTAAGACTTAGTCCTCTTCATGCCTGATTACATTTGTAAAGAATTTTAGTTCGTCTATACCCTTTGATAAATGCATGTAGAAATTTTATGCATGAATGCATGTATGCATGATTTAAATAATGGTGGGCTAAGGTAACAAGTGGACACGGTGTCCGGTGAAACTAAGGCTTTTGATAGTAGTAACCAAGGTTCTACAAAGTTCCCAAACCACAACCTCTCTCGCGTATATCATGGTAGACAAAGCGACGCTTGTCCATGATTATCCGTAAGAAGGTTTAGTTTGGGTGTAGTATCGCGTGACGACTAAATTTCGAGACAACGCTCGGTTTAGCCACCGCACTACGTCCTAAGAAAGGCCAAGGATGGGTTTGGTAACTACGGTTCATAGCCTTCATCGGTCAATTGGAAGTAAAGTGCCTAAGCATGACAACACACGCCGACAACATCACCTCCAAAATGCCTCAGCTATGTGAGATTGATCGCGTAATCCAATGCAAGAGGCAACCCCCGGAATGGATTGTCGATTATATCTCCCCTAATCTTAAGTTCACCCAGCCCGGGTATAGGGCTTTTGATATTCTCACCCCACACGTACACAAGAAAATTTTACATGTAACAATAAAGCAAAGCATAAATTTAAAGCATGAAAAACTAGGCGTAGCCCTAAAACTCCCCAGTGAAGTCGCCATTTCTGTCATCGTGATTTTCGGGTGTCAAATCATTAATCGGATTTGAACCTTTCGATCATTGATGTCTCTATTTTTTTTGGGGAAGGTAAAATTGAGAAAAACCTTAGAAATTCTAAGTTCGGGGCTGATTTCATTACGGGAAGGTGTTAGGCACCCGCAATGACTATAGTATCCTATAGGAACCGTTTTACTACGCTTAACGTTTATGCTTTACTTTTATTGCTACTTGTAAAAAGATTGGTTTTAAGAATGAGAGGGAGAAGATGGGGTTTTATTTTATTGGACTTGGAGAGATTTTGAGTCTCTTGCCTACATACCCTTTTAAGGGATCAAAATTCCATGTAGTTCTCTTCCAAAAGGTTTTTGTGAGTTTTGTTCAATTTTAGTTTTGAAAATGGTTTTGAAGAGAAAGATAAGAGGCCGTAAAGGCTTGAGATTAGGAAACGAATGAGGTTGGTTAATTATTTACAAAAAGGTTTAAAGTTGGAAATTAACACTAGTTTGGATTTTGATTAAGAAAAAGGAAAGGAAAAAAGTGAGGTTTTGACCGTTTTGTTGCAAAAACAGTTTGAATTATGTGTCAGCTTTTGATGAAGAAATTATAAGTTTCCCTAGGTTTTACGCTTCCTACGCATGCATCTAGCAAAAAGTCATACAACGTGTGTGCATGTGTCGGTGCATGTGTCGGTGTACATCATCATAGTCCGTGTCCTTTACATTGGGTCCTATTTTACATTCTATAGTCTTGCATGGAATTAAAGAAAATAAACTAAACCTAAAACATTACATGAATCAAATAGAACATTACATAATGGTGACTAAAGGGAGAAAAGCAAATGAGAGTGAGACAATGCTTGCAATATGCATGGGACATAGAACAAAAGGTTAGTAATGGAATGAGGAATGATAACATGAATAGCAATGCATAGTGGATGAAATTTATTAACGAAGCACTTAAACTAATTGAAAAAACGAAGTGAACATAACTAAAACATTAAGCAAAATGCAAGAGATCAAACACACAAAAAAATGATGCAAATGACACCAAACTAAAACCTAAAATCTACACCAAGTTTCAAGACCTATAACCTTTACCAAAACAGCACCCCTTTTTCAAAGAAAACCTTTCAAGAATCAAAGAGAAATTATAGGTCACACTAAACCCTAAAATCAACACATTGCAACAACAAAATATATCGCAAAATTAGCAATTAAACTTGCCCAAAGTGAAGCTCTCAATTAAACTTGCAAAGAGAAATCAACAAACTAAGTGGTAGCAATATGGATTGTAAGCAAACTTGTGAAATAGGGGTCCTTATTGAACACATGAACTAGAGGACTAAGAATTAACTTGTAAAGCAAGAAATGATCCATTAAGTTTGAAACCTAAAGAATTAACAATTAGGCATGCAAGAATGTAGAAGTAGCATGAATTCAGAGATGAACACATCACAAAAATCATGCATCAAGTATCAACTCCATAGAGCAAAAATTGGATCCATTATAGTGCAAGAAAATTCACAAAAATCATTAAAACATGTAATCCAATAAAAATATTAGCGCACATGCTTTTTATTCGCTGTAAAGTGTGAAAATTCCACAGAACAATGAAAACATACCAAGAAACATATGGTAATTTTTTAGGAATTTTTTTGCGAGAAAATTAACATGCGTAGAGGTTCAGATAGCAAAGAAAGGGGTGTGTATAGCACAAGAAATTCAAGAAAATGCGAGAAGCACCAAAATCCACGGGTAAAAGGCCCAAAACCCAAATACACAGACGGATCCGGATCTCCAGAACGCCCCTGAGGCGTCGGATTGATCCGGATCCAACAAACCTAAATCCCACGGCCTGCAACGCGTGAGAGTGGGTCGGATCTAAACCGACCCGGTTATCAAGCTTATAAAAAAGAAAGGATCCGTTTCCCTCATTTCTTGAGCACTTCTCTCTCTCTGTTCCTCACTTCTCCGCCGTTTCTCTCTAAACCCTAACCCTAGCTTCACAAAATCACTCAGAAACGATCCTAACATGCATCAATTCGTTCCTAATCCCTAACCTAAACATGAATCCGTTGCAAGAAAGGAGATTAAACGGTTGAATCATGGTGAATCCGCGAATCCGTTCCGGTAGGTTTTGAACCGTTTGATTTTTACATTTTTTGGTTATGATCTTTATGCAACTGTGAGAATCTTGCTTCGATTCATTTTTTGTTCGTGAATCTTGCAACGATTCTCTGATTTTTTGGAAAAAGATTCGGTTATGGTTAGGGTTTTGAAGGCGAACGGTTGAAATTCCTTGCGGATTCACATTGATTCTTTTTCAAAGAGGTAAGATGAGGTCTCAGTGTTACCTGTAGTTTTCTTGGAGATTTGATCTGAATCTTTGGAATTCCTTTGAGCTTTCTTCGGTTCTGTTAGTTCCTGATTCCAATCCAAGTTTAACCAGTAACTTTTCCTCCGCTTCTCTGATTCAGTTCTGCAATTTCTCTTCTTCTCTTCTCCCACGGCTCCTGTGATCGCGTTGGGGTTTGGCAACGAACCTAACGCTTGAATTGCAGCAGCTTGAGCTCGATGATGAAGATTCTATTGAATCTCTGAGAGCTGATGCAGAAACTCCATTGATTTGCTTCGAATTGCTTCTGAGAAAACCGTTTCTTGCTTGAATGTTCTTGAGGTTCTTAAGCTTTCTGAGTTTGTTATGGATTTTGATCCAACTGAATTGGAGAGAGAATATTGGAATCTGTTTGTGAGGTGTATTCTGTTGAATGGTGATTATGTGGCGCTTTGCACAGTGGCCAGCCTTTTATAGGCTGCCATGTGTGCTCTTGACCAATGAAAAGATGACATGTGGACTTTGGACTGCTTCCGTGGCACTTGACTTGAAATGGGCCAATCTGCAATATTATGTAAAATTCGGACTAAACTGCAATTTTATATAAAATTTGGACTAAAAATAAAAAGACTAAAAAACGTGATTTTGAAAACATTTGGGACTGAAATGCAATTTTTGAAAATATTCGGACTAAAATATAAAAAATAATAAAATTGGCTAAAAAACGTAATTTGAAAACAACGTAAAGTGAAACGTTTAAAAACGACAAAATGGACTAAAAACGAACAAACTATCAAAAATGAGGTATTTTAAAATACCTCTCTGCCCAAAATTCAAATAATGTAAAAAGACTAAAATGCCCCTGGGGCAAAAACGACTCAAATTGACTCAGACTGACTCAGATGCAAAACTAAGACGACTTTTAAACAGAATTTGACAAATGATTCATGCAAAAAGACTCAGGAACAAATTGTAGGGACTAAAAATGGGTTCCTTTGTAGGAAATGACCAAAATACCCTTTTGTATGATTTTGTGCAAAAATTTAAGAGACTGAAACAGCAATGTATGCAGCTGAAGCACAGTAGAAAGCACATTGAATTTGAAAGCATTAGAAAATAGCAGGGAGTTTTGAAAAAGTATTTTTAGGTCCAAAATGAGGGTATGGCAATATTTCTATAACAAATATATCTCTACATAACAAACATATTTCTATACCAAATATATCTCTACATAACAAACATATTTCTATAACAAATAACACAATATTTCTACACCAAATAACATATATATTTTTACACCAAATAACACATATATTTTTACACAAAATAACACATATATTTCTACACCAAATAACACATATATTTTTACACCAAATAACATATATATTATAATATAATATGCTACTAAAACACCAACACATAACACAAAAATAACACACATCACCATAAATCAAATAAATTATTTAAAAAGACTCTAAACTCAATCAAATAATTAAATAAATAAAATAGTTCAAAACGGGCGTTACACTAAACACCCATTTAGTTCCAATAATGTTCTTGTGCTCAGGCTTAGATACAAGATCCCATACGTCATTCCTTTTAAATTGATTAAGCTCGTCTTGCATTGCTAAGATCTGTAACGCCCTCTCTAATTATTTAATTATTTTATTAGATGATATGGTATATGTTTATATATTATATGGATTTTTGATGATTATGTGACGTATTTGTGACGTATTTGTGACGTGTGACGTGTTATTATTTTATTGTTTAATAAAATAATATAAGTGATGTTTATATGAATGTTTATTTGGTAAATAAATAGATTTGTTGGAAATATATATTATTTTGAGAAGTGGTGTTATATTTATAATTAGGAAGAGTTTTGAGGGCTGAGATGAGATAAGATAAGTTGGGAGGGAGTATATAAGAGAAGTAGGTTAAGAGAGGAAAGTTTTAGAAACGCGTACAGACATTTGGAGAAGAGGAAAAGTCACGTGAAGAGAGAAGAGAAGCTAGGTTCCATTTCTGCACAATTTTCCAGGTAAGGGTGAGCCTAACTCCATTAATATTGATTGTAAATCATCTGTTATTGATTGGCATAGAGTTTGAGAGGAATTGAGATAGGTTTTATGAACTAGGGTTTTGGTGAATTTGTGATGAATTGATGATAGGTTGAGTTATAAGGCTGTAGAACTGCATACAGAACCTAGGTTATCCCCTAGGATGATATTACTGATGAATTAGGGGCTTAACATGAGAGTTTTGGGATGATTTGGTGTGAATAGGGCTGAACCCGTAGTGATTCTGAGATCGCTCGCCTGTGGCGAGTGATCACTCGCCGTGGCGAGTAACCCTTGGTTGCTCGCGAGGCGAGCAGTATAACTCGTCGTGGCGAGCTTTACCCTTAAACTTAGGATTTTTGCCAAACTTTAGATGGTTTTGAGTGCCCTTATATTTATAGAGATGACCTGTGAAGTTGGTTTGGTCAAATTGGATTTAGAGAGCTTAAAAATGAGGATTTTTGGTGAAAATGTCAAAAAGGCCGAAGCACCCAGGATTTCTCGCCTCCAGCTCGCCCCCAACTCGCCTTTGGCGAGTGAGCTGATGTGAGTACTCGCCTGTGGCGAGCAGATGCACTCGCCGTGGCGAGTTAGTGCCTCCCTGAACTGTTTGTTGTTTCGCGATCTGTTTCGCATGGGACTTTGAGAGGAGCCTTTTGGGTAGTGTTAGTGAGGTTTTATACCCTTTAATGTATTCTGTAAAGATGATTGCTGATGATTTACTTGAGCTGTTGATAAATGATATATGGTTGAATATAAGTGATGGTTAAATATGATGATATGTGACTATGATGAAGATACGTGTTGCGATGTATATGATTAATGAGATGATGTTCTGCCATGTAACTATTATACCTGCATGTGTCAGTTTTGTATTATGAATGATGGTCTTGAGACGGTGTATTAAGTTGTTAAACGACGAGTCCATGCATTTGCATATATATGAGACGGTGGAGCTTTATGCTCAAAGCGACGGTGGAGCATTTGCTCAAAGCGACGGTGAAGCATATTAATGCTATAATCATATGGTACCACATGCATGATGTTGAGACGTTAGGTGTTGCATTTAGTCGAGTCAATTGTGACATATATGAGATGATGTTTTGAGACGTTGATGCTTGATGTGATGTTGTTATGATGATGCTTATAATGATGTTATGATGTGCTTGGATGTATACATGATGAGTTGGATTTATGATTGTTAATCTTGACGTTTGATTTATATATTAATATTATTGTTGTGAATCTCACCCCTTCTGCTGGAATTGCCGCCTTATGGGCAAGTGCAGGTACCCAGTCTTAGATGCGTTGATGCGAGGAGTCTGTGAAAGTAGGGTTGCTCTGATACGTAACGGGATGGGGTCTTTTGTAGAGTCTATTCCTTTATGTATCATGTTTGAATAAATGTTAACTTTAAGACTTAGTGATGTTAAAACATTAATCTTTTTGAGATGTTTGATGGCTTTTAAGCCAAGACTATTTATGAGATGAGACGTTTGAAATTCCGCTGTGTAATTGAATATTTTTGAAATTGATAAATTATTATCTAAGTTGTTTTTAAAGAAGAAATATGACACTCCTTTTGAGAAGTACTCTGATTATGTGATTTATTTAATGAAATTTTTAAGACGGGAAATCGGGGTGTTACAATTGGTATCAGAGCAGGTTGGTCCGTCCGGCCAAGTAAAGAGTCGAGTGACGTTGTCTTAGAGTTAGAATAGTATTATTGTATTATTCTGACTTATGTTTGTTTCCAGAGAACTAAGATGGCTGGTAGAAACGATGCTGCTCTTGCTGCTGCTTTGGAAGCAATGGCTAATGCTGTGGGTAATCAGAACAACGCTGGTGGATATGACGGGACTAGGATGTTGGAGACCTTTCTGAGGAATCACCCGCCTACCTTCAAGGGGCGCTATGATCCAGATGGGGCTCAAACATGGCTCAAGGAAGTAGAGAGGATCTTCAGAGTCATGCAGTGTGATGATGTGCAGAAGGTGCGTTTTGGCACGCATATGCTCGCGGAGGAGGCTGATGATTGGTGGGTTAGTCTCCTACCTATTTTAGAGCAAGACGGAGCTGTAGTGACGTGGGCTGTTTTCACGAGGGAGTTCCTTAATAGATACTTCCTGGAGGATGTTCGTGGGAAGAAAGAGATAGAATTTCTGGAGCTTAAGCAAGGGAGCATGTCGGTGACTGAATACGCGGCAAAGTTTGTGGAGTTGGCGAAGTTTTACCCGCATTATACTCCTGAGACGGCTGAGTTTTCAAAGTGTATAAAGTTCGAGAATGGCTTGCGTGCTGACATCAAGCGAGCCATTGGTTATCAGAAGATCCGCAACTTCTCTGAGTTAGTGAGTAGTTGCAGAATATATGAGGAGGATACGAAGGCTCACTACAAGGTAGTGAATGATCGGAAAGCTAAGGGCCAGCAGAGTCGCCCTAAACCTTATGATGCCCCTAGAGATAAAGGGAAGCAACGAGTGAATGATGAGAGGAGGCCCCAGAAGAAGACTGCTCCTGCTGAGATTACTTGTTACACTTGTGGCGAGAAAGTCCATAAGAGCAATGCATGTACTGTTGAGGTGAAGAGGTGCTACCGTTGTGGTCAAAAAGGGCATATCACGAGTGACTGCAAGTTTGATGATGTTGTGTGTTTCAACTGCAATGAGCAAGGACACATTGGTTCGCAGTGTAAGCAACCCAAGAAGACTAAGACTACCGGGAGGGTGTTTGCATTGAGTGGCACTCAGACTGAGAATGATGATCGTTTGATCAGAGGTACTTGCTATATTAATAATACCCCTTTAGTTGCTATCATTGATACTGGTGCTACGCACAATTTTGTTGCTTTAGATTGTGTTTCTGCTTTGGGTCTTGATGTTTCTGATATGAATGGAGAGATGGTTGTCGAGACTCCAGCTAAGGGTTCGGTGACTACTTCTCTCGTATGTGTAAATTGTCCTTTATCTATGTTTGGCCGTGACTTTGTGATGGATTTAGTTTGCCTACCTTTAAGTGGTATGGATGTGATTCTGGGTATGAACTGGCTAGAGTACAACCGAGTTCTTATCAACTGTTTTAGAAAGACGGTGCATTTTTCTTCTGTCGAAGAAGAGTGGGGCGCAGAGTTTCTATCTACTAAGCAGCTGAAGCAACTAGAACGTGATGGGATGTTGATGTTTTCGCTGATGGCTTCGTTATCTTTAGAGAACCAAGCTGTAATTGATGGGCTGCCTGTTGTGAAGGAATTTCCTGAAGTTTTCCCTGATGAGATTCCAGATGTGCCACCAGAGAGGGAGGTTGAATTTTCGATAGACCTTGTGCCGGGTACGAAGCCGGTGTCGATGGCACCTTATCGTATGTCTGCTTCTGAGTTAGCAGAGTTGAAGAAACAGTTGGAAGACTTGCTTGAGAAGAAGTTTGTGAGACCTAGTGTTTCACCATGGGGAGCTCCAGTGTTACTTGTGAAGAAGAAAGACGGCAGTATGAGATTGTGCATTGATTACAGACAGCTGAACAAAGTGACGATCAAGAATAGGTATCCACTTCCGAGAATTGACGACTTGATGGATCAGTTAGTGGGTGCAAAGGTATTTAGCAAGATTGACTTGAGGTCAGGTTACCATCAGATTAAGGTGAAGGATGAAGATATGCAGAAGACGGCCTTTAGGACGCGTTATGGTCATTATGAATATAAGGTGATGCCCTTCGGTGTTACTAATGCGCCTGGTGTGTTTATGGAATATATGAACAGAATTTTTCATGAGTACTTGGATCAATTTGTTGTGGTTTTTATTGATGATATACTGATCTATTCTAAGACTGAAGCTGAGCATGCAGAGCATTTGAAGATTGTATTGCAAGTGCTGAAAGAAAAGAAGCTGTATGCTAAACTGTCTAAGTGCGATTTCTGGCTAAACGAAGTAAGTTTTCTTGGCCATGTTATTTCTGGTGAAGGTATTGCGGTTGACCCGTCTAAAGTTGAAGCGGTATCGCAATGGGAGACCCCTAAGTCGGTTACGGAGATTAGAAGCTTTTTGGGACTAGCTGGTTATTACAGGAGGTTTATAGAAGGATTTTCTAAATTGGCTCTTCCGTTAACGCAGTTGACGTGTAAGGGTAAGTCTTTTGTGTGGGATGTACATTGTGAGAATAGTTTCAATGAATTGAAGAAGCGATTGACGACGGCTCCAGTTTTGATTTTGCCAAAGCCCGATGAACCTTTTGTGGTGTATTGTGATGCGTCCAAGTTGGGTTTAGGAGGTGTGCTTATGCAAGAAGGTAAGGTAGTGGCATATGCTTCAAGACAATTGAGAATTCATGAGAAGAATTACCCGACGCATGACTTAGAGTTGGCAGCAGTGGTCTTTGTATTGAAAATATGGAGACATTACTTGTATGGTTCAAGGTTTGAAGTATTCAGTGATCATAAGAGTTTGAGATATTTATTCGATCAGAAGGAGTTGAATATGAGGCAGAGAAGGTGGCTTGAGTTACTTAAAGATTATGATTTTGGTTTGAATTACCATCCTGGTAAAGCAAATGTGGTTGCAGATGCCCTGAGTAGGAAAACTGTGCATATGTCTGCGTTGATGGTGAAAGAATTTGAGTTGTTAGAACAGTTTAGAGACTTGAGTTTGGTGTGTGAAAGAACACCTCAGAGCATAAAACTGGGAATGTTGAGAATCGATAATGATTTCCTGAAGCATATCAAAGAAGCACAAAAAGAAGATGTCAAGTTTGTAGACTTTTTGATTGCTAATAATGAGACTGTGGATGGTGACTTTAAGGTCGATGATCAAGGAGTGTTGAGATTCCGAGGTAGGATTTGCATTCCTGACAATGAAGAGATTAAGAAGATGATTCTTGAAGAGAGTCATAGAAGTAGCTTGAGTATTCACCCGGGAGCTACGAAGATGTATCATGACTTAAAGAGGCTGTTTTGGTGGTCTGGTTTGAAACGCGATGTGGCACAATTTGTGTATTCTTGCTTGGTTTGTCAAAAGTCGAAGATTGAGCATCAGAAACCGACTGGTATGATGGTACCCTTAGATGTGCCAGAGTGGAAGTGGGATAGTATATCCATGGATTTTGTGACGAGTTTGCCCAATACTCCTAGAGGGAATGATGTTATATGGGTTATTGTTGATAGGTTGACGAAGTCTGCTCACTTTCTACCGATTAACATTACCTTTCCTGTGGCTCAGTTGGCGGAGATTTATGTTAGAGAGATAGTTAAGCTGCATGGTGTTCCTTCGAGCATCGTATCTGATAGAGATCCAAGATTTACTTCTAGATTTTGGAAGAGTTTGCAAGAGGCGTTAGGGTCTCAGTTGAGGTTGAGTTCGGCTTATCATCCACAAACAGATGGTCAGTCAGAGAGGACGATTCAGTCGTTAGAGGACTTGTTGAGGGTTTGTGTACTTGAGCAGGGAGGAGCTTGGGATAGTCATCTTCCATTGATAGAGTTCACGTACAACAACAGTTACCATTCAAGTATTGGAATGGCACCGTTTGAGGCTTTGTATGGTCGGAGATGCAGGACTCCGTTGTGTTGGTTTGAGTCGGGTGAGAGAGTGGTCTTAGGACCAGAGATCGTTCAACAGACTACTGAGAAGGTGAGAATGATCCAAGAAAAGATGAAAGCGTCGCAGAGTCGACAAAAGAGTTATCATGATAAGCGTAGAAAGGACCTTGAGTTCCAAGAGGGGGATCATGTGTTCCTGAGAGTGACTCCTATGACGGGTGTTGGACGTGCTTTGAAATCAAAGAAGTTGACTCCGAGGTTTATTGGACCGTATCAGATTTCAGAGAGGATTGGACCGGTGGCGTATCGTGTTGGATTACCACCGCACTTATCGAATTTACATGATGTTTTTCATGTATCTCAGCTGAGGAAGTATGTTCCGGATCCGTCTCATGTGATCCAAAGTGACGATGTGCAAGTTAGGGACAACCTTACGGTTGAGACCTTACCCGTGAGGATTGATGATCGAAAGACGAAGACGTTGAGAGGCAAGGAGATACCTCTTGTGAGAGTTGTTTGGGACGGAGCGACGGGTGAAAGCTTGACTTGGGAGCTAGAAAGTAAGATGCTGGAATCCTATCCAGAGTTGTTTGAGTGAGGTAAATTTTCGAGGACGAAAATCCTTTAAGAGGGGGAGAGTTGTAACGCCCTCTCTAATTATTTAATTATTTTATTAGATGATATGGTATATGTTTATATATTATATGGATTTTTGATGATTATGTGACGTATTTGTGACGTATTTGTGACGTGTGACGTGTTATTATTTTATTGTTTAATAAAATAATATAAGTGATGTTTATATGAATGTTTATTTGGTAAATAAATAGATTTGTTGGAAATATATATTATTTTGAGAAGTGGGGTTATATTTATAATTAGGAAGAGTTTTGAGGGCTGAGATGAGATAAGATAAGTTGGGAGGGAGTATATAAGAGAAGTAGGTTAAGAGAGGAAAGTTTTAGAAACGCGTACAGACATTTGGAGAAGAGGAAAAGTCACGTGAAGAGAGAAGAGAAGCTAGGTTCCATTTCTGCACAATTTTCCAGGTAAGGGTGAGCCTAACTCCATTAATATTAATTGTAAATCATCTGTTATTGATTGGCATAGAGTTTGAGAGGAATTGAGATAGGTTTTATGAACTAGGGTTTTGGTGAATTTGTGATGAATTGATGATAGGTTGAGTTATAAGGTTGTAGAACTGCATACAGAACCTAGATTATCCCCTAGGATGATATTACTGATGAATTAGGGGCTTAACATGAGAGTTTTGGGATGATTTGGTGTGAATAGGGTTGAACCCGTAGTGATTCTGAGATCGCTCACCTGTGGCGAGTGATCACTCGCCGTGGCGAGTAACCCTTGGTTGCTCGCGAGGCGAGCAGTATAACTCGTCGTGGCGAGCTTTACCCTTAAACATAGGATTTTTGCCAAACTTTAGATGGTTTTGAGTGCCCTTATATTTATAGAGATGACCTGTGAAGTTGGTTTGGTCAAATTGGATTTAGAGAGCTTAAAAATGAGGATTTTTGGTGAAAATGTCAAAAAGGCCGAAGCACCCAGGATTTCTCGCCTCCAGCTCGCCCCCAACTCGCCTTTGGCGAGTGAGCTGATGTGAGTACTCGCCTGTGGCGAGCAGATGCACTCGCCGTGGCGAGTTAGTGCCTCCCTGAACTGTTTGTTGTTTCGCGATCTGTTTCGCATGGGACTTTGAGAGGAGCCTTTTGGGTAGTGTTAGTGAGGTTTTATACCCTTTAATGTATTCTGTAAAGATGATTGCTGATGATTTACTTGAGCTGTTGATAAATGATATATGGTTGAATATAAGTGATGGTTAAATATGATGATATGTGACTATGATGAAGATACGTGTTGCGATGTATATGATTAATGAGATGATGTTCTGCCATGTAACTATTATACCTGCATGTGTCAGTTTTGTATTATGAATGATGGTCTTGAGACGGTGTATTAAGTTGTTAAACGACGAGTCCATGCATTTGCATATATATGAGACGGTGGAGCTTTATGCTCAAAGCGACGGTGGAGCATTTGCTCAAAGCGACGGTGAAGCATATTAATGCTATAATCATATGGTACCACATGCATGATGTTGAGACGTTAGGTGTTGCATTTAGTCGAGTCAATTGTGACATATATGAGATGATGTTTTGAGACGTTGATGCTTGATGTGATGTTGTTATGATGATGCTTATAATGATGTTATGATGTGCTTGGATGTATACATGATGAGTTGGATTTATGATTGTTAATCTTGACGTTTGATTTATATATTAATATTATTGTTGTGAATCTCACCCCTTCTGCTGGAATTGCCGCCTTATGGGCAAGTGCAGGTACCCAGTCTTAGATGCGTTGATGCGAGGAGTCTGTGAAAGTAGGGTTGCTCTGATACGTAACGGGATGGGGTCTTTTGTAGAGTCTATTCCTTTATGTATCATGTTTGAATAAATGTTAACTTTAAGACTTAGTGATGTTAAAACATTAATCTTTTTGAGATGTTTGATGGCTTTTAAGCCAAGACTATTTATGAGATGAGACGTTTGAAATTCCGCTGTGTAATTGAATATTTTTGAAATTGATAAATTATTATCTAAGTTGTTTTTAAAGAAGAAATGTGACACTCCTTTTGAGAAGTACTCTGATTATGTGATTTATTTAATGAAATTTTTAAGACGGGAAATCGGGGTGTTACAAGATCCATCCATCATCAGCTAGTGCTTCATCAACAGTTGTAGGTTCTATCATGGATAGCAGACCAAGAGCAGACTCTTTAGGTCTGAAATGAGATCTAGTTCTTCTGGGGCTTTCTTTGCTACCAATGATCTGATCCTCAGGATGAGAAGACTTGTATTTGAATGAATTTTTGGATTGGATAACTTGCTGTGAATCATCTTGATTTTCTTCAGAAGCTTCAACAATTGGGACATCAGGAGTTGTTACAGCTTCTGAAGTATCATGTGTCTCTGAAGTCTGATCAGGTTCTGAATAATCATCAGACTCTTCTGAACCTGCATTGTTTTCAGTTTGCTCTGGAATTTGACTTCCAGGCTCTTTGTCATCAAATTTGACATGTATAGACTCTTCGACACAGAGTGTTTCCAAGTTATACAGTCTATATGCCTTAGATCTCTCAGAGTAACCTAGAAAGATTCCATTTTGAGTTTTTGCATCAAATTTCTTCAGATAGACTTTATTGTTCAGAATGTAACAAGTACATCCAAACTGATGAAAGTAAGAGATGTTAGGTTTCCTACCTTTAAAGAGTTCATATGCTGTTTTGTTCAGAATGGGTCTGATGTAGATCCGGTTCTGAACATAACACGCTGTGTTCACTGCTTCTGCCCAAAAATGTTTTGCCAGATTGTTTTCATGAATCATGGTTCTTGCCATTTCTTGAAGAGTCCTATTCTTTCTCTCTACAACTCCATTTTGTTGTGGAGTTCTAGGAGAAGAGAATTCATGGACAATTCCAAAATTTTCACAAAATATTTCAAATGGCTCATTTTCAAATTCTCCCCCATGATCACTTCTGACTTTTAGAATTTTAAGTTCTTTTTCAGATTGGACTTGAATACAGAATTTTGTGAACACATCATATGAATCATCTTTAGATTTGAGAAACTTAACCCAACTCCATCTACTGTAATCATCAACGATTACCAATCCATATTTACTTCCATATATGGATGCAGTACTAATTGGTCCAAATAAATCAATATGGAGTAGTTCTAAGGGTCTGGAGGTGGAAACAATGTCTTTAGATTTGAAAGAAGTTTTAACAATTTTTCCCTTCTGACATGCACCACATAGTGCATCTGAATGATAATCAACGTCTGGTAGGCCTTTGACAAGTTGTAACTTGCTAAGCTTAGAGATTAATCTCCAGTTAGCATGTCCCAACCTTCTGTGCCACAACCATTTCTTATCACTCACTGACAGGAGGCAAAATACCTTCTGATCAGTCAGTTCTGAAAAATTTATCTTATAGACATTGTTCTTTCTCTTTCCCTTAAACACTACAGATTGGTCATCAGTGTTGATTACTGTGCAGTTGTTCTTATTAAACAAGACGTCATAACCATTATCACAAAATTGACTTATGTAAGTAGGTTATGCCTTAGTCCATCTACAAACCACACATTATTGATTGAGACTGAGGAATTACCAATTGTTCCAGTACCAATGATTTTGCCAGTTTGGTTTCCTCCAAATCCCACAGTTCCTCCCTCTTTCATGGTCAGGGTTAGGAACATAGACTTTTCTCCCGTCATATGTCGTGAGCAGCCACTGTCCAGATACCAGGACTTCTGCTTTGTATTTCCTTTTAGACATATCTGCAGCATCAACAATTTGTGTCTTAGGTACCCATACTTTCATGGGTCCTCTTGGGTTAGTCCTAGAAGTTCTGAATCTCTTTTGTGTACTCTGTCTGAATTTTTCTTTATCAGTCTTCTTCCAGACTTTGGGTTCAGAACCTTTAGTCTTAGAATGTGACTTAGTAAAAATAGCTTCTTTTCTCTGAAATCTAGGCTTTTGAGTTTCAGACTCTGTTTTCTTCAGAACCTGTTTGATGGGTTCTGATCTTTTCAGAATCTGTAACGTTGGAGCTTTTGATTTAGAGTCATTCGTGACTTTTGTCTTATGATCTTTAGGCTTTGACTTAGTCAACTCCTCTGAATTTGAAGACTTAGATTCTGAATGAGAGGCTTTTTCAGACTCAGACACAAAATGAGTTTTCAGACCTTCTTTGATGTTATCAGAACAATGTTTCAGAATTACTTCACTAGAGTTTCCTTTTGTGAAACCAATTCCCTTTTTGTTGTTCTGATTTATGCTATAAATCATGGATGCAACTTTGGTTCTGTCAATTCCAGTGTTAATAAACTCTTGAAGAGCAACATCCTGCTCAGTCAAGGTTTTATTATCACCCTTCTTAGTCATTGTTTTCAAATCATAATTTTCTTGTTTTAAAGCATCCATTTCCATCTTAGTTGATTCATGGAGTTTTAGCAGCTTAATGTATCGTTGCTTAACTCTCCTCAACTCAATGGATTGGTTTTCATAATGACAAAGAAGTTCTTTGAGAGAATCAATTAGTTCAGATCTAGTGAGTTTAGAGTATACCTCAGTTTCAGTTTCAGAGTCTGTACTTGACTCAGCATCAGATGATTCTTCTTTGTTATTAGCAGTAGCTACCAAAGCCAGAGCTATTTTAGCTTCATCTTCAGCATCATCTTTGTCAGACTCAGACTCATTATCCAGATCTTCCCAAGTTGCCATCAAGCTCTTCTTGAATTTGTTAGACTTGAAGAACGCTTTCTTAGATTTTTCTTTGGATTTCTCTTTCTGTAAGTCTGGACATTCAGCAATGAAATGTCCAACCTTTTTGCAGTTGAAGCAACCTTTCTGATCTTCCTTTCTTGAGCTTTTGTGATTACTACCTCTGTTCATAAACTTCTTGTTCTTCTTAGCAAGGTATTGTAATCTGTTGGTGAGCATAGCCATCTCTTGAACAATCTCAGAGTCTTCATCAGAATCTTCAGATGTAGATTCTTCTTCAGACTCCAAAGCCTTCAGAGCCTTACCTGACTTGCCTCTGGACTTTAATGCGATGGACTTGGGCTTCTTGACAGGTTCATGCTCGTTAAGACCTATTTCATGACATTTCAAGGAGCTTATGAGATCCTCAACACTCAAAGTGTTTAAATCTTTAGCTTCCTCAATGGTTGTCACTTTTGGTCTCTATTTTGCAGGTAAACTTCTCAGAATCTTGTTCACATGATCAGACGTTACGTAGCTTTTCTTCAGAATCTGAAGTCCGGAAACAAGAGTCTGAAACCTTGAGTACATGGTCTCAATGTTTTCATCCTCCTTCATTCTGAACAACTCATACTGATGAACAAGCATAGTAGCCTTGGCCTCTCTGACTTTCTTGTTACCCTCATAAAGTGAGCACAATGAGGTGAACATAGCCTTTGCTGTTGATTTGTCACTCATCTTTAAGTACTCTTTATGAGGCAAGGCAGCCACAAGAATGCCTCTGATCGTATGATGTTTCTTATAAGGCTTTTTCTGCTCAGGAGTATGAGCTTTCCTATCAAGAGCAGCACCTTCTTCATCTAACCTCAGATCACCAACGCCATCTTCAAGAACATCCCACAACTCTTCATCCATTCCCATGATGTGACTATACATCTTGGTCTTCCACCAAGAGAACATTTCAGGATCACCATTAAACATAGGAGGTTTGTTGTGATTGGAGGATCTTTCACTTTTGTTGATGTTGCTGTAGTCATAATGCACAGCAGCTCCAGAACCAAAACCAGAACAAGATGCAGATGCAGAAGCTTCATCCCCAGACATGTTTTTCACTGATCGTTTACTGTAACACGGTTAAGTGATAACTACAGAGCCGAAGCTCTGATACCAACTGAAGGTGAGAAAAACACAAGAAGGGGGGGTTGAATTGTGTTTTCAAAAACGTTTCTTTCTTACGAAAAATAACACTGTTCTCAGGATACAGAGTCTGATAGAGTTCAGACTCTGATCAGAGTTCAGAGTCTTAGCAGCGGAATAAAGAACAAATGCAAGAAAGAAAGAAGACACAAGCAATTTTATACAGGTTCCTTCCACAAACCGGAAGTAGTCCTGTCCCCCTTGCACTTCCAAGGAGAGTTTCACTAAAATGTAATATCAAATTACAAGTTGCTCAAACACACAAGTATGAGACTTCCTTTGCTCAATCACACAAGAAAGAGACTTCAAATGCTCAAGCACACAAGCAAGAGACTTTAAACAATTACAGAGAATTGAAAAGAGTTTTGAACACTTGATATACAATCAGAGGTATTCACAAGACAAAACGAAACAGAACAGGCTCTGATTTCTTAGATACTTAGAAATTCTAAAATGTAAGCTTTTGTAAGAATTATCTAAGTTGTTGATGAGCAGTGTTTGCGACTTGGAAAATGAGGGAAGAACTCAATTCGCGTGTATGTATTTGTATATTCAGTTCTTCAAGTCTTCATCTCTATTTATAGAGAGTTTGAGAGACGTTAGAAACTGCCAGCTCATCACTTTTTCTTTACCGAAGCTGATTTGACACCTTTGATCCTTTGCTTGATTTGAGGCTTGTACAATGAAATCAAATTCAAATCCATTCCATTAAATATGGAAAAGTTTCTGCTTTAGTTACTGTTATTCTTGTCGTGTATAGAAGACACTGTGCAGAGTTGGTGGTTGCAGGAACAGGCGTAGGCATAGTGGTTGTACTTTTCGTACGTTATGCTTTGTCAACGTTTTTCAGTGTCTGAAGAATCTTTGCTTCTGATGAATCTGCCTCTGGATACCATTTGCTTCTGATGAGTCTGCCTCTGAAGAACTTGCTTCTGATGACGTCATCTTCAGAAGCTTTTTCTTCAGACGCATTCTGACTCTAATTTTCCAGGAGCGCTTTCATTCAGATGTTCTTCAAGCTTCAGTCTAAATTTCCTTTGCTTTTTAATTCATTCAATCAAAACCTCTTGTAAATAAATCTTTGATAATGGTCCTGTACACTTGAATAAATATTTAGCATATCCAATTGATAATTTTTAATACCTTGTTATCATCAAAACTTAAATGGTATAATTGTGAAACACCCTTTGTTTCAACACAACTTCCATTTGTTTTATTTTTTTACCAGTTTGCTCCCACAAACATACATTTCCTTATTATTTTAATGAAATGAAATGCATTTCATATTAGAATGTGAACATTTCTTTTCTTTTGACGTGCTGAATTGTTGTAGGATCCTCGTTCACACGCGGCAGAGCTTTGAAACCTATATTGTGGAATATAACATCTGATCACCACGGTAGAAAACCTATTATAATTAGAGGGGTTATCTATCAAAGTGTAAGTATATATGTGTCACATGAAGTCATGCTTTCCTTTGGCTTCAAGCATACTCTATATGTTTTGCTATAACAATGTCGCTTGTTTGATTTCAGTGAGTGAGTTTTCAACACGTTGTTTGATCTCAGCACAGATCTATGGATGGCAATGTCAGCATTCAAAATAACTGGCCTTGCTATAGTCAGTGAGTTTCCCTCTGACTTGTTAGCTATTGTTAAAAGCTAAATTTTTTACTGAATCTCTGTAGGTCATCCATATTTTAAATAAGCCTTGCTTTAAAAAAGTGCTTTTTTACATGTTTTATATAGATCAGTCATATAGCTAAATCTTAATTTGATTGCCATTACAATTTTCACAATTATTCTGTCATGGATTAGTTTTCTGTTTCCATTGCTCTCCGCATGGTCCTTCCCCACCCTTTCATCCGATATAAGCAGTGATAGAATTTGAATGGATTATGGATTATGTATGATTTTTGAAATTTGAATGGATTATGCATGGATGTTTAAAAGTTCAAGTTTTTTGTTAATTAAAAAAAAGTTATTCTTTGTACCAAAAATAAATAAATAAATTAAATAATCGATGGGTACCCACGGATACCTTAATACCTGCGGGTTACCCGTATAGTGGGGTCCCACATGGGTACGGATGGGGACGGATATCATACTAATGGATACCCATTGACATCCCTAAATCAAACTTTACTCACTGCACCCCAAAGGAGTTACTCAGTCATTTTCGTGTATGATTGGTTTTGAAATGACAATAATTGATTTTGAGTGAATTGATTATTTAAAATTAATTCTTGACTAAAAGCAAGTTGAACAATAAATTTATATGTAAAAAACAATTATTATTATTATTAGTATAGAACCAAAAGCTACAAATCCTAACTTCAAGTAAAATCATTTCTTTGAAGCAAAGTCAATTCTATTAGAAAACTACTAAAAATACAATTATTATTATTAGTATATAGAACCAAAAGCTGCAAATCCTAACTTCAAGTAAAATCATTTCTTGAGGCAAAGTCAATCCTATTAGAAAACTACTAACATTGCAGAATCAATTCTACCTGTAATATTATCAATTTTCACCCATTTAGAAGCTGTTCATTTTTAATATCAACAGGATAAAAACAAAGTCATTATCATTTTGATAACAACTGTCTCCATCGGATTTGTGCCAACTCTTCATTCATCCTCTACACCGTGGATGAATCATGTGAAGAGAGATCAGATAAATGGAATCAGTTGATCATTCTCCACTTCATTAGCTTTCGGTGGATGCGTTCATGAAGAAGATGGTGCGTACGAATTCGCATAGTCTTGGACGCCGGGAAGCTCTAAATTGTTTCCAGAAAGAAATATATCATATTTCATGAATCCCTAAATTCATGGTTTCACCGCTGCTGCTGGTCTCCTCTTCGATTAAGATACTGGTAGGTACTATGCCTCTTTCTTAAATTTCATGAAGCAACTGAGCTTCTTTGGATTGACTATGCGTTTATTTGTTGTGAAGCAGGTGTATATCAGGGGATCTACTATATATTAAAGATGATTTTGACGATGTCCTGCAAAGTAGCTTCCTTCAGGTACAAGCGTTTCTGCATTATTGAATGTTGTAAGATTCGGAATGCATGAGTTCTAATTTATAGGGAAATGATTAACTTATTGTGCATCACTTTTAAAGTGATCCTCCAATACACCCATAATTTTAACATTTGAGTAGGTATTTGTTTATCTATGCTGTCCAAGAATGCAGCTGTTAAAACTGTGAGTGTATCAGTTGATCACTTTAATTTTTTTAAAAGTGGTATGCTGTATTTGCTACCACGATCCATATATTTATTGCCTTTTCCATTTTCCTGTTTCTTCTATCCTTTTCATTTTTTATATACCGATGTAGGGGTTGCGGTGTAGGAGTTGGATTTTATCTCCATCAAGAGTGAGAAACGTAAGTAACTATTTAACCTGATAAACCAAACTCGCTGCTTGTAAATCTCATTTAATGTACATGTTCACATATTGCCTTCTCTAGAATCAAGATTGTTTTACATCTTTATGTTTCCAGGAAACTATTGTAAGCATGGCATTGGTTGGTGCAATTATTGGAGCAGCAACATGTGGTTGGATTAATGACGTTTTTGGATGTAAGAAGGCCACACTTAGTGCTGATGTTTTCTTCACTCTTGGATCAGTTGTTATGGCTGCCGCACCAAATGCATATGTTCTCATACTTGGCCGTCTTCTTGTTGGCATTGGTGTGGGGGTAGCTTCTGTCCCTGCTCCTGTATATATCACAGAATCCTCACCATCAGAAATAAGTGGTTCATTAGTTAGCACAAATGTGCTTATGATGACTGGTGGACAATTTCTTTCTTACCTCATAAATCTTTGCCTTTACCGAGGTTAGGCCTATCTTTCTCTGCTCTCTTTAAATCTCCTAGTCATGGTCAAGGCAGTCAGATTCGAGTTTTTATGTAGGATCAGTAGGCTGGTGAAAGATCGTAAACATGAGGGTCGTAACAGATTCGTAAGTAGAGGAAAAACAGAGGAACCAAGCAAATAAACCGAGAAAATAGAGGAAAAACACAAAAACCAGAGATAATAGAGGAGAAACAAAGGAAACAGAGGAAAAATAAACTTGAGTTAAGTCGAAGCACGGTTCAGGTGCCGTGGTATGATCCTAAGGAACAGCACTCGACCCTGACTACAATCATGCTAACACTACTTGGTAGTTATAACTTGTGTAGATGAAAGTTTTTGTGGAAGAAACCTAGTTTAATACGTTGCATGCAGGAATGTTTATGGGTTATGTTTCCTTTAATTATTTTTTTGAAGTTTAAAGAGGTGAAGTTCTCTATTTAGACTTTCCAAAAGGTCAGAAAAGGAAAAAGAGATATAATAAGCAGATATAATGGAGAATAAATCAGATATTTTGACGTTATCTTTATGAATATTGTTCTGTGAGGTTGAAAGTGATAGCATTGCGACGAGGTTTCAAAATGTCATAAATGATAAACTTTTAGATTACTATTCATCTTGAAACAAAATCCAAAAAACAACAAAAATCTGTTGATTTTTTTTCTCTTTATTTCACACTCTTCCCCAAAAATTGCTTAAATTTCATAGTTGCTGGCACATAAAAATTCCTTTTTTGCAGCTTGAAGGGGCAACATTCCCATCAAGATATATATTGGGGCAGCATCACTGAAGGAATTATTCTGCTCTTTACTGCCTAATTTAATGATTTATGGTTGTTTGGTTTTTATTTTATACTCTCTCTATTGCTTTAATTTTCGTGTCAATATCTGCATTTCTTTGTATATCTTTAGTTGTCTCATAAAGTTGTGCTAAAAATGTTTGTTCACGTAACATATCTTGTAAAGAGAAATAAGTGCCTCATGTTCTCTAGAGCATTATTACTCAGGGCAGATGTACATACCTTTGCTTTGTTGCTGGCTCTCTTTTATTTTTTTAAGAGGTGTTGACCCGCCGTTGTAAACAACCCCTACAAGCATGCCATAAGATATCAAATGTCCATATGATCTTTTAATCTCGGGGTTAAGCTCTATTTTTTTTATAATAGAAACTAAATAATAATGTGAATGTGTTTATATTAGTTATTATTTTTAAAAATAAATGTTTTCACTTGCACATACACATACACATAGGGCTAATACTATTCTGCTAGGAGCTAGATGAAAACACTAGAGGACAAAGGGTATGCAGAATCTGAGAGTTGTTGCGACTTATGGGAAGAATCTGGCTTAGAATGGGGCCCCTGCAAGTGGACGGTGGGATTGGTCCCCTCGGATTAGTCGGTCCTCGGATCGGATACCGAGTTTTCAAAAAAATAAAGGAAATAAATACTAATGCATAAGCATAAATTTCTTTCAAGTTTCCCTTTACTTCTGAGTCTAATTTTTGGAACATTGGGTTCTAAACTAGTGGGCGGAAGCAATTGATAATTTGGGAGGAGGATTTTATCATCCCAACCTGACACTAGTTATCAAGTAAGCACAACCTTATCGCTACCTTAGACCATACATATTGTCACAATTAGGAGAGTGCCGGAATTCGATCCCTAATCACGAAGTCCGGTCTAAGAATTTCGGCATTTTTGTCGGTTCAGTTAGAACTTGTTGTTGTTGTTATTGTTATTATTATTTTCAAAAGTTATATAATTCTAAAAGTAAATATTTTTCATATTTTCAATGAAAAAAGACTTCCATATTAAAATCTTACACAACTCAATTTTTTTGGTTTAAATGAGATGGAGTCTGACTATTTATAACTGAAAACTGGAATTCAAGTTCTATGATTGAGAGACACAGCCATTTGAAGGGTTTTGCTTTTTAAACGAGTTCTTCCAATTTTATTGACTTGGTTTAGTACAAATTAAATTTAACTTTTGCATGCTGAGAAATTTAACATAGGTCACAGAAACCGTTTGAGCACCTAGCTGAACCCAACCTCTCAAACCCAAACTGGGTTTAAGCTGGAATTGCAAGTAGGAAAGAATCACCCCCACACCAAATGGTTTAAACCCGAGAGGAGTTTTTTTTTTCTTTCCCACATCTAAAATTACTTGGCGTGTGTTTGCTTTAGTCAGTTTATTAAACACTCAAAACTGGGTTGCCGCATAAGCTTAGAATTGGAACTTTTATAAATTGTGCAGGATGCAACACTAGTGCACGTTTCTCATTTATGCGGCACAACCAAACATGCAATTAGAATTTAGAAGTACACATAAAAAACACAAATTTTGGGATGTGTACTTTCGGACAAAAATCATGTTTAGTGTTTTAGAAATGTGGGGTGGACAAATTACTCCCTTAGGATTTCCTCTCAATTTTAACAAACCGTTTAGAGAATAGAGAAACTCTTGGGTGGTCAAGGGACCAAAAAATTGGATTTGGTCACAACCAATTACAACTTGACACATCATCATACATAAAGTAAATAAAAAATAATTAAACAAAGAGAGAGAAACTCAAAAGTTACTTTACTCATTTTCCAGCCCAAATTTTCCCAACTTTCTCCCCCCGCCATTTATCAGTCATGCTTCACCTTTCATCTTCTCACTAATGTCGAGCATAATCAATTTCTAGGTTGTTTTCATGGGTAAGTTCTTCTTCTTCATTTTTATTTTTTTTATCAAACTGTGTTTCTATGGTGTGTAGAAAACTTGTTGTAGCTGATATGTGTGGATTGTGCTATGTAGTTTTCCTTATTTCTGCTGTAATATCTTTTGTTCTAGTTTTTAGCCCTTGTAACTTCATGTTTTGGTCTCCAGATTTGAAAGTTTATTGACTGTTTGTGATTGTGATGATTTTGTTTATGGTGTAGTATCCCTTCTTTGCTGAGATTTTCACTTATTATTAGCCCTAGTGGTGGCTGTATTGGAAGTGTATCAAATGGGTTGTTTATTTTGGTTTAGTGCTTCTGTTTATTTTAATTTTGTGCTTCTAACTACAATTTTAATTTAACAAGTGTATTTAAATTGATTTCTCAAATGTGTATTTTAAACCATAAAAGTGGAAGATGCAGTTTTTAATAAGACATTGGCTATTGTTGCAGAAAATATGGAGGAAAATGAATGTCAATATGTTGAAATTAAAGAGTCCAAAGATATATTTCTTGGTCAAGTTGTGTCTAGTAAAGATGAAGCATATAACTTATATAAACAACATGCCTTCAAAATGGGTTTTAGTGTGAGAAAAGGGAAGGAGTGCTATTATGATAATGAGAAAAAGAACACACGTTTGAAGTATTTTTATTGTTCCAAACAAGGGTTTAAGAACAATGATCCGGAAAAAGAAGTGGCGTACGAAAGATCTGATTCAAGAACAAACTGCAAGGCGATGGTGCAATTCAATGTAAGCAAAGATGGAGTATGGAAAATCACAAAGTTGGTAACATAACATAACCATGACTTTGCACCACCAGACCAAAGACATTTGCTGCGATCTATGAGGAATGTATCACAAGCCAAAGGTGGTCTTATAAAATCTATGGTGAATTCTGGTATAAAGGTTACAAATGTTTGGAGTTATTTGGGGGAAGAGGTAGGTGGATTTGATAATCTTGGTATGACGATGAAAGATGTGCACAAAACAAGTCATCGATTATGTTTGTGGCATATTTCAAACAATGCTCCTTCTCATTTAGGTGATCTAAAATCTGACCGTAAGTTTCAAAGTTTGTTGAATCAATGCATGTCAGGTTGTGACTCAGAAGAAGAATTTGAAAACACTTGGGCTGAGATGATAAATGAGTACAAGCTTCAGGATCATAAGTGGTTGAAAAGTATGTACAAAATTCGTCGCAAATGGAGCACTGCATATAGCAAGAGTGTATTCTCTGCAGATATCAAGTCATCTCAGAGAAGCGAGAGTACAAATAGTGTATTAGGTGAAATTGCAAGTAACACAACCCATCTACCTCAGTTTTCATTAGCATTTGAGAAAATGGTAAAGAAGTGGCGGCAATTGGGGAGTGAGAAGGAGTTCAAAAATAGTCAAAGTAAGCCTCCGCTCGTTATAAACAGCAGCAAGACTTTGGAACATGCTTCTATGATATATACTCACAAACTTTTCAAACGCTTTTTGAATGAATATCTTGAGGGAGCTGGTGGAAGTACCTCTACAGAGATTCAAGTGTGTGATAATGTGTCATATCACGAAGTCACTTCAAATCGTACGCCTCATAAGAAGTATAATGTAGCATTTGACTCATCCAATTCAACAATCAATTGTAGTTGTCATAAGTTTGATTCTTTAGGAATTCTTTGTAGTCATGCTTTGCGAATTTACAACATCAAAGGTATTTTAAGAATCCTTGATCAATACTTTTTGAAGCGATGGTCAATAAAAGCAAGATCTGTGATTTCTGAGCATACTTGTGAAGTTTCAAAAGAAACTGAAAATGAAATGTCTAATAGTGATGCAACTGCTATTCTTTATCGCAGTGCCATCATGAAGTCATTTTATAACCTTGTTTTGGACAGTCAACATGATAAAGAAGCTCAACAGATTATGTGGAAGTGGCTTGATGTTGGAGTTGAGCGTGTTCAACAACATTTCAGTAATCTGAATGTAGATTCAAATGCAATGACCAATGAGAAAATTATTGATGAAAAGGAGGATAATGAGACTGTTGAAATTTTGAATCCTCATCAAGCAAAAACAAAAGGAATGTCCAGTACTAGAAAGAAAAGTCACTTTGAGACAAGGAAAAGATCAGCTACAAAAGTCAAGCAAAATAAATGTGAGGAATTGTATTGATTTTTTAATTAGAATTTCATTATTTTTTTATCTGTCTGTACATGATTTTGTTAATTTTTTGCTTTAGCATCAGTGAAACAAAAAGGCATTCAACTTTGTGCTACTAATTCTTCAATGGGGTGTCCTTCTAATGTTTCCAATTGCATGGACAGAGGCTCTAATGTTCTAGATATGTCTTTTATAGCACCACCTCAGGTTTCTATTTTTTGCAATCCATTCTTAATGAGTTATATATAACATTATATTATAGGTAATAATGATGTTTTATATCCTTTGATAGGAATATCATTCTGTTAATTCCTCAAGTTGGAGTTTTAACTCATCATCAATTCCATATACTAGTATGCTACAAGGAATGGGTTCATATGGTCATTTAAGCCAGGTATACAGATGATCAATATATAAAGTAATGCCATGTTTCATATAGTTAGAGATATGCTAAATCGCTTCTTTTTTATTGCAGGGATCTAACAACTACCATTGGTTACCTCCAACTCCAATTAACATTCTTCAAGATAGACAAGAAGCCAAAAGAATTTAGATTTAAGTTGTCTTGAACTTTTATGAAGTCGTAGCTAGCTGTCTTTTGCACCTTTTTTGAGCTCTCTAATGTATTTGTTTTGAGCTTCCTTGGCAGTTGTAATTATCTAGTGTTGTTTTGATATAGTTACAACACCAACATTTAGTGATATATAAGGTTATTTTTGGGGTTTTTGCTTTGACTGATATGATTCCATGACAGGAAATATTCTATAAGCTACCTTTTGTCTTGTTACTTTATAAACAGAAACAAGGAAATGCATATGCCCATTTGATTTCTTTTTCTTTTCCATCTCTTTGGTCTATGTACTATTGCAGAAATTTAAAGTTACCTTTAAATTCTACAAGTAGCATGACAGGAAATATTCTACAAGTTACCTTTAATGTTCAATTGTTGTAATAAGTAGCATGTTTATCACTTGTAAACAAAAGATTGAAATGTGACGACTCAATGAATGTCAAAGTAGTATGAGAACTACATAATTTCATTAATTTTAGTTGGACCTTTTACATGACTCAAGCAAATTCATAACCCCTTTTACAACCAATTGACCCAATTTTACAACAAAGTATGTGTCTAAGCATGCTACACTTTTGTCTCTTGAATTTCTTCTGATTTGCAGAACTCCAATACAATCACACCTCAATCACCAAAAGTCCAAAACTGAACTATGTTACAAACCAAAACAGTTGACACATTGTAAAACCAAACACCAGCAAAATTGCTTCCACCTAAGCCAATTTTCCAAAAACCATTTCCATAAACAATACAATCAATGATAAACCAGTGAATGTGATTAAAAAAAAGGGCTTAAATGCAGTTTTACCCCCCCTATTTTGGTTGAATTTGAATTTTACCCCCCCTATTTTAAAACTCGGAATTTTACCCCCCCTATTTTGATTGAATCTGGATTTTACCCCCCTTATTTTAAAACTCGGAGTTTTACCCCCCCCTATTTTATGTTTTTCAGGATTTTCACCCCCACCCACCACATTTGAGTTTATTTTGGCCAATGTGGTAGTGTTTGACTTGACTTAAATTATATTAATCAAATATCCACCTAATCAACTATTTGTATAAAATGTACTTATTTTTACTTTTTTATTTTTTTAATGAAAAAATTTTGTATAATTTTTTTCTTTAGAAAAAAAACAAAAAATATACTAGAAAAAATGTAGGATAAACAAAAAAAATGTAAGACTATAATTTTTTAGTCTTACAAAAAATATACTAAAAAAAATGTAGGATAAAAAAATATTAATTCAGTAAAAAAAAAGAAAACCAGAAAACGCAAAAAAAATAGAAAAACAATAAAAATAAGAGAAAAAATTCAATTAAAAATACATGAAAAAACTAATTTGCATCTCTAAATATTCCCTATTTTCATAATAGTTTTATACATTTTTTTTAGTATTTTTTATGATTTGTTTTAGTATTTTTCCGTTTTTTATTTCAATTTTTTTGAAAAAAAAATATTCCAAATTTTTTATAAAAAAACATTTAATATAAATAATTAATTATGTAGATACTTTCCTAAACCCAATTAATATGTAGATATTTATATAATATAATTTAAGTCAAGTAAGCACTACCACATTAACTAAAATAAACTCAAATGTGGTGGGTGGGGTGAAAATCCTGAAAAACATAAAATAGGGGGGGTAAAACTCCGAGTTTTAAAATAAGGGGGGTAAAATCCAGATTCAATCAAAATAGGGGGGTAAAATTCCGAGTTTTAAAATAGGGGGGTAAAATT
The DNA here is from genome assembly GCA_958299785.1 of Medicago lupulina. Classification (NCBI taxonomy): domain Eukaryota; kingdom Viridiplantae; phylum Streptophyta; class Magnoliopsida; order Fabales; family Fabaceae; genus Medicago; species Medicago lupulina. The sequence goes on along the minus strand of OY283144.1, from coordinate 20,331,524 downwards.
CAAATTCAACCAAAATAGGGGGGTAAAACTGCATTTAAGCCAAAAAAAAAATCCAATTTGAGTGGTAAAATTCCATTTGATGAACCAGTTCATTATGATAAAAATAAGAATCCAATACAATCAATCATCAATCAACATCGAAGTTGCCGCAGTTTTCACCACCACCTTTGCCGTCATTCCGGCACGACCATCGTTGCACCTTCTGTCCCCATCATCAACATCGAAGTTGCCGCCGTTTTCACCGCCACCTTTGTCGTCGTTCCGACATGGCCATCATTGCACCTTCTCTATCACCGTTATCAACGTAGACGTCGCAATTGTCTTCACCGCCACCCTCGTCGTCGTTCCGGCATGGCTAACCACCAACGTTGCGCGTTCTTTTTTTTTGTTGGTAGTGTTTTTATTTTCACGGGTTAAAAAAAACAAAACAATAACTCAGACTCATATTCTCTCTCTTTGTTTAATTATTTATTTATTTATTTTATGTATGATGACGTGTCAAGTTTTAATTGGTTGTGGCCAAATCCAATTTCTTGGTCACCGTGACCCCCAAGAGTTTCTCTAGAGAATATCCCACGGCAACACGGCTGTGACACAAAAAATCATTCGCCTCATAAATAGACACATCACAAAGAATGAAATATGTCTAATGATCTTTGAAATACTACTTACTCTGCTAAAGTAACTTCATTAATCAAGAACCTGGCATTCCCATATCCCAACTCATCTGAGGTATTAAATCTATGATGTTTACATTATGGTTTTCTCACCTTTTCTAAATTCTGGTAAAAGCAAGACGGAACAAATCACCAAGCGACCCTCCCACCAAGAACCAATAGAAAGAAAATATCAACTATGAAATTGTAAATCTGGATTGATTTCCTGCCTTCTGAAATCTGGAACGACAAAGCTTTATTGATAATAAGACTATTTAGTTCAACTAAGGGCCGTTCTTATGAAATAGGAAGCTCGACTCTCTATTTAAAATAGCCTCCCGACAAAATAAAAATACAATTATTTTGTGTAGCTAAGCTTCATTAAAGAATCTAAATCGGAAGAACTTCTAAACATGAAAGAAAAAAAAATTAAGCGAAAGAGAGAGGTGAAATTTACCTAATAGTGTCGTTTGGATTTCTCGCTCCTTCGATGTGGGAAAGGAGAAAATGAATCGTTTATGCAAAAAAAAAAAATGATTTAGGTGATTCTTTCAATGAAATAGCTTTTCAAATTGACTGATTAAGTGATTATACAAATTAGGAGTGGTTTAATAGCACCAAATTTATGTCTAGAATGGAGAGAACTAGAGTCTAGAAAAATCTTAAACGTGTATTGAAAAAAGAAAATGAAGTAACAAAAACATTTTTATTTATTTAAGGAGGGGGTGGGTATTAGACTTAAATTTATTTTTTGAGACCCATAGCATTTGGTGATCAGCATTCCCAAGTTCCGGTCCTGATTCAACTATAATTACCTGAATAGCTCAACTATCAAATTCAAACCACCATGCAAAATCAATATCCTATAGATAGTTATACTCTAAATACAGTGTCAGATCAAAGTATCCAATTATTGAGCTCACAAACAAAATATGCAGTAAACTAGCTTACCATGCCTGATCTTTCAAAACGTCTTCTTGTTGAAACTTCTGCAACAGAAGTGTCAATAGTTTTTGCAATTCAGGCAGAATTTCACTGTGAAACAAGTTTAGAGTATCATCCTTGCAGGTATTTTCACAAACACATCTTCTGATTAACATTCAGAGGCAAACCAGAAGCTGCAGATAGAGTTACAATGATAATCTCTATACTGCCACATTAAAAATCTTGTAGGTGGCTAAAGGACCACCAACTCCCTGACCATCAACTTATCAGGAACATGATAGTATGTGCTACACATATTACTACCTATCATGCTCGTGCAATATATTATATAGGGATTATTTTAAGAATAATGCGAACTGAATGAACCGGTAGGAAATAAAGGAAAATTTTATGGTGAAGTCCTTCAATTGATTTTTTCGGTGAAGTTATCATACATCTAATAATAATGCACCACGTTTTAAATGATGTCATGTGTGCAGATTGTTGCTTGGTATGTATAAGGCTGAAAATGAGTCGAGTCGAGTCGAACCTGTCTGAGCTCGACTCGACTCGATAAGAATCGGTTTGGCTCGAAACTTGACTCGAGTTCGAAACGAATATTTTTTTTAACTTAAGTTCGGCTCGTTTAAAGTTAACAAATAACTCGGTTTGACTCGTTAGATTCAATTCGTTTGTTGGAATTATATATTTCAATAAAAAAAATTGCCAAAAATATGTCTTTGACCTTTTTTTTTCAAAAAAAAAAATTAAAATAAAATAAACCTATTAGGCATGACCACTACCATGAAAAGTAGTCGCACTTTACTACTGTAGCGCATTCCAATTCTACCTTGTGAATGATTCACTTCTCTTACATATAATACAGATATAATACAAGTTTAATTGCACTTTTGGACCCCTATCTTTCCAAGAGTTACGGTTATAGACCCCTAACTAATTTAAATACAAAACAGCCCCCTATATTTTGATTCTTTGGCAGTTTTGGACCCTCAGTCCATTGTTGACTCGGTCAACGCTGACGTGACACCCTAAGTGAAGTGCCACGTGTCAATTTATTTTTTTGTCTTGGCGGTCCAAAATCGTTAAAGAATCAAAATATAGGGGGCTACTTTGTATTTAAATTAGTTAGGAGTCCATAACCACAACTTTTAGAAAGATAAGGATTCAAAAATGCAATTAAGCCTATAATATAATACTTCTCCTCTTTAGTGTTTTCAAAACTCCTCGATGTGGGACTATTTAAGTAAACTCCTCGATGTGGGACTATTTAAGTGTACATGTTTGTTTAAAAGCCTGCACAAAGGTACTAACTTTTTTTATTCGCTTTCTCTAATATTATATAAATTAGATATTGTATAAAAAAAATACAAAATATTATATATATATATATATATAGTTCATGAACCAAACGAGTCGAACCATACTTAGCTCAAGTTCAGCTTATTTATTTAACGAATTTAGTTTTCAACTTAAGTTCGACTCATTTGATTCGTGAACCAAGTTCAACGAATCAATTATCGAATCAAATCTCGAACTATTTTCGAGTTGGTTCGGTTCATTGGCAGCCCTATATGTAGTGTGTACCTGCTCAATATGTTTCACCGTAGACTAGCTTTTTTGGACTATTAGATTAATCATCTAACTAATGTTATTGTGTAACCTTTCACACTATATTATTTCCTTTATCATTTTGTCATTCTTCTCCTCGATTTCAACAACACATTTCAATTTCAATTTATTTATTTATTTCCTTATATAAACAATTATAAAAATCTCAATGAAATTAATATTGTAATTATTATTTGATCAAAATTAATTAAGGCATGAAATGATTTTATCTTAACTTTTTTTTGAATTAGACAAAATAATTCTTTTTTTTTTGTTGACAAAATTCTTCATTTTTGTCGTTGTTCCTTTTCTACATCGTTTCTTCATCATCATTTGTCTTCCTTATTCATATCATCGCCATAAACATGACAATCCAGAAAACATTATTGTCAACAATAACACAATCAAAAAATACATTTCTAAGATCTGTGTTGTAAAATTAATGACTGCCCAGAAAACTATATTGTCAACTATAACACAAAATAAAAAAATACAATCTACAGATCTGTGTTGACAAAAAATTACAATATCCGGATCTATGTTTCTGAATAATTAATCATTGTTTTCGACAATTTATATAATGTTTTTGAATAACCAATCGTCGTTTTCGACAATGAAATTGGTCCAAAACCTCGGATTTTAATTTGGGTTTCGAGGGTCTAAACCGAGTTAAAGTTACCCGGCTGGAGGTTGAAGATAACTTTTAACTCGAATGTTCTTATAAATATAAATGAACGAAATTAATATCAAAAGTTTGCATGCGTCACAGTTGATTAATCAAAGTTAAATTGCTTTTTTGTCGCGTGTTCGATCCCCAAGTTGATTTAATTTTTTGTTCTGATTTAAAAAAATTGCAATGATTAAAATAAGGAAGAAAGAAAAGAAAGAAATTTGGTTCTGAACATTTTTTGTTCTGATTTAAAAAAGTTGCAATGATTAAAATAAGGAAGAAAGAAAAGAAAGAAATTTGGTTCTGAACATTTTTTGTTCTGATTTAAAAAAATTGCAATGATTAAAAATAAGGAAGAAAGAAAAGAAATAAATTAGGTTCTATATTGAACCATGGTCTTTTGGCTAACAACGTGTCCTCTAAACGAACGCACTAGAGAATTTACTTGTATGATGCATTGTTGCGTTTATATTATATACTACCATATCCTGAATGATTTTTCTTTTTTTAGGGTGTGTTTGGATTGAGGGTTTAAGAAGGAAAGGGAGAAGATGGTTCAATTTTCTTTTTTAAATTACAGACTATATAACATGTTTTTCTAAAATAAATTAAGTATGATTTAAGTATTTTATGATCCTTTATCATGTAAATATGTTAACTTTTTAAAAAACATTTTATATTGTCCGTAATTTAAAAATGAAAAATGAACCCTCCTCTCCCTTCCCCTCTTAAACCCTCCATCCAAACACACCCTTAGAAAAAAAATATTACCAGGGACAACCTAGTACACAAATTCTCTAAATAGATTTAATGGCTTGTTATTATTATTCAATAAGGTAATATTCAACAATCCAATTGAGTATATTTGATAGTGTTAAACGGTAGAAACTGTATTGATCGTCGTAATAATATCATTTCATCTTGACTAGGTTTCAAATGTGATAATATGTTAGATCGATTTACACCAAAGATTTTGATTTTCAAAATTTCAGTTCCTGCAATTCGTTCTTATTCTAATAAAGTTATATTCAACGGTCTAATTGATTATATTTAATATCGTTAATCAGTTTTAGACGTTTTAATCGTTTGAGCAATGTCCTTTCATGTTGACTAGGTTTCAAATGTGATAGTTTGTTTGATCAACTTACACCGAAGATTTCAATTTTTTAAATTCCAATTCCTGGTTCGTTCTTATTCCAATAAGGTCGTATTCAACGGTCCGATTGATTATATTTGATTCTGTTGTCAGTAATGTCTTTCCATGTTGGCTAGATTTCTAATGTGATAGTTTGTCAGATCGACTTACAATTAATTTCAATTTAAACACTTTCACAATAGGTGAGTAATTAATCTCTCATCAATTATCTCTCAGTTTGCTAAAATATTATTTTCGTTCATTCATATTTATAAGAACTACACCAATTAAAAACAATCCAGAAACATATCTTGATCGCCGACTAACGGTTGCGATGTCATTCATGTTGACTGAATTTTTGAAGGGATAGTTTGTCAGATCAAATTACCAATCAGATTCTGATCTGAAAAATCTCAGTTCTTACTTCCTTCTTACTTATTTAGGTCATATTCAACGGCATGATTGATTATATTTGTTAGCGTTAGTCGGTTGTGTCCGTTTTGGTCGTCGAAGCAATGTCCTTCAATGTTGACTATATTTTTAATGTGATAGTTTGTTCGATCGACTTACACCGAATATTCCGATTTCCAAAATTCCAGTTCATGCTTCGTTCTTATTTCAATAAGGACATATTCAACGGTCTGATTGATTATATTTGATAGCGTTGGTCAGTTGGGTCCGTTTTGATTGTTAGAGCAATGTTCTTTCAAGTTAACTAGGTTTCAAATGTGATAGTTTGTCCGATCGACTTACACCGAAAATTCTTATTTCTAAAATTTCAGTTCCTGCTTTGTTCTTATTTCAATAATGTCATATTCAACGGTCCGATTGATTATACTTGATAGCGTTAGTCGATTGGGTGCGTTTTGAAAATTAATTTACATCGCACCCATTGTAAATATTATTATTTTATATGTAAAACATAGTTAACTATTTGCATCGTGCCCGTTGTTGATTTTAAGTGTTTAAATATATGGATGCAAATTTTTTTTAACCGATATTATAAAATTTTGAAAACCCCGTTAAATATTATATTGACATTTATTTTATTTAATATTGTAGTAGATACCTAATTATAATTTTATTAAAATTCTTTCAATTTTCTTTTATTAAAAATAAAATTAAAATAGCTAGTATTAATAAAAGTCTCTTGTACGTTTGTGGTGAAGGATGTGTGACTCTTATTTATGTGTTATTATACTTTTTTCATACCATTCTTTTTTCCATGTTTAATCACGTTAAACGGTTAAAGGATTCCATGAATTAAGAAGAAATTGGATGAATTACTAAAAAAAATAAAATTTGATGTCATATACTTTTTGTGTTCTAGCTATGGTGTTATGAACTGTTTGGTACAGTTCTAATGTTAGCAATCAAAGAGTGTTTATAATGTTAATTTAATGAATTCATTGACTTTTTGCCAAAAAAAAAGTAGCAATAAATTAATAATAATAATGACATTGAATGGATAAAAGTTTAGATGAAAAAATTAAAAGAAAAACCATTTTTCAAGAAAAAATTTAATTAATAAGTCAACTTATGTTTATGAAAAGGTAATGTTATCTTGTGGTTTAAGGGCACAATTTTTTTGAACAATAAATGATGGTTAGTCCCAATATTTTGTTTTGAAAAAAAGAAAGAATTAAGTGCGATAATTAAATTTCTTTAAAAAAAAGGTGTGACAATTAAATATAAAAAAATTGTGCTTTTGGGAGAAGTGTATCAATTAAAGTGACATTTCAGCATGTATATTAAAATATTTTAAGACGAAACTACCCTTGACACACATGAAACAACACTCCCCGTTATTCTTGATGATTGGATGCTTCTTTTTCCAACTTTTTTTTTTGTTTTCTTCTATAATGTTGATTTTTTTAAAAACAAAAATGAAAAAGATAATAAAATTCACAGGTTTAAGATCATCTTCTTCGCTAGATCTAAGAATCTATAATCCCAACGAGTTCAAGGTCATTTTCGTCATCAAGATCGAAGAGATTATGTTGTTATTTTAATTCTATTTGATTAGTGGTTGTTATTAGTATGAATCCATAAATTTAGAGCTTGCCTCCATAATTAATTGATGCAGTTCTTCGTAAAAAAGATTAATTTAAGGGTCTGAGTAAGAAAAGAAAAAAAAAAAAACCAGCGACTGTGAAATACTCCCTCCGTCCCATAATATAAGCAAAAAAAACACATTTTCTTTGTCCCAAAATATAAGCAAAAAAGACAAATTTTTATCCTATTTAGTCTTGTTTTTTTAAAAAATCTTTTTTCCAAGAAAAACTTTTGTTTATTCTCGTAAAATTTTCTCTCTCGTTCATTTTTTCCATAACTAATAGCCAATGTAAATTGTTTTTACATCTTTCTGTGAAACTTTTTTCAAAGAAAACACAAAAAACTATACTTCAAATTCTTATGTTTAAGTTTTCTTAATAAGTGTGATTTTTTTTTTTGCTTATAATTTGGGACGGAGGGAGTAGAAACTTGGAATCTTTGACTGACAAAGTTTAATTTGGACCACTAAAAAGATGGGTCCAATTTGGACCCATTGAATGTAATGTAAGTCATTGATTTGTTATAAAAAAAGTTCAATGGTGTAGATTAAAGGTAGGAAACCTGAGATGCAAGTTGCTTCCTCTCTCATGCCCACATGTAGTTGGTTGCACTGAATCATTTCTCTGTCATTTTGTTTTCTTGGCAGAATGCTGGGCTCTGTTGAATTGTTAAAATTTGTCCATAAATTAACAAATTAAAATAAACTTAACATCTAACTTATTAGTAAACATTTAATAGGTCTCAAAGGACTCAAGATTAACCAAAATCCTACTATTACTTTAGTAAGTTTTCTAACCAAAACTTAACCTTTGGCTTCAATTTGTTAAAGTTGCTTTTTTGTTCAAATAAATCTTGTGGTTAATTTTTTTCTTTAAAAACATTTTAATGGCATCCTCTAGCAAAATTTACTCCAGACAACCGTGGATAAGAAATCCAGATTTCCATGACAGTTTAGAGTCCGATTTGTGTTGTGGCATGAGCAGTAATCCTTGACAGTTCAGGAAAGATTTTGAGACTGAAATGGGTTATTGATTAACAACTATAACCAAGGATTGAAATACCTTAGGTTACAGATGTCACAGTTAAAACTTAAAACATATCTTTAGAATTTGAAATCGAAGAAGAAGAAGCTACACATGGTGCTGAAAAAAGGTATACCGAAGGAAATTGTCAAGTTTGCAGGACCAACAACGGGACATTGGATTTGCAGAAATGATTTTGAGTTTTAATGGGCTTAAATCAATGATATAAGCAAAAACACAACAACCAAAAGGAGAAACATGGTTTTTATTTCAAAAAAAGAAAGAAGAGAAACATGATTTTTTTTATTTGTTTTTATTAACTTTACTGAAAGAGGATTTGTTCCTATGTTTTTTTTGCTGTGTGTAGGGTTGTTTTTTAAAACTTCTATAGTAGGTCATTTTAATGGTCCAAGTTGGACCTAAACTATTGGTGGTCCAAACTAAATGCACCCTCTTTGACTAGGTATATTGTCTTTTGGATTTAACGTAGAATGAAAAGAAAGTCCTATGAATTGTAAATTTTATTCAGTTTTTTTTTTTTTAAATTTCTTCTAATTGTTTTTATTTTTCCCTTTAATTTGAGATAAAGTTTGAGACTTTGAACAACCAAGAACCGTGCTGTCATTATGGAGTTATGTCATGTTAATTAGTGTGATCTTGCTATTGTAGTTGTTCGAAAGGTTCTTTTGTTTGGGCAAAGAGTTTGGGGGATTCATGTAATTCCTTGACTGTGAAAAAAAAAATGAAAACTGGGAATTTGAAGTGATGCGTGTGTGATTTTTTGGTTAACAATGGCATGTCTGGGTTTTCTTCACAGAAAGAGGACAATTTAGAATAATAAAAAGTTCATAGAAGTATTAAAATTTACTATACAAGATGGATCGGTTGCTAGTTAGAGGATTTATGAAAATTGATGAAATGGCCCAATAGTTTGGAGAGTGGCTAACAGAGTATTTTGATAGAGATTAGAAAAAATGGGCAAAGAACGTGTAGTAGCTGGTTAAAGAGACGGGAATAGTTATCGTGTGTACGATGGTTTGTGATGTAAATAAAGAGGAATTGAAATTAAAAGTGTTTTTATGGAAATGTATTTAACTATAATATATTTTTTTATTATGGAATTTCATTTTTTTTAATTTTTTGGGTTCTTTTTTCTCTCATGAAGATGATGAATAGATTGATGAAGATACGATGAAGAAGATGAAGAAAAGAAGATGTTGATTTAATAAAAATTTGGAAGAGAGAGAATATGGATAAATAAAGAAAGAAAAATAAAGATGAGAGATAATTTGAATCATAAGAAAAATCACATGTAGATGATGTACCACAATAACCTAGATGCCAATTAAATCTAACCGTTAAGATCTTGATATAAATTTATCTATGGTGGAACATATAAAACAAGTGATACATATTATAATTTGTCCCAACATCTGACATGTCATGACTTAAAATCTGATTGGTTGAATTAAAGGACTTCACCGAAGAAGTCAATTACGAGACTTCTTCGTAAAAGCTCTCGGAAATAAATTTTAACTTTGAAAAAAAGCTAAAATTAATTGACATCTCTTCCTTTGTAGTACAAAACTGATTTAACCGATAGTACGTTGACGAACATTTTCCTGGGTCAAGGTTATACTCCTTCCGTCCCATAATATAAGAAAAAAAAAAAAAACACACTTATTAAGAAATTCAATCATTCTTATTTAATACTCATAACAAAATAGATGTGTTTCCAAAATTACCCTTGTTAATATTGAATGTTAAAAAAAATTGATTGCATTATTGCACACATTGAAAATCAAAACAAATAAATATCACTATTATTCTTCCTCTATAGTAATTATAACCGTAGCAATTGTTTTGGAAAAAACAAAAGCCAACTTTGTTTAATTGCCTTGTCCAATTAGCATGTGAGAGAAAGCATTAGCAATCTTGGAAATACTATACAACTGCACGGTAAAAGGAGTATGAATTTTGGAAAACAAAAACATGATAAATACTATAAGGGTATCTTTGGTAACCATGTTTAAATAAGTCAAAACTGAGTTATTTTTCCTTATAAATTGGGACAACAAAATTGTGGTTTTTTTGCTTATATTATGGGACGGAGGGAGTAGTCATTTTGAAGTTGGAGCATGTATCGGATGATGCATCGATCGGCAGATTGAATACTGGTCTTTTTGGTTTTCCAAAGGGCTTGTAGAATGAATCCAATAGATTCTTTGGAATTGGCATTTAGCAACACCGGCAAATCACCCGACACCGTTTGCTCCATACCGGCGAAAAAATAAGTGAAATTAGGATCATCTACAAATATGAAATCCTAAGACATTACAAAAGAAAGTGATGATGATTCACAATTAGATCTCCTGAAGCAAAATACTCAAACTAGGCAAGGAGACACATTCTATACTGGCATAAGCAGGTACAAGAAAGAGACACATTATACACAACATGGAAAAATAACATCTGTTTAGATTGGTTTATTCGTACTTATTTACTGATATAAGCGTATGGCTTAACAAATGGAGTAGACGAACTTTTCTCTCTATGGCTCAACGACACTTCCTCACTTGTGGTTATACAGTGTTTGTTTGGTATAGAAGAGAAGTTGTGAAGAGAGAAATAGATAGGAGAGAGTTTGAGAAGAGAGAAAAAGGTAAGAAATATAGTAGATTTGATAGATTGTTTGGTAGAAAAGAAAGAGATAAGAAATAGAGAAGAAAGAAATGTTGATTATATTGAAAAGTACAAAAATACCCTTGGATTAAAAATCTCACGTAAAAATGATTTAAGTAATTCAATTAGTACTTTATATAATTTTGAGTACATTAAATAATTATATTACTTTATCCTTTAAAAACAATTATATTACTTTAACTCATTATTAGATTAATTAATTAATTATTAAATGAAGTAATTCAATTATTTCAATTTTAATTGAGTGGGCTAATTTTCTTTCAAAAAAAATTGAGTGGACTAATTTAATAGTTTAATTTTTAAGATCAACTCAAATATACAAGTAAAAAAAGAAGTGAAACCGATTCTTGACATTTCCTTCATTTATCTACCAACATACAATTGTTTTTAAATTAGAAAATTCACTCAAAATTGAGCATAACAATTGTTGAAGATCTTTTTCTTTTCCTCAAAAAATGAGCATCACTGAATATTTCTTCTCCATCTCAGATCTGTGTTGTTTTGGTAGAGCAAAGTTTTGGAACAGAGCACTACAATGGTTGAAGACAAGGGCAAAGTTGGAATTGTAAAAAAGCCATGCTTTCTCTCCCACTTTCTTCGCATAGATGGGGAGACCAAAATTTGAGTGGGTCCCACGCAAAATCAATCTCTCTCTCCAATTTCTCAGCTACACCAAACTGCAGAAATTGCATGTTTCTCTCCTAACTCTCTCGTCCCCTTCTCTCTCGTCTCTATTTCACCTCTACCAAATGTTTCTCTAGAACCCACAAATTACATTTTATCAAAGAGACATCACTGCAATAACATCAATACGGAGAAAAAGATAACAGCAACATTAACACATTACATCGTAATAATATCAATACCGAGAAAAGAACAACAGTAACACCAATTCAACACTAATGCAAATCAACCACTTAAAATTTATGTATAAAATGAGAAATGATATTTATATAATTATTAAGACAACTTTTTTTCTCATATTTATATTGTTCTTACTCTTTTTTTTTCTATTGTTTTTGACTAATAAAAAAAGTTGTTCAAAAAATTGTGACTAAATGCTTTGTAAAAATATCATTGTTCTATCCCTAAAAAAAATAAAAATATCAATGCTCTAAGTTTTCTAAAAGTTGTCGCTAAATGGGTTTGTACAAACATCACCTTACCTTACCAAGTTATATCAACATCAATATATTACAATTAAATAAAATAAAGATGTTTAATGTAATTTTGCAAAAGGCTTAAATATGATTTTCGTCTCTGTAATATGGGCGTGTTTTGATTTTCGTCCCTGTAAAAAAAAAATTTGAATTACGTCCCTGTAAAAAAAAAAGTTTTAAAATCGTCCCTGGCCCCACTTTTTTGCTGAGTTGGCATGTCTCATGCCATGTGGCAGTTGCTGACTGTGCAACTTTGGCGACGTGGCAGGCCCCGTAAATTTTTTTAAAATAAAATTTAAAATTATTTTTTAAAATTAAAAAAATATGAAAAAAATTAAAAATCATAAAAAAATCCGAAAAGTAAAATAAAAATCGGAAAAATTTCGAAAATTATTATTTTTAAATTTGAAAATTTTATATGAAGTTTTTTTTTTCGAAAATACTTAAAATTATATTATTTTTTAATTTTTTTCATATTTTAATTTTCAAACAATTATTTCCAGATTTTAAAAAAAAAGTAATTTCCAATTTTTTTTCTTCATATTTTCAAAAAATTAAAAATGATTAATTGAAAAAAATTTGGAATTTTTTTAAGTTTTTTTTTTTTTTTTTTTTTCAATTCTTTAAATTTTTAAAAACTATTTTCAGAATTTTAAAAATATTTTAAATTTTTTAATGACGTGGCCTGTCACGTCAGTGCCACGTGGCCAAAACCTTGCCAACTCAGCAAAAAAGTGGGGCCAGGGACGATTTTAAAACAATTTTTTTTTACAGGGACGTAATTCAATTCTTTTTTTTACAGGGACGAAAATCAAAACACACCTATATTACAGGGACGAAAATCATATTTAAGCCTTTGCAAAAAGAAATAAAGAAATAATATTAACTCATTTTATTTCAGAATTACGTATTACACAGTGGTTTGATTTGTTGAAAATAAACATACGAACATACAAGTACGTGTATCAAATCCAATTACAAGCTTGCTTCACATTTTGAATGGTACCAAGAACAACTTCCGCATTCAGTTGATCAGACAGTTTGGAAATAAACTGGCTCTCAATAGGAAGTTGTTGATTCATACGAAATTAAACTAACACAACATCCGAACCAAAGATAAAATTAAATGTGGTTCGGTTCATTTTAAATTTTTTATTCAAAAAATTATGTTCTTCTCTAATAGATCGATCTTTAGAGATCCGAATTATAATTGTAAAAATCCTATTAATATCTTAAAGACAAGGTAACGTAATTGATTTTATTTTTGTGAGCACCATGTATCATCCGCGCGACTGCAAAGACTAATTCCTCGAGTTTTAACGATGTTGCATACCCACAGCTGGATTCAAACCCAAGACCTTAGAAGATACTCGTATCATCTTATCCAAACACTCTTAAGTATAATGTCTTGAAATTAGTATTACATAATGTTTTTTTTCTTTCCAAAGAGTATTATGATAATGATTAGTCTATGTTTGAAATATTTGTAATAATCAAATAAAAACAAGATTAAATTAGTATGTATTATAAAAACAATTAAAAACAAAAAGTAATATATTTTTGCAATATATCGTACTAATAAAAAATGGAAAATGTTAACCGGTACCCTTAACACAATGGTTAAGGAAGGAAATATAGTAATTTTGCATTGAAATTTGTGCATTCATTTCCTTGAAAATCTAAAAATTGACATTTTCAACTTAAAACTTTTTTTTTTGGTTTATTAACCATTGTGTTAAGGGTACCGGTTAACATCACCAATAAAAAATAGAATAAAGATTGATAGACACTTTTAATGTGTACACCCTTTTGTACTGGAAAATTTAAGTTAACCAAATATATGGTATATATGGTATGTGTGACCATATTTTTTCAATTGCGTGACCATTATTTAGAAGTTAAAAAATATGGTCACGTAACTAAATGCGCGTGACCACTATTTTTCACTCAATTAACCAAATAAATTATGGAAAACTAGTGGCCACACAACTAAAATAACGTGGTCACACAGACCATATATTTAGTTAACTGAAATTTTTCAAAGTGATACAAAGCGGTGTAAACATTAAGAGTGTCTACCTATCATTGCTCTAAAAACTATATTACAATTACAATTTATGTATGCAGTTTGGTTTTAAAAAGAGATTATGAAATCGGATATGATTAAATTTCATAAAAGATCATCCAAACACATTCAATAATATTTGATTTTGAACGATTTTTTGTTTTTTTTATCGATTGTCAATTATAATTTGAATGGGTTTGGATACAAACATCCCTGCTACCAATGAACATGTGCGTTCACATAAGTTTTTTTATGTTTTTATTTTTATCCATGTGCGCAAAAAGAATAAATAAATGAAAAGAATAAAATACAAAAGAATATCTATACTATATATAAAGGAAACTACCCTTTCAACACAATTTTGGGTTGGACTTTTCTTTTCAAAAATACCCTTAATTTTAAATACAAGTAACACGTGTAACAAATAGATAATAATAAATTTAAATATTAAAACAAATGTAACAAACACGATATGAATATATGTTTATCTGTTTTTTTTCCTTTATTATTTAAAAAATATAACAAACTAGATGATTATATTTATACTTTTTTTTTTGAAAAATGAGTATATTTATACTTACTTTTTCATTATTCCAATTATACTCTTAAACAATTTTTTCTATAATAAAGATTATTGTTCGTGTCGTTAAAAAAAGCAACAAAAATTTGGAATTTTATTTTTAATCAAAACCAAAATTTCATAAAAAAAAATATCGTTCATAATTTTCAAACGTTAGCGCAATAAAAAGAGCGGAAAGACAGACACGAAGTGCCCGTCTTTTCACTAGTATTAACATAAATGAAAGACCAAAAAGTAATTAATTGATGATATTCCTCGTTTGAGTTCAAAGTGATAACTAGTGAAATTTATACTTTGTCCATAAAACAATGGAACCTTGTAAAAATTTATTCGATTGTTGAAAAGAAAATTAGTAATTTGATTCTTAAAAAAGAAAAAAAAAAGTAATTTGATAGAAAATAGAAAGATAACACATAAATATAATAGGAGTTAGTATTTGCACTCACTATGTATTTTTAACCGATATAATATTCATTGTCACATGACATACATGTCTCTCATGGCTCATATTTAATACATTTTTTTTTGAAAGAATATTTAATACATGAATAATGAAAAAGATGTATTGGTGATGTGTTGTATGTAGTTGGTTGTGTTCTCGATAATTAACATACATGACTCTAAGAGTCATATTTAATATACGAGAATGAAGGAAAATAAATAGTATAAGATTTATATAATATTCCACATATTGATTATTTAAATAAAAATTAATGAGTAAAAAAATATTAACTGTGTTTTTATCATTTAATTTATATTAATAACACTTAAATTTCTAAGTTAAAAGTAAGTTTTAAATTTTAGATTAAGTTTGAATAAATTATCTATAAGGAGCATCTAAGTTTTGCCTCAAATTTTAACAATACTTGATATATTTTACTTATCCTTCAATTGAATTTCAGATTGCCAGTCTCTTTTCCCCTAAGAATTTGTATCGAACTTTTTAAAATTTTAAATACTATCACCATGATATTAGTTATATGAAGAATCTGCCACCATCGAATCCCTCCACGGAATTGTAATGCTCGACTCAAGGTGAAAGCGTGTAATTTATAAAATTGGAGGCAGGGGATTTAGGAGGGGATAATCGAGACATTGTGGTTTTAGTTGTCGAGCAACATAACCCGAAGGAAGACAAAAAAGCACACGTTGATTAATATAGTTTCTTTAACAGTTTCATCTCCTTAATTTAGCTTCATACAATGCCAACGACTCCATGGTAGCTTACACCAAAAACTATGACAATGGCGAGACAACATAATTGCACACTTAAAAAGGGAATATGTCAAATCACATGTATTAAGTATAACTGGTTCCCTTGAATCCCAAAATTCATATTTCTTATAAAGTGATGTTAATCCCGAACATACCGTGAATAATGTCAAATTGTTTCTAGCTGAGGCTGAGCCTCACAGTTATGGTCGGGCAATAGGAACCACACACCATTACCAAAGGAGAGTTCGACCAGAAAGACAGTTTTGCAAAATTCACCAAACAAAATTACAAATGACAGGCGAATGTTGTAAATTTTGAGTATATTTCAAAAGTTTCAAATATTTGTGCCCTATACTTTTACCTGAGAAATAAGAAAAATATTTTAATAGAAAATTATTAGTATTAATACAATTGTTTAACTTGATTTTATAACATATTATTAATTCTAAATTTTGTAACTGCCTTTCCATTGATTTCTCTTGATGTAGCTATTATTAAGACAATTGGTTTTAGTAAGGAACTATGTTTTTGCTGTTTGATAAAACCATGATGCACGTACAGAAGAAAAAAGGGCAACACATTTTCTCACCTTTTCCTTTTGCTTTAATCAAAATATTGTAACAAAAAAACTATTTTGTACACTATCAAACAAGAGAAATTATTTTACACTACTCCAAATACCACTGAGTTATTGGGTTACATCTCCTGTGTTTATCAAATTCGAGCTGTTCTGACTCCTCTGATTCATATCAGAGAAGAACATGTTGTATCCTGGGAGGATAGCTTATGAGGCGGATAAATCCTTAAGGACAGGACAGTGACTTCGTCACGCCTCATGTTAAGGCTTACTATTTGGCATGTCATGAATTCTTTTTTGTTTGTTTCATCGTTACCGACTTCTAATCACCGCAATTTCAAGAACAGATAAGTTTACTTGATATCCCTCTTCTTTATCTCTTTAATATTTAGTTGATGCTCTTATTTATATGGTGATTACTATTTATAAGATAATTTATTTCTAATTTTTACAACAATCTTAAGGATTTATCTATAGAATTTGTGTGCCCTAATTTGCTTATCAATTACAACGATTTGCACAAACATGTTCCTTTGATTTGTATTCTTTCTTCAAACAAATTGTTATATTTTTCATGAAGTTTGTTGTTACGTGTATAATGTTACGTTCTAAAACACCAGCAAACATGATTATATGCATCTAATTTTTACCTTTACTGTCAAAGAAGAACAGGTAGATACTCGCCACTTTCTAGAGATGTAAATGAGGCAAACGATTAATATAAGGAGCCAAAGAGGTCATACTAAAGCTACGCTACAATGGCATGGATATGTTCCTGGTCTTTGGCAAACGAGAGGTGATATTTTTCTTTAGAAACAAAAATTCATAAGAGGTAAAATTTGACCGGTAGCTATTTTCTGAGTCAAGGAAAAATCCAGGTTATGGTTTTCATCACCTAGCCTTGAGTTTATATTATTTTATCATGCAATTCCTTTTCGCTGATGATTATCTTTACATGCTGCATTGAGTCATCAAAAATAGAGAATATTGATTATATGACTTTTGTGAAATCAAGTCAGACAGAAACTTGAGAAATTAATTAGCATTTTAGAGTGCTTTAAAATATTAGATTAATTAACCTCTAATGCTTCTAGTAATCTAGTTATCAAATTGCTGCTACTAGTTTTGGGTGATTTACCATGAAATTGCATTTTAGAATTTGATTCTAAATATGGATGTGTATGTATAGATTTTAATTTTATAATCTACTTTAACTTGTTCTCTTGATTGGTTAAACTATCAGTTTAAGCAAAATATGAGCATGACTCATTTGTATGTGTGCATTGTTATATTTTTGCATTGTTATATATATTAGTAAGGTTGTGAATTTATGAAGGATTGGTTTGTATTTAGAAAATTTTGACTATATTTATTATGCCGGAATGAAATATGAATGTTATGGCAGTGTTTGTTGGATACCACTTAGTTTTCACTTCTTTTGAACTCAAATTCTATGTCGAGATTTCATGCTATATATGTTACGTGTTAATTAGTGACTAAAATATGGGCAGTAGATAAAATTGGTTTGGTTTATCAAAATTGGATTATATAGTCAAGTATTTTCAAAGTTTGATAGTTATCACTTGTGTTTATGGTTGTATTCTTGTGCAACTCATTTCTAGTTGACAAATATATATTCTATCATATTTTTAGATGTTGTGACATTGATAGTTTCTGTTAATTTTATTGTTTAGTAGTAATAGTGACGATTTCCTTTAGGAGTATATTTTATGAGTATTCAGTTTGTGGTTTGGATCTAAACTGTTGAGCATTTCTTATGATGCCAACACTTGTATAAAGAAAATTGAGGAGATATTTAATGATAAATTTATAAAAAATATATTATGGGTTATCCATTGTATTAGGACAAGACAATGATGTTTAATGAAATTTGTTTATGAGAAATTATATATTTATGGGATTTATTTTTCATTGTGGAATTGTTGTCACTTGGAAATTATTCAAGTAGACCTGTATAATATAAATCCAAAGAGGGTTATATTTTTCTCAATGTGGGGGTCTGTCGCTTAATATTTATCTAAGTAGACCTTATGAAGTATTTTATGGAAATTAGTTTGATAATATATAAGATATGGTTTACATAATGGATAAACCTTTTGGACTTGTCAAAAAAGTACGGTAAGGAGAACTAGGGTTCTCCCCGTGTTCTAGGTTTGGAATGATTATTGGATGCCTTGAGAATGCTCTCAAGGGAGGTATTTATAGCCTGCTATGGGCTTGGGCTTTGGTTACTTAACCTTCAAGTAATAAGGGTGTTTACGGTATTTTAGGCGGCTTCTGATAGTTTTAGGAGCCACGTGAGGCGGCGCCCTATGAAGGACGCGTCTGGGCCTTAGAGCCCCTCTAGAGGGCATTCTGGTCCCTCCAGAGGGCGCCTTGATCCTTCTGGAGGGTCTTTAAGCCCTTAGGAATATTATGACGGTCCACAGCCCCCCAAGCACGAGTCTTGGAACAAGGCGAAGTGGTTGATGTTCTATTGTTTGTTTCAAAATTTCGTGGCTGCTTGACCCACCACTTTGTTTCATTTTTTGAATAGTTTGTCCTATTCTTGAGAGGTCGCGCCTAGGGCGTTTTATTCTGTCTTCAGAGACCCCATGGGACGTACGTTTGTTTCCTTTTGGCGGGCAACCTGTCCAAAAGCTTTTGATGGCGGGACCATTGCTTCTATATCTCAATTTGGCGTATTGTTTGGCGAGTTCTTTATTTTGTTTAATCTCGCCCTTGGCGGGCTTGTTTGTCTTCTAACTTTATTCATATGGATTGTGAGAATATTAATCACGAAAATTGAAGATGCATGCCACGTTCCATTTGATTCCTTTTCATGCGCTGATCCTCCTCTCGGGTCGTTGGCCTTGAGAGAAAAACAACAGACTCCTCTCTCCTTGCTTTATTGTAAATTCGTCATGTTCCTCTGTAGTTCCTGCTCTAACCTCAACTTGGTACTCTCTTTAGTTATAACATCACTTGTATATATATCATGAATTTAAATCTAATGACATGTAGTTGAACCAATAATATTTAACATGGTATATACAATTGTACTTCAACAAAAAGTCTCTTCCTTTATCTTTTACAAACCTTTTAGCAGAAGTATTAATTTTAATACAACTAAGCTTCCTATATCATATAGCAGAAGTAGAACCGTGCCTCCAAATTAGTAAGAAACAGTAGGGACATGATTACTTTGAAAATTTGAAACTAATCGAAGAAGTGCTATCTTGGCCCTAAATCACTGATGAAGATAGAAAAAGAGAGGAAGTACCTTGTCAAAGGTAGTGCTCAACAAAATTAATGGAACAATAGTACCTGATACAAGATGGCTTCAAGGGAGCTGTTTTTGTAGAAATCGCCATGTTGTGTTATTGCACCGCGCGCTGGAACTAATTCACTAACCAATTTTATTGCAATTTATAAACTGATATTAATGTGGGCGTGTACTACTTCACCAAGTCAACTGCTCATCCAAACTTACGCCACTTTGGTTGACGTCTTCGCCCGACCTTGTCATGTTGAATTCCTTTTACAAAGATGTTACATACATACTTGAACAAGTCATGTTAGCTACTTTCACCCATTGTCAAAACTCTTTAATATCATAAATGCAGTTTATTTACGATAATTTAGAGAAGTAGAGCACGAAACCACTGAAAAATAACAATCTTACTATGACTATATTAAAAAAGGAACATCGTATCACTTAAAATTTGTGATGCTGTCCAAAGTCATGCAATGGGAGTGATAGACAAATACTTTTTTTTTTTGAATAAAACGAAAATTATATTAATTGAAGATATCTTTACACAATTGAGCTCGTATGTACATAGGTACATCATCTATCCAAGTCCTAGTCCCTTCAATATGTGCTTGTTTAGCTAGATAGTGGGCCACCTTATTATTGACCCTTTTAGTAAACTTAACCCTGTAGTTATTGAACAGAAGAAGCTTATGTCTTATCATCTTCACCATTCTACCCAAATAACTATAATTGTAGTAGCTTCCACATATTTCTTTGGTTACAACTTCACAATCAGATTGAACAACTATGTTCTGAAATCCCAAACTTAAATTACATGGAAGCATAACAGTATAATCTTTTACCTTTTATTTTGTGATGGCCATTGCATAAATAAAGTCGAATGAAGCATCTTAAATTGCCAAAGATTGAAGTAAATAAACAAATCTTTACTTTCACCAAATATCAGCATAGACTTAGGTTTACAAAACAAGATTTCAACACGAGGCCATACCACGACATTAAAAGGAAATAATAATAATTATAGAGCAGAATTGCATCATGTGATGAACTCAAAAGGAGTGCAAATATTTCAACCGAAAAGGCTGAATTCATGAATCACGACATGTCCAAGATTGAATTCAGTTTAAATCATGAAGAGAGGGATAAATAGGGTGAGAAAAGTGCAACCTGCCATGATATCACAACGTTTTTAATCACCAATGTGCGGGCGACCAGACAACAGAGCCGCCTTTCTCATATCCCTCGGCGACATCAACAACGGAGAAAGGCCATCTCATTCAGAATCTTTAAAACAGCCTTGTAGCAAACTTTGTTAATGAGCAACACTGTGACTTGCGAACTTCATTGTGAGGCTTGGGATGATATTCGCCTCCTCTGTCTCGGTCTTCATCTTCCTATTGTTTATAGGACGTATGCCCTTCCCTATCTGCAAAGCTCTAGAATGAGCTCAAGCTGTCATATACGTGTTTATGGCTCACACTAAGAATACCAAAAAGATAATTATAAGGTTTAAGATGATAATATAATGGATTCTAAATTAATCAAATCATGATGCCATCACAAATAGAAATCAAAGCTTGGTTGAAGTGGCTGAAGTATCCACAAAGCAAGCACAATTAAACTCCCCAGTTTATTGAATGCATGCAGCTAGATATATAGCCTACTTTATATAGCATAAATCCAATAAAAATCGATCTGAATTGTAATTGATAAATGACAAGACATTCGTAATAGTGTTTCATATATAGTTGGAAAAGAAACTTATTTTAAACCATGTATATTTATTATACTATATGCACAATACAACACACTTGTTCACATTGCACATACATATCATTCTTGCGCACATACTAGATGGACTTCTCACATCATATTGTACTTTGTTCAGATGTAAACTATACACAGTTATCATTCACTTTACAAGTTCATAATAGTTTGTATTCATCACTTGATAAAACAGATTTTCAAAAACACCACTTTATACAAATGATACAAGAACATTAAACTAATTACAGTCATTATACACTATTCTGTCATAGCATTTGATAGTTAACAACTACATTGAATTTACACATTAAAATTTCACATATCAAAATAGTGCATAACTGACATCAAGTAATTATTCCTCATACAATTGCATACTACATATTACCACACTACTTTTTTTTCTACTATAATATTAGCATCACAGCACTACATCAACGAGAGCACCAAAATGTGTGTAAACATGGTATTTTATGTGTTGTGCCATGATGCTGTATATAATATTTTTAAATGCGACTAAATTATGTGTTTAGTTGTGTGTCGTGATAATATTTAACAAATATATATTTGATAACGAAAGGCAATAACAGAATTCTCATAAAATTAAAAACCCTTCTATCACAAAACGGAGAAGCACATCATATGTTCTACCGCACGAACCAAAGGCAGCTGAATTCATAAAGTGAAATTGAAAGCAACAAAACTATATGCATATCGCACGAACAACAAACATAACCAGAGAAATAAGTCACCGATTTTGATTTTGATTTGTTTAAGAACTTTGATAGAAGGATTAATAAGAAAACAACAGAGTTAGAAAGATACAACCTGTCATATATCACCGATCTTTAGGCTTCTTGTGATAAGGGCTGCCTTTCCTATCTAACTCGGCGGCGTCGACGGAAAAGGAAGGCCATGAAGCAAGATCGGTCTTGTGATGGTAAGCTTGAAAGAAGGCGTGGTGAGACCTATGGCGGTGAAGGAACCATAACTCGCCGGAGAGATGGCCAGGTTCCTAAATCACGATCAGAGATGCGATTTAGGGTTTCGGAGGCGACGGCGCCAACTGTACTTGTCAAAAAAAGTACGGTAAGGAGAACTAGGGTTCTTCCCGTGTTCTAGGTTTGGAATGATTTTTGTATGCCTTCAGAATCCTCTCAAGGAGGTATTTATAGCCTGCTATGGGCTTGGGCTTTGGTTACTTAACCTCCAAGTAATAAGGGTGTTTATGGTATTTTAGGCGACTTCTGATAATTTTAGGAGCCACGTGAGGCGGCGCCCTATGAAGGACGCGTCTGGGCCTTAGAGCCCCTCTGGAGGACGTTCTGGTCCTTCCAGAGGGTGCCTTGATCCTACTAGAGGGTCTTTAAGCCCTTAGGAATATTATGACGGTCCACCTTTGTATTAAAATAATACTTCCTCCGTTCCTTTTTAAGTGTCTTTTTAGAAAATTTCCATCAAAATAGCAAAGTGTATTTTTTCACGTTTTCTTCCAATTATACCCTCCTTTTAATTCAACAATAAATTCATATTTTTTTGCACACACTTTATCTTTCCAATAAATTTAATATGTTATATTTTTCTCGTAACAAACAGTTGTTAGTTATTATCTTTTTCTCCAACAAATTCCTATTTTTTTACGCGCTCTCTCTCCCAAAATAAACAATTGTCAATTTTTTAAATATTCCGCACATCTTTTAAATTATTATAAGTCAATATAAAAATTATTCCAACTTCACATTAATCAAAAACTAAGAAAAACTTTACTTCCTTCCAACTCCTTTAATCAAAGTTAAGACTTCAACTATGGCTTCAACCAATGCTACATTTGCATTGTGCGACATCTTATTTATAGAATTTTTAAATTTATAGAATTGTTATTCATCTTATTTATATAATTTTAACTCTTCTTTGAACCATTGTTTGTAACAAAATTTTGTTTAAATTTGAAAATAATAAGAAACAAACTTTGTTTAAAAAAAACAAACAAACTTTGTTTAAAAAAAAACAAACTTTAGCTTTCCAAATAGATAACATTAATTAGATTTATTTAAAAAGTTAAGAGTAATTGAAAAAGGGTATAATTGACAAATCATACCCTAAAAATACAAAAAGGACAGTTAAATAGGAACGAAAAATACACACTAAAAAGACACTTAAAAAGGAACGGAGGAGTACAAAGATGTCAAATAGATATGAATCCAATGAGAATAAATCTATAAGTAGATTTATCTTGTTGATGAACATGTTGTCGCTTAATAGACAACAACTTGTATTAATTTATTGTGTAATCCGAGTTTATTTTTGTAAACTTGATGAAATATAAGGTTGATTGACTTGGAGACGTCTTAGTCAATGATTGTGAATTTAGCGGATCCGTATATATAAAACCCCTTGGGAAGAAATTTAGGGAAATGAGACTTTGCCACTAGAAAACGGCAAGTAATGGGAACCCAACCTTTGTGATTGGAGATCCCGTGAAGACGGTTCAATGGGTAAAAACAAGTTACTTGCTAGTTCTGTTAGCACTAAAATATATTTGTCTCTTTCCTATAGTGTCTGTTAGCACTAATATAAAATTGATGGGTAAACTTTAAAAGCTTTTAATGATTATCATAAGCCCTTATGGGTGGTGTTTGCTTGTTGCATACACTAGATGGAATCACCTATATGAGTGTCAAGTGGGGCCGCTTGCATGAGACCGTGGCGGGTCTCTAGAGCACTCATGAATACCAGGCACGCACACGGCCTATTCGCGCACAACCGTGTAACAACAAGAATTGTGGGGGTGTAATGTGATTGTGAGACCTATAGCATACAACAAGTGTCTTGGGTTCCATAGCTTGCTAAACCAATTCACTTTGTGTTAAGTCTCATTAGTCTAGGACAGGTTCCATAACTTACTACACCGTTCCGATGCATTACATCTACGATGTTTACCAAGTAAAACTATTATTAACGTTTTATTTTCTAACTTTTGAAATATGTGAGGGATTGTTGTAAATTTTGAGTATATTTCAAAAGTTTCAAATATTTGTTCCCTATATTTTTACCTGAGAAATAAGAAAAATATTTTAATAGAAAATTATTAGCATTAATACAATTGTTTGACTTGATTTTGTAACATATTATTAATTCTAAATTTTGTAACTGTCTTTCCATTGATTTCTATTGATGTAGGTATTATTAAGACAATTGGTTTTAGTAAGGAATTATGTGTTTGTTGTTTGATAATACCATGAGGCACGTACAGAAGAAAAAAGGGCAACACATTTTCTTACCTTTTCCTTTTGCTTTAATCAAAATATTGTAGCAAAAAAACTATTTTGTACACTATCAAACAAGAGAAATTATTTTACACTACTCCAAATACCACTGAGTTCTTGGGTTGCATCTTCTGTGTTTATCAAATTCGAGCTGTTCTGACTTCTCTGATATGATTCATATCAGAGAAGAACATGTTGTATCCTGGGAGGATATGCGCTTATGAGGCGGATAAATCCTTAAGGACAATGACTTCGTCACGCCTCATGTTAAGGCTTACTATTTGGCAGGTCATGAATTCTTGTTTGTTTGTTTCATTGTTACCGACTTCTAATCACCGCAATTTCAAGAACAGATAAGTTTACTTGATATCCCTCTTCTTTATTCTCTTTAATATTTAGTTGATGCTCTTATTTATATGATGATTATTATTTATAAGATACTTTATTCCTAATTTTTACAACAGCGATGTATTAGAAAACACACGAAATGGGATTTGAAATGTGTTCGACCGTTTAAAATCTTTCTCTATGTTGAGATGACATCGACTATCTCAAACAAAGGCATTTTATATTAATTGATTTTATAGGTGAAATCCATCAACAAAATAGTATAAAAAGTAGGGTTAAATATATTTTTGATCCCTATAAATATACTGTTATACCCCATTTTTTGACCGTTAGTTTTCTTTTTTACTCGCCATTTAAGCTCGTTTTATCGAGTTTGTTTTCTCCAATTTCTACATTTTTATTTCACGGTATTTTATCAGTTTTTCTCAACATTCTACATATCTATATCTCAGCATTTTATCTGCACGCTTTGCAAACATTTTACTCGTCTTTTCTCAAACTTTTATCCGCTTAAATCTCATTCTTGTCTTGTCATTTTACAACATGTCGCCGCTACTTTTTTTTACTAGCGTTTTAAACACTGAAAAGTCGCGTCGTCTCAGACGAAATTTCGACAGAGAGGTTACTTTGAAGTACCTCATTTGGTTCCGAAGGGACATTTTTTATTTATTTTATCTTTTAGTTATTATTTTATTTTATCTTGTTTATTTCTTACCTTTTATTTTACCCTTCTTATTTTACTCTTATTTTATATTTTCGTTTTTATTTATCTTATTGCTTATTTTATTTGTGTGTTATTTTTTTAGTCCAATTTAGGTCCACTTTTAGTCCAGGTCCATATACCAGTCCAGCCCAAGGGCATTTTTGTCCAGAATCTTTTCTCAGCCACAACCTAGCTGGTCACTATTTATAGAGCTGTCCAATCAATGATTGTCTCAGACACACTGCCCAAGAACACTGTAGCCGCACACTTTTTTCCAAAACCCTAAATCTACAATTTTTTTTTTCACTATACAGAATCAAAAACGCTAAAAATGAGCAACCTCAAGAACACACGTGAGTTCATTTTTTTCCAGCAATAAATTCATACCAAAAATCATACAAAAATACTTCCCTTTTTCTTCTTCCATTTCTTTTGGATCAAACCATCAAAAACCAAAAGGAAAATACATGAATGCACCAAGAACACCATGAATCACAAATCCAGCAACATAAACCGAAACCGAATCTGACAATCTCAATAAAACATCACAACAACAACACAAAAACGGAACCGAAGTGAAAAACGAAGAGAAACAGAACCAAACCCAGCAACCGGATTCATCTCCCAACAACACAAACAGTACCGAACTCGGGAAAGGAAGAGAGAAGAGGTAAAAAGAGATAAAATTTCGAACCTTTTTTTTGTAGATCTAGGCTTTTTGGTTGTGTTTTGTTGAATTTAGACCATAGATCCGTAAAGAGGAGGAAAAGAGGGACCTTTTCGTGAAAAAAATTTCAAAAAAAAGTAAAAAAAAAACTCCGGCACGGCGGCGCTACGGCCAACCGCCGCGCCGGAGAAGCTCCGGTCTTCTCCTTCCCTTTACCTCCGGTGAACTGGCTTTTAGAGAGAAGGGAGAGCTTCTCTCTCTAAGTTAAACTTAGAGAGAGAAGGTGGTGTTACAAATGACTCAAAACCGGACCTTTGGTCCTTTTATAGATGTACGAGAACCGGACCGGTTCACACGGTTTTCTCTTCCCTTTCTTCTCCATCCATTGATCTTCATCATGTGGCTGTGTTTTATTCTTTTTATTTAAATCATGTGCATTCATTTATTGTGTAGCCATGTGACCTCAAGACTAGGCCGTTGGATCTTAGATCCAACGTCCCAGGATGCTCTTGGGAGGATTCATGTGTTTTTAAGCTACAGTACTGCCTTGTGTTCTATATTTGTTGCACCTTTTGATTAATCTAGAGGCTATGATCAAAGTCTCTACGATTGAATTTGAGCATCATGATCAATCTTATGGCTCTGATTCAATCTGGACATTTGAGCCACTTTTTTTATTTTTAGCTCTTTTAAATATTTTCTTTATTTTCCATAACTTTGTTTTTATTTCTATATTTTCTCTAAAATCCACAAAAATTATTATTATTTGTTTATGTCCTTTATTTTGATATGTGTTTATGCTCTTGTTAACCATGACATTTTAGCTCATTTTTTATTATTGTATATTTCTCTTGCATATTTATTTTTGTTATGTTTGCATACATATTTATTTATTTTCTATCATTCATAGTTATTTATCGCTTTCTTTTTAGTAGGTACTTAGGTTTAAATGTAATTTAATTTCTTTTCGCATTTTTATTTTTCGCAAGACTTTAGCATGTATCTAGGGACCATGTAAATTATGCAAATAAAATATGCACCGACACACACACCGACACTATCACACACTTTATTTATTTATTTTACCGCTTTATGTCATGACCGCAATCGAGGATCCAAATGAATTAGTGACAAAATAGGTAAATAATTGGACTTCAAATATTTTCTTAAAACCAAACTATTAGTAATTTTAGGGTCATTTCAAACTTGAGGATTTGCTTAGGATTCAACGTCCTTTGTAAATTTCTCGCTTTTTATTACCTCACGCCGTTACGTATAGTTTTTTAGTTTACGCTTAACTTAGAAAAATCAAATTTCCAAAAAAATCAAATAATCAAAACTCCAAAAATATTTTCTTAACAAACCTTGGAAACAAACCAAGTGATCTTTTTCCTTTTATTTTCTTAATCAAATGCTTAATGAATTTAATCCTCATTTTAGACTTTATTTTCATAATTAAAATTGAACCAACCTCACATTATTTTTCTTCCTTATGCCTTGAGGCCTCTAATCTCCTTCTTAAAACCTTTTTCTCAAAATTGTTAAAATTAACCCAACTCACCAAAAGAAAATTTTTGAGGTGAACTACATGATTTTGATCCCGTCTTCGGGTATGTAGGCAAAAGGCTTATGTCTTTCCAAATCAATAAAAACAACAAAAAACATACTTCTTCTCCCTCCATTCTTTCATTTAGATTTTAGGCAACATTTTTCACAAATAACTAAGCGAATAATTAGCACAAGTTTAATTTAGGTGAGAGGCTCCTTCGGAGTACCGAAGTCGATCAGGGTGCTTAACACCTTCCCTAGTCGAAACCAACCCCCGGACCTTAATCTCTAAAAAAGGGTTTTTACTCGTTTTTTCCCTTCCCGCGGATAAAAATTGAGAGTTCAAAGATTGACGGTTCAAAACCAACCAATGGATTGACACCCGAAAATCACGAGCACATATACCAACTTTTCGTTTTAGTCCCTCTAAAATTTTCCTTCAACTTTTAGTCCCCCAAAAATTTCCCATCTTCATTTTTGGTCCCTCCTTTAAAATAAAATCATATTTAGAATTCATATTTTTCAATAAAATTTTGCAGAAAAATTCATAATATTATAAGAACATCTCCCAAAAAAAATTAGAATTTTTTAACAAAACATGAATTTAATATGAATTTTTATATCTTTTAGTGTTAAAAATTCATATTTAATTTATATTTTAGTAAAAAATTCTAATTTTTTTGGGATTGATTTTTACAATATTCTACACATTTATGCATAATTTCATCAAAAAATACTAAAATTTACTTAAAAAGGGACCAAAAGTAGTGATTGCAAATTTTATGGGGACTAAAAGTTGAAAGAAAATTTTAGAGGTACTAAAACGAAAAGTTGGTATATTTATAGGAAACAAAAACATATTTAACCCTAAAAAGTATTAAACAAATTGAAAAATTTGTGGTGTGCCCAAGAAATATCTTTAGACCCACCCATAATTGTATATATGCGATTATCGAAACATTTCAACAAATGTTGTATTTTTTACCTCGAAGCCTTAATTGATTTTTTTTTGTATCTTTGATGTGCATTGTAAACTTGTTTTTATTGTGATTGCATTTTGTTTTTTTACATCCTTCAAAAGTCACGAAAATATTTATTAGTTGCACCATAATCTTTGTTATATGTGCAATAAGCTCATTTTCTTCCTTGTCTAAATGACTAACTCGAACATGATTTCCTAACTTTGACTTCATCAAATGGTTGTGTACTCCAAACCAGTGGCGGAGGGACCATGAAGGCCATGATTTTCTACATCAGTTAATGAGACAGCTTACAAAGACACAATATAGACTTGGATATATGCCGATAACAACAAACGCCTTACAATCCAAAATCTCATTAAAATGCAAAGACTTTGAATCTAAAAAAATGAAGCAATTATCAATATTATAAATAAGATAAGTAAGAAATTTACATAAATTTCAGGTGTGATCTCACTATAGCATCCAATTCATGATTTAAGACAGCAAAGGCCAAAAATCACATATTTATTCAGTATGTGATCACCGTAAGAACTTTATATTATTTAGTATGTTTTTTCGAATTTTGTTTGACAAACTCACAATGCTTCTTGTTGACTCATTGTGAGTTTCAGGGTAGATGTTAGATAATAAAGTATTGAGCTTAAGTTATTGGGTCTTTATATTAGCAAGTTAGAGTCCATTAAGTTTTATTATATATTCTCTTATAACCTTTTGTATTCTCTTATAACCTTTTGTAATGTTAACCTATTGTTATTTTTATGAAACCCTAGCCGTCGTTGTTCCTATTCTCTGTTTCTCTATTTTGCATTGATATTGTTAACATGGTATCAGTGCATGGTTTCATCCGCCTTAGATTACTTGTAGCTTCCGTTGTTCAGTTCCCTAATATTTGGGAACGTGTTTTGTTTGCTCTTTGACGACCGGTTCTATTTGTATGCAATGTTGGTTTGTTTCTCTTCCTCGTTTTGTCCTTTTGTCTCTTGCTATGTGAAAATTTGTTAGATTTGGGTATTCTGTAGGTTACGTGCCTTGGTTAATGGTTGCTCCATTTTGTCGGTTGTTATGTGCCATGGATTCAATGATTTGTTGAATTGAAGGCAATGTCTATCTTAATTCTGCATTTTCATGCTTTTATAGTTTCCTTGTGCAATTTTGTTTTGATTTTGTGTCCCACCATTTGTTAACCCATGGAAATAAATATCTTTGAGAGGGGGTGTTTAATTGATTGAAATTATCATAGGTTAGACAAAATACCGATACATTCAATTTGCAGATTGTCGTTGTTCTCTCTCGGTCTATATTTTCTTTGGTTTAGTTTGATTTTGTTCCTTTAGTCTGATTGATTTTGTCTAATTTGGTTCAGCTTGTCCTGGTTTTGGTTCGTTTGGTTCGGTTAGTTTTGTCTCTTCAATTTGTTTTTGTTTAGTTTCGTTTGGTGAGTGAGTGCTCACAATATGATTGTTTTGGTGCTCACATTGTTTGGATGGTTGTTTGGTGAGTCGAGTGCGCACAATTTGGTTGTTTTGGGTGAATCAAGTGCTTACAATTTGATTGTTTGGTGAATCCAGTGCTCACAATTTGGTTTCTTCTCCCTATTTGATTCTTCAATTTGGTTGTTTGGTGAGTTAAGTACTCACATTTGGTTGTTACATTTTGTTGTTTGGTGAGTCCAATGCTCACAATTTGGTTTCTTCTCTCCCTTTTGATTCTTCAATTTGGTTGTTTGGTGAGTCTATTCTCACATTTGGTTGTTTGGTGAGTCGAGTGCTCAATTTGGTTTCTCCCCCCTTTTGATTCTTCTGATTGATTGCATTTCTCCCCCTTTTGATTCTTCTGATTGATTGCATTTCTCCCCCTTTTGCTTCTTCTGATTGCACTTCTCCCACTTTTGATGATTCTTTGGTTGCTCCTCTATTGATTCTTTTGTATAATTGTGGTTCTTTTGTTTGGATAGTTATCTTTTTGATTGGTTGATGGTGATAGTTCTTGTTGCTCTCTCTACGAAGATAACTCACTCTCTCCATTGGTTTTGCTAAAAGCTGATTTAATTTATTTTTTTGGTTTAATTTGTAACAAGCTTAAAGCTTAGTAAGCTTCGGCTTGAGGGGTAGTGTAAGAACTTTATATTATTTAGTATGTTTTTCGTACTTTGTTTGACAAACTCACAATGCTTCTTGTTGACTCATTGTGAGTTTGAGGGTAGATGTTAGATAATAAAGTATTGGGCTTAAGTTATTGAGTCTTTATATTAGCAAGTTAGAATCCATTAGGTTTTATTATATATTCTCTCATAACCTTTTGTAACATTAAGCTATTGTTATTTTTATGAAATCCTAGCCGTCGTTCCTATTCTTTGTTTCTTTATTTTGCATTGATATTGTTAACAATCACAACTACAATGGGTTTCTATAAGTTGGATTTTGCTTAAGAGATTATATGGATGGTTATAGCGTAATGAATAAGCAAAGAAACACCGAACTTGAAATACATATGGTTCAAATTAAAATATTTCAAAAGTAGAAGAAAAAACTGAGACAACAAACCTATAAAAGGGTTCTCACATTTCCTCTAGATTATCTTCAATTGGCATAATGGAATGCATTCTACTAATTCAACATGCAATGTCTTTCCTATGATATTTTTCAGAAGGTTAAGTTGTTTGTTTGCATCAAAACATCATTTTGTATTAACTCACAGTGGAAAAAATGGGATATTCCTAAACCAATTTCTGCAAACATCACAACAGGGATGAAAAATAGTTAACACTTCATATTCCATTTTTTTGTAAGAGAAGGCAGGATGAAATCATAATGTAAAAGGAAGCAATGAATAAAAGCAACATATAGATGTAGTATATAAAACCTTTAATTTGTAACCAAATCATATAACATATAAAACCTAAAGATTAAAACATCCATAAAAAATAATCAACACACAATAGTAAGAAGATATGAGGATAGGGAGAGCCCTCCTTCGCCGCCCACATGAGATTACCTTAAATTATTGTCATTAGATTTTGGTTTGTTTCATAGCTTTACATATCCATGAAATCCACCGTCTCTTGAAACTGCACAACCAAACCCACCAACCCTGTGTTGTCCCCATAGTAGAGCGTAAACATAAAGTAAAAAGGTAAACTTGATGGTGGCAAAAAAAAAAACCTGCATTGAAAAAATTGCAGACTTGAATTAGAAATTCACAACTTCTTCCCAAACAATTCTGCACAATTACATGAATTGAAAACAAAAAGGAAACTGTTGTATCTTCTTTGCCACTGGCATAACCTTTTCCCAGCGCCTTCCATGATCTTGCCAACTGCTACATATGGCAACATGAAAATATATATATAAAATGTCTACAATTTATCTCAAAAAACCATGTCTTCAATTTTAAGGAACCATTTACTATCTCAAAAAACCTGTCAACAGTTTTAAGGAACCATTTACTATGATCTCTTATTTAAGGGTTATCGAGGATTTCTAAGAAACAAAATACTCCCAAAAAATCCCTATCACTAAAGAAAAAAATGACATCGAATACAAATTATGCAAAAAAATTATATCGGTTGTTACTTGTTAGCAGTTTATTTTATTTTTTTAAGGAGCCGTTGGCTATGTGAGATAGTTATCAAACTTGTAAGGGCAATTTAGTATTTAGAAAAATAGGCTACATCAAACAAAAGTATTGCCTTTATTAATAGGTATAGATACACTACTACATGATCATGAATATGGTCCCTCGTTATTAGCATTTGTATCATTTTGTATGTTGGGCATTTGTCTTTTATGGCAAAAAAATCCTTTCCACTTTTTTTTTTTAAAAAAAAAACTCATTACATAAGTTTGTTTGCTAAATTATACTATCTTTTAAGACTTAGTTCCCTCAATATTTAAAACCAGGCCTCCAAACACAACATTAAGTCTACATTCTTGATTTAAAAAAATGACCGCACAACTTAAATGGACATTCACATTTTTTTACCTCGTGTCTTCTCATTTTAAGTTCTTTTTGGTTCCATTATACGTACACACCACACAATTCTTAACCCAATATAAAAAATGATTTTCTTTGTTCATAACCACTATCGGATATGTCTATAACTATAATAAATACTTTATTCGTTGCTTCACAACGAGGCAAATTATTCAAATCATCTTGAACGTTATTTGTCTTAGTGAAAAAATGTATCTATCTTATTTGTGAAAAAATGTAGTTTTCACACATGGAGCACCTTAGGTTTAGCAACGCCAAGTTCAACAATGTTTGTTTTCAAATCAACATGAGGTTCAATCATAACCATAAATATATTACAAAACAAAATCAAACATAATAAATTATAACATAAATACATACACATTTTAAGACAAAAAAAAGTAAAATTTATGTATGATTTAACTATGTATGATTTCTTTTAAGCTACAATTTTCTTAAAGTTTGTTATTGGTCAAATAGTGACTCATCAAAGGCCTTACAACGATCCATCTCAAGACCTGCAGACGAGCACAACGCCTTTCGAAGGCATTCGCACAATAGAGTTCATGCTCATCACTGAACAGGACGGGATCTCTTGACGACCTCATCTATCATCTTACCATCCAACAGTCAATATTGACCCCCGATGTCTATATAAGCATGACACCTCTGTCAAGCCAGGTACAAAATCACTTTATGCAAACTCATAAACTCAAAACTAAACTTTAAACAACTTTTTCTCTCTTGAGTAAATACTTACTTTAGTGTTTGAATGTGTGTATGTTTTACAGGTACCGTCGTCGCTCGCTATAACCATCATTGAGAAACTCATCGAAGCATCTCCTCCACCGTATCAGTCCTCTATCACACGAGTATCATAACTAATTCATCCTTAAGTTATGTTCTCAGACATATCAATTATAATAACCATAAAAATTGTATTTTAAGTTAAGAGCTATGTGAAGAGCAACCAAAGAAATGCATCTAAGTGTTTCAAAATAAAAAGTGACTTTTTTAATTTTAATTTACATTTTTGCCATAAAAAATATGTACATTGGGTTAATATGTCTTTATCTCCCTGTAATTTGGGCGAGTTCCGGTTTACTCCCTGTAAAAAATGTTTAGATTTCAACCCTGTAATTTGAAGATTCTTTCGAAATAGACCCTGTAATTTGAAGATTCTTTCGTTTTAGACCATGAGGTCATCTAATTGTGCAAACATGATGACATGGCACGCTGAGTCAGCAATTTTGGATGATGTGGCGCGCTGATTATATAGTTAATTTTGTTTTAAATTTTTTTATTTTCATTTAGATTAATTTAAAAATAAAAAAAAACTGAAAATTAATATTAAAAATAGAAAAAAAATCAGATTTCTTTCTTTTTTAAATTTAAAAAATTCGAAAAATCAGAAAACAAATTCATATTTATTTTCAAAAAAAATCAAAAATTAAGATTTTGAAAATTAAAATAAAATCGATTTTTTGAATTTCTTACCTCGATCTGCAAAAAATGTATACTTTGTAATTTTTTTAATCTGAACGAAAGAAAAATACAACTAAAGAGGACAATAAAAGAAATTAAAGTAAAATAGAAAATAAAAATATGATCCTATAGTAGTTTCCTAAACATACAAATTAGAAGAATATATAAAACTTATTTTTTTTATTTCACGAACAAGATTCAAGAATAATATTATTTAATATCTTTATCTATTAATTTTGTTAAGTCTGCAGCAACTTAATATAATCTTTATGTGGTCCTTTGCTACCAACTATTCTGATTTGGGTGAGAAATCTATACTTATTTTCTAAATTCATTATATCACTCCTCACAATTTTTCTCTCTATAAGGAAAGGATGTTCTAAAAAGCATGGCATATATTGAAGGAAACTCTTCGGAAATCAAGTTATACCAATCTGCATATTGTTTTATACATTTCTTTATAAATAACTAGGTATTCGCACGGGTTAATTAGAGTTTTATTAATATATGTTTATATAATATTATCTTTGTATAATGACATTTTTTTTTGAAAGGATGCAAAGAGCATCAAATCATTTCATCAAAAAGAAAAGAAGAATATATTACTTTGTATGATGAGATGTCATACTAACAACTATATAAATTTGACTTCAACAAAAAAGAATATAACCTTTTTTTATGGAAAAAAAATAACATTTGTATGATGGATTAAAAAAATGCAACATTAATATTATCCACACTGTATAAATTTTTATTTCATTACACTCAATTTTGATTTAAAAGGATACTAATTCATCTATTTTATTCAATAAGTAAAAATTATATTTAAAACATATATGATTTTTTAATTAGATGTTTCGGTGTGTCAAATGAATATATATCAAAAAATCAAATTTATAGTGTGAAGTGTGTGTGACGAAGAATTCTTCATGCACATTGGAATGCCACCGAAAAAAATAAATTAAAATACGTGTTGAACTTTCTCTTCCCTTTCCCTTGTAACTAAAAACAAATTTTATTTACGTAGAAAGACACTTAAATCAAAACACAAAAGAAAATTGATCCCTAAAATATAATTTATGTCTCGCAATAAGTGTAAAATAGCTAAAACATAAATAAAAATATATGACATTAATACGAAAGTTTATATAATACCAAAAATATCTATGTTAAGAGTAAGTGGTATTTTATATTATTATATACAATTTAAAAGAACATGTTGTTTGTCAATCAAATAAATTTTATAATTGTCCTCGTGAGCTTAGCTCAGTTGGTAGAAACAATACATAATATATGCAAGGTCTGAAGTTTGAACGATTAAGTGTTATCCAACCTTCATGTTAGATACATGAAGTGTTACTCAATCATCACGTTAGGTACATGATAAACTATGGTTGTATCAATAACACTATAGTTGAAATGCTCAAAGCGAGGCATAATCGAATATAATAAATTCAATTGAGACATTTTTATGCATCTGTAATTATTATTGTAAATGCTTATACTTGTTCAATTTTTTTTTTATTATTGTAAATGCGTATAAAGACATTCTTATTATGACAAAACTAACAATTTAGAGAGTGAAACTATTGACTAATTGGAGGAATGAGTTTGGATAACCAAATGGTTAAAAAGATAAAGGAGAGGTCTTACGAAATCATAAAATAGAATTGGATAATGTAATATATATTATGGTTAATATTTATGAATATAAATATAGGGAATCTGTTGCATGAAGAGAAACATAGTAGCACCGGAGTATGAATATAAATGGTATATTTTAAATTCAACCATTGCCAAAATAATGAAAAACTCTTCACCGCAATGTTTGAAGCTTTGTGCGGCTTCACCAAATAAAACTCATTAATTAATTGGAATGCGTAAATGGATATTTCCAAAATTCTATATGGTGTGTTTTTGTTTTTTTCCTGTTAAGTAACATATTTTAAATAAGAAGAAGCGAAGAGTATGAAATTCGAACTCGACCCCTACATTTAATTTTTTTTTTAAACTTTATACAGACTTTCATGTTTACACTGTCAAAAATAGTCCTTTGGTTTTTATTTAACTTTTACCTTATCTATTTTATATGTAATCTCTTTAGCAATTAATAAAAAATTGAAGTTGTCAGAATCTAATAAAATATTACATTTTTTCATCAATATTAAAACATTACGTTGATAAAATAGTTTTATAAGAAAAAAATGAATAAAATTAATGTGTTGAATGGTGGTGTAGCTCGCAAGCATCGTTGTATTGAACATCATTTTGCACCTGAAAATTAATAAGTTTGATATCATGAAAACGATTTAATCAAATATTAGAATGACAAAAACAATGGTTTTATATAACAGAAAATAAATAGGACTATTCATATATCTATATCTATACAATTAATTTGAACAAATGCTACCATACAGAGGGTTGTGAGAAACAAAATTCATTCAATTAAAGGTATTGATAGAATACGAAAGGGTGAATATTTTCTCTAACTTATGCTTAAATACATTATTATTAGAAGAAAAAACTAAAGTTAGAATTTAAGGTGATTCCCATTTAAACACATAAGAACATTTCACAAAACAAAAACAATGGCATAGCTTTCCTTTTTATGCAAAACGGTGTTATAGCTAGATTGAACTATGAAGCATGTTGGAAATTTCATATTTTCCTAATAATAACAATATAAAGTAATAAGAGAAAGAATTTTTTTTTTTATAGATTTCAACAATAGAGACTATAGAAGAGAAAGAAAAAAAAAAGACTATGATTTCAATAAAATAAAAAAGACTATAGATCTAAAAGAAAAAAGATTTCGAAAACATATTAAGTAATAAGAGGAAAAAAGTATGTCATCAAAGAGATGTAGATTAAAGTAAGTGAGATAAATGATGAATTCCAAGTTCTAAACTTTGTAAGATAGGTCAACCCACGTTCTAAGTGTTCTTAGTCTAGATTAATAAAAGATTATAGATTACAGATTTTAATAAAAGATACCATAAGAGAAAATAAAATAAGATTAAGAATATAAAAGAGACTATATATTTCAATAACCTATAAAAGAGACTATAGATCCAGAAAAAATAAGATCTCAATAACATATAAAGTAAAACGAAGAAAAATAAATATGCCATCAAAGAGATTGTAGATTACATTCAATTATAGAAAAGAAGTAAAAATGCTTCAACATTGTAAAATAAATTTAAGTCATTGTATATGGCACATCTTTAGAAAAACTTCTAACATTCTCTTATATTATCGTAATGATGTGACACTCTTTAGAAAAACTTTCCATTCTCTCAAAAACAAAAAAACAAAAAACTTCTCACTCTCTCTTATTTTATCTAATTTTAATGTAGAATTGTATATGGAACTCATACAAAAATTTCCCACTCTTACTCTATCTAATCATCTTTGGTAGGATAAATTATGAATTCTAAATTCTAAACTTTTGTAATATAGGTCAACCCAAACATGTTCTAATTTTTCTTAGTCCAATTGAGACATGCTTTTTTTTAACAAAACATTTCAAATTAATGGTTTGAGTAGAATTAAAACTTACGTATAATTTCAGTTGAGTGATTCTAGAGATAACCCAAAATCGGATATTAAATATATCAAACCATCAAAGTACATAATAAGTAAAAAAATAATGAAAAAGTTCAATATTTATGTAAATTAAAGATGACTACCTTTTTATATAAGAAGTGACCACAAAATCCACCTATTTTTGAAACCTGCAATGAAATTAAGAAAAGAAGAAATATTAGACGGAATTACAGATGAAGTTCAATATCTTGCAAAAAACAAAACAAAGAAGATCAAAACATGTGTGAAGAGTAATTAGAGAGAAAAAATCTATCATACACAATGAAGAATATCACCCAAGAATTATTTAGAGAAAGTGAAGATGACACAAAATCACATATTTATACACATAATGATCATAAAGTCAGACAATAATATGTAAAAAAATTACAACTGATAAGTCTACACAAATTATTTTTTTTTTTCATTGATCAATAATACAATGTGAGTAGAAAAAGATGAGTAGTGCCTATTTGAAACTGTCAAATGTATAGAAAGGGAATGTGGAATTAGTAGGCGTTATAAAGAGGGAGAATGAATCTGAAAAATTAGGCATTAGTGTTATGAGATGCATCAAATATCCAAAGGTGATAATGTAAGAAATTAAAAAGTGCTTTATAATTGGCTAGGTGCATGAGAACGTAGCAATTATATTTTTTTTAAATGGCTATAGTAAATCTATGATGTTTATGTTTATTAATGTAATGTGTTTGTTCATTCTTTGTTGTCAAGTTTGGTTCTAATATAATGCATTAGTAAACAAAGTAATTATAATGCACACATGGGGTTGAGTTACTATTATATGAAGTAAGAAATGTGAAATTTTGTGACTTAAGCTTATTAAAAAAATATAGATATAATAAGAGCAAATGTAACATATTTATCGTCTAATGTGGTTATAATATAATGCATCAATAAAAAAAAGTAATAAAAAATAAAGTAATATGATGCATACACGATTGAGTTACTATTATTATATGAAGTAAGAAATGTGAAAAGTTTTTGTAACTTACTTATTAAAATGGATATATATATCGTAATCTATGAATTAGTGGAGGATGATAGACTTTTTTTATTGTTTTGGAGAGTAATTTATGAATGAACCTAAACCCAATAAATTATGGGTTCTAATCTTGTTTCAATGTAGAATTTGTAAAGTTTAACCATAATTGATTTGGATGGTTAATTAGAGATTAAGTTGAGAGATTATTGGAAGTTTTTTTAGAGTACCATATGAATGAATTATTAGAGCATTAGTTAAAAGAGAGTAGCAAAGCATCAATAGAGAATGAAAAATTAGAGTTCATTTAGACATGCCACATCATCAAAACTCTTGCATAAGAATAGCTCAAGTTTCTTTTACAAAGATATATATAGAAGATAGATACTATGTTACTTGGTACTTCTATTTTCCCCTAGAATTTGTGTTGTTCAAAGCAAGTTTTACATCAATATAAGCATGTATGTTTTTGAACTGTTTTCCTCATTTCAATCTCATCATTACTATTTTTCCTTTGGTTCAATTTTTTTCTTCTATATTTTCTTGAGATTTTTTATTTGGTATTGATTCTTTTGAGTTCAAAACATTTCTCTGGACTTCATGAGCAACATGTGTTTGTGTTATTGTGTATAAACTGCAAGTTTTGTTGAAGGGTAGTTTGATGCTCATGGATGATGGTTGATTGTATCCACTGAGCTTGGCGTGCACTGCAGGTATCAAAGTTGTTTACATTTTGCTAATATCCAAATTCTCTTTATTTTAAGTGTTTTCATTTTATTTTTTGCTCTTATAGATTCCTTTTGTGAATTTTATTTTAAGTTTGTTTTGAACCTTTAAAGAAAGACAATATCTCATGTGTTTCAGAATTATAAATTTGCTAAAAAAATGGTATAGTTTTCCAAGCATCACGTCCGGATTGTTAATTTAATTATAGTGTGTTGTCTATTTCCTTTGGTAAGATGCATGCTTTTATAATGCATGTCTTGGTTTAGTGTTCCTATCTGTTGGAACACTAGTGTATATTGGGGAGAAACTTGGAGTATGCTAGTGAGGATTGGGGAGCCATTGGAATATAAACACAAGGAAGAAGAAACTAGTGTTAGTGTGAATTGAAAATTTTCTATGTCCCACATTGGGTAAATCACACACTCTAGTAGTGTTTATATATGTGGGAATTCAATCCCAAGGGTGTGCCCTTGGGGTACCCACTTTTGTGAACAGAGTGAGCCATGCCAAAAATAATATGACGCGGGCCGGGCCTAGGCCGAAAAAGGAATATTTTTTTGGGCTCAGAAAATAAATAAAAAAAACCTATCAGATTTTTTTTGCTCCAAAATTTCCGCAAGACTAAGTCTTTCCCACGTGTTCCACGTTTTCCTTGCTCGCGCGTCTGTCCATGTTTATCCCCACGTTCCACACGTTTACGCGTCGTGGGTGACCGTTATCCGGGTCGTGGGCGAATTCTGGCGGGTCGCGAACTGGGTCGTGGGCTAAAACGTGGGTTGCGAACCGGAAATTCTCTCTATAAATAGAGAGTTCGGGACTCTCATTTTCTTCATCCCAAAACCGAGAATCGAACGCTCTTCTCTGGTTTTCTCCCCTTTCTCATCTCCCGCGGTTTGTGTTGACGAACCGTTCTTTTCTTCCTCCTCTGTGGGCTTTCGGTTTTCTGTGGGCTTTCGGTTTATTTAGTGGTCTGCGAACCATATAAGAGTGGTTTTATAAACCATATTGAGGTGTTATTCTCGAGCGATTTTTGGCAGTGCAGCCTTTAATCGTACAGAAAGAATCTGGGCTGTTTTATCCTGGAGACGCCACGGTTGATAGTCTACCTTGCACAATTTCGGTAGTGCCGTGAAACGTCTTAAAGAAAGCGACCTGGTCGTGACTCACCCCGGTAATTGTTTCAAAGCTCTCTCGTAATCCTTTTAAAATCCAAAAACAACACTTTCATCTCTTATTAATACTTTGAAAATCAAATCTGATTGCTTCCCTATTAAAGTTTGTGTTCACTTTGTTTGCAACTTGAAGAAGAGGAGGATTTGATTCATGTGTTTAGCCCATATCCTCTTTATAACACAGTGCAATAAGGACTTGATATGGAAATGGAATAGGCCTCATCCAAGTTTTAGATCCGACTCTTTTTAGCAACCTTGCAAAGTTATGAGTTGCAACATTAAGAAGTCTCCTAAATGACAGACACTGGCACTTCCTATTTTTTCCACAAGTAACTTACATTCCAACATCTATATCTATATTATATACAATTGCAAATGTTTTACCATGACCTATATTAAATGCTTCTTTTCTATTAGACTCTTCACATATGCATTGTGCCACTTGGCAAATGATGATTAAAATTCTCAATTTTCATGACACTAATTATATAAGCAATGTTAATTAGCAAGATTAAATTTCTCATTTGACTTTTCTCTGTCGTCATTTAAATTTGTTAATTTTTTTTATTTGATCAATCAAAAAATAATAATTCTAAGATTGCTTGATAATCCTTTGAAAAAATAGTTATCAATCCATGAGGGTCAGTTGAACAAAAAAATTACCCTATAAATAAACGTGTAGAAGAATAGTGTCCAACGAAAAATTAAGGAGAGAATATTAGTGAAATATTAATTAGAATGAATCCAATTATTAGTGAAAATGACTTACAAAAAACATGTAAAAAAAATTAGTAAAAATTATTAGAAAAACACGTAGTAAAATATTGGTGAAAATGAATCTAAAGAAAAAAAGTGCAGCAAAATATTAGTAAAAATTATTATAAAATTGTGTAGCAGAATATTATTGAGAGAGAATTGTGTTGACTTGAAATTGTCACATGATGTGATTTTAAAGCATATTCATTTTCATTAAAATCTAATTACTACAAAAAAATTGACTTAACAAATCTACATCTCTGATTGTCCTATAAATAGGCTAATTTTGCAGGCACTTTCCACCACATCGTTTCTTCCGTCTCTTTTTCAGAAGTATACTAATATCCTTGATTTGATGCAAGCTTTTAAAAGTATCAAAATATACTCAGCAATGTATAGAGATTTTATTTTATTTTTTTATGGGATTTTGAAGCTAAGGGTTTCTCTCCTTTTACTATGCATAAGGGTGAAACTAGCTATCATATTCTTATACTTTGATATGCCATAACTTTTTTATGTGTTATGAAACTCAATATTAGATGTATTGGTTTTTTACTAACCTCATGTACATGGGTATACCATTATATATTTGTGGATACATTACTATTCATTTATGTATCGTGAGTTTAATTTTGTATGAAATCCTTATATTAATATAATCAAAGAAAAAGTTAATTGATATAAGAATTACTTATCAATTAACTTTTAAAAGCTATTTTGTGTGTTTCCATAGGGTTTGCCACATGTATCAATTTTTTTCTTCATATTCTATTTCACATTGATGCATATATAGGAACTTTGGTTGGAGTTGACACATGTATTTTTTTCCTTCAATATTCTATCTACAAATAGGAACTTTGGTTGCAATCGTTTGAATTAAAAGTTACAGTTGTTTGTAATTAATCAATAATTTTTTTGACAAATGTAAATACTCAGTAATAAATAATATAAACATACTATTAAAAATTAAAAAATTTCATTACATATCACACTATTCTCATTATAAGTTTAAGTATGAGATATCCGTTGAAATATAATGTGCAAACCAACAAACAAATAAAATGTTATTTGAGCTTGAAATATATTAATAGTACATGCAGTCAACAAAAAAAGTTTTTAATTGTTTTGAATTACCATTTCTCATTATAAGTTTTTAATG
Organism: Medicago lupulina; assembly: GCA_958299785.1. Lineage (NCBI taxonomy): Eukaryota > Viridiplantae > Streptophyta > Magnoliopsida > Fabales > Fabaceae > Medicago > Medicago lupulina. The sequence goes on along the minus strand of OY283144.1, from coordinate 20,288,719 downwards.
GTTTCCATGTTATAGGTAGGAAGTTTCTCATGTTTTAACAGTGACTAATCTTCGTCGAAGAATCTATAAATCAGTATAAGTTGTCCCTGAGATGATATTTTTTCTTATACAAATCTCATAGCACTCGGATCAATTCATCAGTGGTTTTTTCAATATTAATATTTTATCAAAAAAATTATGGAGATATTCACAAATAAAATAGATCATATATCATCAAATAATATTAATAATTTAGAAACTTTGAAATAAGGTGTATATAGACATAATAATATACAAGCATAATTTTATATGTTACTTAAAAAAAATCATATGTTAATGCAATTTAAAATATATATTAATGCAAGAATTGACCGATGATCGTCATTTATTAGTAAATTAAATGCTTTTTATTTCTGAAATTGATGCTATTTTGAAAAATCAAATGGGGGCACCGATGAGAGTGGTCCATTTTTCCTATAAATATGTAAAATTCTAATGTGAAAAAGCACACAATTTTGCCTATTTTTTTTTTATCCTTTGTTTGCTATCATGGTGTGTTTTTTGCTTTTTTATTTTGGCTCCTTTATTTATCAATTAGTCTCTTTTTAAGATTTAGTGTTTTTGTTGTCAAAAGTATATTTAATTATTTATTCGGTGTTTTGTTTAGGGAAATGATAATTCTTACAAATCAATGTGATAACAAAATGTAAGAATAACATTTTCTTTGTTTTCCTCTCAACAAGAAAAAAGAATTGTTTCTTACTTTCCTAACCACAGTTTCATCGGTCTCAATCTTTTTTAAATGGTGATAAAACTTGGTTGACCACTTTTTCTTCAAAATGTTTTCATATTCTCTTTTTATTCTGCAATAATTGTTATATTATTATTTTTATCAGAAAAAACTTATTTATTTATTAAAAACAAATCATAAAGAGTTAATTATTGTTTTTGTGATTAATAATGGGTTTTTTAAATATTTGCAGTATTTCACATGTCAAAGCAATTAAAAGTAACAACTTTTTATTGAAAAATAAGAATTTTTTGCTAAATAATTATATATTTAATATAGAATGTATAAGTTCAAATACAAACATATGATTTTGAACTTCTGACATGACTAAATTTGTATATGATAGAAAAACTCAATAATAATATATTTATCTTCAAAAAAAAAATCTGTCAAAAAAGAAAAACAAAAAAATTAATACAATGTATATCACTCAGAAGCTATTATATTTCACTTTATTAACAAAATAAGTTATTTCTATGTTCCATAAAAAATCATAAGGAGCTTATTTGTTTTATTCATTTTCCTAATATCTCATCATATATTGGTAGATCACACTAAGTCTTATTTGTAAATTTTTATACTAAATAGTTTTCATTCTTTCCTATTTTTTCTTGGAAAAAATAGGGCTCCAAGATCAAAGAAATCTTTTTACACTGGAATCCCCAAGACATTCCCTAACAACAACAGTTTCTATTTTGATTGGGAAAAAAATGATAATACATGTTTTTAAAATAAAAGACAAGATATGCTTGCATTTTTAAAATAAACTATATAAATAATCAACTAAAACTGATAAGTTTGTGGTAGGAGAAAACTTGCATTTTCTACTTTAAAATTGAAGTTTGAAAATGAAAAAAAAAAAAAAAAGGGATAAATCTTTAGACTCACAAAACAATCTCCATAATCTCAAATTTTCACTTTTTCATGTCAAAACACTATTTTCACGATTTCTTAACTTTTTTGTTGAAACAAGGCATCTGTTATGTATTTTTTTTGCAAAGGGAGGAAGCATCACTTTTTATTATTTATAATATATAATTGGAGTAAAAACTGTTCATTTGACATCTACGCAATTGTGTTGCTTCAATATTACACCATATGGAGCATCTTATTACCTTTTTTTAGAAAAAATTATTACTTATTTATCGCTTAATAAAAATCTAACTTATTCTACATTTAATTTTCAACCTTATTCAAGTAGTTGATGGTATACTATATGGACTGTTTTTATGTTGATGATCGGTTCATTTTTCAGTTTTAGACACGGTTTGATGCTTTAATGGGCCAAACATATACTTTTCTGCTATATAGTTTAATATTTGTAGACGGGATCATTTAATTGTTCCCATGATTAATGATTTTTCATTTATTTGTTAGGACTTATTAGGGTTGAATTAACTAGGTTGTTATGTTATGCATGCATGTATTATGTAGAGTTGATCTACATTGTTTGAATTTAATGGTGCATATTTTCTTCTCTAAAACAATATTTTCAACAAGAGACATGAACCAAACTTACCATCGAACCAATTTATTATTGGGATAATTGATTGTTTGTATTTTTTTTTCTACTAACGTTAATTTCTTACTATTTGAAATAATTCATGTTTGATTTTTTTTTTTTATAACAAAATTCATGGTTTATCATTTTCCATTTTTAGACCTGGGTTGGTACTTTAATCAATCACACGTAACATTTCTTGCTATATGGTTTTATTTTCGTACACGGGTTCGTTGGTTTGCTCCCGCGATTAATGTACGCGGGTTCGCTAGACTACAATCATAGTCCTCCTTTTTATCAATTGTAACACAAAGAAGAAGGGGACAAAATGTCTAAACCTTCTAGGTGAACATAAAATGACAAAATAAAAATAAGACTTCTTTAATTGTAATGTTCCTTTTTTTTTCTTCTAGAATTTTAAGGTATTATTTATGTATCTCCTTCGGTCCTTAATATAAGAAAGAAAAGCGAAAATCATCAAAACCAATATAATCTTAATCAATGTAACTTTTTAGATATTTTTACTAATATACCCTCATAAAAAATACACCCACTAAGATTAAAAAGAGAATCATTAAATAAAGGATAAAAATATCTTTTAAGCAATAACTATATCTTAAAAGATGTGACATTTTTTTACAAATAATATCACAATTTTTTTTTGAAAATTTTCTTATAATAAGGACCACATGAAATATTTTTTAAAAAAATATTATTTAATATACACAAAATAATTTATGAAAAAACATTTCCCGTGCAGGGCACGGGTCTCAAACTAGTAATAGAATAAATAGCAGCAACACAAAGGTTGGTATTCAAACATTTAACCACTGATTACATTAAACGAAATGGACACAGTTTGCAGGTTAAGATTCCAAGTAGTTTGGAGGAACCGTCTTGCACCGAGTTTCGGCCAGCTGAATATGCTCTAGCTTGCAAGCAGGAATTCTGGCGAACCGGTTCTGTCATAAATGACCAGTCTCCGACCTTTTGAACCTCTGTACAGCAGTTATAACATTCACAAAATGATTTTGATATGATGCGATTTTATGCTCATTGTTGAGAATTGTTTAATATTTGGATGAGAATGTCTCATGATTTTTTTTTTCTTTAGTCTTTAGAAATTTGGATATACATAGATGAATAGATTTGGATGAATTTTTGAAGTTGTTATTATATGTTTTTCTTTTAGACATACCTTATGTCATTCATGTCTCAATAGAGAAAGAAAATAGATGATATTATGATAAATAAGTTTTCTATTAGACAAGTATATGGACTGCATCAGAATTGTAGACCATTTAAAACACATGGTTGCTGCCATATTGACAGAGGCGGAGCCAAGTTAGCGGTTGTGCATGCAAGTGACCCCAATAATTTTTTGAGTTTTTAGTATCAATCCTATATAATTCTACATCATAGATCTTTAGCACCAGCACATTCGTAAAATATGGTATTATTAATATGATGATGGAGTATGATAACTAGATTACATATTATAAATAATACATGCATAGTAGTATCTCTTCCGTATTTATTTTCGTACTTTATTTCTTTTATAGATGTAACTAACAATTACCTAAAGGGCACTTGTTAATGATATAAAAATGAAAATAATTGATAAATTTTATGTAAAAATAAATTACTTTATAATGTTTTAATGCATTGAATATATTATTTCCAAAACAAAAAATTTTTGTTTAGGGTATTTATTGGCATTTCCCTTCTTTTATTTAGCTTAAATTTTTGAAAACAGTACTTCTAAAATGTTATATACCTAAATTTGATTTTGATTTGTTTATTATTTAAAATATTAATAACACTTAGGGTGTGTTTGTTTCAAGGATTAAATTTACAATCCTGGGAATAACATCTCCTGGAACATTATTCCTAGAAATCTTAATCCTATTAAAGTGATTGTTAATTAATTTAGTTTCTCAGGAATGTTTTTAAATATATTTAATTTATAATTTAAAAAAGAAAATAAAAGAGTTAAATTAGTGTGCTAGTGGGAAGTTATGGGTGGTTACCTCTTATTCCCATGGAATAAAAGATTCCCCTACTTTAACAAGGGAATAACAATTGGAAAAGTCATGTGTAAATTTTATTCCTAGGAATAAAATATACCTAGGCATAATTTATGATAACTTGAAACAAACATGGGAACCAAGGATTCCCAATGTCACATTCCTGGGAATAAATTTACAATCTATGAAACAAACACACCCTTAAAATAGTTATTTCTTTCTTGTTTTTTTTTTTTAAAAAAAAAAATAGTTCTTTCTTTCTAAAAAAAAGTCTAGTCAATACATTTTTTTCTCTTTTTCTTTGAATTCGATTAAGCATAAATGATTAAAATAAAAAGGGTGCAAGATTATACTGGTATGAAACAGTGGCAAATTACCCATAAAATTAACGTTGGCATAAACTCATGGGATCTTTGTTTGAGAAACTCTGTCGTTTGAATTTCTTAGTTTTTGTGGTCCTGATGATTACTCATAAAATTAATGTTTGATAAACTCATGGACCTGATAATTTTAGTTGGTTAGATCTACACAAAAAGGTAACAAATAGGAAACCTAGAATATCAAAGGGGGTGTTTCTTAGTATTGAACAATTTTTGAAGAAAAAGACAGGAACATGTTCCATTGATTATAGAACCCGCATGAGAAAGAATGACGACGGTGGAAGCAAACTAAGAATCAATAGTTGGGTATGATTGAGATCTGAATTTCAGAAGAAAGAAGCAGAGTATGAGAGGGAAGATGAAGGTTAAGAAGTTAGAATAAGGCGTGATATTTTATGGAACAGTTAAATCTCAACCGTTTATATTAATTGAGTGGTTGTGATTTCTTCCTCTCATCTCTCATATTAAGATAAGAAGTGCTCTCATTTGATATGTCATATATATATATATATATATACACATACACATATATATACATATAGGGAGTATATCAAGTGAGAATGATGTATTTATGTGAGAATGATAGGAATGATTTTCAACCCTTAGATCAAAAACAAGTGGTTGAGATTAAAAATTACTATCAAATGACTCACGTGCACACTCAATTCCATTTTGCCCCCTTTCTTTGTGTGAATCTTTTGTCTTCCTCCTGACCTTCCCTGATTCAATCTTCATCTGTGTAATATCACTTGCCTTTATAAATTGCCAATTTTATATTTATTAAGCTTAGATTTGCATATTGTATTATTTTTTGTTTTCTTTTAAACTATCAAATGGAAGAAGAACAAGAAACAGATTTGGTCACCGCCGCTCACCTTGTCGGCGTTCCCGTTGCACGGCCAGGAAGCATAAGAGAGAAAGATACAAAAACTTGGTGGCCGGTGACTACCAGCGACGGAGGTGGGTTCATCAGATGTGGAAGGTTGGTGGGGTAGGAAAAAGATGAATGTGCCATAGGAAGAGATGGGCCATCGGTGGAGATAGAAGGCTGTGATGAGAGGAGGAAGATGACCGAACATAACTTGGACAGAGGAAAAGGTCAAGAGCTGGAGAGAGAAATGTGAATCAAATGAGAATGGAACACAAAAATCTTTTAATCTCAACAACTTATTTTTTGATCTAACGGCTGAAAATCATTCTTATCATTCTCACATAAATATACCATTCTCACTTGATATGCTCCCATATATATATATATATATATATATATATATATATATATATATATATATATCAAGTGAGAGGAGTGCTTATTGGGAGAGATGAGAGAGTCTAATCATGACCGTTAGATTAGATTAGATCCAACGGTTTTAATGATATTTTTTAATTGGCTTAATTGCACTTTTTCCCCCTATTTTTTGCTAATTGTGCGATTTTGCACCCCATCGTTTTGCCCCTTTTTGATTTTGCACCCCATCTTTGTGTTCAATTGCACTTTTGCCCCCTATCTTTTTGCTAATTGTGCGATTTCGCACCCCCTCTTCTTTTTTTTTGAGCGATTTTGCACCCTATCTTTTGCCCCTTTCCCCCTCTTTTAATGATGATTTTGAACAAAACACAATTGGCAAAAGATGGGGTGCAAAATCGCTCATAAAAAAAGAGGGGGTGCAAAATCGCACAATTAGCAAAAGATAGGGGGAAAAGTGCAATTAAGCCTTTTTAATTTTAACCTTACGGTAGTCTTTCCAACACTTAATCCTTCAATTTAACTGGCATCTCCATCTTCTTCCTCACGTATGGTCTCCTGTTTGTGTTCTTCTTGTCTTTATCAATTCTATTTTATTTAAAATAATAATAATTCTTTTGAACCAAAATTACATAACAGAATTTGGGATAATAGGTTTTGTATACTGCTCATGTTTTATCTATGAATTTCAAGGTGCTTTCGAAATATGAAAAATTGCAGAACAAATCGGACCCATTATGATTTGAATTGAAATGGATTAATCGTGATAATTGATTCATTGGTCAAAAATCAATTCATTTTGTTTCTTCTGAACTAATGATCACATTAAAGATTAATCTAAGGGTTGTGATTTAACCCCCTCATCTCTCACAATAAAACTCCTCTCATTTGATATATCTCTTATGTATATATAGTTTATGGCCATGAGCCTAAATGGTATTTCATTCCACTACCAATTCTACACACTTGCAGCGTGAAATTTTGAGTTATGAGTTCGTAGAATGAGTGGCCCTCTCATAGGATTTAAGGAACAAGACAAAAGTTTTACAAGACATAAATATGCAATTTTTTATTTTTTAATCGGAGAAGGGACACTTTTTTTCTTCTAGTTAAAGTCGCATTAAAAGTCATTTTACAACCGCCCCCGAAGAGATTTGAAGGTTACACCTTGAACTTACAAGAATAAGATCTTGCGGATCAAGTGTAATTTAATATTGTCAAATCATTATATTTAGGGTTTTGCTAACTTTTGCTCTTAAGTTAAAAATATGAAAATAGAATTAAAACATACTTCCTACGTCCCTATATGTAACCACCTATTTGTTTTTATTTTCGTTCTCAAATGTAAACCCCTTTTCAAATTACTAGACGCATTTATTATTATTTTTCCTAAACATACCCTTAATTAATACTACTATCTTGTCTTGAAATTTAAAAAGTCAAATTTAATACACATAAAGACAAAGGACAATTTGTTAATATTAACACACAAAACAGACACATTAATTACACTGACAACTTTTCTTAAGAAATGTGAAAAATGCAAAGGGGGTTACATTAAGGGACGGAGAGAGTAAATTTTGACTTGAAAATATAAGATTTTGAATTTCTAGAATATTGAATGCACATTTTCCAACAAAATATTTCTATCTTTGTTTCTTAACTTTTGCCCTAAGTTAGCATTTCTCTTATATTTTTTTGTGAATCGCAGAACTTGCATATATCTTACATTGTCTTTATCAACTGAGCTAAGCTCACGATGACTCCTTTATATATATGATAAGAGATGAAGATAGTATTACATTATGTTAGCAATCGCACAAAACATTTATCATTACTATCAATCTTGTTAAATTGCAAAAGCACGATAATTTGTTTTTTCGTTGGTTTAAGAAGACACAAGAATTTGATTTTAAAATGTGTTCAAAGAACAAGTTCTTAGCATTTTTCATATTTATAGCAAAAAGAGTATTTTCTTCATTTCTCAATACTTGTCGCTTTTGAAAAAATTATACATACCAAAAATTATAACATCCCTACTCATTTATTATTTCTCTCTATAATAAATAGATAAGAGTATTATTGATAAATCAACAATTAATGTTGTATTGAAACTTAAAAATGATAAATAAAATAAAATAAAATTATTCTTCAAAAGCGACATATATTGTTAAACAGATGAAATATTAATTAATAATGAGACAGAGAATTGTCCTGTTACTTGAAGTTTGCTGGAGTAAAAACTCAATACCGAGAAAAAGATAACAACAACATTAACACATTACATTGCAATAACATCATTACCGAGAAAAGAACAATAGGAACACCAATTCAACACTAATGCAAATCAAACACCTAAAATTTAAGTATAAAATGGATTAAATAATATTTTGGTCTTTTTAGTTTGACAGAATTTCTAAGTTAGTCTTTTAAGTTTTGAAAGTTTTAATTTGGTCCTTTTAGTTTGATAAAATTCTCAAGTTAGTCCTTTAAGTTTCAAAAGTTTCAAACAAGTCATTTTAGTTTGACAGAATTCTCAAGTTAGTCTTTTAAGTTTCAAACTAAAATGACCTATTTCGGTCCCAAGTTAGTCTTTTAAAGGACTAACTTAAGAATTTTGTCAAACTAAAAAGACCTATTTCTGAAACTTAAAAAAGTAACTTGAGAATTCTGTCAGACTATAAGGACCTAATTAACACTTTCAAAACTTAAAGGACTAACTTGGAAATTCTGTCAAACTAAAAGGACCAAAATTGGTATTTGACCTGTAAAATGAGAAATGATATCCGTACAATCATTGAGACAACTTTCTTTCTCATTTATATTGTTCTTACTCTTTCTCTTTCTATTGTTTTTGACTAATAAAAAAAGTTGTTCAAAAAATTGTCACTAAATGGTTTGTACAAATATCAACTTACCTTACCAAGTTATTTCAACATCAATATATTACAAGAAAAATGTTAGCAACACACATTTTTTAACACACTCTCTTTGATTTGTTAAAATTCAAACAGGATCCCCTAAATTTATACGAGACCTACATGATATAGTGGGACTCAAGTGAATTTTAACCGATCAAAGAGAGTGTATTGAAAAGTGTGTGTTGCTAGCATTTCTCTATATTACAATTAAATAAGATAAAAGTCTTTAATGTAATTTTGCAAAAAAAAAAAAAATGAACTAAAGAAATAACATACTCATCTTATTTCAGAATTACGTATTACACATTTGTTTGATTTGTTAAAGACAAACATACGTACGTATAAGTAAGTGTATCAAATCTAATTACAAGTTTCCTTCGCATTTTGAACTGTACCAAGAACAACTTCCGCATTCAGTTGATCGGCCAGCTTGAAAATAAATTGGCTCTTAACAGGAAGTTGCTGATTCATAAGAAATTAGAGTAACACAACATCTGAACAAAAATAAAATTAAATGTGGTTCGGTTCATTTTTAAATTTTTATTCAAAAAATTGTGTTATGGTCCAGTGGATCGATCTTTAGAGATCTAAACTATAATTGTAAAAAAAATTATTAATATCACAAAACAAGGTAATGTAGTTGATTTTATGCAAAATATAACATATAATATATTGACTTTTTCGTGTATACCATGTATCCTCCGCACGACTGCAGATCTTAATCCTTCGAGTTTTAACGATGAAGCATCACGGCTGAATTCGAACCCAAAACCTTAAAAGAGACTCGTGTCATTTCATATAAATGCTCTTGGGTATAATGTACTGAAATTAGTATATTACATAATGATTTTTTTTCAAAGAGTAGTATGATAATGATTAGTTTATGTTTGAAATATTTGTAATGGTAAAAAAATGAAATTAGTATGTATTGTTAAAACAATTAAAAACAAAAAAATAATATAGTTTTGCAATATATCATACTAATAAAAAATTTATTACGATTACAATTTATGTATGCAATTTGGTTTTAAAAAGGAATTATGAATTCAGATATGATTAATTTGCATAAAAGATCATCCAAACAAATTCAATAATATTTGGTTTTGAATGATTTTTTGTTTTTTTTTATCGGTTTTCAATTGTAATTTGAATTGGATTGGATATAAACATCCCTACTACCAATGAACATGTGCGTTCACATAAGTGTTTTTTATTTTTTTATTTTTACCCATATGTGCAAAAAGAATAAAATACAAAAGAATATATTAACATAAATGAGAGACCAAAAAGTAATATTTTTTTTTGAACAAATTAAAATGGGAGACCAAAAAGTAATTAATTGATGATGTTCCTCGTTTGAGTTCAAAGTGATAACTAATGAAATTTATACTTTGTCCATAAAACAATGGAACCTTGTAAAAATTTATGCGATTATTGAAAACAAGATTAGTAATTTGATTTTTCAAAAAAGAAAAAAAAAAGTAATTTGATAGAAAATAGAAAGATAATACATAAATATAATAGGAGTTAGAATAATTTGCACTCACTATGTATTTCTAACTGATATAATATTCATTGTCACATGACATGTATGTCTCAGATGACTCATATTTAATACATGAATAATAAAGAAGATGTATTGGTGATGTGTTGTATATGTAGTTGGTTGTGTTTTCGATAATTAACATACACGACTCTAAGAGTCATATTTAATACATGAGAATGAAGGAAAATAAATAGTGTAAAATTTATATAATATTCTACATATTGATTATCTATCTATCTATCTATCTATCTATCTATCTATCTATATCTATCTATATCTATCTATATATCTTTGTAAAGGAAACTTGAGTTGTTCTCAAGCAAGCTTTGTGATGATGTGGCACTCTAGAAAGAGCTATCTCCCTCTTTTAAAACCTTCCAATCCTCCACTATACCAATTCAATATCTAATTGATGCATTAAATTAAATAAGTAACTATAGTTATTACTTACTTCCCAAAAAAAAAAGTTATTACTTACTCATAATTCCATGCAATTGTTTCACAAATAATTGTTAAGTTACTTAAAATCATGAATTGTAGTATTGATAATGAAAGTCAATATGTTAAAATACCTAAAAAAAATCAATTTGTTAATATAGGATTTTTTTTCCATAATTAATCAAAACTCTTTTGCTCATGTGTCATCTCTACACAACTCACAATTTTTTCATATATTGTGTACATTCCTATGTCTCCTTCACATTGTAACTCCCAAATAACTTTAGCATTGACCGAATTTAAAGTAGTACTACGTGCAAACCCAATACAAAATGCTATGAAAGGTGAAAAGATTTACCACTTTACTCCATGTTTAATTGTGTATTTCATGCCAACCTTTGAAAATTCTTCTTGACCCTTCAATTCCACTATAATAAAAAAACGGTTATGTGAACCAATTATATAAATAGGTGTATCATCCCTCATACATATGAGTATGTAAAATTTCATATTGGGAGGGTTGTATGTGTTATAGAAGAAAGAAGGGTAATTTTCTCAAACATTTGTGAACTCATAGTTTATATATATTTTTTCTTCATATTCTGTTTTTTTTTTTTTGAGAAGAAAATACACTCATAGTTTATTCTTCTTCATATTCAACAAGTGAGACTATTGCAAATACATATTTTTTCTTTTTATTTCGGGTATCTAGCAATTCATGTTTGTTACAAAATCTTGCCTTAGCTTTTGGTATATTTTAACTATGTGGTGTAATTATTATTTTATATATTGTGTATTTCATATATTGATTATACACTACTTTCAAAGGAGTGCAAATAGAGTGGTAGATTGCATCATATGAATTACATGGGAAGATCATACTTCATGTTAGAATTGAAAAGAATGTTTGTTTTTTTCCTTTATATTCAACAATTGAGACGTTGCAATACATATTATAATTTTAGTTTTAGTGTCTAGCAATTCATTGTTTGATACAAATCTTATATTCATTTCTAAAATGTTTTACTTAAGTGGTGTACTTGGTATTTTATATCTCATGTATTCTATATATTGATTAACCAGTTTCCAAAGGAGTGGGAGATCGCAAAGACTACACACACAAAAAAATCTCTTTAGAGAATGATCTTGGACTCTCAATTATACACTAAAGATCAAAATTTGTATCATCGTCATATATTATATTGATTAAGCAATTTTCAAAGGAGTGGAAGATCGCAACAACTACACTAAAATTAATCTCTTTAGAGAATGATCTCAGACTCTCAATTATACACTAAAGATCAGGATTTGTATCATCGTCATATATTAAATTGCTCTAAAAAAATTATCATATATCAAATTAAAGTGATATAGTAAAGGATATGCAATTGATGAATTTAAAAGAGATAGAATAGAATAAGAGTGGATGACATGCAATGTTAGTTCAACTTCAACAACTCATGAATTTGACAATAATTTTATTACTTCTTAAAGGATTAAGAGTAATTTTGAGGAGATGTGAAGATGTTATATAGAGGTGCCACATAGACACAATCTAAACATAAGGTTAATGAAGTTACAATCATTTATATAGTTGAAATAACACTTAAATCATATTTTCATATACCCTTAATTTTTTATTTAGAACTTATTTATGTATTAATGAAGCTACAATCATTTAGGTGGGAGATCATCGCATAAACACCCAAAAAAATATAAAAGATTAGATGTAGTTTAGAATATGTAAACAGATATGCACATAGTTTTTAAAAGAATTGAATTTAAACCGAAAAAGATAAAGGTAAGAATATAAAAATACTTAATATTTATTTTAAATAATCTGTAAAAAAATTTAAAAAATAAATGGAGTTAAAATTTGTGTGGTTGTTAGAAATTAATTATAAAATGTTGTTATTAAATTAATAGGAAAAGACTGATAATGTCATATATAATTTTTTGAACAATATCACCAACACCATGAATTAAAGCAGCTTTAAAGTTATAGTTGTGCTCAAACATATTTAATATAAATTTTAAATAAAAATATGCTTTGTAAATACAACATTTTTATTTTAATAAAAAAGTTGTTTTGTATTTAGCACTAGACATGTTAAAATAAAAACATTGTAAAGGAGATTAAGATGAATAATTATTTTTTATAAATATCATGTCGGCTTAAAGTATTTGAATGGTATTTGTGAAAAATCATTTTGTTTATTTATTTATTAAATTGAGTTATTTCACTTTATTTTATTTTATTTTAAGAAAATCGTGTTATTGACTCAAGTTAAAATAAAAATTTGATAATACCTAAGTATAATTCACAATTTTTTTATCTAAAATCTAAAAGTATATACAATAAAGGAGAAAAAAAAATAGGGGATATAAACTAAACCCAAAAAATAAGGATAATTTTTTTTTTTATTATAATTAATTATTCAACTGCAATTCTAAATGAATTCCTTAAAAAAAAAACATAATACAAATGAATGACATATATGTCAAAAGGAATTTTTATCTACTCTCAATATTCTATATTCACTTGATATGAAAAAAGTTTTAAAATATCATAATTGTAATTTTTTAAATCATAATAATTAAGTAGACATATCAAAATTTCAAAATAGTTATTTCTAATAATTAAATAAAAAATTATAGTCAACCCGTGCAACACACAGTTTAATTGTTTTTATGTTAAATTTGGTTAATGGTTGAAGTAATGAATTGAAATTTATGAAATAACTTAAATAAGATATAAGAGATTAAAAGTGATAAGTTGATGCATGTAAAGGTCAATTTTCTTCAATTTCATAAAGCAATAATATTTTGGATTTAACATATTCTCTATGACAAAATTAAACAATAAAATTAATGTAATAAAAAATAATAATATTTAACATAATTTTAATGAAACCCGTGCAACGCACGGGTTGAATACCTAGTTTAAATAAAAATTAACGAGTAAAAAAATATTAACTGTGTTTTTATCATTAAGTTATATTAATTCCTTAAAAAAAAATCATTAAGTTATATTAATATCACTTAACTTTCTAAATTAAAAGAGAGCATTCAAGTTTTCCCTCAAATTTTAACAATACTTAATATATTTTACTTATCCCTCAATTGAATTTCAGATTGCCAGTCTCTTTTCCCCTAAGTATTTCTATCGAACTTTTTAAAATTTTAAATACTATCACCATGATATTAGTTATATGAAGAATATGCCACCATTGAATTCCTCCGCAAAATTGTAATGCTTGACTCTAGGTGAAAGCGTATAATTTGTGAAATTGGAGAAGATAAATGATATTTTGACATCTAATTTTCAACAACTTTTAGAACAACCTTTTTCCTTTATTTTTATTGAACAACAACAATAGAGAGAAAAAAAGGGAGAGAAAATAAAATTATAATAAAAGTATGAAAAAGAATTGTCACAAAAGTTGTTGAAAATTAGTTGTCAAAATATAATTTTCATTGGGGGGTGGGGGTTAGGAGGGGATAATCGAGACTTTGTGGTTTTAGTTGTCGTGCAACATAACCCGAAGGAAGACAAAAGCACATGTTGATTAATATAGTTTCTTTTAACAGTTTCATCTCCTTAATTTAGCTTCATACAATGCCAACGACCCAATGGTAGCTTACACCAAAAACTATGACAATGGCGAGACAACATAATTGCCCACTTAAAAAAGGGAATATGTCAAATCACATGTATTAAGTATAATTGGTTCCCTTTGAATCCCAATATTCATATTTCTTATAAAGTGGTGTTAATCCCGGACATACCGTGAATAATGTCAAATTGTTTCTAGCCGAGGCTCACAGTTAAGGTCGGGAAATAGGGACCACACACCATTACCAAAGGCGAGTTCGACCAAAAAGACAATTTTGCAACATTCATCAAACAAAATTACAAATGAAGGTATTAAAATACACACGAAATGGGATTTGAAATGTGTTCAACCATTTAAAATATTTCTCTACGTTGAGATGACACAGACTATCTTAAACATGGGCATTTTGTATTAATCGATTTTATAGGTGAAGTTCATCAACAAAATAGTATAAAAAGTATTAAACAATTTGAAAATTTTGGGGTGTGCCCAAGAAATATCTTTAGAACCACCCATAATTGTAAATTTTTAAAATATATGCGATTATCGAAACATTTCAACAAATGTTGTATTTTTTACCTCGAAGCTTTGATTGACTTTTTTTTATCTTTGACGTGCATTATAAACTTGTTTTTATTGTCATTACATTTTGTTTTTTCATATCTTTCAAAGTCAGCAAAATATTTATTAGTTGCACCATAATCCTTGTCATATGAGCAATAAGCTCATTCTCTTCCTCGTCCAAATGACTAACACAAACATGATTTTCTAACTTTGATTTCATCTAATGGTAGTGTACTCCAAACACAACATTAAGTCTACATTCTTGATTTAAAAAAAAATGGACATCCACATTTTGTTGACCTCGTGTCTTCTCACTTTAAGTTCTTTTTGGTTCTTTTATACTCACCACGCAATTCTCCAGCCCATTATAAAAAATGGTTTTCTTTGTTCATAACCATTATCGGATATGTCTATAACTATAATAAATACTACATTCGTTGCTTCACAACGAGGCAAATTAATCGAATCATCTTGAATGTTATTTGTCTTAGTAAAAAAATGTATCTATCTTATTTGTGAAATAATGTATTTCTCACACATCAAACACCTTAGGTTTAGCAACGTCACGTTCAACAATGTTTGTTTTCGAATCAACATGAGGTTCAATCATAACTATAAATATATTAGTACAAAACAAAATCAAACACAATAAGTTAAAACATAAATACGTACACTTTTTAAGACAAAGAAACTATAAATGTATTTCTGACTTTTGACATATACTATATACACACACTTTTTTTTAGGACTATGTTAATTTAACCACACTAGTGTTATTAATTAACATCGTTTATTAATTAAAGATTGATAAAGGGAAAGTCAGAAAAAACGTAAAAGTCTTATTCAACGATGTTGTTTAAGGTCTTCTAGTGCATCAATGGCAAACACCAAATTTTACATTTTTTTTTTATCAGCTGTTATTAAAGATTGATTTGTTTATCGGGTCCCCTTAATATGGACCCTCTAAAAAGTGGTTCGCTCATGGACCCTTGAGTTTTACCTGATATTACGGTTGTTTCTATTTTCTTTAAAAAAATAAAAAATAAGCAAAGAAAGAAAGTTGTGTTCCTTTTTCTTCACATGCTTCTATGCCATAGAATACCAGCTGTGCAACTTGAAATCAATTTCCTAAATCCCCAGTTGAGATCCTTGAATGTCAATCATGGACAAATACCAAATAGTTTTAACAGAAAGTTTTGAGCAAAATTTTGTTTGAGTTGCATTAATATATCTTTGCCTAACGATGGAATGGTTGAGAAATGCAATTTGCTAATTGTACAGAAAGTCAATTATTGTTGGAATTTATTTTTTTAAGTCATGAGAAAATCAATTTGGATGCTGAAGCGAAGAAAAGTGAAAATTAAATGTCAAATAATGTAAGAAAATTGTGAGGGTCAAGGGCGAATTTATGAAGGTTGTTGCTAATGCACATAGAAAGCTGTGGTCAATGGAAGATCAAGATATGACTTTGGTTGGATTTAACCAACATGTGTAGGCAAAAAAAAAAAAAAAAGTGACATAGTTAGAGGTGAATTGATGGTCCAAACTTTGAGGGATGGCAACTTACTAATGCAAATAAAAATGGGTGTAGAGTTGCAGAGGTCATTGATGGTGGTGGTGCGTTTTAGCTAATGGTTGGAATGTTGCATATTCCAGAAAAGTGATTGAACCAGAAGAGAATTGGTGGCATGAATTTTTTATTTTTTATTTTAATAACAGGTTATGACCAGTAAGTGCAAGGGTCCATGGATGAACCACTTTTAACGGGGTCCATATTAGGGGCACCCTTGTTTATCAATAGTTGACATTACCGACTTTACTCTCTAATCTATATTACCTCCGTCCTTAATTATAAGACCCTTTTGAGAATTTTTTTTGTCTTTTTTTATAAGACCCTTTTGTTATTTTCAAGTTCATTAACTATTTCTTTACATACATGCCCCTATTTATTCTACATCTTTTTCTTCAATTAGCAATAAATAACATGTTCAAAACATAAACCAACTCACTTTCTTAAAGGATAAAATTGTAAAAACAATAGTAATTACAAACAACTTTGATGCAAAAATTCACTTTCTTAATTCCCGCAATTTTAGCAAAAGGGTCCTATATATAGGGACGGAGGTAGTATTATATAAATTTGAGGGTCCGTTTGGTGCGCATGATAAGATAGAGATATGATATGATATTAAACTTGATAAAGACATGATATGATATGAACATGATAACATTTATCCTATCATGTGTTTGATGCGCACATGATAAACATCAGGATAATAATATTTTACCATATTTAATTACAAAATTACCCTTATAATTAATAACATTTTTAACATATTTTAATAGATTTTCGTATCTCTATTACAAACATTTCCCCTTTTTTTTTTGATAGTACACGTGGCAACCTTATATTGAAAGGTGTATTTAATGTTTTGTGCAATTGGTACATATCATGTGATTTGTGCAAAACTTATGTAATTGACATGATTATGCAAGTTGACTAAAAGGCTTATAATGACAAAAGAATAAATGGAATATTTTACTCAAATTATTTTTGCTATTTAATGTGTTACTAATTTCATTGCTAAATTAAGGGCATAATTGATGTGACTTACTTGCTTCTTTTTTCCTATAAATATTGTTTGTTAGTCTCAACATTTTCACATCATTTAGAATTCATACTAAAATTTTAAAATTATTTTCAGAATCTCTCTTTTATTTTATTGAAACACTTTTCTTCTTAACATATTTTTTTCATCACTCTAATTTCAAAAATTGATTCAATTTATGATATTACTCCACTACATGTTGTATATATCCAAGTATTTTGTTCAAATTCATATATTCACCATATGATACTCTCAAGTTCTAACGGCTTATGACATGGATACCATAGATCTAATCACGAAGATTTTGAAATGTTTATGTGCCAAGAGAAAATTAAAGAATGTAAATATTTTTCTTTTAGAGAATGTCGATTGTTGGGTTTTTTTCATCTGTAATATATGTGAATATTTGGTTGCATATTCTGTTCAGATTTTGCCTTTAGATCATTGGTCAATTCTGTTTGAATATTTTGTGAGATTTTGCTGTGGTTGTGTTCTATTTCCCATTTGTACTTATTTCATGACGAATTTTGATTTTGTGTTATTTTCTTTTGGTTGCCATTGTAACACTAAGATCAAATATTTTTCTATCTACGATCTATTGTTTAATTTATTTATATTTTGATGTGTATATATACATGCCCGTGGTTTGTAATCAGTTTTATATATAAGTAATTCGTTTTTTAAACATAATTCAAAAGTACCTAAATTAGAGTGATTTTATTTGCCAATGTACGACGAGTGTGACTGGGTGAGTGCTCTAAAAAACATTTATTCATTTTATATTTTTACAATTTAATTGAGAATAAATTATACTCCAAACAATCTTTATCTCTATCGTAAACATTTGGCTTCATGATTTTAAAAAGTAGACGTGTTACTTTCCCTTTCTAATGAGCATTAATGTCTAATCCATCTCATAAAAATTGTTTACACATATGATCTATTTGCAAGACAATGTCCATGTAATTTAACATTAATCATAGGGAATAAAAAAAAATCTCCACAATTTTTATTTTGAATTGAAATAATATCTACTATACTATTTGATTACCTTAAATTATATCTTTTCAAAAAAAAATAAAAAATGATCTTAACTCTATTATGTTATAAAGACAAAAAATTAACATGGTAAAAAAACAAAAATTAAATTACCACAAAAAGGATATGAACGAAAAATTGGTTTAATGGAATGTCAAAAATAATAATTCTTAATGGCATCAAAAAAATAAGTCAATTAAATATAATATAAAGACTAATATTATATATATTTCTAATAGAGTATTATACAATTCGTTTTCTAATAGAGAAAAAAATGAGTATTTGATTGATTGCTTTTTTCTAAAAAAATACGTTTCAATTATTTATAGAAATGTCTCAATTTAAGTGCATATTTCATTTTTTTTAAGTTTTAAAAAAATATGTTTCAAATTTTTTATAGAAATGTCTCAATTTAAGTGGATATTACATTTTTTTTAGTTTTTAAAAAATAGGTATCAAATTTTTAGATAAATGTCTCAATTTAAGTGCATATTACATTTTTTTTAGTAAATAAGTGCATATTATATGTTATATATGTTTCAATCAATTATATTAATTTCTAATTTAACCCTTCTCTCTCTGGAAAAAAAAAATTAACCCTTAAAAATATCGGTTTCTAATTTAAATGCATATATCATCTCAATCAATTATGTTCAATGGTATGAAACAAATAAGTATATATTTCGAAATATTTCTAAAAATAAGTAAGACTTTTAATTTTGTTTAATAGTATACGATTATAAAAAAAATCAACTGTTTATTTCTACTAATATATTTTACAAATTTTGCTATTATTTTAATTAATTTTATTAGGCAATGTTTTGATTTGCATCAATTTGTTTTAATTTTGATTAGACAATCATTAAATTGTGATAAATGAATAATGAATAGTTACAAAATCAACTCACAAAATTTTTCTTTACAACGTAAATGATATCTTTTTCGTGACTTCATGATTAATGAAGCAATCAAGTAAGACAATTGGCTTTAACACGTAGATGATAACTCTAATCTAATGACAAATTAACATATGTTATTTTTATGTTGTTGAGTCAATCATAGTGCCTCATTTTGGTTTTATTACATCATATTTTTAATTTTTAATCTACTTCAAATAATATTTTACTTATACTATTAACTTATATGTACCTCATGTTTCTTCAATCATTTCATTTGCATATTTCTATTTCAAAGAGTGTTGTAATGACATCAAGATCTAATAACATCTCTGAAATCAATCCGATGAAGGAATCATATAGCATATTCTTTCAAATTGTTTGTAATTCATTCGTGATGTCAATCGTGACACACATGTTTACTTGAGAAATAGTTAAATGAATACTGCTCTCAAAACAAAAAAACAAAAAAAAAAAATCAAATGAATAGCTCTTCAAATGAATATACATGTCTAATTGTCTATCTATTTATAAATTAGGCATGATCCACAAGCGATTACACGGACATAAATTTGTTAATTGTCTTATTGTGCTATTTTTCATAAGAAAAGTAAATAATTACGGGCCTTATTAGCAAAACATATAATACTGATATTTGTGGGATTTGGGAAGGTATGTGTGACGAATTTATGGATTTCAAATAAATAAAATATCTTTGTTTTTGTTAAATTAAAATATCTTTTTTTTAAAAGAAAATATTTTTATTTTTATTTTTTTTGCATCAAAATACATATACCAAATACCAGTATATTTATAACAAAAAATACCAAAATATTAATGTGCACTCCACCATTCTTAATTTAGACTTTGACTGTAATATCCATCATGCCAAAGTTTGGAACATATTTCAAAATCAATAGGACAAACTACTCATAAACCTCTAGCAAAACTTAATTTTAGTTACCAATAATGTTTCCTTTCATATAGTGTATCCTCTAATTTGGTGTTGAACTAATAATTGAACTAGTTTGAAACCCGTGCCATGCACGGGAAAATTAGTGCTGGCCTTTTTTTAATATACGTTTTAATTTATATTTATAATATTTGATAAAAAAGTAAAGTAAAATACATGTCAAAATGTATGCATATCTTATATATAAAGGGAATATACATATTTTTGAAGTGAATTTTTTATTCTATTGTTTCTCTTCATTTAAATTATTTTATCATTTTAGGTTTTAGACTTAAGAGGTTTACCATGGTTAGAGTAGGCCTCAAGGCTCGGTAAACGTTAGTAGAGGTCCTTACATATC
This sequence comes from Medicago lupulina, assembly GCA_958299785.1. Lineage (NCBI taxonomy): Eukaryota > Viridiplantae > Streptophyta > Magnoliopsida > Fabales > Fabaceae > Medicago > Medicago lupulina. The sequence goes on along the minus strand of OY283144.1, from coordinate 20,267,854 downwards.
ACCTATCAAAAAGATCATCACACTAACAACAGAAGTTAAACACACGACTTCGCGGGTAAGTTAACTCCCTATACCAAGCGTGCTGACCTTCATTGAAGTGGGCCCTATTTTATTATATTTATAACATTTTTTTAATCTTTTTTGTCAAAAATTATTCTTTTTTATATTTGAATGCAATAGAAAATCTCTAGTTTGATTAATATAAATTGAAGTGGGCCCTGTTAAAACATGATTATTTTTAAAAAAAATATATTCAACATGCTTGTTCTCAATTAAAAATGGAAGAAGCTTGATCTAAAAAATAATGTGATATCCATGCAAAAAATATATAAAAAAGCACCTGCCTAAATCAATTTAATTTGAAAAAAAAAAACCATGTTAAAAAAAGTGTTGACTATGTTGATGGTTTGTTTCAATAACAAAATGTGTTTACTATATGACCAAAATTTTGGCTTTGAAGTTAATTCTAACATATTCTATATCTTTTTTTTAATAGTAGTTAGTAAACCAATAATGTATGAGTAGAATAAACAATAACATCATAGTGTGATAGTTTATATTATTACGATGAAATTGTTTATAAACAAATTTTCCAACCAAAAAATTTATGTCAAAATCATCTTGGAGGATACCAACCCGTGGATTGAAATGATACAAATTTCATGGTAAATCATTATTGGTAACCCTTGTAAATTTAGTGTCATACGCTTTATCTATCTTGAAATTGTCTTTAATAGTATGATATTCTCACGTGTTCTTGACTACATGGAACAAATTGATAATACAAACAACACATTCTCTCAATTATTTTACAAACATGTATATGAGCCTCTTTTTGGTTATTGCATGAATCCGGTTTTTCTAAAAAGAAAAAAAAAATCAAAATCCAAAGTTAGATGTACCGAGAAACACTTTCAACTTAGTATAAGAACACTAAAAACAAAAACAAATAGTGATAACCTCAACATTTATTATGACCATTTCAAACTAATGAGTGTGACTCTTGAGATTTTAACATTTCAGTCATAAGACGCATTCTAATAGTCCTCACCATCAGAAAATAATTTCAAGTAGAGTCTTAGATGTTATAAATCACGATAATATTTAGGTGAGCTATCATGTCAAAAGACTGACAAAACAAATATTTAGTAAAAAATATTTAACAAAAACATGGCTGCAAATCATGAACATAACAAAAAATAAATAAAGAAATTATAGTTTAGGAGCAAACAAATTGTTTAGGAAAAAATATAAAAACAACTGCTATTGTTTAATCCCATTTTTTTCCTAACACTACAACATTTGAGTTGACATTCATGGATGTAAATCATGATCATAATAAAAAATATAAGTGAAAAAAACAAAACAGAAACATCGTTTAGGAAAAATAAGTAGTAAAATAGACATCTTGATAGTAATCAAAATAAAGAGAAATCACTTTTTTTAAATTAAGATGAGTTTATCTAAATAATTTTCCTTCTCACCTTTGTATCTTATATTATATATTTATAGTATGCAAAGACCCCTCTTTACGCTCAAAGAAAATTCAAAACTGATTAGTAATAATACGACAATTAAATAGGTACCAATCAAAATGATCATCAATTATTGATTAACAACACAAATTTCTCTATGCATTAATTTAGATATCCAATTATGTTCAATAGAATATTCAATAGTTTAAAATGATGATATTAAATTAATCTTGGCAATCCCATAAAACAACAAAATTAACAAAAAAAAATCTTGGCAATCAAACTTAGGCTCTTCTAACCAATTCGTTATTTGGTGGAATCCACTAATCAGTTGAGAATCATTATATATTTTTTTGACTCAAATCGTTCTATTTATTAAGATCTTAAACTTGAGTTCATAAAATAAATAATGTATTCTACTTTAAAATTGTTTCAGAGCGAAAACAATAAAAAAAAAAAAAAAAGGACTTTGTAGCTAATCTTTAAGCTTCTTTTTTAGGCCAATAACATGTCTAACATAAAAAAACATCTCTGAAATAATAAGATGAAAAATATGAAGGAAAAAAAATCAAAACCTAAAATATTAAGACAAAAATTAAATTAAATTTATTAGATTCTGACTCATGTTATACATTTAATCTTTAGTATTCTATTCTATATTAGCAGGAACATTTTATATAAAACACCGGTTATAGGCTAAAAATATCACACTTTAGAGTCCAAAGTTTGTTCAAAATTGAGAACCAATTAGAGACATTTAAAGCTATTAATAATATGTGATGTATGCACTATCAAATTCCATCTATATACATCAAATTTGAGTTTGTGATTAGTAGAATTTGACATTATAAAAATCTGATCAAATTAATTGTTTTTATGGAATATTATTGGGAATTAAAATCAAGTATTTCTCAACTCTAGCATTTAATTTTTTGTTGACTGAAACTTTTATTTAAAATATTTATTTTTTTGTTTACAAACTTAAATATTTTCTGTTGTGAATTATTTAGAATGAGATTTTGTTCCTTAGGACAAGCTTCATATTTAGGTATTTAGGTGTTAAATAATATTAAAATTGTATATATTTGGTTCAAATAAAAAAACCATTTATTAATTTTTTAAGAAATCATCTCATATACTTTAAATAAATTGAACATTTCATAATATAGTTGGTTAGATGGTGATTAAAAAAATAAAATTGATTTGTATAAAAAAAAATTATTAGAGCATTACTGGTATTATTCTTGGTGAATAAAAACGCAGGGATTTTTTTCTCTTTTCTCAAACGATTATCAAGCATTTTTATTTTTGAAGGAGATTATCAAGCATTCTTAGATGCTACTTTTTTTTTTCTTCAAATAAATGCAAAAAAATAAGTCTCATGCAAGTTAGTTCTATTTGTCTCCTTTGAATATTGCCTTTTATAGTTATTGTGACAAAAAATGAGAAAAACAATTTACAATTGCCAAGTGGCAAAATGCTCATGTGGATGGCCAAGAAAATAGAAGCATTTAATTTTAGTCATTGTAATTCATTCTCAATTGTATATAATATAGATATAGATTCTTTATAGAAGAAGTATTCACATTTAGTGTTTTAAATATAATTTCTTCCGGTGTAGTTAACTTTTGAAGGACCTAAAAATATTTACAATTTAATGTTAGTATATTTTTAATTAAGTGTGCAAATTCACTTATGAAAAAGTAAAATTAAAAATTAGGGCAACATAAACCTAACATAATAAATAAAAAATATATAAAATTAAAAAGATCCTCATATATAAAAATATCATTGTAACGAATTTTTGTCAAAGTGTCAACAATACACATATCATGAGTCCTCGTGAGCTTAGCTCAGTTGACAGGAACATTGCATAATGTATGCAAGGTCCAGGATTCAAACCCCGGCCACTACCAAAAAAATACACATATCATAAAATATGTTACCCTTTTGGAAAACCCTATTACATGGGCTCTCATATCTTTAATCAACAATAAATATCATGCATTCCATCTCTGTGAGCATGCCTCATTTAATATGACAATGCAATGTAATGTGCAAGGGTTAGAGTCCGAATTCAAATTTAAATGATCCTATAAAATTCAAATTTCTTCTATCTATTTATCATAACAAAAAAAAATCCTTATATCTAATTAGAATGATTTCCTCAAATTCAAACGACTTTCACTTTCATTTGTATCCATTGTTGTTAAATTACATAAATCTATAAACTACTATCAATTAGACTCTTATAGCATTTTGGACCATCATTCAGATTTTAGATGTAGTCAAATTTAATATTGATATACACCTCAAATATGGTAACCTCCGGTTGAGAAAACATATGTGAAACTAAAAAAACAATGCTTAAATGCATGTTAAAAAATAAGGTCAAACATAGACACATCATATTAAAAAAGGTTGGTTGATGGTGGTTTCATATAGAGCGACTTATGTTCGTTTATTTCATAAGAAGAAAGAAAGAAAATTAAAAGGAAGAAACAAATATGAAAAAGGAATTCGAACACGAGAGAAGATGAGGAAACAAGGCATTATGTATCTTGTTCGCAAGAGTATATGAAATAATGGGAGTTGTTGGTAATATTATGAGTTTGTTGAAGAAGTTGGATATTTCTAGGTGATTATTTTACCAAAAAATTAGATTCAATTAAAAAAAATCTACGTAATTTTAAATGTCTAATGAACATATACTTCTCAGTTTTCCATTAGATTCAAAAAAATTAGTTTTCCATTATCACTTGCCACCAAAGACCGAAAGTAAATGAATTTGAAATAACGGTGATTGAATGAAAAGATTCACGTGGAAGAGAATGATATCCAAAAACTATATTTTAAGTAAACAAATGACATCTAAAAGTTAAAGAAAAAACAGTTCATCATAAGTCTGTGACTTTCGAGAGATCCTACATCAAGTTTGATCATCATATTAGATTAAGCGAATCAACACAAATGATTTTGACACTACATTTTCACCCTAAAAATTAAGGCATTAGATATATGCATGATGAAAACAAACAAAGAAAAACTGGTATGAAAGTGAACAATATAAACATTACAAATGGTATGGAAGCGAATGACTTTCAATGACCAAAATTCAAGATAAAAAATCAAACAAATTACATCCAAAATTTAACAAAACAATTTATCATATTTTTGGGACTTCCATGGAAGCCTAAATTAGGTTGGATAGTCATATTAGACCAATAGCAACCACAAAATGAGATTGACACCAAATATTCACGCAAAGCCTGAAGGCACTGGGTATATGAGATATCACAATTATATGTTATCCGAAATATACTCTTGCATCCACTATGTAGAACGTTAACTCATACTTGACACATTAAAATCATTTAATTAAGTATGCGACTATCTGCAATTTTTTTTTTGGTCCTAGATGAAATGGTAATCAACTGAAATTATTAAACTCACACACAACTGTGAGGTCCCGGGTTCGAACCCGGGTCATGACGTCTTGCCTTGCAATTTTGGCATTTGCCAGTTGAGCTAGGACTTTTAGACGACTATTTGCATCCTTAATTATGTGACGTAATTGTCATACCCTCATTTTGGACCTAAAAATACTCATTCAATTTTCTTTACTATCTTCTAAAACTTTCAGGTTCACTGTATTTTCTATTGTGCTTCAGCTGCATACATTACTGTTTCAGTCTTTTAAATTTTTGCATAAAATCATACAAAAGGGTATTTTGGTCATTTCCTACAGAGGAACCCATTTTCAGTCCCTACAATTTGTCCCTGAGTCTTTTCAACTGGTTTGCATAAATCTTTAATCAAATTTTGTACAAAATCATCTTAGTTCGCATCTGAGTCAGTCTGAGTCGTTTTTGCCCCAGGGGCATTTTAGTCTTTTCACATTATTTGAATTTTGGGCAGAGAGGTATTTTAAAATACCTCATTTTGGCAGTTTGTTCGTTTTAGTCCATTGCGTCAATTTTAAACGTTTCACTTTACGTTATTTTCAAAATTACATTTTTATCCAATTTTATTACTTTTTGCATTTTAGTCCAATACTTTCAAAAATTGCATTTTAGTCCCAAATGTTTTCAAAACCATGTTTTAGTCTTTTTTTCACTTTTATTTTTATTTTAGTCCAAATTTCATATAAAATTGCAGTTTGGTCCGAATTTTTACATAATTGCAAAAAGGTCCTCAAGTGCCACACGGGCAGTTCAATCCAGGTGGCGCATTTCTATTGGCTCAGAGGCCACATGGCAGCTTATAAATAGTGAACAGTGTCAGAAATCACAACTCAGCGCCATTCATCAGAAGCCACATCACTAACAGAATTTTTTCTCTCTCATTTCAGTTACAGATCAAAATCACCAATTCACAAAAAGCTTCAAGAACATGCATGAACCCTAACGCAGAATCAGTACCAGTCCAGAGCAATCTCACAAAAAGCCTCAATTTCACCGTTGAATCCAACGCACAGAAATCAAAATGGAAGCAAATTCATACGAATTTTCCAGCAAGTTCTCAGAGATTCACAAGAATTTTCATCATTGAACTGGTGAAGCTGCAATCCAAACGCGAGCACGCCACCGGAGGCAGCGCGCTGCAAACGCGATCACAGCGTGAGATCAGAGAAGAAAAAGGGAAAGAAGCGAAGGATTTCACAGCGTTGAGTCAAAGAAGAAGAAGGAAAGTTTACCAGTGAGAATCCGAACCAAAGAACCAAAGGAACGGACCAAATCTCCGAATAACAAACTCAGGTAACTCTCAAACTTCCTCTAATCACGTTGAAGAACTGTTCAGAACCTCAAACGATGTGAATCCGTGGAACGTTCGAACCATTCCGATCCAAAACTCAAACCCTAACACGAAAACAGTTTGGAAAAAGGCAGGAAACACTTCAAGATTCACAACGAGTGTGAATCAGGGTGAATCCTCGAAGTTTTAACAAAGATTTCATCCAATAACACAAAGAATCCGAACGGTTCGAACGAGTACCAAAACGCGAAGATTCACATCGTTTCAACGGATAAAACCGTTTGTTTTTGACGGATTCATGCCTAGACTGATAGTAGGAATTGATTAAGCCATGGATTAGCAGATTCTGGGTAGGATTTGTGAAGCTAGGTTTAGGGTTTGTAAAGAGAAGCGAACGGCGGAGAGAAAGAAGGAAGAAGAGAATGAAAAATGGGAAAAAACGGGTTAAAACCCTTTATATACGTGTCTGGGTCGGGTCGACCCAAACCCGACCCACTTTCTTCTCCTTCTCAGCCATTGATTGAGATCCAGATGGATCTGGATCAATCCAACGCTCCTGGAGCGTTAGTTTGATCCGGATCCATCAGATCCGTGGGTATGGGCTGAGTTTCCTTTGTTTTTTTTGCTTTCTTTTATTTTTTCTTAATTTCCTTACTATTTGCACCTTTATTCTTGCTACTTGAACCCATGCACATATTAATTTTCTTGCAAAAATCCTGAAAAATTACTATAGGTTTCTTGATGAATTTTCAACTGTTTTGTGGTGATTTCATACTTTGATGTGGATAAAAAGCATGTGCGCTAATTTTTGTTTGATTTACGTGTTTTTGATGCTTTTGCGAATTTTCTTGCGCTACTTTGGACCCAATTTTTTGCTCTATGGAATTGATATTTGATATGTGATTTTGTGATGTGTTCACCTCTGAATTCATGCTGTTTCTACATTCTTGCATGTTTAATTGTTAATTCTTTGGTTTTCAAATTCAATGGATCCTTTCTCATTTTGCAATTTAACTCCTAGTCCACTAGTTCGAATTCTCAATAATTCTACATGTTGCTTGCTATCTACAATGTCGTAATTTTGTTTGTTAACTTCTTCTTGCAAGATTAATTGAAAGTTTCCCTTTGGTCAAGTTTAGGTGTTAATTTTTGAAATGTAATTAGTTGTTGAAATGTGTTGATTTTAGGGTTTAGTGTGACCTATAATTTTTCTTTGATTCTTGAAATGTTTTCTTTGGGAAAAAGGGTGCTGTTTTGGTTAAAGATTATAGGTCATGAGACTTAGTGTAAATTTTAGGTTTTAGTTTGGTGTCATTTGCTTTATCTTGGGTGTTTGATCTCTTGCATTTTTGTTTAATGTTTTAGTTATGTTCACTTCATTTTTTCAATTAGTTTAGTGCTTTGTTAAAGTAAATTACATATCCTATGCATTGCTGCTCATGCTACCATTTCTCATTTCATTACTAACCTTTTGTTCTATGTCTCATGCACATTGCAAGCATTGCCCCATTCCAATTTGTTTTTCTTCCTTTAGTTACCCTTATGCAATTTCCAATTGGTTCATGTAATAGTTTAGGGTTAGTTTATTTTCTTTAATTTCATGCAAGACTTTAGAATGTAAAATAGGACCCGATGTAAAAAAACTATGGACTATGGTAATGTACACCGACACACGCACCGACACTCGCACACACGTTGCATGACTTTACGCTAGATATATGTGTAGGAAGCGTGAAACTTAGAACAATTCACAACTTCTTTGTAAAAAGCCTCACATAACTCAAATTCTTTTGCAAACAAAATGAGGTCAAAACCTCACTTTTTTTCCTTCATTTCTTAATCAAAATCCAAATTAGTGTTAATTTCCAACTTTAACCTTTTTGTAAATAAGTAACCAACCTCATTTGTTTCCTAATCTCAAGCCTTTACGGCCTCTTACCTTTTTTCTTCAAAACCATTTTCAAAACTAAAAATTGAACCAAACTCACAAAAAATATTTTGAAAGAGAACTACATGGAATTTTGATCCCTTAAAAGGGTATGTAGGCAAGAGATTCAAAAATCTCTCCAAGTCCAATAAAATAAAACCGCATCTTCTCCCTCTCATTCTTAAAATCAATTGTTTTTTACAAGTAGCAATAAAAGTAAAGTTTAGACATAAAGCGTAGAAAACGGTTCCTATAGGATACTATAGCCATTGCGGGTGCCTAACACCTTCCCGTAATGGAATCAGCCCCGAACTTAGGATTTCTAAGGTTTTCTCAATTTTACCTTCCCCAAAAAAAAATAGAGACATCAATGATCGAAAGGTTCAAATCCGATTAATGATTTGAAACCCGAAAATCGCGATGACAGAAATGGCGACTTCACTGGGGATTAGTTAGGGCTACGCCTAGTTTTTTACGCTTTTTATTTACACTTTGCTTTATTATTACATGTAAATCTTTCTTGTGTACGTGTGGGGTGAGAATATCAAAAGCCCTATACCCGGGCTGAGTGAACTTAAGATTAGGGGAGATATAATCGAAAATCCATTCCGGGGGTTGCCTCGTGCATTGGATTACGCGATCAATCTCACATAGCTGAGGCATTTTGGAGGTGATGTTGTCGGCGTGTGTTGTCATGCTTAGGCACTTTACTTCCAATTGACCGATGAAGGCTATGAACCGTAGTTACCAAACCCATCCTTGGCCTTTCTTAGGACGTAGTGCGGTGGCTAAACCGAGCGTTGTCTCGAAATTTAGTCGTCACGCGATACTACACCCAAACTAAACCTTCTTGCGGATAATCATGGACAAGCGTCGCTTTGTTTACCATGATATACGCAAGAGAGGTTGTGGTTTGGGAACTTTGTAGAACCTTGGTTACTATTATCAAAAGCCCTAGTTTCACCGGACACCGTGTCCACTTGTCACTTTAGCCCACCATTATTTAAATCATGCATACATGCATTCATGCATAAATTTTCTACATGCATTTATCAAAGGGTATAGACAAACTAAAATTCTTTGCAAATATTACAGGCATGAGGAAGACTAAGTCCTACAAGTTCAAGGAAGTCGATCCCACTTCCTTTTGCTTAACATTTCAAAACGATTTGTCTTGGCAGCTTTCTAATTCCATCATCTTGCTAAATGTTTGCAAAAGTTTATAGTTTGTCTAAAACCCTTTGATAACGAAAAGAGTCATTTTTGCATCTGCATTTGTACATATCATGCATCATATGCATCATTCATCGGTCACACAAAAAACTTCCAAGTGCTCATTGTCTCCTGGTTCTTCTGCCGCAGTTTGAAAAATGGCTCGTGCTCAGTGGGTCTAAGCCCGTGTTTGTTGTACCGGGAGGCATTGCAAAGAACTGGAACGTTATCAATCTCCCTGTACTTGTGCATGATTCTAAGTAATATGTCTTGCTGTTTAGGCTTTATTTTCAAAATAACAATCCTTCCGCCTTGCCCGAGGTGGAAGTGACTCCTTTGTAAAGGGCATGTTTGTTCCGACATCACCATTATCAATAAAGGACGTCGTTTCTTTCACGACTCTTTTTCTTTCTTTAATGCTTTTCCCTTGGAAATAATGGTAATGCCAGAAAAAACCAAAACGTCTGCATTTTCTTATTAATTTTAAAGATCTGCATGAAAACCATTTTCTAAAAAATCATCCAAATCATGTCACGCAGATCGAACCACAATGAGCCCGTTGAACACAGTAATTCTATGCTTCTCCAAACTATTGAATCCCCGGTATTCGAGACCGAAGATGAGGACAATGATGATATACCAGATGAGATTGCCCGATTGCTTGAACAAGAAGAGAAAACCATTCGGCCTCATCAGGAGGAGATCGAGCTAATCAACTTGGGTACCGAGGATAACAAAAGAGAGATCAAAGTCGGTGCTGCATTAGAGGAAGGTGTCAAGAAGAGGATCTTTCAGCTTCTCCGCGAGTATTCAGACATTTTTGCATGGTCGTATGAAGACATGCCAGGTTTGGATCCTCAAATTGTGGAACATCGGATACCGACAAAACCAGACTGTCCTCCCGTCAGGCAGAAGTTGAGACGGACACGGCCGGACATGGCTCTGAAGATCAAAGCGGAAGTGCAGAAACAGATTGATGCGGGCTTTCTCATGACAGTTGAGTATCCCGAGTGGGTTGCTAACATCGTGCCAGTGCCGAAGAAAGATGGTAAGGTTCGAATGTGTGTTGACTACAGAGATTTGAACAGAGCAAGCTTGAAAGACAATTTTCCACTGCCTCACATTGATGTGCTCGTTGACAATACTGCCCAGTGCAAGGTGTTCTCCTTCATGGACGGTTTCTCGGGCTATAACCAAATCAAAATGTCGCCTAAGGACAGGGAGAAGACGTCGTTCATCACTCCGTGGGGGACTTTCTGTTGTAAAGCTATGCCGTTCGGTCTAATAAATGCTGGTGCTACTTACCAAAGGGGGATGACCACTTTGTTCCATGACATGATCCACAAGGAGGTTGAAGTGTATGTAGATGACATGATTGTCAAGTCGAGCGATGAAGAACAACACGTCGAGTACTTGGCTAAAATGTTTGAAAGGTTGAGGAAGTACAAGCTCCGGCTGAACCCAAACAAATGTACATTCGGTGTTAGGTCTGGGAAGTTGTTAGGCTTCATTGTCAGCCAAAAAGGCATTGAAGTAGATCCAGACAAGGTTCGAGCTATCCGCGAGATGCCGGCCCCGCAAACTGAGAAGCAGGTCAGAGGGTTCCTCGGGCGCTTGAACTACATTTCCAGATTTATATCCCACATGACTGCGACCTGCAGGCCGATTTTCAAGTTGCTCAGGAAGGATCAACCGGTGGTATGGAATGATGAGTGCCAAGAAGCCTTCGACAACATCAAGAGTTATTTGCTAGAGCCTCCTATCCTCGTTCCGCCAGTGGAAGGAAGGCCATTGATCATGTATTTGTCGGTATTGGATGAGTCTATGGGATGTGTGCTCGGTCAGCAAGATGAGACTGGAAAGAAAGAGCATGCAATCTACTATTTGAGCAAGAAATTCACCGATTGCGAGACTCGGTATACAATGCTTGAGAAGACCTGTTGTGCCTTGGCCTGGGCCGCCAAACGCCTGCGTCATTACTTGATGAATCATACGACTTGGTTGATATCCCGCATGGATCCAATCAAGTATATCTTTGAGAAACCGGCTGTTACTGGAAAAATCGCACGTTGGCAAATGTTACTGTCAGAGTATGATATTGTGTTTAAAGCTCAGAAAGCCATTAGAGGGAGCATCCTGGCTGACCATCTGGCTTGCCAATCACTTGATGATTATCAACCATTGAAGTTCGATTTCCCCGACGAAGAGGTTATGTTTTTAAAATCAAGAGATTGTGAAGAACCACTGATCGGTGAAGGTCCGGACCCCGATAGCAAGTGGGGGTTGGTCTTCGATGGTGCTGTTAATGCCTATGGCCGAGGAATTGGCGCAGTAATTGTGGCTCCGCAGGGGCACCACATCCCCTTCACAGCCCGGATCGTGTTTGAATGCACCAACAATGTGGCCGAGTATGAAGCATGCATCCTGGGAATTGAAGAAGCCATCGATATGAGAATTAAGTGTCTGGACATCTATGGAGACTCGGCGCTAGTCATCAACCAGATAAGAGGAGAATGGGAAACCCATCATGCTAATTTGATCCCTTACCGGGATTACGCAAGGCGTCTGTTGACGTATTTCACGAAGGTTGAGTTGCACCATATCCCCCGAGAGGAGAACCAAATGGCTGACGCTCTTGCTACCTTATCTTCCATGCTTCAAGTAAACCATTGGAATCACGTGCCAATAATCAAGGTACAACGCCTGGACCGACCAGCTCATGTGTTTACTGTCAGTGATGCAATTGTACAAACGGATTCAGGCGAGGTTGGCAACAAACCCTGGTATTGTGATATCAAACACTTTTTGCAGAGTCGTGAGTATCCGCCAGGTGCTTCCAACAAAGACAAGAAGACGTTGCGCAGGTTGGCTAGCAAATTCCTGTTAGATGGTGATGTCCTGTACAAGAGGAATTTCGATATGGTGTTGTTAAGATGTGTGGATGAATGTGAAGCAGAACAGCTAATGCACGATGTGCACGATGGCACCTTCGGGACCCACGCATCGGGGCATGTCATGTCAAGAAAGCTGTTGAGAGCTGGTTACTACTGGATTACCATGGAGCGCGATTGCTATCGATACGCCAGAAAGTGCCACAAATGTCAAGTATATGCTGATAAAATTCACGTGCCTCCGCACGCCCTCAATGTTATGTCTTCTCCGTGGCCTTTCTCCATGTGGGGCATTGACGTGATTGGAAGAATTGAACCGAAAGCCTCAAACGGTCATCGTTTTATCCTGGTAGCAATCGATTATTTCACCAAATGGGTCGAAGCTGCATCCTATGCCAACGTGACTAAGCAAGTGGTAGTCAAATTCATCAAAAACAATATCATCTGTCGATATGGTGTTCCTAGCAAGATTATCACTGACAACGGTACCAACCTGAACAATGACATGGTGCAGGCCTTATGTGAGAAATTCAAAATTGAACACCATAACTCCTCTCCTTACAGACCTCAGATGAATGGTGCAGTTGAGGCCGCTAATAAGAACATTAAGAAGATTGTGCAAAAGATGGTAACAACGTACAAAGACTGGCATGAGATGTTGCCCTACGCTCTACACGGCTACCGCACTACAGTACGTAGTTCAACTGGGGCAACGCCTTTCTCTCTTGTGTACGGTATGGAAGCAGTCCTCCCTTTGGAAGTGGAGATTCCGTCTCTCCGTGTGATTATGGAAGCCAAGTTGTCTGAGGCTGAATGGTGCCAGAGTCGGTACGACCAGTTGAATTTGATTGAGGAAAGACGCCTGGACGCTTTGGCTCATGGTCGGATGTATCAGACGAGAATGAAAGCTGCGTTTGACAAGAAAGTCCGTCCTCGGACGTTCAAGGAAGGTGAACTTGTGTTGAAAAGAAGAATGAGTCAGCTACCCGACCCAAGGGGCAAATGGACGCCTAACTATGAGGGACCTTATGTTGTCAAGAAGGCTTTCTCTGGCGGTGCTTTGATTCTCACTCACATGGATGGTGTAGAACTCCCGAATCCTGTGAATGCCGATATAGTCAAAAAATACTTTGTCTAAGATATGAAAAGAACAGCGTGGTAGGTCGAAAACCCGAAAGGGCGGCCTAGGCAAAAATGCGCTTCCCGGTGGATCGAAAACCCGAAAGGGCGGTCCAGGCAAAATAAGGGACAAGAAACAAAAATGTAAAAAGCTCGCTGAGACTACATGTAATTCAGGCAAAAATGAGCGTCTCGATGAGCCGAAAACCCGAAAGGGCGGTTCATGCAAAAATGAGATTGAAATAAAAAGACAATTGACTGTATCTGGCAAGTCGCATTTCCCCTTGGAATTTTTACAATTGATGTTTGACTGTTCTCATCCGAGGTTCCGACGCCTGTGGATTCAAGAGTTTCAGATGCCGTAGCAGTTACTGTGTTCAATGTACCACCAACCAATAAAATTATCATTTTCCAAGCTTTGTAAATCTGTGGAGTCGCGCTTTTGGCCGACTACCACCCTTATACATTGATTTGAGCCTATGCTTTTGTTTCGCACTCATTTCCTGTTCTATTTTCAAAGCTCTGTACAAAAGATTTCTTCTATGTTAATAATGATGTGTCCGGAACGAACATTCTGAAAACTGAAAATTTTTAAGTATTTTGAAAACAAGCCTGAACAGCTAGGTACATTCAAATGAACATGCATGAACAATCTACATTGATATTAATTCCAATTCAAGTTGCTAACAAGCTTTCCTCCCAGTTACGATCTGTGGTCAATGGCAAGAATGAAAAAAAAACAGAATGAAAAGCATGAATAAAAAATAAAAAAAATATGCTCGATAAGTCGAAAACCCGAAAGGGCGGCTTAGGCAAAAATGAGTACCCCGATGGATTGACAACCTTCAAAGGCAATTCAGGCAAAAACAGGGGCATCAAAAAAACTATTCCCCGGTGGATCGAAAACCCGAAAGGGCGATCCAGGCAAAAATGGGATGATGAAAAATGAAAAATGAAAAAACAAACATGCAAAAGCATTGACCACAGATGCGATGTCAAAAGCACTTACGCGACTGTTCCAACAAGCAGCGATACTATTCGAACTATTTTACAGCTTCCTACCTTCAACGATGGTCCCGACGTACCTTCAAACGGCGGCATCCCCAGAAGAGGAACTTTTGCATATATGTGTCCGAGCGCGAGCCATTACGTGCCCAATATTCCAATGTTTTGTCTGCCTCTGCGAAATTGTGTCTACAAATTGTCAATCATCATGCATTCCAGAGCATTCATACATGCATAATCATGCATCTTACATGTTCATGCATTTAATAAATTGTTATGCTATTCATACGCATCTGCATTCTCAATTCCCATGTCAATCTCAATCAAAATCAACCATGTCGATTTCAAATTTCTTCTGCCAACAATAAATGTCTACTGTCATATCAATTTCAAAGTTCAACAGTTTTGTCAACACCCTTGTCAAATTCAAGCTCCTGCAGTTATGTCAATCAAATTCAATCCCTTTTCAAATACAATTTGTTTCTGTTAACGGCCAAGTGGCTAGTTCGCACCCAAGAACAGCTTGTGCCTATCAATTTGTTTCTGTTATCGGTCAAGCAGCCAGTTCGCCTCCAAGAACAGCTTGTACCTACCCTTTTGATATCCGCCGAGTGACCAGTTCCGATCCAAGAACAACTCGTGCTTTCTATTTTGTTTCCTGTCAGCCAAGTAACCAGTTCATCTCCAAGAACAGCTTGTGCTTTCTGTGTTTTCTTTCGGCCAAGTAACCAGCTCAAATACAAGAGCAGCTTGCGCCCTTTGTTGCCAATGTTCCCGGTCAAGTGGCTAGTTCGCATCCAAGAACAGCTTGTACCTGTCAATTTGCTTTCGAGTCTCCCCAGTGAGTCTTGTTATCTACTATTCTGTCAATGTCAATCAGTCCCGCAATGGATACGACATATTCCTTGTTATTCTGTTAATGTCAATCAGTCCCGCAATGGATACGACATATTCCTTTTACTATTCTGCTAATGTCAAATCAGTCCCGCAATGGATACGACATACTCTGCTGTTTGCTATTCTGTCAATGTCTACCAATCCCGCAATGGATACGACATATTTTGTTAAATTCAATTCTCAGTTTGTCTTGCATTCATAACACAAATGTTGCATAGCATACATAACACTGGCAAATGTATTTTTACGCCCAAAATCAGTGCAAATGTCGATATTTAAGTATCTTCGTCATGTCAAGCCAAAGACTCCGTCTCTTGACTCTCCAAACGAAGAAACTTAAATAGGGGCAGCTGTCATACCCTCATTTTGGACCTAAAAATACTCATTCAATTTTCTTTACTATCTTCTAAAACTTTCAGGTTCACTGTATTTTCTATTGTGCTTCAGCTGCATACATTACTGTTTCAGTCTTTTAAATTTTTGCATAAAATCATACAAAAGGGTATTTTGGTCATTTCCTACAGAGGAACCCATTTTCAGTCCCTACAATTTGTCCCTGAGTCTTTTCAACTGGTTTGCATAAATCTTTAATCAAATTTTGTACAAAATCATCTTAGTTCGCATCTGAGTCAGTCTGAGTCGTTTTTGCCCCAGGGGCATTTTAGTCTTTTCACATTATTTGAATTTTGGGCAGAGAGGTATTTTAAAATACCTCATTTTGGCAGTTTGTTCGTTTTAGTCCATTGCGTCAATTTTAAACGTTTCACTTTACGTTATTTTCAAAATTACATTTTTATCCAATTTTATTACTTTTTGCATTTTAGTCCAATACTTTCAAAAATTGCATTTTAGTCCCAAATGTTTTCAAAACCATGTTTTAGTCTTTTTTTCACTTTTATTTTTATTTTAGTCCAAATTTCATATAAAATTGCAGTTTGGTCCGAATTTTTACATAATTGCAAAAAGGTCCTCAAGTGCCACACGGGCAGTTCAATCCAGGTGGCGCATTTCTATTGGCTCAGAGGCCACATGGCAGCTTATAAATAGTGAACAGTGTCAGAAATCACAACTCAGCGCCATTCATCAGAAGCCACATCACTAACAGAATTTTTTCTCTCTCATTTCAGTTACAGATCAAAATCACCAATTCACAAAAAGCTTCAAGAACATGCATGAACCCTAACGCAGAATCAGTACCAGTCCAGAGCAATCTCACAAAAAGCCTCAATTTCACCGTTGAATCCAACGCACAGAAATCAAAATGGAAGCAAATTCATACGAATTTTCCAGCAAGTTCTCAGAGATTCACAAGAATTTTCATCATTGAACTGGTGAAGCTGCAATCCAAACGCGAGCACGCCACCGGAGGCAGCGCGCTGCAAACGCGATCACAGCGTGAGATCAGAGAAGAAAAAGGGAAAGAAGCGAAGGATTTCACAGCGTTGAGTCAAAGAAGAAGAAGGAAAGTTTACCAGTGAGAATCCGAACCAAAGAACCAAAGGAACGGACCAAATCTCCGAATAACAAACTCAGGTAACTCTCAAACTTCCTCTAATCACGTTGAAGAACTGTTCAGAACCTCAAACGATGTGAATCCGTGGAACGTTCGAACCATTCCGATCCAAAACTCAAACCCTAACACGAAAACAGTTTGGAAAAAGGCAGGAAACACTTCAAGATTCACAACGAGTGTGAATCAGGGTGAATCCTCGAAGTTTTAACAAAGATTTCATCCAATAACACAAAGAATCCGAACGGTTCGAACGAGTACCAAAACGCGAAGATTCACATCGTTTCAACGGATAAAACCGTTTGTTTTTGACGGATTCATGCCTAGACTGATAGTAGGAATTGATTAAGCCATGGATTAGCAGATTCTGGGTAGGATTTGTGAAGCTAGGTTTAGGGTTTGTAAAGAGAAGCGAACGGCGGAGAGAAAGAAGGAAGAAGAGAATGAAAAATGGGAAAAAACGGGTTAAAACCCTTTATATACGTGTCTGGGTCGGGTCGACCCAAACCCGACCCACTTTCTTCTCCTTCTCAGCCATTGATTGAGATCCAGATGGATCTGGATCAATCCAACGCTCCTGGAGCGTTAGTTTGATCCGGATCCATCAGATCCGTGGGTATGGGCTGAGTTTCCTTTGTTTTTTTTGCTTTCTTTTATTTTTTCTTAATTTCCTTACTATTTGCACCTTTATTCTTGCTACTTGAACCCATGCACATATTAATTTTCTTGCAAAAATCCTGAAAAATTACTATAGGTTTCTTGATGAATTTTCAACTGTTTTGTGGTGATTTCATACTTTGATGTGGATAAAAAGCATGTGCGCTAATTTTTGTTTGATTTACGTGTTTTTGATGCTTTTGCGAATTTTCTTGCGCTACTTTGGACCCAATTTTTTGCTCTATGGAATTGATATTTGATATGTGATTTTGTGATGTGTTCACCTCTGAATTCATGCTGTTTCTACATTCTTGCATGTTTAATTGTTAATTCTTTGGTTTTCAAATTCAATGGATCCTTTCTCATTTTGCAATTTAACTCCTAGTCCACTAGTTCGAATGCTCAATAATTCTACATGTTGCTTGCTATCTACAATGTCGTAATTTTGTTTGTTAACTTCTTCTTGCAAGATTAATTGAAAGTTTCCCTTTGGTCAAGTTTAGGTGTTAATTTTTGAAATGTAATTAGTTGTTGAAATGTGTTGATTTTAGGGTTTAGTGTGACCTATAATTTTTCTTTGATTCTTGAAATGTTTTCTTTGGGAAAAAGGGTGCTGTTTTGGTTAAAGATTATAGGTCATGAGACTTAGTGTAAATTTTAGGTTTTAGTTTGGTGTCATTTGCTTTATCTTGGGTGTTTGATCTCTTGCATTTTTGTTTAATGTTTTAGTTATGTTCACTTCATTTTTTCAATTAGTTTAGTGCTTTGTTAAAGTAAATTACATATCCTATGCATTGCTGCTCATGCTACCATTTCTCATTTCATTACTAACCTTTTGTTCTATGTCTCATGCACATTGCAAGCATTGCCCCATTCCAATTTGTTTTTCTTCCTTTAGTTACCCTTATGCAATTTCCAATTGGTTCATGTAATAGTTTAGGGTTAGTTTATTTTCTTTAATTTCATGCAAGACTTTAGAATGTAAAATAGGACCCGATGTAAAAAAACTATGGACTATGGTAATGTACACCGACACACGCACCGACACTCGCACACACGTTGCATGACTTTACGCTAGATATATGTGTAGGAAGCGTGAAACTTAGAACAATTCACAACTTCTTTGTAAAAAGCCTCACATAACTCAAATTCTTTTGCAAACAAAATGAGGTCAAAACCTCACTTTTTTTCCTTCATTTCTTAATCAAAATCCAAATTAGTGTTAATTTCCAACTTTAACCTTTTTGTAAATAAGTAACCAACCTCATTTGTTTCCTAATCTCAAGCCTTTACGGCCTCTTACCTTTTTTCTTCAAAACCATTTTCAAAACTAAAAATTGAACCAAACTCACAAAAAATATTTTGAAAGAGAACTACATGGAATTTTGATCCCTTAAAAGGGTATGTAGGCAAGAGATTCAAAAATCTCTCCAAGTCCAATAAAATAAAACCGCATCTTCTCCCTCTCATTCTTAAAATCAATTGTTTTTTACAAGTAGCAATAAAAGTAAAGTTTAGACATAAAGCGTAGAAAACGGTTCCTATAGGATACTATAGCCATTGCGGGTGCCTAACACCTTCCCGTAATGGAATCAGCCCCGAACTTAGGATTTCTAAGGTTTTCTCAATTTTACCTTCCCCAAAAAAAAATAGAGACATCAATGATCGAAAGGTTCAAATCCGATTAATGATTTGAAACCCGAAAATCGCGATGACAGTAATCATATAAAGTCAAACAGAGACACATCATGTTCAAAAAGGTGAGTTTATGGTGATTCCATAGAGGAAGGTTTATCTACCTTTATTTCACGAGAATAGAGAACGAAAATTAGAACAAACACAATGAATAAAAAAAATAAATTTGAACATGAGAGAAATGATGAAGAAAAAAATTGTAGTGTGTACTTTTTCTATGAGTATAGGAAATAGAGTTAGTTGTCGATAATTTTATGGGTTTGTTGAAATAGTAAAAGATTTTTTGGTAACTATTTTACCAAAAAATTATACTTAATTAAAAAAATGTCATATCATTTTAAAATGTTTACTAAATATGTATTTTGTCAGCGTAGTATAATACATCAACATTTTTTTCATTGTCACATGCCATCAAAGACCAAAATTGAAGGAATTTAAAATAATAGAGGTTGAATAAAAAATAGCATTAAAGAGAAAGACATCCAAAAACTAAATTTGTAGATAAAAAAAACCACACAAATGGCATCCGAACATTACTAAAATAGTTCATCATAATGCTAAGACTTAGACTACAAAGGGAAACTACATATGGAGCATACACTGAGTTAGATCATCATAATCCTAAATTTATTGTTCAATTCAACATAAAACATCTACAATTTTCTATTTTCAGATCCCGCCAAAGATCACAATTGAATTTTTTTAAAATAATAGAGGTTGAATAAAAAAAATAGCACATCCAAGAAATAAAATTTAAGACATAAATTGACACCACTCTAATTCTCCAAAAAAATCTTAAGATATTATGTATATGATTCTTCTCACTTATATTTTTCTCACCATCTAATCTTGCATCCAATATAGAATATAATCTCACATATGACACATTAACATATCTCTCTCAAGTGTGGGATTCTCCTCATTTGTGATTTAGTGACATAGACATGTAATATCAGATTGGATCACTACATGGTAAAACATGTGGGTTGATGATGGTTTCATGGAAGAAGGTTTATGTTTCGTTCTTACGAGAAAGGAAAGAAAACAAATTATAAATAGAAAGAAGATGAAAAAGATTTTTAAGAAGAAAGAAATGATAAGAAAAATTATACCCATTTAAAAAAACATTACAGGAATGTAAATGTTTAATAAACATGTATTTTGTCAACGCAACGTAACATTTATGCAATTTTCCATTATCACATGCACTAAAGACAAAAAAAAAATAAAGGAATTTAAAATAATAAAGGTTGAATGAAAAAAATTGCGGAAAAGATAGTGATATTCAAAAACTAAATTTTAAGATAAAAATCAAACAAATGATATCCAAAAACTAAAAAAACAGTTCATAATAATGCTGTGACTTCTGGTGGATTCTACATTGAATTTGATCATCACATTAGACTAACAGATACCACAAAAGTGAGATTTACACCACATCTCAACCAAAACCTTAAGGCATTAGGTATATTAGTTCAACGGTTACTCTTAAAGATAATGCGAAACTTAACTCACACTTAACACATTAGCATTTATTCCTTAAGTATGAGATTCTCCGCATTTGTGGTCTACCATCATGAACCAATGCCACTTCCCCACGAAATTGAATCGGGTTATGATATCATCGTCTGACCTTCTAAGAGAATCAACATGGGTGTGGGTCGACGCATTGGATAAAGAGCAACCACACAAATGTAAGAGTTTGTTTAACTTCCACTGTTCTATTCAATGTTAGACCATAATCGACACTTAATAAATCAAAACATATTTCCGCCTCAAGTATGGAGAAATTTTAACCTGTGCTTGACACGGGTCTAGATACTAGTTATACATATTATAACAACACCCCAGAATAGAGGAAAAATTTGGAATTCATGGATGGCCATAAAAAACACAATCAAAAGGAATCTGAAATGAAAAAAAAAATAAAGAATAGAAATCTAAAAGAAAAAAAAAGGAGGAAAGTTCAATCCATACAAAAAATTGAATTTATAAAGAAGACAAATCCATAAAAAAAAGATGAATTTAAGAAATTGAACTTTCAAAATGATTATCGATAATATTCTGGAAGATAGAAGGAATAGAAATTGATCATGGTAAAAAACAAATTTATCGAAAGAATGACTTAATTGATAAAGAAACGAAATGATTATCAAATGATACTGAAACAAAACAAAAAAAAGGAATAGGAACAGAATGATTATCGATATGATAATGATAATGAAAAGAATTGGATCATTTTAAAATCGAAAAAAAAGAATGGAATAGAAACTGATAAAAAAAAAATAGAAGTCCACAACAAGAAGAAGAAGAAAAATGGATTCAATTAAAAAACAAATTGAAATCGATAATTAAAATGGAGAAATTAGAAAAAAGAGGAAGAAGAAGATGATAGGAATGGATAAATGATCGCTTGGAGATGATACGAGAGGCGTAAGAAGATGAGGGTAAAATAAAGATTTGTTTTGAAAACGGGACAGGATAATTTTAACCCAACTCAAACTTAGGATAAAAAATACAAAGAAGTGATAGGATAGGATAAGTAAAAGGAATAATTTATCATATCTCATTGTTGCACCAAACAGAAGATTAAAATATGATATGATATACTAATTATATCCTGACTCGCTATCCTGCACACTAAACGGACCCTGAGGTTTTTTTTCTTCTTAAATGTATATATGAAAATATAAATCTTCCAATGTTTGCTCATGACATGTGGCACCATAAAGTAAATTAAGCATTCTCATGCATTTAACAGTTAATGTTATTTATTTTATTTTTATTTGTGTTTCGTAAATTTATTCTAATTTAATGTGTTGCATTCATGTAATATAAACTACATTTGAACTATTATTTTAATTGATTTTTTTTATTTTCACACACACATATACACAAATTTATTTATATCTAAGTTATTTTGTGATTGAAATTAAAAGTAACAAAACCAAATAAGAGCATCCACAATAGCCACTTATAGGAATTCCTTAAATGGATCACACGTGTACACATAACTTATTTATAATTTTTTTAATAAAAGTATCTATTAAAGACTTAATGACTCAAATGACAATGCACTAGTAAGGACTCCAATGAAAAGTACTTCAATGACAATGCACTAAGGACTCCAATGAAAAGTACTTAAATAGGTCCCACTAACTTTACATCATTAAACAAACAAAAATAATTGATTGCTTCTTTTGCAAGTGGGACCAAATAATACATATTTTATTACTTTCTTTAAACGTATGACCCGTTAGTTGTCAGGAGAGAGAGAGAGAGAGAGAGAGAGAGAGAGAGAGAGAGAGAGAGAGAGAGAGAGAGAGAGAGAGAGAGAGAGAGAGAGAGAGGTGCTTATATAATGACTCGTTACTTTAGGGACTTATTTTTTCTTCCTCCAATGGAGGTCTTTAATGGTGGAGAATGGTCCTTCTTAACTAAGGACCCCCATTGGAGATGCTCTAATACATTTCATTTTATTTTTTATTTTCGTTCTTAAAAATATATTATATGTTGTTTAGAAAAAAAATTATATGTTGTAATAATATTATCAAAAAAACGGTTCAAGCTAAAACGTCACTATAATGGAAAACAATAATGAAAACAAATTATTAATGAGAATTATTTTTTTAATGAAACATTTAGTGAGAAAATATTCACTATTCTATAAGCATTAGTTAATATGCAACTTAATTCTCATCTCCATGCTTTTTACTACAATTGGTTCATAATTGAGTTCACTTTCTCCATTTTGTATGTCAATTTAGTCGAAATGACAAATAAACATTACACACACACTTTATTAAATGACAACACCAAGTTTCAATATCAAATGAGCGATCTCATGTCTTATTTTCTTCGGTAGATCTTATATTCATTTATTGCCTCCAAATTTTAGTGTTTGTTATGATTTTATACTCAATAATTTCTTTAAATAAATGATTTTTCATTCTATAGTTGGCAGAGAAAACTCGACGATAATCAATAACAATAATCTTGATTGACATATTTAATTCATACGTTAAAACAACATATATGTTGTGATGTAAATGATAATTAATTAAAAAAATTAATTGACTATTATAGTTACAAGTCATTCATTTATTTTCACAAAAGAGTATAGAGAAAACTCTTTTTTTTTTCTTTTTCTTTCCAAAAAAATTTAAGATTGCCATGGATCAAACCTTTGAACAAATAATTAAGGAGTTTATATTTGTATATTTATAAATCATTGAAATTCTACGCATTATTATCTCTGAGGATCAACAATGTTTTGAATGAAATTAATTTGGTACAAACTTTTTAAATAAGTGATCACATTGTAATATTTGAAATAAACATTGTAATATTTTAAATGAAGTTTATTTGGTACAAACTTTCTAAACAAGCTATCTTTTTTTTCCTTAAAAAAAAGCTATTTTATGTTCTTTACTTCATGACATTTGATTCCAAAGACCGGGGAGAAATAAAATAGTTCATGTGATTGTTATTAGTTGTTGTGTATGTTTATAGCAACGGATTGTGACTTTCCGGCGTGTATACGTTACAATTCTTTTTTTAGGAGGTACCTCTAAATATGCTCTATTAATCATTGGCTTAAAATTTTTCTTTACTTCATGACATTTGATTCCAAACACCAGGGAGAAATAAAATAGTTTATGTGATTGTTATTAGCTGTAGTGTATGTTTATAGCAAGGGATTATGACTTTCCCGCATGTATACGTTACAATTTTTTTTAGAAAGTACCTCTAAATATGCTCTATTAATCATTGACTTAATATCAGTTTTGGCCCACTAAATATCAGGAAGTTGCGATTATGACCCTTAACAAAATAAAATACAATTCAGCCCCTAAGTGATGTCTCTTTTGCAGTTTTGGCTCCCAGACTAATTTTGACCAAGTCAATGCTGACGTGGACTCCACATATGTAATATTTATATTTTTTTACTTTTTAATTAAAAAAAATATTTTTTTTAAATTTTTTAAGAACAAGGATGCTCAGGAAACTCAAAAGGTACTACACTTAAAAGGCAACATTCCGAACAACTCTTACGTACCCAGTTCATACTAACGAACTACACGCTTGTTGGTATAAGCCCTAGAAGCCAATTGTTTATGTTAAACTTATCTTATGTATCATGACTTTTATTATTGAATAATATATGGCACTCTTTATTATATTTAGATAACATTAATAAAGTCCTTAGAATAGATAGTTCGTGTAATAATATATTAAGTGTGACTTAATCATGAGATTACATTGTCATAAAGAACGCTATTCTTAAATATATCCCTAGTCAAAGCTTTAATATGAATAAAGGATAATAATAAAGCGTCGAGACTATTATGTATGTAGACTGATGACCGCATCTCATGGGTCATAGATATGAGATATTAAGTCTATGCATAGATATAAATATTAGGAGTAATATTTATACTGGATTCACCCACCGTGAGAATACTACATAGTAAGTTATGAAATTGTCATAAGATATTCTCACAATGATAATAGTGTATATCGCTCTTAGACCTGAAACCACTATGTTCTCTAGATGTGAACTTAAGTGTTTTGTTGCCATTTTAACGTTGTCTGTAAAAGGATAACCATAACGTTGGTTGATGGGTACTTGATGAATCATGCTGAGGGGCATGAGTGCCCTAGATGAGATTTGTCCCTCCTCATAAACAGGAGATATATCTTTAGATCTCTTGATGAAATATGACTATAAAACTGCATGGCCATGCCGAACTAAGTCAATATAAGATATTGGACTTATTCGTTGTTTAGTATATTTTGGAATCAAGAAATATAAACATTGATCTATACAAGGGTGACAATATCTATGCCTTGGGATCAATGAAGATATCGAGACAAAGAAGTAAGTGTACACATGAGTATTATCATGGAAAGGTTTCGTCAGATCACTTGACATTCTTGTCACTTGGGTAGCAATGATGTGTTGCTAGATAACGCTCATTGTTTATAGTATTAAATATTAGATTTAATATTATTGCCAATGTGACTAGAACCTATAGGGTCACACACAAAGAATAGTCAAAAGAGAAATATATAAGTATGACTTATATAAGGGGTGCGTTTAGTAAATAACGCTAATTAGTTAGCAAAATTACTAAACTCGTTGTTGGGCTTACTTAAGCCCAATAGTGACTTCTAACTTGCAGAGCACACTAGAAGTTCTATAAATAGAACCCTAGTGCTGAAGCTTTTGGTTACGAGTTTTGGAGCAACCTTTCTTCTCTGCACTTCTGATTCCTTGGCTAGCACCGAGTCTTGGAGGAGCACTGTTCGTGTGGACTTGCTAGAGGCTTTGCTGCTTGCTGCTTGCTTTGTTGTGATCGTGATTCCAGTTCCAGTAATCAGTTTCCAGACTCCATACTTTTGAGGTAACGATCAAATCACTGATTCATGTTTGAAATTCGTAATGATTCAAGGAAAGAAAATCGAAATTTTATCCGCTGCTTTATTCTGTTTGAATTCGATTTTCCTTCAACGCTCTATCTAAACGAGCACTTACAACTGAGTAAGAAATTCGTGCCACTCTGAATCCAAAACTAATCTAAAGGATCAATGAAATCTAAATACAAACAGATTCATTGACTCCTTAGTATGTTCGCTCACAAATGTGACATCACTGCTCGACATTGTTAGGTAGAACCCCATCTATGCGTTCAGAACACAACTCCGAACACACATTCAGATAAACGATCTCTTGGATGTGGAAAACTTCTAACAAAATACCCCGCGTAAAAGTTAGCAATCGCAAAATAACGCGCAAGTATTCCATTTTAAACGATCAAAACAATACTTGGGGGAGGAAGACACACCTTTAATTCAAAACAACGAGTTAAAGTTTCTCAACAATTATGGCGGGAGCAATCATCGCTGAAACCCCAGTCATCACTTTACAATGGTAAAGCAAAGACTGTCGGGGGGTAGGCCCTCACCACTGCCATATCAAACCTGCTTTTGATTAATTGCTTGGATTGCTTACAAAGAAAATCCTATAAGCATACATCAAAATCATGCAACGATGCGAGAAAATAGGTCGTTATTCTTAAAACATACAAGGACAAAGATCGCTAAAAAACACTTAGGATTTAAAACAAATTCTATCGCAAAAGCCTCATGCAACGAGCACTCGGTTCGCACATCATACTTGGGAAAAAAAAACATACATTTTCAGGCAACGAGCAAATAAAACGGCAAACTAAAAAATAAATTACAAAATTTTGGGTGCTAACCACGAAGGACGCACAATGTCATTGAGACTTGAATGTTCTTGTCATCAGTTCTCACCTTCTTCACATTACCTGGTTGATTATAGATGTTGAACCTGATGTTCTGACCATCTGCCCTGGTCTTCTGTCAACTTATTTCAAGATCCTCTTAAATTGTCTTCCAAGTAGCACAATAGCTTATAACAAGCTTTCATCATCCTCGTGATTTCCTTGTGTCTCTTCATCAACATTTAAAACAAAAGCAATTCCTTTTCCTTTCTTATCAGTCTTGTCATTGATAGTTATTTCAAAGTTCTGAAGTGATCCTATCAACTCATCCACCTTCAAACTTGAGATGTCTTGGGCTTCTTCAATAGCGGTTACTTTCATATCAAATCTCTTAGGTAGAGATCTAAGAATTTTTCTAACAAGCTTTTCATCAAAAATCTTCTCTCCAAGTGAGTCAAATTAATTAACAATATTAAGAATGTTCAAGTGATAATTATGTATGCTTTCATCCTCTATCGTTATTAGATTTTCAAATTTTGTAGTAAGAAGTTGACGTCTTGTCTACCCCATTGAACAATGCATTCAATGCTTTGTAGTTTCTAAGAGCTAATTCATCTTCAGCAGTGGACCACTCTTCTTCTAATTTCAAAACAGCTGTCTTGTTTCCATCTTTGTCAAGAACCACATGATGTTCCCAACCTCTCTTCACTGCTTTCCAGGTCCTGCTATCTATGGATTTGAGGAAAGCACTCATACGTGATTTCCAATAGTCATAGTTGGAACCATCCACCAGAGGTGGTCTGGGCACAAATCCCCTTCCTTGTCCATAATGCTAGAAAGAATCTTCCTTGGAGCTAACCCTAAAACAGGCAGGGTGCCTGCTTTAATGCCAATTGAAATTATAGCACGTTAGTTTTAATATGTTTTATGCGATATTCCAACATTAGACACACAAATATGGATGTTGAGTTTAATGTTTAAACATCGTGCTATCCAAAACAAACAGAAGTACGAAAAAGTAAAAGACAAGAAAGTAAAATGCACAGGAGAATTGTTAACCCAACTTAGTGACAAACTCACCTACTATGGGGGCTACCAAGCCAGGAAGGAAATTCACTAGTGTAGTCCTTATTTTAAGTTCTCAGCAAACTCCAAGTTTACAACTCTATACCTAGGAGTTACCCATATTGACTTTAACCTAGGAACTCCTAGATCTGAGATCTCATCTCACTTCCACTCAATCAATCACAACCCATGTGATTATCAAATTACAACTCAATAAGATGAAGTTACCTTCAAGCACAAACCACCTTCGTGCTTCAAAGCTTAGGAGTGGTACACAACTTACAACTCAATAAAACAGTTTTATACTTGCATTAAAGTGATACAAGAAGGACTCACAATTAACAATGTCTCAAAACCCTAAAAACTTTATTTCTTCAATGACGGCTTGAATGAATAATTAGGTCTTGCGTCCTTGCTTATATACAAAGCAGATCATTCAAAACAAAGTAGAATTGTAACGTCTCTTTCCCACGTTCCTACGAATATCTCACCGACGGTTACATTTCTCCCGATTTCTTAACCGCCGGACACGCATGTGCCATTACAACGGCTCTGCATTCACCCACCTCTATAAATAGGAGGCTCCTTGCAGCCTTCAAGGTAGAATCTCTTTCACCTCTCAACCCCAATTATGAACCTCAACTGACTTGTGCGTCAGAGTGTCTGCATGTACACCCCCCCCCCCCCCCCCCGCGCCGTTCCAACACACAACTGATATATTTCCACCACAGTCAACCACCACATTGAAGAAGCGCTGACAACCACCTTCTGATCAGGTACGATCAGTTAGGGACCTAACAGTAAATAGGTGTATAATGGAGGATTAATTTCGAACAAAAGAGATAATTGTATTACATTTAGGGATATTATTTTTGGTTCAGGGACCAAAGTGACCACTTTCTACTTTCACTTTAGTTCTTGTGACACCTCATATGTCATGTCATCGTAAAACACATGCCACATCATCACTTAATATAATTATTTAACGCTAGGGACTAAAGTGATAACGGAAGTGCAGAGTTTCACTGTTAGAGACTTCTTTGTATTTAATCCTGAGTCAGAGACCTTTGTGACAGCGAGGTGCAGAGTGAATTAAAGTGACCATTATATAATGAATTCTGTTCTTTATCCAACAAATTTTGCTCGTTCCCAACTGAAATTTCCATAATACCCCTGCGTGAGTTAACTCACATAAAATTAACAGTAGCGTGAGTTAACTCACACAGGAGCATTTTAGTCTTTTCATTTTGGAGTGAGCAATTTATGTTGTGTAAAAAACATAATTATTCTTATATAAATAGGACTTAGTAGTGTATCGTCAACTAAGCCCTAACAAAACCATTTTATATTCTCTTCCTCCCTTCGCGCAATCCAAACATGATTTGGATTATATTTTTTTCTTTGTTATATTGTTGGTGTCATTGAAATAAAGGTCTTGTTAACAAGTGTCGTAAGGACATTGTTTAAGGAACTAACTTAAGAAAATTATGTGTTGAAAATACAAGTCAAACACTTGTTAAAATTAAAACCATACAATTTTCAATACAAAAGTTGCTAATTTTATATGCTTAAACAATACTCTAAGAACATTTGTCAACATTTTCCTTGAAATGATTAGTTTAGTTCTAATCCAAATCAAATTTATTTTATTTAAATAAAAAAAAAAAAGCGCAATTAAAAAAACTGTAAAAACGGTTCGTTAGTATTATAGATAGACTTGTAGCGTAAAACCCTAACAAAACTCTTAACCATTTTCTTCCTCTTTGACCATTCTCTTCCTCCCTTCCCGCAAGCTGAACACCACCACCATGGATCCTCGAGAGATTCGAAGCGTGAAGTGGCCTCACAATGGCCGGGGAGAACTGAATGAATTTGATGCTGCCCGGCATAGAAATTTGGGTCGGGTTCTTGACGGCGCTGCCGTTGTTGTTTCTCATCGTATTCCCAGGCGTCGACTCTTAACGACAGAGGAAAGCGAAGAAATCTTGGGTTTTGGTGCTAATAATCACGGTGCTCCTCCCCCTCCCCCTCCCCCTCACGCACCCGGTAATCCCCCCCCTCCACCTCCCCCTCACGCACCCGGTAATCCCCCCCCTCCCGCAGCCGCCGGCAACTCCGGCAACGCGGAAGGCTCCGGATGAGAGTTCTATCTCTAATTTATAACAGTCACCAACGTGTGACTGACTCTAAGTTATCGAAAGGTTTTTCTTGGGAATCGAATCTTGAATTTTCGCGGGAAAATCAATCAATGGAAGAAGAAAGCTCCGAATTCTTCGACATCAAGCTTTCTTTTCCCGCGAAGAAGCTCTGTCTCCGCCGCAGAGGTGACACATGGGTGATTTCTGTTATGGTGATAATCCAACTAGGGTTCTTCATCGCCACGATGCTTGTCAACGATTGCTTCACCAACTCTCACGATGACTGCACTTTTCCATCTCTTGGAAGATTGTCGTTTCAGTCTCTCGCTCCATGTCAAAGTGAGTGTTCAAATTTCGTTCTATCTTTCTAATTTGAGTTTCTAATTTAGGTTTGATTACTGAAATTGAACTGTGTTTAATGTCTAATTTAGATTTTGAAGTGATTAATTAAAGTGAAATAGAACTGTATTTGATGTTTAATTTAGGTTTAAAGCAATTGATTAGAGTTAAATTGAACTACATTTTAGGGTTAATTTAGGGTTTGAAAGGAATTTTATAATGTAACGATCAATTAAGTGTTGTTGTTGTTGGTGTAGGTTGGTTGAAATGGGAGCTCTTGAAAAGAACTTTTTGACGGAACGTCATCAAAGTTGGAGACTTTTCACATTTCCATTGTTGCACGCTGGACTTTTCCATCTTGTGATCAATCTCTGCAGTGTCATCTATGTTGGAGTTCGCCTTGAGCAGGAGTTTGGGCAATGTAAATTTCTTTTCTAATTCATTTGGATTTTGTTTCTATGTTTTCCGCACTAACACGAACACCGGACACAACACATAGATACCAAAGTGAAAGTGATTGAATGTGTCCATATGTGTCAATGTAATGTGTTAGACACCGGATACACATTTAATCGGTCGGTGCTACATAAGTCCAATTGATTTAAATGATGCAAAGCTATGTAGTACTGACATTGCATATTGAAGGCGTGTTTGGTGTCCGATACGAGACTGACACATGTGGAGACATTCAAATGATTTGTTTTCTCAAAATATTATTGGTGTCGATGTCTTAGAGTTGTGTCCACTATTCTCTGCTTTATAGATGCAAATTGAAAAAAATTGCATATTGAAATGCTTGTTCAAATTCATGACGTTTTGTTTTTAATTTGCAGTAAGGATTGGTATAATCTATACACTATCTGCTTTTGTGGGTGCCTTAATGGCTTCTCTTTTTCTTCAAAACATCCCTGCTGTTGGTTCTTCTGGTGCTCTATTTGGATTACTAGGAGCATTGCTATCAGAACTTGTTTGGAACTGGAAATATCATACCAAAAAGGTGCTTCTTAGTTTTTCACCTCATGGCTGTTTCTCACTGTTCTGCATAATTGATTTTTGATCAATTTTTCTTTGGTTGAATGCAGATTTCAGAAGTAGCATCATTCGTCTTTATCTTTGTGTGCAACTTCCTCCTCGGTTTTCTGCCTTATGTAGACAGTTTTTCAAGCATTGGAGGTTTTATATCAGGTTTCCTCCTTGGAACTGTTCTTCTATTCGCCTGTTTTATATCAGGATTCCGATTGTGAGAGGTTCAGCTCTGTATGCCTTGCAAGGGACTAATGAAGAACTGCGAAAGAAAGCTATATTGAGACTAACGGATGCTGTGGATGGATACATTTCTGATCAACAGCTTGACAGACCTTTTTTAATGCCAATAGAAGAGATTTTCTATATTCAGGTAAGTAGAAATATCATACATTGAACAAAATTATTTTCTCTGTTCTGTATTTACTCCTCCACATATGTTGTCAACTTGCTAATGTTCCTTCCACTATCCTTGGTTTATGTGAAGAGTCTGGGAACTTTTGCCACTGGTCGTGTTCAACAGGGTACTATCAAAGCTGGTGAAGAGGTTGAAATACTAGGACTGACACAGGTAAATAGAAAATTAAATGTCTTATAGTTTTTTGCTTTATGGTTTATGTTTTTGTATTTATCAGTCTTTTGTGTGCAGGGTGAACCTTTGAAGACTTCTGTAACTGGTGTGGAAATGTTTAAAAAAATTATGGATAGAGGAGAAGTGAGTAAAATCATATAGCCCTCACTATCGTCTACCTTTTATTTCCTCGCGATTTGGACTAGTGGATAATTGAATATTATGTGTCCATTTTTAGGCTGGTGAAATGCAGAACTTTTTCTAGGAGGTCTTGGGCGTGGTGATTTGCAGAGCGGAATGGTGAGTGAAACCGATTCTGATTCAAAATGCAATTTACCATTTCATTTTATGAAAATGAACCAATTTTTCCTTAGGTTATCGCCAAGCCTGGTACATTGAAAACATATAAGAAGTTTGAAGCACAAATATTTGATGTCCTCTCTAAATTTTACCTGGGGACTGCAGACATTACCGGAAAGGTACAGTTACCTGATGAAGTCAAGACGGTTATGCCTGGTGATATTGTGACTGCAATTTTTGAGCTGATGTTGCCTTTTCCTCTTGAACATGGTAAGCATAATCTATGATGGATCACAGAATATAGTTTTTTCATATCATCTTTTGCTTACTTAGAATACTTACCGAATAAGATCTACATTATCAATCGGATTAAAATTGATGCATATAAGAAAGTTGGAACTGTCTTTGCATTGTGTTTGTTTTCTTAGTTATTATTTATTTTGATGTCATATGTCCAACATTTTTTGTGTGCCCACAATCCACAGTATAATCTTACAACAATCATTTAATCATCAACAGGACAAATATTTTCTCTGAGTGAAGGAGGTCGGGCAGTTGGTGCAGGAGTTGTCTCCAAAGTCCTTTCCTAGAATGTTGATTTGGAGTCCACAAAGTTTTTGTCCAGTAATTTGTAATTAAGTCGCAAATAGGGATTGAGAGTAATGAGACCAGCATGCAGAGAGGAATCTATGATTCGACTATTTTTGACACTTGATGTGTTGGTTCCGTTTGAATATGTTTGTTTTATCTGTCTGAGAATTGTAATAGTAGATTTAGATATTTGGATGGTGGTTAAATTCTCTTAGGTTCGGTTAATAATGAATTGGTCTCGTAGTGTTTGGTTTTAACTCATTCACTTCGAAGATGATAATGAATGGCCATGGTATTAATATGTCTCTCTTTTTGAACTCATTCGAGTTGGTAGTGTTTGAGAGTTAGGTCTCCGGCTCGATTTTCGTCGGTGTGGACAAATTTAACTTCTTAACAAGAAATAAATTGTATTGACAATCAAGCTCTCATCACTAAAGTGACACTTCTTAAACTTATTCTTTCACTCATCTCTTCTATTTTGACGAGACAAAAATATTATACCACATATTTTTACTCTAACAACAAATTTGTAATCAAACAAAAATCATTAATTAATTAGGAAATTCAGTTATATTTCATTTCATGATGAGAAATTTTTTATTTAAATAATGTAATAATTGTATAATTTTATTAATTTAATAACGGATGTGGATTTTTGCCAACTCGAGTATTTAAAATACGTTTACCAAATCTTCTTCAAAAAATAATTTTACCAAATCTATTCTATTTAGTTGCATCTTCATGTGCATCTATTATTTTACGGATACTTTAAATATAGTTTATTTTATTTTATTCATGTGTACCTGTACCGACTAAGATATCCGCCCCTTACCAGTTGATAGTAAATTTTATTTCCTGATACCATCTATATAGAATTTCAGTCATCCTTAATTATATGTATGGATGAATACACTAGTTTACCTTTATAGTCTCCTCTTTGTTATTTTTCCTAGACCTATACCTATACCTATAAAAGTTCCTTTAATTGTTTAGTTTTTTTTCCTTTAAGTTTTAACCCCTTCAATAAAAAAAATCAACAGTATGTAACTTTTTTTTAGGGATATTACGTAATTAACTCATGGAAAATATTTCTTTTTTTTACAAATCATGGAAAATAAGTAAAAAATATTGGGCTTTAATGGACAAATTTGCTCAAGCCCAAAAGAATCGTCTTCTTTTAGAAAATTGTTTTTTTGACAATGAATACTTCCTATTGACACAAATAAATGATCAAAATACCCCCAGCAATAGTTAACTACCTCTGACATATGCGCCGACAGTTAACTGCCGCTGGCTCCTCCTGCGGTTGTTAACTGCCGTTGGGCTCCTCCTGTATTGACTCCTTTGGTCCAACACAATTGTATCAAATACACGAGAACTCTGAGTGTGTTTGGATGGGGGAATGTTTTGAGGGAATGTAATGTTTTGAGGGAATTCAAATACTTTGAGATGAATTCCATTGTTTGGATAATAATTTGAAGAATTTTCAAAATGATGGAAATTTATGAAGTATTTTGTTCAAGTTAAATTTAGAGAATTTCAAATGACACCTAAAAGGCAAGAATTTCAAATTCCTTCATTGTTATAAATTTTCAAAATTTGCATTTTGGTCCTTAAATTTTCCCAAAATTTCAATTTGACCCCAATAAAATTCCAAAAAAGTTGCAAATTGGCCCCTCAAATTTTTCAAAAATTATAATTTGACCCCTCAATTTTTTTGAAATTTACAAATTTGACCCCAAGTTTTAATTTTTAAATTTGGCCCAAAAAATTATAATTTGTAAAAGTTGCCCAAAAATAATTACTATAATTTTTTTTATTACTCTATCCAAACAAAACTATTGAGAAATGAAAGTAATTTAATTGAATCATTTAAATTGCTTAGAATTCTAAATTCTTTAAAATTTGTCAATTACCTCATCCAAACACACTCAATTGTTTCTTAGAATTTGAAAAATCCATAATCTCGTTGGATGTCCCCATTTCCTTCATTTCATCAAATTCTCTTTCAAGCATTTTTTTTTTCGCCTTCTGAATATCTTCCTTGCTTTTACATGCAACCAACATACATACTTATCTGACTTGCATCTATTGAAGCCATGCTTTATCATGAAATTAAATTGTCAAACCTTCTGTACCGTTGCCAAAGATATTGTTCAAGCATACCTTGCCTTCATCAAATGCAATGAACCCTTCAGACCTAGTCATAAAAAGTAGTTCCTCCAGCATCCCATGGAGAAATGTTGTTCTAACATCCAACTGTTCCAACTCCAAGTTTTCTTGAGAAACCAAGGACAAAAGCACATCCTTATTAAGGTATGCTTTATCACATGTGAGAATACCTCATGCTAATCAAAGCCCTCATGATTTTGATGGGCTAGTCGATACAAAGCTTTGCTCTGACTTTAAACAGGGTCATGCAAGTTGACGATGAGATTGAACCCCTTAGATTAGTTGGTGTTTGAGTCGGATTCCGAGTTTTAAAAAAAAAAATCAAAGTCCTCGTGTTGAGTGAACCCCCCATGAACTCATTCTAACCTTGAACATTGTTTCTTTGAAAACCTAGAATTTCCTCTTTTAATTTGAATTGCTATCTACAACTCACAAGTATTTTTCCCATTGATTTTCTACTGACACCCATGTATTGTTCTTGTGTAGAGAGTGTAACTCATCATTCATGGCGACAATCAAGTTTTGAGCTTCCTTGTTGTTGATAGCTTCAGTATAATCACTTGGAAATTGTTTCACAAAACATGTGAAGCGATAGACTTGCAAATCATCATCCTCATCATCATGTTCTTCAATATTTGTCACATGTATTGCTTCAGATATTCTATTTTGATTTAGAAGATAAATTTCATCCTATAATCGTACAATGCATCCACCTCTGACTGAACCTTGGCATTATCCTTTTGCTTGGTTTGATTCTAAACAGAATCATTACCAAAGCAGTACATTTCAACTTCTCTGAACTTTATGTATCTATTACTCCCTCAATACATGACACAATATTCATTATTGACTTAAGAAACTTTAACCATATTTTTCTACTAACTCACAAAGATAAATAATATCATGTAAGATGTTGTTGGATTCGTCTCGATGAATATTTTTAAAATATTAAATTTTCATAATTTTTTTTAATAGATAATTGAAGATATCAAACATAAAAAAAAATGTATTGGTACATGTGTCGGAGTCAACTAGATCATCTAATATAAGACGAAAGCAGTAATTAATAAAGACTCTTGATCTTGATACATGTATCCCTTGACACCTTAAGGATATCCCAAAAGCTCTTAAATTAATTTTAAAATTTGGTCAATGACAAGACCATTTTTCTTTAGGGTATGCATATCAAGGGCAGAAGATGGACCTCTATTTATCAAATATGCAATAACGGCAACAACCTCTGCCCACTAATGTCTTGTTACACTTGAATTTGACATCAAGCACCTAACCTTTTTCCATAACAGTTCCATTCATTCTCTTAGTAAGTCCATTTTGTTGCGGCGTTCAACTAATAGTTTTTTGCATAGCAAATCCTTTATCTTTAAAAATTGATTGAACTCATCAAAACAAAATTCAAGTCCCTTACCAATTCTTAATTTCTGTATTTTTCTTCTATGTTAATTTTCAACTAGAGTACATCGCTCTTTAAATTTCGCAACTGCTTCAATCTTTTGCCTAAATATAAAAACTCATACCTTTCATGAGAAATCATCAATTAGTGACAAAAGTATTGAGCTCCATCGTGTGATTGGACTCTTGTTGGCCCCCAAAAGATCACTATGGGCATAATCCAAACTTCTTATGGGACGATTAACAACAATGTTGTACTTCAGCCTCTTAGCCTTCCCAAGTATGCAATATTCTTACAAGAGAAATGCTAACAACACACATTTTAACACATATTTTTTAACACGCTTTTTTTTATGGTTAAAATTCACATGAGACCCATCGAATTGATATGAGACCCACATGATTTGGTAGGACCCATGTAAATTTTAATCAATCAAAAAAAGTATGTTGAAAAGTGTGTGTTAGAATGTGTGTTGTTAGCATTCCTCTTCTTACAATTTGACATTAAGCACCTAACCTTTTCCATAGCAGTTCTATCCAAGCTTCTTACGAGCATAATCAAAGTCAAACATTTATGAGTGTCATTTCTAACGGATCATCCATCACTTCCAACGGCTCCTATTCGGTGCATACAAAAACTCATTCACAACAATGCAAGTTGCATGCAATCTTCCTACTACAAATACATTTCAATCTTGCTCTCTTATTGACTTGAGTGTCAGAGTAATTGCAGATACCGTCCCCTAACCTCCATTTTGATGGACGTTGTTCAAGCTCGGCAAATCGATTTCAATCACATAAGATCAAACATCAACTATTTTTTTTGGGTGGATGAGATCATTGCTAGAGAGATTGTCGACTCGTGAAGCTAGGCTAAAATTATGTTATTCAAGTTGATTGTAACTTAGATTATGCAATGTACTTTAGATATAACGCCGTTGTCTTTGCGATTTTGTACATAAGGTATGGTTGAAAATGTTCAAATGGATGAATGTTGAAGAATTTCATGAAACTTGGTATGTTTCACCCTCAAGTACGCCACACAATGTTATGAAATATTGTCCTTTGGGTGGAAACCTCTTACGGTTTTGTCCTTTATATAAAACTTGTCTCATTGGGTTGTATATAAACTACCATTAACCTCAATTTTCAAGCAACATGAGACTTTAAAGTGTACTAGAAGAGTTGCATCCCAATTGAGGCTAAGGGAGAGCGCTCCCTAGTGAAGTCGTCAATGTTCTGTTCCACCCTCAAGTACGCTACATTGAGTTCTGAGGTATTGTCCGCTTTGGGTCTAATTAATCATTTATAAAAGAAACCTCTCGGAGTGAGGAGTGCAAATGTTGTATATAAACTAACCTTAACCTCAATTCACAAGCAATATGAGACTTTAAGGTGTACCACAACAAAATTAATTTTGGCTCCACTTCTTACAATTTAGCATGCATCTTAAAGCAAATAAGGTTAAAAAGGGTGAAAAACGATAATTTTTAACGGGCAAATGGGAGATGTTTCTAAAGTTGAAAAACATTCTTGTTCTTTTTAAAGTGCAAGTGGGAGATGTTTCTAAAGTTGTTCATAGCATCAACAAAAAATCTGGCCTAGCATTTCTTGTTGGTGTAATAACCCTTTAGCTTTATGTTTAGTGGTTGACTCTCTTTTTGTTTTTTCAAGAAAGTGGTTGACTCTCTTTTAGTGTATGAGTATTGATTACCCTTGCATCTTTTGCCCCGGTAGTTTTTTCGGTTTATCGATTTTGATCCTCTTTATTTTGAGCAATTTGAACCTCTCACGTTTACACCTCCTACTTCAATCTTCTAAAACTGTGCTATAAAACCAGCATATATAGAAGTAAAAACTAAACTAAAATATATTTTATAAAATTAATTTCATGTGATAATTTTTACAAACCAAAACGCACACACAATCAGACATCAGTTGTCAACAAAATTTGAGATCTTTCAACGATCAAAAAGCTACCATAAGTGGAACTTAACATGAGACATTAATTAAACCAATGTTTAATAATTGTTTCCATTTTTAGAGGGTCAGTAAATAAAAAACAATTAGAAAGGCACATGGCATGAATAATTGATTGTTTAGCTAGTATAGATTACCACTTAATTAATCAGCATCCTATAAATCAGAATCTGAAGAAGAACAAGTCCAAAGGGAAGCAGAAAGCAAACGTCTTGATTTCCAATCCAACACCAACTTATTACTACCCACACCCACCTCTTCAACCCTATACCCATCATTAAAAAGCCCTAACAACAGCTTTGCTTGACAATGATTTGCAAAGCTCACCGGAACTCCCTTAAACCCTACCTCACGTAACCACTCCCCCCACGACCTTCTCTCTTCTTCACCACCCGTTCTATATATCCGGCCCAACGAGCCTGCAATCCTAGGCCCAAAAAATACCCTCTCCACCAAAGCCCGGGCCCGGTTCTGCATCGGAAAACCAGCCTCCAATGAATCAAAAACGGCTGAATAATGATGAAGTGAGTCCATGAACCTTTCCACAAATCCACCAACTACCGAACCAAGTTCTTCTTCCACCAACGTCACAAGCTTTGGATTCAACGTCTTTGCTCCGTTTAAAAACGAAGCAACTGATTCCGGTGCACGGTAACTAAGGTGAGGTAAATTCAGCATGCAGTTGAAAACCAAAGCCTCTCCACGTACAAGCTTTAATGCAGAAGGACGGAAAGTTTCATCGGAGTCTAACCTGCAGTGGTGGAAAGAAAATGGTTGCCCGAGGGAAGCGGCGAAGGAGGTTAATCGCCTGCCAGTTTCTTGTACCGTGGCGATTGACCTCCTTCCCGTTCCAGTACGGGATAATGCTGTTATTCGGAGATGTGGACTGTTGTTGTTGGAAGCTAGTGATTGGATTAATGAGGCCCATTGGACCCCTTCCATGATGTCGTAGTCGATAACATGGACACGGCGTTCGTGGGCCACGGCTTCGATGATGGCTTGATTGGCTGTGAAGTGGCCAAATTTGACGTAAGGTGACATGTCTTGAAGTAGTTGGAAAGCAGCAAGTGTGTCGTTTTGGTTGTCGTGGGGACCATTTGTGGTGAGGTAATGTTTGTTGTTGTTGTGGTGGTGGTTGTGCGCACCCCCAGCCCCTTCTAGTAGTCCATGAAGGGCTTCGGTGAAATGAGCGGCGAGTCTCTCCATGTTGGATCCGTTAGCATGTTGTGAGACTAATTCCTTGAGCCGGATCAATATCACTCTAGCTAAGTCACGGTTTTTGGTTGAACCGGTTAAGGCTTCCGCGCCAGCCATCAATAGGTGCACTAGTTTGAGCCCTTTTGAATCATCACCAACTTCTTGTGTTTTTTCTGTAGTTGTTGTTGTGGTTGTTGTTTCCATTTCTTCTTCTTCCTCATCCGTGGTTGTGGTGGTGGTGGTTGTGGTGATGGATGGACTGAGCTGGTCGAGGACAGTAGTTCTGTCCTCGATGATAGTGTCCATGAGGTGGTGAAAGTCATCTGGGGCACCTGTAAAGGTGTCCCAGTTGACGATGGGGGACCAATGGTTCCAGGTGCAACCATAATCGTCGTCGGAAGTAGGGGTGTTGGTGAGGGAGCTGTGTCCAGAGAAGCGGAGGTCATTGATGGCATCCATGTCCATCATGTCCATGGTATTATTGAGTTGACTAAGGTGTTTGAGAGAAAGAGATCAGCAAAATATAATATATAGTTAGGTTTGTGTATATTATTATTGAGTTGTGTTTTGTTGTGTGGTGAGGGAGAATGAACGGTATGGGAAGAGGTTTATAAAGGGGTTGAGAGGTGATGGAGAGAGAGAAGAAGGATTCAGAGGATGAGACAGTGGAAGTCCAAAAACTGATTGGTGAGTTATGAGAATATTGTTATGTGCGCTGTTGTCACTAACAACATGACCTCCTACCTGATGTGAATGCAAATTGTTTTTAAATATTTTTTGAAATAAATAACTTATAAAAGAGTATATTCGTAAATAATTATGACTGCCGTTTTTTATTTATACTCCAACTTTGTCTTGCTCTTGAATTTTTTTAATTTTATAGATTAGCATAGTCACTATACCTATGTAATTTTTTTCAATTGCTCATAACCCCTTGAGTTTATGCATAACCTTTTACAAGCCTGAAGTTTCCATCTATCTCACACAGCTCATAGTTTGGTTTGATGTTTATCCATTTGACTTCTAAAATAATCATGTCTGTATATTTGGAGTTGTTAATTAATATTGTTTTTATTATAAAAGTCTCATCACATAATGGAGCTAATAATCAAGGTGAGTCAGGGACAAGTTGAGTGTTATATTATACCCAACCTTAACTCGTTTTAAATGTTGATCAGATCAATTCTTTATGCTCTAATATGATTTAGATCGGAACAAATTTCATGGTTAATTTGCAAATGAGATTAGCACATAACAAGTCCTTAAATTGAGTTGTATTTCTTGAGTTTGGATACTCCAAAGTTAAGTGTAAAGTGAGAAAATTAAGGCTTGTTATTATAACAAAGTCATGATTTGTAATGATGTATCTACAATATCTATTTATTTATTTTAGATTAACTATTAATATTATCCACTTTACACTTTAAGGCGAGCCTCTCATTTTAGAGGAGTTGGATCTGTATTTTTTTCACCTATATGATTGATGGCTAGATGGTTTTAGCGATAAATGTTATTTTTGATTTTTGTTTCTAATATGTAATTCTTAATTAAATACTTTTGAGCATTTGAAAAATTGAAAGTTACGTTATTGAAGCATTTGTGATTGATGTTGAATCAAGTAAAGAGATTGTTAAGTAGATTGCCACTGTTGTTGCCGCCAAGTTGTGAAGAATTTTCTTCTCACTTGGTGCAAGTTGAACCGGTAAAAGGATCAACATTGTTCCCTCCCTAACTAAAAAAGGCGGAGGAAGATGAATCATGATCGCAAATAGTCCTCATCTTTGAAGTGGCTTCTCTCTTGTTTCAAGTTATCAAAATGTTCAGAACGATGAAAAATAACATGAAATGATTCTCACAGACGGTGTCAATAATTTGAAGTGGAGTTGAAGACGACAACTTGAGTTGGTTAGAAATAGTTTAAGATGACGTTACTAATCCATGAGAGAGTTGTGTACCTGCAAGAACTCCAACAATCAAGTCAGTGAAACTTTTAAGAGAGTCTAGAGGTTTAATCACAGCTGAGAATCTACCTACACCAGAGGTCATTGACCTAATTTATAGGTGACATGTATGAAAAGCTTTTCTATGACGGTTTCTGCATTACCTGGATCCTAGTGATATTCATAAATCACCATGAGAGGATCATTGATTCTATTAAACACGATGTAGTTCATTTGATTGGATCATAAATCTTTTATCGATTACGCCTTTACCCATTCAAAATAAGAACTAAACTTAAGAAAGAGGTATTTTGTAGAGATCAAGATCATATCTAACTCAATAACTAATTATATGAGCTGATAATTATGCAATTATCATTAGAATGGGGAATGATGGCGATGCATTGTTTATTATGTCCTAACCGTTTTATTATTAGAGGAAAATAGACCATAACATTTTGTAGTTCAGTTGGAAAATAAATTAAGTATGACTAAGGATTTTTTTACTCAAAGGTTATTGAACTTAGATACTTTTGATCAATTTAAGTTTAATAAAAATTTATTAACCATTTGAGTTGAACCACTTAATTTATAAAGTACATATTTTGATGGAATGGTATAATATTCTAAATAAGAGGT
This sequence comes from Medicago lupulina, assembly GCA_958299785.1. Classification (NCBI taxonomy): domain Eukaryota; kingdom Viridiplantae; phylum Streptophyta; class Magnoliopsida; order Fabales; family Fabaceae; genus Medicago; species Medicago lupulina. The sequence goes on along the minus strand of OY283144.1, from coordinate 20,226,096 downwards.
GATTATATATACGGTTAAAAAAAGGTGACTGTGTATACTTTAAATTAATTTAAATAAAATTTAATTAGAATATTTCTTGGATTAGGGATTAGCTAATCAAAAGGAGCAAAACATACACAACAGTGTAAAATAAAATGGCAAAAGTGCAATGCAACCAAGATAAAGGGAAGGGAGAGATAAAAATATCTTGCAATGCAATGTATTGGAGTTGGAGGAGTGTTGAAATTATTTTATTAATTACGATGATGTCCTCACACAACATATAGAAAACATCAAAATGAAAGCTATGTTTAGTTTAAAAGTTTAATTTTAACCACATACGATACATTACGAACAAGAGATACAAGAACTTCACTATCTCTATATCAAACGAAAATGTTAAAATAGGTTTGTCGTGCATATCCTACTGCCCTTAACTATATTGTAACCGTCCGTATAGTACTAGGCACCATCTCATTGGCTGAGATTCTCTTGATTCCACGTCATCACTCGGGAATGTTTGCTCTTACGCCATTGGTCAACGTTTCCAAGGTAATTCCATTTGGAAGTTCAAGGTTTGTATTTGAGGAACAGGTGTGGTAATAAAAAAAAAAACAGATTCCCTTTCCGAAATTTCAACTATTAGAACAAAATATTGTTTACTACTTATAGCATTTTTAAACTCTTGTACCAGAATATATGTGAAAGATATTACTTTTAGAATATTGTTCAAGGTATGGTTATAACCTGGACAGTGGTATTTATACTTAAGTTGTAACACTATAGATTTTATTCCAATTCACAATTAATAAGACAGAACTTCATAATCAAACACCGTGTTTTATTGTTTACACTTAACTTCATATTGAATAATTTTGTTCTTCGTTTTAAAGACTCTAAGCATGATAGTTTTCTACTGCTAAAGGAGGAGAAACATGTATATCCTTTTTTATTCCTTTTTCGTTATCTGCCACGACTCCACCCATCTTTTCGACCACTATCACCCCCATGTTTATAGACACCCCACCCTATCGTGTTGGTGGTGGGTCTTTAGTCACACACAGGGTCGTTTCTGAAATTTTGGTGGTCTAAGGGCGAACCTATAATTTGGATACTAAGTAATAAATATATATAAACATCAAACTTGATAAAAAAAACTAAGCAATTTTTTTAGGCCTAATAAACCCTAAAAAAAGAATTTGGGGCCCGAATTCCTTACTTATTTTTTGGGGCCTAGGGCGGTCGCCCTCGTCGCCCTGCCTCAGATACGGCCTTGGTCACACGCGAACGATCACAATTAGATGAGAAAATGTATGACATCCACAACGAGAGATAGACTAGTAGCGACACCATCGATGCAGAAGGTTGCACGCCACAACTCACAAGCTAGTCATGCAGGACGATAAACAAGCTTAAGAAATCGAAAGTGCAATTATGAAATAGAGTGAATCTTGTGTATATTTTGTATGATATCATTCTATAAGCTTTGAAAGTGATATACGGTGGACTATACCCTAAAACTATCTAAAAATCATATATATTTAGATTTACAAATTATTTTATTTGACGAAGATCAAATAAAAATATTGAATTTTGTTTGTTATTTTTCTAAATTGTGCCAGATACTAGTATAAAAGAATAATATGATCATTACATTAGATATATTTCATTAACAATATCGAGATTTTTCATTAATCGAAGAGCTGTGTTAGATATAGGTTCTCTTGTTGATGGATGCAGTTCTATTTTTTAATAGAGGTGTATCAATTAGAATGACCCTTCACTGATCAAGGTATCTGTTTAAGATTCAATACTCGTCACTAGACTAATTATCATAGGTATTTTTTTATAATGGGGAAACATAAATAATGTTGTCTACCTCTAAGGGCACAATATTGTTGATAACTTATTCATTGACATAAATCACTATATTGAATTTTTAAATGATCACCCACGCCTAGAGTTGCTTCATTGCATATTTCAGACAGAGAATAATTGCCGCGAATAGACGTGACAAATCAAGTTGTCATAACTAGATGTGGAAATTTCATTAAATTAAGTACCAATTCATGTCAAATATACAACTAGCACCTTCAAATATTTGTGAAGGGACGAAAATAGATCTATTAACAGGCCCCGCAAATCACGTAAATTAACACGTTGAAGAGGTATAGTATGATATATACATTGCCTTTCATACATACCTAAAAGTTATTAGTACTATATAAAGTATAAACACACACTTCTTATACTACCAATGATAATCAAGTCATAGCTCATACTATTAGCGATCTGTTACGTACATATACTTGTACCAATGGCATTGGAAAAGACTTTATTTTGATTTGCCACACATGTCCATTTGCTACAAAAATCCATTTTATAATTTTTAATAAAAGTCGATTGTTTGCATTTGGTAACCCTCTTATACTTACATATTTGGAAGTATCAATTAAAGTAAAAATACATATAAATAAAAAGTTTGAGTTTGAATCTCTTTGTTTTTTTGGTGAATTTGAGGTTGAATCTCATATTTGCCAAATGCCAAGAAGGTGGATAAGTATAAATTAAAGTAAAAATACATATAAATAAAAAGTTTGAGGTTGCTCTTTGTTTTTTGGTGAATTTGAGGTTGAATCTCATATTTGCCAACAATAGTTGATTGATTAGTCATCAAAATTTGTGACACAAATTGTAGAAAAATTAAACTTATTTAATTTAATTTATTTATATTATTATTTTGTTAATTTTATTTTAGCATTATTGTTTTTTTTTCCGCTTATATAAGCATTTGGTTGATTTTGTAAGCAAAAAATTAAAAGATGATGCTAAAATAAAATTAACCAATTTGAATTGGTTTTTGAAGATGGCTATCGAACCAATTTTTTTTTTTTTGGATTAAATGAACTGAACACCTAATCAAAATTTGATTCAACCTCAACTAGTTTTGAACTAGTGGATCTAATCCAATTTTTAAAACATATTTTGAAAAGGGATAGTTAATGTCAGAGTCATTTTTGACATAACCTTTTAAAATCATAACATTAAATAGTTTACATTGTTTATAAAAAGTTGCAAAAGATCTTATATTTAAGAATGAACAAACAGATGTTCTAATAAGGATATCCACACGCTGCACCTTAATCATCTTAATCAAAGCAATGAGAAATTTATATGCTCAACAATTACTATGAAATCCCAGTAGCAGTCATATATATATATATATATATATATATGGAAATTATTACCATTTTGTAAATTTAAACGGTCATATCCTTAACTACCCAATATCTTTACTTTCTTGCTCTCATTGATTGGCTTAAAGCAAAATAAATCAATTGCACATACTAGTTAATTAACCGTAGAGGGAAACATGCAAGTTAATTAACCGTAGAGGGAAACATGCAAGTATGAATTTGATTGGGGTTTTCTCATTTGTAGGATTGGAGATCAGGGTTTTTACAGTGGAACATGCAATTTTTAAAGTCGCGTCAAATAAAGTGACAAAACACGAGATAAAGTGTGTTCTGACAATTAATATGTTTTTAAACCATTTGTGTTTGACATTTTTGGTTTTCTAGCTTAGCTTACACGAGAGGTTGTTGACCTTCAATGAGGAGTTTAAAGGATCAGGTATAACAATGTTATGTCTAATAGTTTCATGAATATTGTATTTAAAAAAAATAGGTTTGCAATCTAAAAAGGATTAGCAATACAACTTATTTTCTGCTTGCATTCCAGTCCTATGTAATTTTCTATTTATGATATATAAAAGTAGAACGGGACCTTAAATACAAATCGATCTAAAATAAAATTGTAATCAATAAAAAAAAACCCGCATAAAAGCAAATATTATTGAATGTTTTTAGATATCATTTTGTGGAAACCACTCATATCATGGGACCATCTTTATGAGTCTAATTCAAGTTGATCCAAATTAATTAAAAACTTGGATCAAACAAGATTTCAATCCACTTTTTTAAAACTTAATATTTTTTGGTCAAGTAGTCTAGTGGCTAGAGAAATTCACCTTTGAGATGAATAAGTGGGGTGTCCGAGGTTCGAGCCCCGGCCCCTGCACATATTGTGCATGATCTCTTATCAAACGAGTTAAGCTAATATAACCGCATATATAAATTTTAATTTTTTTGTTGTAGTGTCCAGGATTCGAACCCAAGCCTTGCATATATTATGCATTGTCCCTAGCAACTAAGCTAAGCTTACAAAGACTAATATTTATTTGTTTATCAATATGAGATGTTAAATTAATCTATTATTTGTTTGTTATTGGTTTTTTTTAATAATACTTATTAACTTAATCTATATTTTTACTATTTCTTATTTTCAAACATAAACAACCATTGTTATTTGATAATGTTATTTTTTAGTATATTATTTGTTAGAATTTTTATTGAACTTTGATTGTTTAGAATTGTATCAATAGAATTTTTTACAGTTTCAGTTGATCAATATATCGAAAATTGATATAAACTATACTTCATTTAATTGCATCATAGCATATTTTTTAAATGAGTTATCTAAACCGACCTAAACTGATTTTATTCTTCGAATCATGTGACTTTTTTAACCTTAAAATCATTCCAAATTGCACTTCACACACCCCTAATTACTATAGCAGTTTTATGAAACTACAAATATTAGTATTTTTTTTTCATGCTAGGGGTGGGGATCAAACCTATGATCTCTTTATCCCTCCAATCATTAAATCCCCCACTCAAACACATTGTTATCCTTATATCCCTTAGTTTCTACTTCATTTGTTCTTTTTTATTTGCTATTTTAGGACATTTTACACATTCCAATATATTCAATAAATATTGTTATTTTTGACATAATCATTTATCTTTTTCGTATAATACCATTAACAATTTATTGGCTTTTGGTCCCCCTATTTTCATCATTTTGAAAATTTCATCCGTTATTTTAAAATCCGTCAATTTTGGTCACCTCAACATATTTTTGAACTAAAAATTGGTGTTGTGATATATTTTAATGATGTAGTATATGATAGATGATGGAAAAAGATCAAAATCGATGAAATTGTAAGAAAACCATCTTAATATTTCATTTGAAACATGCCATATCACTATATTTTATGGATGAACCAGAACTTTCAAATTTTAAAATAGGAGGATAAGTTTCGCAAAATGGTAAAAATATAAGGACCAAAACTACAATTAAGCCTAATTTATTATATCGTTTTTTTTATTTCTCTCTACAATAAATAATTAAGAAAATTATTGTCAAAAAATACTTAATTAATGTTACTTTTGAAGTTTGGAATAACAATAAAACAATAATAAATTCTTTCTACAAATGTGACAATTAAAAAGAAAATTGAAGGAGTATAAAAAAATACTATGTGGAGATGAATATTGACTCCACATATTCAGACAACTAATTGCTTATATAAGTACTTTTTCCTTGTTAAAAAGAATATAAGTGCTTTTTCCGTTTCACAAGTTTCACCTTAACAAAGAAACTTTGTCTTAAAATGAATATCATTTTTCACATTTCAATGTAGGATTAGTAATTATCTTTTCCTTTTGATTTTTTTTTTCCAATTACATCATCTAATTATTAGTGTGTATAATATTTTCAAAATGACCCAAGAGCGCTTAAATGAGATGACACGAGTCTCTTCTAGCTTAACTAATGTCCTGAGTTCGAATCCAGCCTTGGATAGCATCATCGTTAAAACTCTTACGGAGAGTTTGTCGTCCATTTGGGTCCCATAATGATCGAGGGATTAGTCTCAGTTTCGCGCGAAAGATACCTGGTTTACACCAAAAAAATAGTATTCTCAAAATTTATATTTCTTTTCTCATTTATGATCGTGAGAAATATATCAATAGTGTCTATATATGTCTTAACTCAACTGATAAAAATGGTGAAATTTTAGCCCGTGACTAGGGTACGAATCTTGGTCCCTCCAACTTTGTGTGTGGATTTAAATAGTTATTTATCATTTCGTCTATTAAAAAACATCAATAAAGTATAATATAATATTTACAACTATATATATACACACACTCACATTCATTTTAAGACGGAGGATATACAAATTTACAACTCCTTAAACTCGGTCGGCAAACATGAAAGCCCTAAAACCCTAACCGTGCGCAATCTATTCTGAAAATGACAGAGATATACATCAGCTTGCAACTATTAAGTTAAGTTTATAATAACCCATTTGTTATATGATCACGCCAAGAGCTAGCACTAAATAATTGGTTACAACTCATGTATGAGATTGTTACTATACAATAGTAGCAATTATATGTGTGTTAGTGGGCTAATAAAGTCAACGGTTGATTTGATGTGTGTGACTTATGGGATTATCTTAGCCAATAAAGCGTTGAAAGAGTTATCTAATCCAATGGCCGGCATGTTTCTCAAAACCAGGCAGTCTCATTTTTGTGAGGCAGTTTCCCCTTTTATGAGGCATAACCCCATTAGGGCGGCAAACAATACTGGTCATTAATGAGGTTGTTAAAATGTCAATTTAGTAATCTCACGTTATATATTCAGTCAAGAATATGTAATCCCTCTGTGTGTCATGTATATCATTCATTCATTAATTAATGATATGAGAAAACTCACACCCTTAATATCTTTTAGGCTTAAATATTACACTCGTCCTTGCAAATATGCCTCGTTTGAGTTTTGGTCCTTGTAAAAAAAAAATTTAGTTTTTCGTCCTCGCAAAATTTTCTGTCTTTTAAAAATACCCCTGGCCTAGTTTGATGATGATTTGGCAGATTTTCATCCTACTTGGCACATGATGAGTGTATCAACTCCTCCACATGGCATTTCATTATTTTTTAAATATTTATAAATCAACCAATAATAATTAAATTATTTTTATTTATTTTTCAACCAAATTCATCTTCTTCTCTTCTGCATAAAATCAAAAAAGAAGGAAAAACTTCCTTTTCTCTCTTCCATCTTCAAAATCTTCATCCAAATTTATAAAACTCTCCCAAACCTAGGGTGCTCCACGGATTTGTCACCTTGGCACAACAACAAGAAACAACAAATTCACCTTGTCACCTAGGATGCTCCAAATTCATCGTTGCAGCAACATCAACTACAACAACCATAAATTCATATCCAAGTTAAACCCCTACCCATAAATTGATATCAAGTTCAACCCCAAACCCAGAAATTCGTCGAAGTTGATCTCAAACTGAAAAATTCATCTGCAAACTCATAATTTAATTTTTTTTCAAGAAACCCAAAACACCCAAAACGCATCTTCATCCAAACCTGAAAACAGATCTAGAAAGCAAACAATTGGAAGCAAACGCAGACAACATGAACAAACGGGAAGCAGAGAAGAACCCAGAAATTGATTGAAAGCAACAAAACCGGACAACACAAAACAATGGAACTGAACCAAATATGAACCGAATTGATTGGGAAAAAAAATTCTCATGATCCTTTATCAAAATCATCAATCCAAAAATTTATTTCAAATAATGGAACTTTAGATCTGAGATGAGAGACAAATAATCAAAAGATGTAGAAGAAGGAAAGAAGAAGAAGATTCGCAAGGAATGATGGAAAAGAAGGAAAGAAGAAGATTCACGGAAGAAAAGAAGAATGGAGTATGAAGGTGGAGAGAAAAACTTGAATTTATCCCTTTTTTAATTTTGTTTTTAATTAAATAGTTGAAAAATTATTTACAAAATACATAAAGAAATGTTAATATAATTTGTAATTAAAAATAAATATTTTTTATTATGTTAAATGCCAGCTGTATGCCACCTTTGCACCTTATGTACAGTCAGCAAGTGACACATATACAAACTTGTGCCAAATCATCACTAAACTGGATCCAAGGGTATTTTTAAAAGACAGAAAATTTTGCGAGGACGAAAAACTAAATTTTTTTTTTACAAGGACTAAAACTCAAACGACGCATATTTGCAGGGACGAGTATAATATTTAAGCCTATCTTTTATATAATATATAAGTATATTTATAAACGTTCGTAGAATCTTGAGTCTTGTTCTAATTTTATTAGTATTGGAGTCTAATTTATTTAAATTTTTATTATAAGGTTAAAAATATTTGATTGTTATTGTAAAATGACGTATAATATGAGATATTTTTTGTTGTTGCTAGAAAAACTTATATTGTGAACATAGAAGTACTTCCCCACTACTCATATAAAAAGCAATATAATATAACTAATTATTACTCCCTCCGTCCCTTAATATAACCACCTATTGCTTTTTTCACATTTCTTAAGAAATGTTGTTGGTGTAGTTAATGTGTCTGTTTTATAGTACAATTTTACAAAATTAACCTCATTAAAGAGATAAAGTGAAAAGTCAATTTATTGTACTTTTAGAATTAGTAGTAGTATTAAATAAGGGTATCTATGGAAAAAAAAAATTAATGTGTGTTGTAATTTGAAAATGGGGTTATATTTAGGGACAAAAAAAAAAAACAAAAGGGGGGTTATATTAAGGGACGGAGGGAGTATTTTAATAAGCATGCATTACCATAAATGTCACTTTTTTAGGGGCTTAAATGTCTCACTTATAATGAGAATGTGGAAGCACATAATAATATCTACATTTGAAAATAATATTGATATACTCATGCATTTATATAACATTTTTTGTGTGGGATGTATATAACTATATAACTTTCTTTTTTAATAAAACTATATAACTTTCTTATAGGCTTAAAAAAAACACCACATTGTTTGACTTCAGATATATAATTATTTTCACTTTATAATATAACAAAGTGATCTTTGATTCTTTTTCCCCTATATACTATACTATATGAGGAACGGCTGAAGTGAGAGGAGTTATAAGTTTTAAATGTTTGATCTATGCATAAATAAGTAGGTTAATTTTTATATTGACGTCGTCTGCTTAAGATATGTTATCTTAGTGGTAGGAGTTGAACATTGTAATTTGAAAGATGGGGTTTAACTTTTCTCGAGTATGGTTGTAAACTCGTCAATAAGATTTGTGCACCCAAACTAAGAAAAACAATAAATAATTCATTGGTTAGTAAATATTTTTTACTATATTGTTCTTTTGATTTATTTTATTGAATTGTGTAGCAATACATAAAATATTATTTTTTAAGATGGAGCTGAAAAAGAAAAATTATAAACAGAATCACAAAAAAAGAGAGTTAATGTATGTGTTTTTTTTCTTCTTTTTAAGTAGTCTATTAGTTAGAAATTCATTTTGAGGTGAGTAGGTGAGGGCATAATATTTGGGCTAGAAATTCATTTTGGCTAGACTTTATTTCTGCATATATATTATGCTTTTTTTTTTTTTTTTTACGCCAAACAACAATATTTTTTTTGTCATTTTTTTTTGACATGGACAATTTAGATATAAATAGAGGGAGTAATATTTTAATATCTCTTATGAGAGCTAATTAATTTCCCTTTGTTTTATATTTATAAGTATGAGATACACTATACTCCCTCCGGTCACATATATAAGTAAAAAGTAGTTTTTTAGGTTCATTGAATGATTAATGTATATGGTTTATAAATGTGACTAGATGCGCTAATTATTTAATGAACTTAAAAAGTTGCTTTTTGCTTATATATATGACTGGAGGAAGTAGTTATTTGCTGGAGCTCATTAAAGGCGCTTGAATCTACTTACTATATATTAAATATTAATCCATATGATTTTACCATTTTGCCCTTATTAGGGGCATTTTTGTAATTTCCTAATAGGTGGGATGTGGTTGATGCCACCTCATCATTTTTATGGCATATTTCCATTTTGCCCCCACCATTTTTTTTAATTATTTTCTAATTTTTTAAACTTTTAACTATTTTCCAATTTTTATTTTTTTAACTATTTTTCAATTTTTCACCCAAATTCAGTTGCTTCTACATTGCCGCTGTTAGAGATTAAGGTATCGTTTGGCTCGGCTTTTTTCCAACTTCTCTACATTTTTAAGGAAAAGTTAGGCCAAACACATTATCAATTAAGTACTTACTAAAAAAAGTAATTTTTTTAATTGCATAAAATTGAATGAAATGAGCTTTGGCCAAAAGTTGTTGAATGTTATTTTAAAAAACTACTTCTTGACAACTTATTTCACAAGAACCTCTTTTCAACGGGAATCTTTTCTTTTATTTTTTAATATTATATTCAACTTTATATATTTTTTTGAACCGTTCCATTTAATTTTTTAAGGAGGTTCCATTTAATTTTATTATCTTTTTTCAAAGAAATTTTATTATCTTTTTTATCAATTATATATTTAATTTCAATATCGTTTAATCATCACAACCTCACAAATATTTGTATTCACGCTGTCATTTAATGATACCAAATATTTTTTATTTCCTCTCTTCAACCTGGCGAATATATACACAAACACATTAACATTTAGAGTAATATTTTATCTCCGTCTGTCTGTTTTTTTGTTAAGCTAATGCACATAATTTTTTTTAGTGTTGCTTGGTTGAGTGCTACGATTTTTTTTTTAACTATTTTCCAATTTTTTCTCACAAATTGAGTTGCTTCTACACTGCCGTTGTGGGAGATTAAGATACCGTTTGACCCGTTTTTTTTCAACTTCTCTACATTTTCAAGGAGAAGTTAGGCCAAATACAATATCAATTAAGTACTTACTAAAAAATGTACTTTTTTTTAATGCATAAAATTGAATGGAATGAACTTTGGTCAAAAGTTGTTGAATGCTACTTCAAAAAACTACTTCTCGACAATTTATTTCACAACCATCTCTCTTCAATTCACGTTTGGAACCTTTTCTTTTATTTTTTAATATTATATTTCAATATGTATTTTTCTTCTATTTAATTTTTTTTGAACCGTTCCATTTTTTTAAGGAGGTCCCATTTAATTTTATTTCCTTTCTTTCAAAGGAATTTTATTATCTTTTTATCACTTATATATTTAATTTCAATATCGTTTAGTCATCACAACCTCAAAAATATTTTTATTCACGCTGTCATTTAATGATACCAAATATTTTTATTTTCTTTCTTCAACCTTGCAAATATATACACACACATTAGCGTTTAGAGTAATATTTTATGTGTGTCTGTTTTTTTTTGTTACGCTAATGCGTATAATTTTTTTTGACGTTGCATAATGTGTATGATTATTTTTATAAAATTTTGATTTTAATTAAAAATAAAATTGAAGATGTCTTTTCTTCAAAAAAGGTCTAGATGCCTAAAAAAATTATACTTATATATATATATATATATATATATATATATATATATATTGCACCTTTATATTGTAACAAACTATGCATATCTTTTTCTTATTCAAAAAAACTAAACATATATGTTTCCATGATGCCAACAATGTAACAAATATAATATCATATAATATAAATTCTTATCTTTTTGAAAGACACGAAAAATATGGTATTCTAATAACGAAATTTGTTATAGAGTATAATTGAAATAGAAAAAACCAACTATTTTGATATTATTTATGTTATTATTTCAAGCTCCTTAAATTGTTTCTCCTTTTCAAATATTTAACAAGTCATTTATATGATGATACAAATTTGTATCCATGTTACACAAAATAAATGTATTTGAGTAAATATAGTATTTGTAAAAAAAAATTATCTTTTATTTTTTTAACATTTTTAGCCTTCAGAAAATATTTTAAACATTTTTATTTATTATGTTAATTCATAACATTTGTTTTGGTCATAACATTGAGGTCCAAAAATTTTAGGATACAGAAATTTATGCATTTAAGATCAGGTTAATTTGATGATGCAAAAATTGATCACATAGAAATATGTTAGCTTCTTTCGATATCAGAATGAACAAAGGGAATAAAATTAAATGATGTATTATTGTATTTCTATATAAGACTTTCAATGTCAAGGGATTATGACTACATTAAGGATCTCAAAAATGATTTGGACATTTGAAAAGTAGGATTTGGAGTACTGGATTCTTGGATTGTGACTGGTAGTAATGAGAATCAACATGTGAAGCTCATTATTTGTGATGCAAAGGTTGGATGAGTTAGTTCAGATTTGTTGTAATTTCCTTTATGATTTATCAATGTTACTTATTAGTGTACATTTTGATTTATTTATATTTTTTGGTTTCTTTCTCGGATTTAGGGTGATCGAGTTCATGTAATAACTCGATATAGAGAATTGGAGCATTCGAAGGCTTTGATCGAGGAAAACAAGACTTATACTTTGTGTATTTTTTTTTTTTTGAATAAAATTATACTTTGTATAATTGTCATGTGTTTGATAATGACATTGCATTTAATTCCTTTAAGGTTGTTTTTTTTTTCCTGGTACAAAGGTGCAGAGGTATGACAAGTTAACTAACGTTCTTACTCATGAATTTTGCTTTAAGTCATTTAAGGAAATTCAAGATGGAAAATTCAAAACTGACGTTTTATATGGTAGAGTTATGTGCTTTAATTTATTTATGTGTTTTCTTCGATTATAATGTTCCTATAGATGTAACTTTTTTAAAGAAATCATCGGGCTTCTTCATGAGATTGTCAAGACAATGCCAATTGAGACTGGAAAGAAACCATGTACGAACATTGTGTTGAAAGATAAAAGTTATTATTTTCTAATTTGTCAGCATCTGATGATAGGATTTTGTATAAGTTTGATAATGACCTGAAAGATGTATTTCCTTATGCAGTGGGAATATAGTTGATATAACATTATGGGAAAAATACTCCTTAGCTTTATCATTTACCATCTATTTACCTTGAGTTCTTTGCTTCTATTTTGTAGTCAATGGCTAGATTTGAGATCCTGCACATGTTCTATTGTGAAAGAGATGGATTTGGCCAACTGCATATGCAGCAAGGTTCTTATTTATCTGCAATTTGTTTTGTACCCAACACTTCCCAAATGAGATATCAAGAACATTTCTAAAAGAAACATGGAAAACAATCACACTCATCGACAAACAAGCTCAAAAAGGTATAAGTGTCGCTTGATAACGGCAAAGAGAGCAAGTTACGATAAATACTTAGGCGGCGAATGGTTCAACTTTTGCCTAAAAATATGCATGTTCAAGTCGTTCCCAAATAAATATTTGGTGTTCATGATCCACACTTTGAACAGATCATCTTAACTCTAATCCTAGACTAGATTATCTTCACTCACCGATGCTACTTCTTTGCTTGATTTCATCTGATGTAAATATGGGTATCAATCCTTTTTTGATAATATGTAATCATAATTCACACATCATTGGTTCCAATTGTTTTCATCCTAAATATTATGTCAATTCCTAATCTCATAAACTGATTACATGCTCTCTTAATCAACCCATATATATTTTATGATGAATCACAATGTTCCGTCGTTTTAACATCTCTTCTTTCGAAGATTTTTTTTATCGAATACATTATTGAACCCGTGCTAAGCACGGGTTTGTAACTAGTTTAGATTGAAATACCTTTCTTCATCATATTCTTCATGAAGGGGCCAACAGATGCTTTAGGGGTTTCTTTCTCTAGAGAGAAATGTTCTTTGTTATTTTGCTAATCTTTTTTGCTTTTCTTTTGCTCATGTTATCGGAAGAAAAGAAAAAAAAAGACACACTATAATATTAATATGACAAAATTTAATCAGGAAAAGCAGAGTGAAAAGTTCATATGTAAGTGCACAAATATCGTGCTGAAATATTTGCTTATTCTGGACGAGTTTAGATAGAGTAGTCTCGAGGGTATCGAAGACAGTCACAAAAGGAGCCATGACAATGCAATCAAAATACCAGTTGTTAGAAATTAAACTTAATTAATAATTGACTCACTGAGTTTATCATTAAGGTAGGCTACAGGCTTAATAATTCTTGTCTAATATTAAAAGAAGAAATAGAAGCTATGTACTGAATCAATACTTTGTTAATGTGAAAATATGGAAAATGATATCTCTCGTCAAAACCTCCTTAGACAAAAAATTCAGGAAAAACAGCATAAGTAAGAAAAAATAGTACACTACTGTTAAAAAGAAACTCAATTAAAATAAAATTTGAGGTACATCCATACATGGTACTCCACGACATCATGTAGATGTTGCCACCTAGATATATACTCAAGTCGATATTCGCCTTTGGCCATTGTCGAGCTTATAAGGTATGGTGCTACCCGACTAGATGCTAGCTTTCAGGGATGCATGTCCTTTCTTGCCTCATTTGGTAATTGGCAAGGCCAAATCTCCTTCATTGAAGCTTCTAGGTTTAACCTTTGTGTTGAACCTGTTTGCACAACTCTTAGTTTTGCGGCATACTCAGTCATGTGCCAGCTCCCTAACCCCGCCAAGCTAGTCAAGGTCTACTCTTTTGCCCTGGTCAGGGTTGACTCTTCTAATAAACTAGCCTAGAATGACATATTAGTAATTGTTAAAGTTAAGAATCTTTAAATATTCTTTTATTAGTAATTATTAAAGTTAAGAATCTTTAGATATTCCATTAATTGTACAACTTCCTCGATTGATTGTTATTACACCTAGAGTATTCAAGCATTGTTGAGCAAATACCAACTGCCACTTTTACGGTGAGACTCAATACCGAGCACCACCATAATACTGCCGCGTATTCCTCCGGCGTGCACGACATCCATTTCTCCGCTGCCATCTCCCGATGCACATTTCTCCCCACGCCACCATTTTCCCTGTGTGTAAGCCCCACATGTTGTCGCCAAATTAGAACCTAAGAGTGCATGTCCAAGTATCCAGCTAACAATTTCCAGATCCAGCCACTGCAGGTCCCCTTCTGCTATGTGTTTTTCATCATTTGGTGACTCGGTGACTATATTCCCACAGATGGATACAACGTTGTAGGGTCAGGCCATTACTGCAAACCCAATAATTCATGAAAAAAACAAACAAATAGAAATCAACTGCTATTTTGTTTAAGAAAAGGTCCAACAGGGACTTGTGACCATGGAGTGTGTTAGAAATAGAGAACTGGTATAATAAATAGTTGAGATCCTTAAAATAAACACATAACAGGAGTATAGTTGATTAGATTTTTAACAAGTTGGGTATAGTTCACATCTTGGATCTAGCTTGAAGACAATGTATAAAAGTGTATTATGAATATTTTTATTATGAATATTTTAATGTTAGAGTAATTATGTCTTCGCACTACTTTGTATTGCATTGTACTTGTTTAAAACCATATACATTCCTTGTTGTATCATGTATGTTGTACTTAGGGTAAGTGAGTAATTATATTCCGCAATTATTGTATCTCTATAGTTGTTCAAAATTTCCAAACTAGCCAATTTTTACATTTTACCTTCAGAAGCAGCAAACTCAACAATAGAAATTCCTACACAAACTCATCAATAGAAATTCCTACTTCAGCAACAAAATAAGGGGCAATAACTTTCATTTGATACCCAAAACATACCTTCCACCTTAACTACATCATTATTCGAACTCACATTGGAAGCCTTCTTGATTCCACCTTAACTACATCATTATTCGAGCTCACATTGGAAGCCTTTTTTATTGTACTTAAAAAGCTATATCGCGTGCTGAATTCATATCACCTAAATAAATTATACCCATTAACATAGAATACAGGGGCGGTTTCACCACCCAGCGAGCCTGAGTTCAATCGATACTTTCTTTGTATATGACCTAAACCAATAGCCCATTAACCTACTTAAATTTTTTTGGGGCAAATTCTAAAATTTCTCTCTCGCATGCGACAACAGAAACACATAATCTTCTTCAACTCTCTCTTGTCTCAGCTCCCTATCTCTTTGTTGTTCAATATCTCTTGTTATTTGGTTGCTAATCTCTCGGTTCTCACTCACTCAAAAGGTAAGCCAATTGATTCTTCAATTTCTCCTTCTTTCCGTCCCTATTTTAGGGGTTTAGAATTGCAAATTGTGTTAATTTAAAAACTGGATGTGTAAATTATACAATTTCTCCTTCCTTTGTTCCTTGTTTAAATTATCATTTACATAGCATTCTATTTTGCACATCTTCGACTGTCAGATAAAGTTTAAACTAATATCTAATCTATGGATTGTTCAGCAAACTAAATGCTTAAATATTAATTAATGTTGATGAGTAATCGAATCACATTTGTTAATCTTATAGAAAGGAAAGAGATATGATGAATTTCTACCCTTTGTTTAAAAGCTAAAAGCATTTCCCTAAAAAAAAAGCTAAAAGCATTACTACCATTGATGAATTTAATTGTTATTTTTTAAACTTACTATGTGAATAGAATACTTTGGATCATTAAATTTCAGAGATGATGAGGTTTTTGGTTGATATAACAAGTATTAAGAATGTGAATGTTGTACAACCGGAAGCCGATGTAGAAGAACCACCGCCTAATGTGGCCAATGAGTTTAATCCAAATGAGACTGTGCGTGATCCAGGTCGTAGGAAACAAATTTATGTGTATTCTCTAGATATTCAAGACCAAGTGAGGAGGGCATATATTTTCACTTGATAATAATTCTCTCTCTTTTCTCTCTCTCTCTCTCTCTCTCTCTCTCTCTCTCTCTCTCTTGTGAGCCGTCACAAAAATCTTAATTTCTTCTCCATTATCCACCAAAGAGGGGTGATTAAGGGTCAATTTTTTAATCCAAAATCACCCCTCTAACTCATTTTTATGTTTCCATTTTATTGAAATAAGTGATTTTCACATCTATTTAGTTTTTAATTTAATGATTTCGTCGTCATAGTGCGACGTTGGTTTGATCGTCGTCTTTATGCGGCGTTGTTTGTCTTTCTTGTTTCGTTTAGGTATTTGTTCGGTTTAGATTGTCAAATCAGCTTCGATCCACTGCAAATCGAATAAACGACTTTGGTGTCGCCCACGTTGCAGACCCAGAGACATGTATATTCTAAAAGACTTGAATATAATCATATGTGTGGGCTTTTATACTTTGTTGTTTTATGCTATTAACGTGGATGTTGTGAGTTTGTTCGCAGATTTATCCTTTTTGTCTTTAGTGAATTTGTATTGTATCGATGTACTATATCAATTTAAAATAATGAATATCATTTATTTTTTGTCAAAAAAAAGTGAGGAGGGTATATATATTGAAGGGTCTAATGCAACCAAATTTGCCAAGTTTTCGTCGTACTCAATTTGGGAGTACTGCAAGAGCATTTTCTAAATCAGATAACAAGTATATATGGATTGAATACAGTGAATTCAAGGATGCAACTTATTGTTTCTATTGCTTTCTCTTTTAGCAACCTAGGAGGGCCGAGCAATTTGGTTTTGAAGTCTTCACCAAAGGCGAATTTAAAGATTGGAAGCAAGCATCTAAGGCTTAAAAGATCATATCGGTAGTCATGATAGTATGCACAACTCATGTATCAAGCACTATGATGATTATAATAATCAAAGACAGAGTGTGACAAGTAAGTTTGCTATAGCAAATAGGGAATCAGAAGAATTGTATAAGATTTGTTTGACTTGTTCTATAGATTGTACTAGATATCTCATAGCACAAAACATTGCTTTCCGTGGCCACGATGAAACCTCGACTTCTCTAAACAATGTCGATTTTAGAGAGATGGTAGATTGGATAAAATCTAATAATGAACAGGTGAGAGATGCTTTTGACTGTGGTGGAAAAAATTGCAAAATGACTTTCAGTGACACTGAGAAGGAGCTTGCAACTGTTGTGCACATGAAATTACCAAGGTGATTATGGAAGAGCTTGGTGATAGACAATTTTATATGCTTATTGATGAGTCACGTGATATATCCGTCAAAGAGCAAATGACGGTGATGTAGAGGTTAGTAGTTGTATTTTCCAATTTCAGTTACCTATTATTCTACATGCCACCATATAACTTTGTTGAATTTGTTTTCTAGGTTCTTGAACGACAAAGGGAAAGTTGTGGAACGATTTCTTGCTCTACATCATGTCAAAGATACTACATTCGAGGCACCAAAGAAGGCTCTTTATGGTATTCTTGATCGCCACACGTTATCTATTTCAAGGATACAAGGGCAAGGATATGATGGGGCTTCAAATATGAGAGGTGAATTTAATGGTTTGCAAAGAAAAATTCTAGATGGAAACCCTTATGCTTTCTATGTCCATTATTATGCTCACCAATTGCAAACGGTGATCATATCAATGGACATAGTAAACATTATGGTTTTCATCTAGAATCTATCTTTGAAAACCATTAAATTCATCTCTCATATTTGATGCCCAACATATCCATGCCCTCGTATCCTTGAAATAGATAATGTGTGACGATCAAGAATATAAAGAATATCATAAAGAGCATTATTTATTGCCTCATATGCAGTATCTTTGACATGATGTAGAGCTAGGTAATATAAATTGGAAAATACAACTACTAACCTCAACATAACCGCCATTTGCTCTTTGACGGATATATCACGTGACTCATCAATAAGCACAGAGAATTGTCTATCACCAAACTCTTCCATAATCACCTTGGCAACTTCGTGTGAACAACACGTTGCAAGTTCCTTTTGAATGTCACCGGGAGTCATTTTGCAAATTTCCACCACGATCAAAGCATCTCTTACTTGTTCATTATTAGATTTTGCCGAATCTACCATCTCTCTAAAATTGCCCCTTGTTTAGAGAAGTAAATATTTCATCATGGCCACGGAAAGCAATGCCTTGAGCTTTAAGATATCTAGTACAATCTACAGAACAAGTCAAACGGATCTTATACAATTCTTCTGATTCCCTAGTTGCTCTAGCAAACTTACTTGTCATACTTTCTCTTTGATTATTATAATCATCGTAGTGCTTGATACATGAGCTGTGCATTCTATCATGGCTACCAATATGATATTTCAAGCCTTAGATGCATGCTTCCAATCTTTAAATCTATGACGAAGACTTCAAAACCAAAGTAATCTGCCCTTCCAAGTTGCTTAAAGAGAAAACAATAGAAAGAATAAGCCGTATCCCTCAACTCACTGTATTCAATCCATGTGTACTTGTTATACCATGATTTAGAAAATGCTCTTTTAGCACTCCCAAATTGCGTTCGAGGAAAACTTAGCATATTTGGTTGCATTGGACTTTTCAATATATATGTCCTTCTCACTTGGTCTTGAAAATTCACAGCATACACATGAATTCGTTTCCTACGACCTGGATCACACACAATCTTGTTTGGATTAAATTCATTGGCCACATTAAGCGGTGGTTCTTCTACTTCGGCTTCCGGTTGCACAACATTCACATGCTCAATACTTGTTATATCAACCAAAGACTTCCTCATCTCTGAAATTTAATGATCCAAGGTTAATATTCAATTCACATAGCAAGTTTAAAAAATAACAATTAAGTTCATTAGGATTTGACATGCTTTTAGCTTTTAAACAAAGGGTAGAAATTCATCATATCTCTGTCCTTCCTATAGGATTAACAAATGTGATTCGATTACTCATCAACATTAATTAATATTTAAACATTTAGTTTGCTTAACAATCCATAGACTAGATATTAGTTTAAACTTTAACTGACAGTAGAAGAACTTGAAACACCTTTAGAGTGAGTGAGAAGTGAAAGATTAGCAGCCAAACAACAAGAGAGGTTGAACAGCGAAATAGACAGAGCTGATACCAGAGAGAGCTGAAGAAGAAGAAGAAAATTTCTCTTCTGTGTTTCTGTTGTCGCGAGAGAGACAAATTTCAGAATTTGGCTAATAATTTTTAGGCTAAAGTAGTAGGTTAATGGGCTATTAGGTTGGTTCATGTACAAAGAAAGTGTTGATTGAGCCCGGGCAAGAGCCCAGGCTTGCTGGATGGTGAAACTGCCCCTAGATTCTTCTTTTAGAATCAGCTCTATATTTGAAGGAAATACTGATTGAAGTTGATAGTAGTAGAAGTACACTTCTAAAACAATCAAAGTGAACAACAGCAACATTGATTGCTTGAATTATCATTGTTCGATAACAATTTTTTTTTTTAAAATTTGATATCAACAATGGACCAGTATAGGAGGAAATAGTATTTATGCCTAAAGTTATGAATTACAAAAGAAAATTAGTAATCACGGTATATAAATCAAAATTATTGAATGTAGTGCAAAAACAAATTAGTAATGAGGCGAAAATGATACGTGCAAGAGATTTGGTGCAGATGGGGCAAGGATAGACAATAGCAAGTTTGTTTTGCATTGATAATAGGAACAAATACAAAATTAAACTTAGGACTGATGCATAATAATAGAATTACATGGTTATTGGTAGGGTTATTTACCAATAAAACATGTAAAAATGCACTTTTATTAAGCAAGGGTTATTTAAAATATGGATGACCTACAGAGATTCAATCAATTTTTTAGTTTTTAACAATAGGTCACAAGTCAGAGGGAAACTCACTAACTCTAGCAAGGCCAATTATGTTGAATGCCGACATTGTCATCCATAGATTTGTGCTGAGACCAAACAGCGTGTTGAAAACGATACTGAAATCAAGCAAGCACCAATTTGTTATTTACAGCAAAACAAATTATAGAGTATAGCTAGCTTGAAGGCAAAGGAAAGCATGACTTCATGTGACATATATATACTTACACTGTGATAAATAACCCCTCTAATTAGAATAGGTTTTCTACCGTAGGGATCAGATGTTATATCCCTCCCACAATATAGATTTCAAAGCTCTGCCAAATATGAATGAGGATCCTACAACATTTTTGCACGTCAAAAGAAATGTTCAGATTCAATTCAACAAAATCAGGGTGTTTTATGAACTCTACTATGAAACGTATTATCATTAAAAGGGTCTTGTTAACCAGTGTCACCGAGGCACTGGTTAAGGAATCCAAAAGTAGAAAAATTGTCTTGGAAATATAAACTGTTACTTTTGACCAACTAATTATTACACCACTTTTTAATAAAATCTTACTTCTTTTGGATGCTTAACCAATGCTCCGGGAGCATTGGTTAACATTCTCCTTATTAAAATAATAGCAATAAAATGCATAAATGTGTAGTTATCATGCACAGATCAGTAACAAAATAAAACAAATGGAAGTTTTCATTTTCAACAAGAAAGAAACAATCAAAGAGAAATAACATCTGAAACATAAAAGAAAACAAAGAAGCTTACAGCTCGAACAGAGCACTTCTAGAATAACTAGCGAACAAGACATCGCCCAAAGAGGAGTTTCCTATCACAGTCACGGGGACGAAATTGAGGCGGCGCCTTTATTTTTCTCAATGATGGCCTTGAAAATATCATCCAGGAAACAATTTTAGTGGACACCTTTGGACAAGATCACAAATTAATCTCTCTCAGGTGTATGCAGTTTTCTACCACTAGGCTGACGCCCTTCTCTGTGACATGATAACAATGTTCCAGGTCAAGTTGTAGAAGCCGAGGGCAAATCTTTGAGATTGCATACAGTGCTTCACCATCAATTCTTGAATTTGATAAGTCCAACACTTCCAGTTTGGAAGCTTCGACGTTGGTCCAAGATAGCTTAGCTTGTGGGCAGAATGCATATTTTAAATGCCTAATATTACAACATGTCTCTAACACATTAACAATACATATGTCATCACAAGAGCTCAAATCAAGAAGCTGCATATTAGGAAACATAAAAGAAAACGTGGTGATGTCTTCATCTTGCAATTGTGAATTGTAAGCCAAATGGAGAGACTTCACTTGATGGTATACAACCAAATCCACCACAGATGGTCTTGAACCAATTCCAATTTTTGTTGACTCCATAAGGATCTCACTCAGCAAAGGACAATTCTTAAGGAGTACAAATAAGGCTGCATTGTTGAGCTTGTCACAACCATTGAGGTTTATATACACCAAATCACCAAGATATACACACAACTCAACGAAACTTTGAACATTAAAAAATTTTGACTCAAAATTTTGAAGATCTAGATGCTGCAGAGATCGACACCGTGAAAAGAGGTAAGAGATCCCAGCATTTGTATGTCCGAAGCATTTGTGGAGGACAAGTTTCCTCAAAGGAAGTAAGCAAAGCAGCTCGTCAGATCAGTGATGAGTGAAAAGGACAAATCAAGACAAGTTAATCCCTTCAAACTGAGCAATGAATCAATGAAGTATGAAGTAACATCCTTACGGCATGTAAGAGAGAAAGAATTCAAAGTTGGTCGCTGAAAAATTGCAGAAGCAAGACCAGCACGTGTTAGGAAATGGCATTGGAACATAACCACCTCTTTTAGAAACACACAGTTCATACACAGTTGAAAAAAGGACGAGTCATTTACGTAGAAATGACCAGAGAGATTAACCTTGCGGAGTTTTGAAAGATTTTGAGTGAGAAGCTTTAGAGCATTATTATAGTGGTCGTTGGTGTCGGCGTCCTCGATGATTATTATTTTAGGGAAACTGATATCCAATTGTTGGAGGAAAGGGAAAGAATCGGCAATGAAGGACATGTCAGTATGGTATAGAGAGCCCATATTGGAACATGTGAGAGAGGTCAAAGTTGATTTAGTGTTTCTGAGAATAGTTTGCAACCCTAATGTGGGGAACTTGGGGTGGTTGGAGAGGTTGAGAGATGTGAGACGGGAGAGGGAAACAGACCGGGGGATTCGAGAAAGAAGCATGTTTAGGTCACCGCGGAAGCACGAAAGGTCAAGTGAAGTGAGATTTGGGAACCTTTGGAAGAGGCGAGAGAAGGGTGAAGGATTGTATATTAATGTGATGGAATGCACAGAACGGTTTGTGACGTCGAGTAGCTGTTTGGATGCAAGGGATACAATCTCTAAATAACGCTTACCCTCGTCGACGCTATAGTTTTTCGTTGTTGAGGAGTTTCGATAACACATATTCCCAGCAATCATCATCCAGTAAACCTGCTCCTGCAATTCTTTTTCTGGAAGCCATATCTTTCTTCTCCGTAAGCCTATAACTCTTCGATTATGTGGATTGCGTGTTTCTTTAGCTAAGAGTTGATTGGATTGGAGTATATTATATACTACTCCCTCCGTTCCTTTTTAAGTGTCTTTTTAGCGTGTATTTTTCGTTCCTATTTAACTGTCCTTTTTGTATTTTTAGGGTATGATTTGTCGATTATACCCTTTTTCAATTACTCTTAACTTTTTCAATAAATCTAATTAATGTTATCTATTTGGAAAGTTAAAGTTTGTTTTTTTTAAACAAAGTTTGTTTGTTTTTTTTAAACAAAGTTTGTTTCTTATTATCTACAAATTTATACAAAATTTTGTTACAAACAATGGTTCAAAGAAGAGTTAAAATTCTATAAATAAGATGAATAACAATTCTATAAATTTAAAAATTCTATAAATAAGATGTCGCACAATGCGAATCTAGCATTGGTTGAAGCCATAGTTGAAGTCTTAACTTTGATTAAAGGAGTTGGAAGGAAGTAAAGTTTTTCTTAGTTTTTGATTAATGTGAAGTTGGAATAATTTTTATATTGACTTATAATAATTTAAAAGATGTGCGGAATATTTAAAAAATTGACAATTGTTTATTTTGGGAGAGAGAGCGCGTAAAAAAATAGGAATTTGTTGGAGAAAAAGATAATAACTAACAACTGTTTGTTACGAGAAAAAGATAACATATTAAATTTATTGGAAAGATAAAGTGTGTGCAAAAAAATATGAATTTATTGTTGAATTAAAAGGAGGGTATAATTGGAAGAAAACGTGAAAAAATACACTTTGCTATTTTGATGGAAATTTTCTAAAAAGACACTTAAAAAGGAACGGAGGGAGTAGTACTTAGCGTTCTGTTCATAAATCGTAGAAAAACAAAACCACCTCAGTCCTGTCTGTCAAAAATTTATGTAGGCTTATCTTTTTTCTTTCTTCTCGAACAAACCCTAGCCCTACCTAAGCCTAGTCAATTGTTTGATGTAATTGTAACTAGACTCTTGACCCGTGCTACCGCACGGGTCATACCACAGAAAAGTTAATCGTATCAATCGCAAAAATGTAAACATGTATAGTTAATAGAAGTTTTATAACAATTTAAAAATATGTTCCCTTATAAGACAACAATAGCAACAAAATGAAATGGTAGCATACAAAACAAAAAGATTTGAACATTAACCATCAAGATACATTACGAAAGACTTCGAGATAAACAACATTTGAGGTCGTATTAGTGTTCTCTCCATCTCCATCAACGATTAGTATTTTCAAACATTGTTTTAAAGTGACTCTGAAAATTGCAACGTACAACTGACCATGCGAGAACACAGGACTCGGCAAATAAATTCCAACATTTTTAAGTGATTGCCCTTGACTCTTGTTGATTGTCATGACAAATGAAAAAGATATTGGAAATTGTCTTTGAAATTTGAAAGGAATTTTAACATTAGACGGTGAAAGAGATAACCTGGGTATGAAAACTTTTTCGCCGATGTTACTTCCAGATATAACATTTGCTTCAAGTACAAATTTTCCCTTCTCGGTTTCTCTTACACTATCTTTCCCGACTATAAGACCAATGACATCTACAACAAAAAAAATTGCATTATCATTTACATCATGTTACCATCATGTTAAATTTGTACTTTTGTGGCAAGAGTTTGTAATTCCCCTCGTTAAATCCTACCATGACATTCTATAGCTTATATGTTCCTCCTTCTTCAATCATTCCTTGAATCGTTGGCACCAGGTATTTACGAACAGTGACATGGATCCGTCCTCGCTAAACAAAAATAACATGTCATTAACATAAACCAGAATATGTGTAATCGTAGTGGCAACTTGAATTAGTGTTCGTGGTTATACATGAAGTTTATATAATATACCTTCTCATCAACCACTATCATGTTCATGAAGATGATATCGTAAGGATTTTCCTTATCACGGATCAGCCATATATGGGCCACACGTACAATCAACTTCAAATCCTTCTTCCCACCTGTCACGGCTGAAATGAGGGTGAAAATATTTGTCATCTTAGCAATTGAAAGAAACATCTATTTTTGCTAAAAGAACAAAATAGTTGTATTCTCACAATTAAGTGGTATTTATATAGGTAATTGGTAAGTTGAATTTGAAACTTTTAAAAGTGAATGACCATAATCTTCTTTAGTAATAATTACTATTCATTGCAGCCATAAAAGCAATTACTGCATAATGCTTTGAAATGCATTATGACGTTTTCAATTCCAAAAGTTGTTAGTGTCAATCATAAATACCAAAAGTCGACATTTTGGCGTGGATATTGGTTTACTACTTTACCATCTATTCATGACTTGGATTTTCGATTAGCAATAATGAGCAATAAGTTTCTTTTATTCACAATGAAATATCATTAAGTTTAATTAATATTTGAAATTTGACTTGTAACATGAATGAATGACAATTTCAAATTTGATTAGCAATAACTACGTGTTAATTTTTCTTTTATTCTTCATGAAATATCATTAATTTCCATAAAGTTCATTACTTTTTTCTTTTATTCGATTAGCATTACTAACCTCTTCTATTTCGTATGAGCAATAAATTTCTTTTATTCACAATGAAACATCATTAAGTTTCATAAATATTTAAAATTTGACTTGTTAACCATCATGAGCATACGGGTCAAGATTTAACACATTCGATTAGCAATAACTACGCGGTAATTTTTCTTTTATTTCTTATGAAATATCATTAAGTTCAATAAATATCATTACTTTTTTCTTCACCAAATGCATTAATTGAGATGACTTTGTATATACTAACAATACTCCTATTTTGCACAATTAACGCGACTCAATAAAAAGACATCCTTTATATTGGCACGAGTATTAAATTGCTAATAATATCATTTAATTCTTTAATCACATTTGTTTTGATATGATTAAACGCTATTAAAAGCAGACAAAGAATAATTAAATGATATTATTAGTTAGTTTTCCTGAAATGCATACATGTTGACTTGCCTTTTATGTGTTTACTCGATCATTATTGAAAGCCCATTTTTAGGCATACCAGGCGCACCAACATTTATGACATAGAGAGAATTGAAAGTTTGTTTTGATTTAGGGCTGAAATCATGCATCTCTATAGTCTTAAGTTTTAGTTGAGCTTTCAAATCTCATGGAAGGTCAAGAGAGATACGGCTGAGATGTATGGGGTGGTTGACTGAGTTGATTAACATTAATACATGAAAGGTTATGAGATCTACGGCTGAGATGAATGGAGTGATTGACTGAGTTGATTAACATTAATTACGTATTATGGAGGGTAAATGAGTATGATTAATACCGTTTTCAATTGTCATTATGACGTTTTTGTATGAGAGAGAAAGTGAGGAGTTTGAAAATAAAGTTTGAATCAACGGCTGTGATTAAGTGTGTGGTTGGGAGATTAGATTAGCAATAATTAGATGCTTAGGAGGGAAAAATGCAATGGATTAGGGCAAACATGCTAGCTCATCAAGTCTAACTTTTATAATAAAAGATGTGTTTATTTGTCCAGGGTTGACTATTATCTATACTATTACTATATATATATATATATATATATATATATATATATATATATATATATATATAACTTCTTTCATCTCTTTTGGGCTAACTTTTTTTTCTTTCAAAAATGCACTCAATTTTCAATACAAATAACACATTGACAAATAGAAAAGAATAAATTTAAATATTAAAAAAATGTAACAAACACGCTATCAATATATATGTCTGTTATTTTTTTTTTATCACTTAAAAAGTGTAACAAATGTATATTTATATTTACTTTTTCATTGTCTTAATTATACCTACCGACTAGGATGTTACCTACCGATTCAAGCAAGCGATGCCACAATGGTACGTGGAATTTGATTTTTTCATGGAGAAGCATGGATATGGTAAAACTACTGCTAACCATTGTGTGTTGGCCAATAACTTCTCTGGTGATTTTATTATTCTCTTGTTATATGTGGATGTCATGTTAATTGTTGGTCATGACACTAAGAAGATTCAAAGTCCAAAGAAAGAGTTAAGCAAGTCCTTTGCAATTAATGACTAAGGTCCTGCAAAGCAAATCCTTGACATGAGAATCGCTCATGATAGCAAGAATGGTAAATTATGGTTATCTCAACACAATTACATTGAAAAGGTGTTAGAGAGGTTTAACATGAGAAAATCTAAACTTGTGAGTATTACACTTTCTAGTCATTTTAAATTGAGCATAGACAAATGCCCTAAAAGTGAAGAAAACAAAAAAGACATAAAGTTCCTTATATATATATATATATAGTTGATAGTTTGATGTATGACATGGTATACACTTTGTTGGTGTTGTTTGTTGGTTTCTCTCTATTCTTTAGTAAAGATCACTCGCAAGCAGTTGAAAGGATTCTCGTATATCTTAAAGGCAGTTTTAGAGTATATATTTATGGTTTGGAAGGGGTGAACCTGTGTTAGATAGCTACACATTTACATTATATGGATGGTGATCATGATTCCAGAAAATATACTTCTGGTTATATGATCACTTTTGCGGGGGAGCAATGCCATGAAAATCAAGGTTACGGAAGTGTGTTACCTGATCCACTACTGAAGTTGAGTATATTGCAGCTACTAAAATGGCTAAAGAACTCATATAAATGAATAAATTCCTACAAGAGTTGACATTGAGGAAGAGAAGTTTTTGTTGCTCTTTGCACATCAGATTGGGGGCAACAAGAGTTTTCTTGCTTAGTTTTCTTGTTTGTAGTTGTTGAATAAAATATATGTTTAATTACATTTTTGACCCCCTAAAAAAATATTAACAATGAAGCTCTCTAAGTTTAGCCTTTTTTGCAGTTTTGACCCTCAAGCTAATTTTGACTGGATCAATGCATATGCGGCACCTATTAAGATGTCATGTGTGTAATTATTAATTAAAAAAAAAATTAAAAAATGCCATTAAATAAAAAAAAAATGGAAAATGGAAAAGGCTTAATTGTTCTTCTTTTCCAATTAAAAAATCTTAAACAAAAAAAAAAAAAAAAACACAAATAAAAGCATGCCTTCTTCCTCCCCATCTCTTCACGTTTCTTCTTCACCATCAAACCTTCAACCATGAAAATCCTTTTTCTCCATCAAAATCAACAATCAAATGTCTTTAAACATGAATTTAATAAAATAGATGGTTGGGATTTTGTGTCTCTCTCTCCAAGAACCATTGAATGGAAATATATTACCATATTAATCCGACATTGGAGCATTAGGTACAATGGACCCACCATAATCAACCCAAAGTTAGTTATAATTATGTTATCACACCTAACTCGTTAGTCCCTCTCTCTATACCACCTTATCTCTCTCTCATCTTCATGCTTATGTTAAAGATTACTTTTTACAACAACTTCGATCACATATATATTACAAGCATCCTTTCTTTCCCCTTCATTCTTCATGTAGTAAAGATGTATCTTGAAGTCACGCATAACACGTGAAAATGAATATTACATATTTTAGATATATAAAGAAAATTTTGAGACCAAGATTGAGAAGTCCTTTGTTACAACTTTTTTTTAAATATTGAAAACGATCCTAATCACTTTTGAGACGCTTTTAAAAAGTTCAAGTTAGATGTACATGTACTTCAAAAAAAAATTCTTACGAATGAAAATTTGAGAAACAAAAGTTATATGAGTTTGAAAAAATTTATATATCTCTATGCAAAAATAATACATCAAAACATTGTGGTTTTTTTTTTTGACAAATAAAAGATTGTGGTTTATTGCACTCTTTTTATTTTTATTTTTTATCTATACATAAAGAAAATAAACAATTTGGCCTGGCTCTGTTCAAAAATAAATTAATTAACTTTGGGCCAATATCTTAAATTATTACGGGGTCTCTAAATTGTATAAGACAGCCCTGGTCACAATACAACACCATATAAAATACCCTTAATACAATATAAAAAGTAACTAGTGAAAATATAAATCTGAAATGAAAAAACAATATGAAAAACTCATCCTGAGCCGTTCGTGTTGTCGGCGTAGCCGGCGACGACGGCGGGGGAGGTTTTCCGTTTATTTAATTGATTATTTGTTTGTTAAATGACATGGCTTTTTGATTCCATGCATCGATTTTGTGCTTATTAGTTTTAGTCTTTGTCTATAAATACTAGTTGAAATGGTTATTGTCATTATATTTACTAGTGAAAAGACGAGCACGATGAGCCCGCCTTTCTACTCTTTTTATTGCGCTAACGTTTGAAATTATGAACGATGTTTTTTATAAAACTAATTAGCATATGAAACTAAAAAGCCAACCAAACCTGATTTAATGGTGTCAAACCTTCACCATGGCTAAGAAGAGCAACTTTGAACCTGGCATGAACTGACACTGGCACAGGAAATCCACGGAGGGGTAGCAGACAGAGCGTCATCTAGCTTGATAGATAAACCATGATAAACATGTTTAACAAATTTCAATTTCCTAAGCAACAAATATGTTGCAAAGAATTAGAAATAACAATAAGTTACTGAAATGGATGTAGAATATCATTCGAAATGGTGGCTGAGGTTTGAACCTAGAATCTTGCATATATTATGCATTGTCCATACCAACTGAGCTAAGATGACGAGAACAAAAAAAACTTTGAAAAAGCATGAAACTGTATGCCCTAATTAAATTAAAAAATTCCAAACCCTAATAATCGTAATTAAATTGAAATTCAAAGCCTAAGAAAAACACAAAAGATTTCAAATGTTGTTGTAACTAGATACTGAGTATATTACTACCTCCGTCCTTAATTATAGGACCATTTTGAGAAAAAAAATATGTCTCGTTTTATAAGACCCTTTTGTTGTTTCCAAGTACTTTAATTAATTATTTACCAACATACCCCTATTTATTTCATATCTTTTTTTTTCAATCAGCATTAAATAGACATTGAAAACATACATTAACCATCTCTCTTAAAGGACAACTTTGTAAAAACAATAATAATTACAAATAAATTTATTATCACTTTTTTTAATTTTTTTAAAAGGATACTATAATTAGGGACGGGGTAGTAATAAGCAAGGGTGAGAATAGGCATGCTAACCTATGAGTATAGGACCTAACTTAGACCATGCATTTTTTTGTTAAACATGTAAAAGACGCATATTTAGCCAAAAAAACAAGCCAGGTCACGATCCATTGTAAAAAAACCTTTTAGCCGTAGCAGGTTAGACAATTTAAGTAGTTGCGAGTAAAATTGTCAAAAAAAAAAAAAAAGGAATTGTGTGAATAATATTTTTTATTATATAAAATTATATACTTTAGATTAAAGTATAAATTTGTTAATTTTTCACTAATTTAAACGTATTTGTCTACATTAGTTTTTTTTGCATATTTAAATATATTAGTACAAACTAGAATTGAAACATGACATCATATATATATATATATATATATATATATATATATATAAATTCTTTAAAATGCCATGTTAAATATCCAAAGGGAGAGTTTAATCTTATTGGTTTATTAGTTTGTGAATCTATTTAAATATGGACTAAATTGCTTATTTAAATACATTCATTTGAAATATATGTTTTCAAACATGTTAACATTTTTTTTTCTTGAAGAAGTTAAAATGGAATATAATAACAAAACCAAAGGTTATTTCCAGCACAAGGCGTGCCGAGAGAGAACAAATCAGTCAACCAATATTACAAACAAATCCAAATAAACAACAAGAAACAAAGAAAGAAAAACACTAATAAATGCCCAACATTGCAAGTGGACTTATCCACCAACCATGGTAATTGAAAGGACAGTCAACATATTTCACCTTCAACCACTGATAGGAAAGTAGCTTTATTTTGTCCACTACTTGGGTTGTCGAACACTCTTTGCACTTTCCAAATTTCCCACACAGTAGCAAACCAAATTAAATGTAAAATAGATTGACGCACCCTAGAGCCGCTACCAACAAAGCTGATCTGAATTAAGTGATATACTGCCTCATATGGTATTGTCGACAATATACCAAGCCAACAAAAAATATAGTACCAAACAGCCCCAAAAGTAGAACAATGAAAACATAAATGATTAAGGGTTTCCAACGATCCACACCCACTAGTGCACAGACGAGCCTCATTATTTAAAACGTTGCGCCGAAACAAGTTGTCCTTTGTAGGCAGCCTATTACAAAACAAACGCCAAGCAAAAATTATAACTTTCAAAGGAATATCCTTATGCCATAGTAATTTTGCCTCAACCGGATTGACAACCGTAGTCGGAGTTGTCAGAAAATCGTAAGCGGTACGAACAGAATAAACATTAGATTTTTCCAAGTTCCAAAGCCATATGTCCTTCTTGTTAACCTGCAAACTCGCAGATTGGAGAATAGATGTAAGTTCCCCCACCTGCTCCTCCTCCCAAGCAAACAATCTAGCTGATGCATATCAGACACATACATCCATTTAGACACTGACAGCCCCAAATACACAAACGAGAGACAACCAACCCGACATCTCAAAACCAACGCTGCCTCATAAAGCCAAGAAGCAGAAACATTAATACCAACCAGCTGACTTTTTGAAAAATTCACCTTTAGACCATATAGAGCTTCAAACAACATGAGAACAGCGCGCATCGCACGGACGTTAGCCCAAGACTTTTCACCTAAAATAAGTGTATCATCCGCAAACTGAAGATGCGAAACAACCACCGGATTACTGCTTCCCACCCTATAACCAGTGAAAAGATTATTCGAAGACAGCCTCCATCAACACATGGAAACCCTCCGCAGCCAGGAGGAATAGGAAAGGGGTCACCTAGCCTCAGACCCCTTTCCAAAGGAACTCATCCGTTGGAGAACCATTTACCAAAACCGAAGCAGTTGTCATTCCAATACATTCTTTTATCCATTTACGCCAAAGTGTCGGAAACCCCATCTTACACATCACCTCATCCAAATAACCCCAATCTATAGAATCATACGCTTTTTCAAAATCCACTTTAAAAAGAAGCAACTTTTTCTTCTTTTTTCGAGCTTCATCAACAATTTCATTCGCTATCAGAATACCATCAAAAATCTGACAGCCTTTAATGAACGCAGACTGAGCATCAAAGATAACTGTCCCAATAACCAACCACAGTCTTTTGAAAGACTAGACTAAGGCCTAAAAACTAAGTCTTTACTTAGGCCTTAAATTGTTTGATAGACCATACATACTTTGCAAGGTTTAGTTCGGATCATCTTATACCCATCCGTATTATTATTATTATTATTATTATTATTATTATTATTATTATTATTATTATTATTATTATTATTATTATTATTATTATTATTATTATTATTGAGATGGACATCCGTGTTCGTCTTTCTAATTTTTTTACTGCTAACGCATATAAATTATAAACAATATTTTTTTATGAAATTTTTATTAAAATTATATATATAAAAAATTTTGACTTTTAAATAGTAACAAACTATGTTTATCTTTGACATATAATATAAAAAATATAATAAATATTGTCGTATTTTTCAATAACACCAATAATAATTTTGATTCTCCCCAGATTGTGTAAATTTGGGTTCAAAATAATTTCATCAAAATTTTATTTTTTGAACGAAAAAAAATTCATAAAAAATATCGTTCACAATTTATATGTAAATTCAAAAAAAACATGAGTGCTCCGATAGTATAGTATAGACCATAGAATATTATTAAAATGTTGTATGAAGCATCCTCACGGCAGCGAAGCCACCAACCAGCATGTGGGGCGTGGCCAAGCTTTGCAAACAGTTGGGATGAAATTATTTTAGAGAGTCATAGTCATTATGTCAACTTAATGTAATTCACACAATTTGGGAACCCCCACAACGTTTACCAGATTCTAAAGTTCTAACTATCACATCTACGTACATATTATTGATTATAACTAGCTTGGTCGGAAAAGGATCATATTGGGCGTTTTTTGTTGAAAATTTCATTTTATATGGGGCTAACCTTGCATTCATCTTATAACAATACTTTCATCATATTTTGACCTGCCTTCAAACATGTATTATCTTGTAAAATGTAGATGTTTGACATCATAGACGTGAACACAAGTAAACAATATATATGTAATATTTTTTTCGGGGAAATATATATGTAAACATTAGTTAGTTGTTCTTATTACCAATAAAAAAATTATTAATATCACCCATAGTAGTAGAAGTTAAAAAAATATGGTATATATCTGCAACTTGTCACCAAGAATAAAAGTATTTTGTTTTGTCAAAGTTAAAATTTGTCTCATTTCTTTGTTATCTCCAACGTATGATTTTAAATTATTATTTGCACCGCAATTGCGGATACACATGATTTTAGTGTCTCTATATTGTTGTACTTTTTACAATATAAAGGTTCACAACGTAACCATATGAATACCTTAATTTAAAGGTATGCTTCAATGGCCATGTCTCTGCACATCCTTCTGCATTTACTTCAAGCTTTTTTTTTTTTTTGAGCAATACTTCATTCTTCTATACTATAGTTTTTTCTGTCTTTAAATAATCAAATAATGCTATATCATGCATGTAACAGCAGTTATTTCAGCAGAAAATATAAAACAACTACTCATGTCATATGCAGACCAAGAAATCGTCACATTTATAAATAAGTCGGTTTTATTTTATCATAAAGGATATAATTTCATTTTTGACAACTAAGTACTCAGAACAGACAAAGAAATATATTAAAAAAATCCACAAAGATTTTTATATTATTGCGTGTCTATATTATATAATCACTAAATATTAATAATGGCCACCTTCGTAATCAATTGGAATATGGAACCAATTTGTTAGATAGAAGAAGGAATGCATGATTTTCAATAGTCAACTCTAATATAGGTAGCAGAAAATGGAGAGCATTCAAATTTCAAACAGACCAATTCCACTTTTTTCATTTTACACTTGCTCAATTCAAATATCATTTCTCATTTGTCACATTTTTATTTTTCAACAAATTATCACACCATGAAACTTATCATAAATTTTTCTTCCACTATTTTCCTTTTGTTTACTACTTCAATATCCGCTTACACATTTTCAGATCATATCTCACCGAATTTCACTGCTTCATATCTTCAATTCATCGCTAACACCGGAACATTTTTGTTGTCTAGAAACAAAACATTCAAGGCAGCTATATTCAATCCTGGTAATCAACAAACAAGTTTCTATCTATGCATCATACATGCCGCGTCAAACACGGTCATTTGGTCTGCTAACCGCGACGCGCCCATCTCAAATTCCGATACAGTGAAACTAACTGTCGAAGGGATTACAATTTTTGACAAAAATGGAAATTCTAAATGGTCAACACCACCACTTAAATCACAAGTACAAAAGCTTTCACTCACTGAGATGGGAAACCTTGTGTTACTTGATCAATCCAATGGTTCTCTTTGGGAAAGTTTTCAACATCCAACCGATACAATCGTTATTGGACAACGATTATCGGTTGGAGCATCATTGTCAAGTGCTTCATCGAATTCAAATTTGTCGACAGGAAATTACAAGCTGACAATAACTTCTTCTGATGCAATACTTCAATGGTATGGACAAACATATTGGAAAATTTCAATGGATTCAAAAGCTTACAAGAATTCAATTGATGAAGTTGAATACATGGCAGTAAACACAACAGGTTTTTATCTCTTTGGACATAATGAACAAGTTCATGTATATCAAGTTGGTTTATCAGTAGCCAATTTTCGTGTCGCGAAATTGGCTTCCGATGGCCAATTTACTATTAGTAGCTTTTCAGGAACAAATCTGAAGCAGGAATTTGTTGGACCAGATGATGGTTGTCAAATTCCATTAGCTTGTGGAAGAATAGGTTTATGTAATGATAACAGTTTATCATCATCATCTTCTTCTTCTTCTTCTTCACCTGTTTGTTCTTGTCCTTCAAATTTCCATGTTGCATCGGGTAATCTCCGTGGTTGTGTTCCGAACGATGGGTCTCGTACTTTGCCATTAGCTTGTAATTCATCAACAAATAATAATCATAGTCAGTCAAATTCTTCAGCTGTTTCATTTTTAAATATAGGCTATGGTGTGAAGTACTTTGGAAATATTTATTCTGATCCAATTATGTTTGGAGTGAATTTATCTGATTGTCAAGGTCATTGTTCAAGTAACTGTTCTTGTTTGGGAATTTTGTATCGAAATTCTTCTGGATCATGCTACTTGATTGAAAATGAGTTAGGATCCATTAGTAATGGAGGTGAAGGTGACATGTTATGCTTGATTAAAGTTAATGTTAGCCATGATATTGATAATGAACAAAATTCTCAAAAAGATGGATTTCCTGTTATTGCTGCAGTGCTATTACCAATTGGTGGGATCATTTTTTTATTGGCTCTTGTTTTTTTTCTTATGTGGAGAAAATTTACAAAGTCGAAAAAACAAGAGGTGAAATTAGGGAAACAAATCTCAATCTCACAACATTCTTCAGGGGACTTGGATCATGATGACTTTTACATTCCTGGTTTACCGATGAGGTTTGATTACGAAGAACTTGAGGTAGCTACTGATAATTTCAAGACTCTGATAGGATCTGGTGCATTTGGCGTGGTGTACAAAGGTGTACTACCTGATAAGACTATTGTCGCAGTTAAGAAAATAATCAACATCGGAATTCAAGGGAGGAAAGATTTCTTTGCCGAGATTGCTGTTATTGGAAACATTCATCATGTTAACTTAGTTAGACTCAAAGGCTTTTGTGCTCAAAGGGGACACCGAATGTTGGTGTACGAGTACATGAACCGTGGTTCACTTGATCGGAACCTCTTCGGTGGACATCCGGTTTTGGAATGGCAAGAGAGGTGTGATGTTGCCCTTGGAACAGCGCGTGGACTTGCTTATCTTCACAGTGGATGTGAGCAAAAGATAATTCACTGTGATATCAAACCAGAGAATATTCTTCTGCATGATCATTTTCAAGCTAAGATATCTGATTTTGGACTTTCGAAACTCCTTAGTCCTGAACAATCTGGTTTGTTCACAACAATGAGAGGAACTCGTGGTTATCTTGCTCCGGAATGGCTTACAAATTCAGCAATTTCTGAGAAAACTGATGTATATAGTTTTGGAATGGTGCTTCTTGAATTGGTTAGTGGAAGGAAAAACTGTTCTTTCAAGTCAAGAAGTCATAGCATTGATGATGATCATAACAATAGCAGTGGTAATAATGGAAATTCATCAAACTCATCAACAACAGGACTTGTTTATTTTCCACTATATGCATTAGAGATGCATGAACAAAAGAGTTACATGGATCTGGCTGATCCAAGGTTAGAAGGACGTGTTACAATCGATGAAGTAGAGAAACTTGTTCGTATAGCATTGTGTTGTGTTCATGAAGATCCATCACTTAGGCCTAACATGGTTACAGTTGTTGGAATGTTGGAAGGTGGGACTCCATTGCCACAACCTAGGATGGAATCTTTGAATTTCTTGCGGTTTTATGGTCGTAGGTTTTCTGAGGCTTCTGTTATAGCAGAAGAGAATGAGCATGGTTCTGTGAGGATTCAACAACCACGTGATTCAACACGCTTCGTTAGCGGATTTTCATACATATCTTCACAACAAATCTCAGGACCAAGATAGTGAATTCTGTTAATTTAATTGTGCTTTCTTTCTTCTAATGTTAATTTTGTGTCCATATGTATAAAGGATGGCATCTCTATGTAATTTGAAGTAAAATGAAATGTATGATTTTTAAATCTTCATATATAAATACTAGGCTGAATTTACAAGAGAATCAAATCATGAAAATAATTTTGGTTCTCTTAAGATCATGAAAAATTGTTCTAGATGGATTTTGCTAATACATTATTGTCCTTGAAAGAAGGAAGTGGTCACATTAGCCTATCTATTCTTTAAAATTTCAGTACTCATAGCTTATGAAGATTGATCTTGTTTACATATCTCATTGCGAACAATCACAATCCCATGACATTTATGCCCTGTACTCTAAACCTTATCTTATTTCCATCAATATGTCATCATAACTACTATTTTAGCTAATCACTACAGTGGAAAAAAGTGGTAATCGATATAAAGTCTCAGTTGAAATGCCGTTAATATCACGCGATACAACTGTGCGCTAGCAGTAGTCATCATATTTTACCCTTTGTTTCCTACTGGGGAATCTTGTTGAATTTGCGATAGCGATACTCAGCGTAGGTTTTTGTTGAAAATTTGGCTGGGTTTTGATCATTGACGAGCGGAGGAAGAGGTCCAACCACAACCTCATGTGGAGGAGCAACAAATACCGCCCATGACATGCGCTTGCGTTCCTTGTTCACCAAGCTTCTGTGCAAGACACTCTTGTACCTCCCATTGCTCAACACCTACCATGACAAAAAAGAAGTATATTTTGTACAAACTTAATTTTTTTATATAATTTGTATAATTATATGATATAATCCACTAAAATGTGCCATTTCATTACCTCAAGTTGGTCACCAATGTGCACAAAGAGTGCATTTTGCAAGTAATTTACTGCAACCCAATTATTGTCCTTCCAAACTTGGAGCCCTGGAACATCATTTGGAACAAGTAATGTAATGGCAGACATATCAGTATGGGGCTCAACTCCTAATGCCAATTCAGGTTGTGGACATGGTGGATACATATTTATCTTCATTTCTAATTCTATTTCTTCACCTCCCAAACAAGACTTCAAAGTCTTACTCCCCAATTCTAGCCCTTCAGACAAAAGCTCCAAAATATTGTCTGTCACCCTCAACATTTCTTTATTGTATTTTTGTACTACTTCCCTACCACACACAATAATAAAATTAGTTTCTTCCTTTGAATATTTTCAAATAAAATTTCTCTCTCTAAATACAACGCTTGTACGCTGCAAGACCATATTGCAATTGTAGATCCACGTCCTAGATAATGACACGTTTGTTACAAATTATTAAAAATATGATTTTAATATTCAATAATTTAGAGATTATTAACATCAACTAGTTTGTGTTTGTTTACTATAATGAAAATCACTTAAAAATAAGTAATGAAAAAACAATTTGTAACAAAAGGATGAAAACTTATGAAATATGAATAACAAACGGATGATTTTGTCAACAAAAAAAGTTGTAACAAACATGCTTAATGTAAGTATAAACCTGTACGAAGGAGGACTTTTGGGCCACGTCTCATAATTCACCTTAGAAGGAGGAGACATGAGATGAAAATAATAATCAACCCACTCAACCTTTTCTTCCAAGTTCTTGGTCATCTTAGTTCCATAGCCATCAAATTTACCATTTGATGGGTCATTTGCATATGCCTCTTTCTCCTTTTGAGTGAGAGAAAAGAACTCCTGGCCCACATCTTGCAAACTTTGAATAAGTTTTTGAGATATACCATGGTCAATGATGACAAAGAAACCCCACTCAGAAGCAGCTTCAGTGATTTTCTTCACTAAAATATGATGTGGTTGAGACAATGAAATCATAGGAACATTAACACCCTCCATGGCTTTTGTATTCTCTGGCCTTTCATTTGCTAAGCGAATGAATTGTGGTGGAAGCTCCTTTAGCTGGTTAAAAGCCAAAGTTTGTACTCTTTTGACTTCCATTAACTTTAATGTGAATGAGAGATTAATTTTTCCTTCAATTCTTGTGATATAAGATCAATCTAGGAGAGCTATATATATGAGGAATCATA
Organism: Medicago lupulina; assembly: GCA_958299785.1. Classification (NCBI taxonomy): domain Eukaryota; kingdom Viridiplantae; phylum Streptophyta; class Magnoliopsida; order Fabales; family Fabaceae; genus Medicago; species Medicago lupulina. The sequence continues at coordinate 20,187,495 of OY283144.1, read as the reverse complement.
ATAATTCAATTGTGTAATCTTGCATATTTGCATGCTACCAAGTACCAACCATTCAACAAAGTATATTCAAGGAATTATAATATCAAAACCATTTAAATGTGAACCGAAAAAAGCAATCACTTTACAATATAAATAAATGAATTTAACCATATTCTTCCTTCAACTTAGACATGCCATGTTATCGTTTTTGCAACCAAATTAATGCAAAACAACAATAATAAATAAAAGTTGATGCTTAAACTTAATTTGGAGTTACTTCCAACAATAACGGTAGATGGTTGAATCGAAACTCTTGTATTTTTCTTTAAAACTTGTTTAAGTTATGCTTTGTCTAACATGCACGAACAAAATGAACTTGTATTGTACATGTGATTTTTTTTATCTTTGAATAATGAACCACATCATATTACCATTTAATTTAATGGTGATATTTTTAACAAATAGTGAAAACTAGCTTGTGTATCATGAAGCTTCTCTCATTTGTGCACCATATAATTGACCAAAATCATAATTCAATCGGGAAAAAGAAATCTACTTTTCTGCTAGTTTTGTTTGTTTTGCAGCAGAAAATTTAATTGCATTTGTATTGTCATAGATTATCCTTTGTGTGTAATATAATAATTTTTTCTTTTATGATCTTTGGCAATGCCTAGATATGATCACAACATAGCCATTTAGTAAGGAAGTATTTATCCATAAACATTAATTTTTAACTTTTAAAAAATAAATTAGCACAATTTTCAAGATAAAGTTTTTACTTTAGGTTTCTTAATATTTGTTGGGGGCATTCGTTACCATTAATTTTCTCTCACCAGCTTAAACTATTCTTTTTAATAGCTTTTAATTTTTTGAGGCACTATTTTAAGTGGAGTTTGAACTTAGAACTTGTATTAATATCATATCATTTTCTTTCTCATTTTTATATTTATTATCTTAACTAAAAGAATTTCAATATCAATTGAAAATATAACATTTTATATTTATCATTTAGTTCCCTTCAAAAAATATTTATTAATTAGTTCAACCGTTGATTTTATCAAACAATTCAAATTCAAATTCAATCTATAAGTTTACCGGTTATTCACTATCAAATAGTATATTCGTTATCCTATATAAATTCATCTGTCTTCAACTAAATTATTCGACATCCACCACTTTTCACCAAAAGAGCCTATATGTAAATATTTTGTTGATAATTATACATTTTAAAGTAATTTTTAATAATATATTTGAAATAATTAGATTGTTTTTTCCATAATCTTTGAACTCGTTTTTTTTTGTCCATATACAAAATGGTAAAACCAGTGAAACTCATACATATTGTGTAAGGTCTTATATTCGAACTCGAATGAAGACGTACAACCTAACAATTTCGACATTGTTAGTTGAGCTAAGTTTTACGGATTCTTTATACTCATTTTTAGTCGTAGTTAATCTTATAAAAGCAAAATCATCTACAACTAAGAATTTTCTTATAAACCGTCGGCAAATCTAATAGTTGGTAAATAAGATATAACGGAAGAAATTTTTAATAAATTTGTTTGAATATTTTATAAAATAAAAAACAGTATTTATTTATTTGTTCTAATATTTAAGTTTGATTTCGTTTTTATTTTGAATAATTTAGACACTAAATATTAAGGTTAATACATGTTTACCCCGTTTAATATTAGAGATTTTCGGTTTACCTCCAGTAAAAAAAATTGTTTTGATTCTAACTTGTAAGGGGAAGATTCTTTGGTTTTGGACCTTCATAAAGTTTGACTGTACAAAATCAACAATATAGTAGAGGATAAACCGAAATTACCTCAAATTACATGGGACAAAAGTACCTTAAATTTTATTATTTGATGTCATGAAGGTCCAAAATCAACAAATCTTTAAATTATAAAGTTAAAATCTAAACAATTATTTTACTAAAGATAAAAGAAATCGCTAATATTACAGGTTAAACATATATTAATTCTAAATATTACTATCGTCATTCTTGTTTTATTGACAAATTTGTGGTAACACCAAACTTTTTTTTGACTCAAAAGTAACACCAAAATCATTTTAGTTGGTGTTACCGGAAATTCAAGGGATTGTCCTTCAACAAATAGTCAATGCGGGGCTATTGGGGAACGTGTGAAAGAGAAACTTTTATTTAAGTTCCGTTTGTGAGAGATTTTGGAGGCTAGAGTTTTAGTAGACTATGTTGGAGTTTAAGATTTAAAGATAAAATAAAAGAATTTAATCAAGTTAATAAAAAAAAATTAAAAAAAAAATACTATGATTGATAATCATATAGCAATTCAATTACATTTTATATCATAGTTGATGTATAAAAGTAAAACAAATCTTCCACTTCCCTCAAAATCCCTTCTCTGTTTGGGAGTTTAGAAGGAGAGAGTAAGATTTGGTTAAAAGGTTGATGAAGGAATAAATGAAAATGAAAGAATGATAGACTCTCAACTTATAATGAGGTTTAATATTTTTCATAGTACAAAATTTCATCAAAACATGGAAACTCAAAAGTTGGGTTGTATTAGAAAATTATTTGAGAGGGTTTTTGAGAGTTTAGATAAAACCATGAGTTCAATCTATAGTCACAATTAGGGGTGGACAAACGGTCCGTGGTGGATTGAAATTGCCGATCCGTTTGAAACCACGGTTGCCAAATCTAAGCACACTTCCGTTCGGTCATGCATTCATTTTTGTCGGATTTCGGTTTTGACGGGTGACGGTTTGAATCAGATGGTTTATATCGGGTCATCTTCATTATCAATACCAAGTAAAATCCAGCAAGATCAAAATACACATAAATAACATAGAAGGTGAAGAGAGGGTGTTGAATCCATATGAGAAGCAATAATTTTGTTCAATGCTTGTAGGTCTAATGACAATAACATAAGAAAATGACCTCCAAAAATGTGTGGAGAAAAGAGAGATGAATATAGAGATAGATGTGGTGGGACGTGAAGGTGTCTTGAGAGAGAAAAGAGGAAGAAGATAAGATCTCTAGGCCAGGTATACAAAGAGAAAATAGTTTTGAGTCCTTGAAACAAAGTAGTCTATTGAGCAAGGCAGCAAGCACGTGAAGACTGAAAAGTTAGATAGAGCTGATACAATTTTTTTTTTTGAATGAGCATATATTAATTGGCCAAGCACCAGAGGTGCAAAAACTGGCAACTGTTATAGCAAAACAAATCACTCTTGCCTACTGTCCCAAAACGCAGCAGTAGCAGGGTGCAAAATGCAGGAAAAAAAAAAGCACAGACAAATGGAAAGGGCGGACACAGCCAAACACCCAAAAAATGAATCTATACAAAACCCCTCCCTTTAGCCCGTACCAACAATAAAAACCTGCAGTAACAACAAACAGGAGTCCAAACAGCCGAAACTCCCAAAGCAGATCCAAAAAGCCAGCGACGTTCATCTTCTATTTAGACAATCACGGGGGTTCCAAGTCCACTCATATAAGAGTAAAGACCCTATCTTCAACCTACTCAAAGTCTACACCTACGAAACCGCTTTTGAAATCCTTGCACGTTAGACTTAAGATGATCTACGAGATGTTCAAACACCAGTTAAACGAATTACGATGTTGAATAAAAGGTTAGAACATTAAGCTAACAAAACGAAAGCAAATGAACGGAAACAAACAGAAAAGTAAAAATGCACAGAGAGTTTGTTAACCTAGTTCGGTGACAACACACCTACTCTGGAGGCTACCAAGTCAGGAAGGAAATCCACTAGTGTAGTCTGTATTCAAAAGCTCTCAGCAAACCACGTTTGCACTAATGACCTAGGACCTACCCGTACTGACTTCAACCTAGGAACTCCTAGATTTGAGATCTCATCTCACTCTCTTACAACTGATCACAAACTCTGTGATTCTTACAATACATACACAACAATGAAATGAAGTTACCTTCACAAACACAACAACTTACACCGTGCTTCACAGCTTTGGTGCAGTACACAATCTACCTAACTCTTTGCTTAAAAGCTTCAGAGCAGTGAACAAATACAATTCAAAGCACAATCCTAAACATGCATCAAAATGATACACGAAAGGCTCACAAATCAAAGACTCAAAACCCTATATGATCTATTCTTCAAAAAGACGTCTTGAATAATGAACTAGGTCTTGCAGCGTTGTCTAAATACTGAAGCAATACGAGTCAGATTATTTTTCGGGCTTCAGATCAAACCGGTGATCAATTACTCAGTCAACAAGACCGGATAAGGAAACTCCTAAAAAGTATGCACATCTTTAGGAACATTATGATCACCTTCAAAGGCTTTCCTAAGTCGTTAGCACTTCCTAAGGAAATCACATATGTTCTGATCTTCTCATAAAACACGCAGGTTGACCAACACTAATGAAAGCGTGGATTCCTTGGATAAGCGAACGCGTGCGTAAAATAAGGCAAGGTACAGAACACACAAACCATGCCTGGATGTTGGAACATTGTGTTCCACATTTGAAGTGAATATTTGTTTTAGGCAAAAGTGAAGCCAACATACAAATATCCAACAACTTTGATTTCATCCAGTAATTCCTCCACATTCTTCGATTGGTTCTTGAAGATTCTCGCATTTCTTTCCTTCCGAATCAACCAAATAGTAGCATGCCAAATATACCAAAAACCCTTCTTAAGCCTCTTTGAGTTCACTTCACTATTCCAACATTCAAAATGAACAAACAAGTTATGTGGAGTGATGAAATTAATCTCTAACCAATTCAAAATACCCCGCCAAATCAAAGAGGAAACCTCACAGTGTAAAAATAGATGGTTAGAAGTCTCCAGCCACCTTCCACACAAAACACAAAGAGAAGACGCATCCGGAGCCAAAATGTGCCGAAGGGCTAGATTGTCTCTCGTGGGAATGTGATCAACTAGTAAGGACCACGAGAACGCCACTACCTTGGACGGTGCCGGACTCTTCCAAATTGAAGAAAAAACCCCTCCTCTAGCCCCACACCCTCTTCGACTAGAAAAATGCTTTCCAAAATAAAGTAGGCGGACTTTACCGAAAACATCCCCTCCTCATTCTCAATCCACACCTACCTATCCTCATCACCAACAAAGTCAACCCCTTTAAAGAGAGCCATCAAATTAACAATAAGGTTGGTTTCCCATAAAAACGGTTGCCTCCTCCAAGATAAATTCTAGAGCCACCTCCCTCCTTGCCACATTACCAATTTCCTCACCTTTGCTTCCTTTTGATTTGAGATTGAAAAAAGCCTAGGGAATAATTGCAATAACGGCATTTCCCCCACCCATCTATCTTTCCAAAACCTCGTATTACTTCCATTTCCCAATTTCTTCCTCACCGTATTTGTGAACCAATTAATACCACCATCCACCTCCAAAGACATTAAATTCCTCCACCAAAGTGAGGTGAATCTAGGCCACCTAACTCCCTCACCCGGAGTAAAACCTCCTACATGGTCACCATATTTATCCACCAACACCCTCTTCCAAAGAGGTTGATTCTTTTGAAGTAAGCACCATTTCCATTTTGCCAAGAGACTCAAATTCACCATTTTTACATCCCTCGCCCCTAGGCCTCCCTTACTTCTAGGTTGACAAACCTTCCTCCAATTTACCCAACAAGCTTTCTGACCTCCTCTAACACCTCCCCAAAGGAACTCTCTTTGGATTTGGATAACCCTCTTAACCACCTTTGCCGGAATCTTCAAGAATGATAAATAAAAAATAGGAATTGCATTTAAAACCGAGTTCAAAAGGACGATCCTACCTCCAAGGCTCGCATATTTATGCCCCCATGAAAGGAGTCTATTCTTCAATTGGTCCAACATTGGCTCCCAAGTAGACATCTTCCTAGAATTGGCTCCTACCGACAACCCCAAGTATTTGAAAGGAACAACACCCTCTCTACAATGTAGAAAATTACATGCCGCCTCCATAAAGTCGCTTTGCACATTAACTCCCATAAGTGAACTTTTATGATAATTAACTTTCAATCCCGATGCCATCTCGAAACCTCTTAGAATGGCATTCAACAACCAAAGATTCTCAATTGTTGGTTCTCCGATACATAAAGTAACATCGGCATATTGCAAATGCGAAACCACCAAACCTCCCCTTTTCACTTCAAAACCTCTAAACAAATTACGATTAACCGCATTTGTCATCAATCCACTAAAGCCTTCGGCCACCAAAAGAAACAAAAACGGAGCTAGTGGATCACCTTGCTTGAGGCCTCTTTGAACACTAATCTCCTCCGTCGGGCACCCATTTACAAGGATAGACATATTAGCACCAAAAACACAAGCCTTCATCCACCTCACCCATTTGTCCTCCATACCCACCCTTCTCATCATATATTCAAGAAAGCTCTAATTTACCGAATCATAAGCCTTCTCAAAGTCCACCTTTAGAATCAAGCATTCACGATTCGATCTTTTGGCCAAATCCACCACCTCATTCACAATTAGAGAAGTCTAAAATCACTAATATGTATTTTTTAGAGTTGATATATGAGATTGCGTTTACATTTTATCCTAACATAAATACCGGCAAAATGTATTTAATTTCATGATTTTGTCATTTTTTTTCTTTGAATACTGTTTTTTAAGAAAAAAAATATTTTAAAATAATTTTTTTATTTTCTTTGTTATATTGATATGTATGACATTTTATTTATTTACATTGAACGAATCATATAACATTGATGCTATAATTATATTTCACATATAAAGTATTCGATGAGAGAGAGCGAAACCATTTTTCAAGAAAATGTTAATTAATAAGATAACTTGTTTTGACCAAAGTGGTACGTTTATTGCACCTTAAACTTTGCAATGTTCATAGGTTAGAAAAACCTAATTTTATTCACTATATTGAGTACATTTAAACATCTCATACCAGAGATATAAAGTGCAATCATGTTTGGAATTCATCAAAGAAAGTCTTTGTTAATGTTTACATCATCAATTCTAAGCTATCTTGAAAGGAGCAGGTTTTAGAGAAGGATATGCAAAAGGGCCTTCAATTAAACCTTTAGCTATTTGCTTATAAGCGGCTTCGGTAAAATGGGGTCCATCCCAATTTATTAGTTTTGAAGGATCAACGCAAACCGTTGTATTCGGCGTTCCACACCAATTCTCATCACGATGATATGGTCCACTTCCTCCACAACATGCTTTCAAAACCTCGACCTTATCAGAAGTAAAACCTACATCATTAATGTACATAAATTAGTGAATGGGATCAAACAAATTTGACAAGAATAAAACAATGAAATAAAATAATTGCTCCACACACCATACTGTTGTGGTGCTTGATATAAACGTTTGGCATCGTTGTAATAGTCAAAATATACTATCTTAGCTTGAGGGTGTTTCTGTTTTATTGTCTCTATGGATTTTTTTAGCTGCTCATTAAAGTATTCGATGAGAGTGTTGTAAGCTGACAAACATCCAAATTCATCATAGTCTTCTTTCTTCTGACTAATCTTTTTTGACAATATGTCAGTATTACACCCCATTGGAAAGTTCCCTGGAACCACTAGCTCTACCGCTCCTTCTTCAATTAAAGCCTGACAAACATAATTAAATAAATCTCTATTACATTTTTCCAAGACCATTATTTATTCAATAATACCTATAACTTAAACGCGATTATTCTACAATTGAAGTCAACAGTTATTTATTTTTTGCTAATACACGTAAACATTTAATTACTTAAGATTTGTATAACATACATTGGTTGTATTTTTGATTGATTCAACCATCAAGGGAACTATCTCTCGTATTTCAGGAATAGTTTTAGAAAGATGATAAAAAATATCATTTCCACCAGTCTCTCCCACTATAAACAATGAGTTTTTGAAGAAGCTGTCACATTCTGTGAACTCATAACAAAACAAAAGTTTTGTTAGTCATATAGATGATAAACCATTTATATCACACAAAAATAACATGCAAGGATTTAGGACAAAACCTTCTTTGCTTTTACATAAGTCGGGTTTTAGCTTCTTAAACCAATCAAATTGCACATTTAATGATTCCTTTGGTGTAGTGCCTCCACTGCCACTAAAATATTTGACATCAAGTGCAGTTGAACCGGCATAAGCAAAATTAACTCCCTTTTTTATATCATCTGGGATTTTGGTGATATTCTTATAGGCCGGTAAAAATGGCAACCCATATGCCTCAGCTACAATTAAAATTAGAATGAGCTAGTGAATTTGTCCATCAGAAATGTACCAACATTAAAAATTACTGATTTTAATTACACCAACTATATAAAATATATTATTTTAGACTTCTTGGTAGTATTTTTTTGGCTATTTACTTTTTCATTAATACGAAAAGAATTTATTTAAGAAACAAAAGAATGTGTAAAAGTACCTATGAAATCTATGATGAGTCGTCCATTTGACATGCGTCCCGATGGATGTTTGAAGTACGTTGAACCATAAGGAATTAATTTTTCCATTTCTTTAAGGTGATCAAATGCTGCATTTCCTGTATCACTTATAGAGTCACCAAAGTTGAAGATGGCTTCATACGGTAGAGGATTAGCATTTGAAATAAAGTTTCCAAAAAACCCACATACAAAGGTGATACCAAAGAGAATGAAGATCTTCATGGTGTTAAATGAAAGATAGCAAACAATTGATATTGATGGTTGCTATAAAATGAGATTGATAATCTATATATACTGTCACGCTTACCCCTTTGTCCTGTTATGAAACAATTTCTCTGATTTGTTAGCTGGAACTTGTTTAGCTATTTTTATTTTTGCGAAGTTGGGATGTTAGATCAAACTTAAAACATCTAGAGCATAAACACTAATTGACACATATTGATTATGCTTGTTTTGCTTGTCACTATTTTTCTATTGTTTTTCTTCCAGTTTTTTCCACCTAAATTGTCTAAAAATATATCAATATACTAAAATTAGATCGTAACAAAATTTGATATCTCCTCCTCTAAAAAAACAAAATAGATATCTTCTGCCCACGAAAAAAAATAGTAATCATAACAATATTCATATATTAAAACTAGAGATCATAACAAAATTTCCAACTTTAATTATTCAATTATACACACACAAAAGGGTTTTCATAGCTCCATAAATTTCCACATATTTGCACCCACATTGATATTCCACTTCTTCTTTTTTTTTTGAAAACTCGGTATCTGGTCCAAGAACCGACTAACCTGAGGGGACCAATCCCACCGCCCACTTACGGGGGCCCCGACATTGATATTCCACTTATTATTATTTTTTAGTTTTAATTCATTGTTCTAACAATTTATTCAGCGGTAACTAAATTTTGTTAATCACCTGAATCCATCTATTCATAATTTTTCAACCATTATGTATTAATATTATAAAAACTTGTATTATTATTTCTATGAAAAGAAGAAAAATATTTTTGATTTGTAAAATAAAATTGTAAATTTTATCAATGAGTTACAAATCTCTCCCACTATAAACAATGAGTTTTTGAAAGATGATAAAAAATATCATTTCCACCAATCTCTCCCACTATAAACAATATGTTTTTGAAGAAGTTGTCACATTCTGTGAACTCATAACAAAACAAAGGTTTTGTTAGTCACATAGATGATAAACCATTTATATCACACAAAAATAACATGCAAGGATTTAGGACAAAACCTTCTTTGCTTTTACATAAGTCAGGTTTTAGCTTCTTAAACCAATCTAATTGCACATTTAATGATTCCTTTGGTGTAGTGCCTCCACTACCACTGAAATATTTGACATCAAGTGCAGTTGAACCGGCATAAGCGAAATTAACTCCCTTTTTTATATCATATGGGATTTTGGTGATATTCTTATAGGCCGGTAAAAATGGCAACCCATATGCCTCGGCTACAATTAAAATGAGAATGAGCTAGTGAATTTGTCAATCAGAAATGTACCAACATTAAAAATTACTGATTTTAATTACACCAACTATATGAAAATACTTAGAGTTGGCGTCTCCCTCTTTAAGCCACTTGGACTTAGATCTTTGAAACAAACTAGCATCTCTACTTCTAAGTAACCTCCACATCTCTTCAAACTTCTTCTTTCTCTCTACCTCCACCCCACTCAAACTTCCCCGTTCCCCTATAACATCTAACTCTGCAATTTCCACCATGAGGTTATCCACTTTAGAAGTAACATCCCCATATTCTTTCCTACTCCACTCTCTAATTACCTCCTTTAAACCTTTAAGTTTATTCTTTAGAACAACCCCCATCCACCCTTCGCCCCTTTGACCTATCCACGCCTCTTCCACCAACTTCTTAAACTTTCTATTTTCCAACCAATAATTGTTAAAGCGAAACGGCTTTTGTCCCCAATCGAGATCACTACTTTTAAGGATTAACGGGCAATGATCCGAAATAGATCTCGGGAGGACCCATAAAGATGTGCTTCCCCAACAACTAATCCACCCTTCCAAAACAAGAGCTCTATCAATGTGATTCATCACTCTTCCATTAGGGTGGTACCAAGTATAATCTCTACCAAGTGGGAATAAATCAAGAAGCTCCACCTCCACCAAAAAAGAATTAAAAGAATTCATTTCCAACACCATTCCGGGAGACACCTCTACATTCACCCCTCTTCTTTCTCCCGGACTACCTACCACATTAAAATCACCTATAACACACCACAAGCCATCACCAAAAGTGTTTTTTACCAACTCTAAATTATCCCACAATCTTTTTTTTTGCCGGAAGGTCACATTTTGAATATACATTCACAACAAAGCATCTCTTTTTATAAACTCCCCACTCCAAGCAAACACAAACAAAACCTTATCCCGTAAACGAGAAAAGGATAGAGGAAGTTGACTTCCGCCAAATAGAGAGGATACCCCCACTATTACCCACGGATGGGAGGAAAGCCCACTCACAATCAACACCACCCCAAATATTATGACACAAAGCATTAGAAACCACCTCAAATTTAGTCTCTTGAATGGCCAAAAAATCAACATTATTCTTTTTCACCAATTCCTTTACCATATTTTTCTTCACCCTACCCCCCTAGTCCATGGACATTATAGGACATCACAATCATTGATCACCTATAGTTCTCCCCTTTAATCCATCTTTCACAACTTGTAAATCTTCAAGAATGGCCAAATTGGTGACTAGCTCTTGGTCCACCATTTTAAATGAAAAACCATCCTTTTTTTGCAAAGAAAAAATCCGGGCAGCATCAAGGGCCTTTTTATTCGAACATTTCCCCAAATTAATAGGAGATTCCGGCACCCAAGACCTTGACTCCTCCATGATAAGTCTAAGCCCTGAAGGCGGTGTTGGCTGGCCACAAGACACAGTTTGCGCCTTTGGAGTCCCCCCCGCCACCGAGACATCATCAGGTATATACATCAACCCTCCCAGCTGCTTCCTATCCTTACGTTTGATTAAGCCTCTACCATCCTTCATGGCTTCCACAAACTGAAAGCACTAAGGAGTTTCGTGCTCAAATGGTAGTTTTTTCTTGATCACTTTCTTAATAGGTTTCCTCTTACTAACTTCTCCATGTTGTAAAGAGAAATCAAAAATAGTTTCTTCAGATTCCTCTCCCACACTTGAGCCCAAATCACCAATAAAATTAGAAGGCCCAATCTGGTTCAAGGCTTCAGAAGGCCCGTTTTGCACCCTGTCCTCCTCACATGCTAAAATGGCTGGCAAGGATCTGTTAAGCCCCACCACTGCAGCGTCTGGAATGAGGATGTTGACTTTCTCCACTACCAATCCATACTCTTCCTGTAAAACCGGAAACTCCTCCTCCTCTATGACACCACGTGTTCCCTGTTGGGGCCCCTCTAAATCCACACCATCTGCCCCACATCCCAACAACTGCTTTCCAGAAGTAAGATCAGCCACCTGTCTCTCTAAACATACATCATCATAGATTAAGTCCTCTAATAAAGTAGATTTTGTTTGTTTGTCCAAAAGCACCTGTTCCATCATACCCAAATGTCTCCTGTCTCCAGAGGTTGGTACAATAATATCCTCTCCCACCATAGGCCCCACTGAGCCATCACTATCATCATCATCCACGTCATCACCGGAGAGATTCACACCCCCCAAATCCTCCTCCTCCCCCCACCCTTTAACTCCTTCTTCGTCCTCCTCCGAAACCAAACCAACATCTACCTCCGCCATCACTTTCGGTAAACCAGATTCCACCACCCAGACACCATAGACTGCCCCCATAACCTGGACACTAACCTTTTCATCAATCCTCCCCATCCTTTTAGTAGAGATGAGGAGGTTAACCTGATCCAAACAAGTCTTATCCGCCGTTGAATCATCAAAATCGACGAACTCACCGAACAGAGAACATATTCTTTTAAAACAATCCTCCTCCCAAATATGCAAAGGTAACCCCCTAACCTGGATCCAAGCTCTTCTTGAGTCAGCCACCAGCTGCGGTGCCCAAGGTCTAATGTTCTTGAATGTTGTTGCCCACCAAACCTTTTTTCCTCCAACACAGAAGGGATGGTAGCTGGAGTATCACCACGAAGCAGAAACCTCTTATCACCCATGGAAACCACCTTGATGCCCCTCCAACCTTCCATGAATAGACAAGTCTGAAGATCTTTCCTTTTCAAGTAATGATGCACCGTGCCCATAAAACACAGTTTTAGATCTTCCAGAACCTCCTCAGATGGCACAATATCTAGCACTGGCTTCACCGCTTCCTTCCTCAACTCTAAAATCGGACGTGCATTCTTCATAACCATCTCCCTGAAAGAAACACCTTCCTCCACCTTGCTTTTACCAGTATCGAGCCTGGGTTTCCCCGGAATCTCCTTACCAGCTTTCCCACTCACTGCGACCTCTTCCTTACCAAACCTAGCAACATTTACCTTGATCTTCAAACCTCCCCACCACACATCCTGCATACTGGCTTCCGACGCCTCCACCTCACCCACTTCGTTGAACTTAATAATAGAAAACCTCCGGTTCCATCTGTCGAGTTTGCGCGGGATAAAAAATCTCCCACACGCGACCAAAGGTAAGAAAAAGTTTCCACAAATCACCATAAGACACATCTTCTAGAAAATTTGACACAAAAAATGAGATTGTGACTTTGTCTTGGTGTCTACCACCGCCTAAGGAAGGTGGCACCACCGTATCTCTCCTCTCTTTATTTGTTTCCCGTGTTGCCTCCGATGGACCCCCTATCTCTCCTCTCACCTTCTCTCTCTTCATTCTCTCTCATCATAAGTTTTTTTTTTCTTTGATACAAAATTATATAACATGTACTATCTCTTTTCCATTTTGCAATGTCAAAAAAAAGAAAAAAAATAAAGTACAGCTTGTTGTTATAGTAATAATAAAAAATAAGTTTATTGCAACATTCAATGAGATATATTGTAATTGTATCTGACAAATTATGAGTCTCAGACTCTGTTGCGAGTGAGATGTGTGGTCACATCCCTAGGTATTTGAAGGAAAATTGAGATATGTATAGCCAATCGGTCGGGTTTCAGTTTCCATTGGTTCCATTTTGGACATCCGAGCCCGCCCATATATACTCACATAAAACCGAAAATGTTCACCCGCGGACCCGACGACCCGTATAGGCCCGCCCGTTTATCCGTTTTTGACAACGGTAATACCGGTTTGGGTCGGATTTCGGTTTTTTGTCCACCCCTAGTCACAATACTCTCAACATTAAAAAAAATATATAGCAATAAAAATAATTTATTTATCATTTTGTACAAAAACACACAAATAAGATCTAATATTTCTCTTATTTTCTTCTCACATTCTCCCTCCAAAGCGCTTCCCTCCTCTCTCCTCTAACCATCAAATAGAACTTTAGGGTCTATTTGGGTATTTATGAAGCGATGTTGTATTGAACAACCTCATTAATAAAACTAGTTATCAAAAAGGAGAAGGAAGAGAGGGAAAAACTTCGGTGAAGGGGTGGAAGAAAGAGGAATATAAGAAATGATAATCAATCAACTTGAATGAGGAAGTTTATTTTTCTTTATGACACAAAATCCTCATAAAATAAGGGAACTATAAAGTTATATTTGAGTGCGATCTTGGAAGGTTTAGATAAATTCTTCAAATTCAATCTAATTTATTATCTACTCTCAAAATATAGAAATATATTAATAAAAAAAATGCATTTATCATTCTTTATACAAACATCCTTTATGATAAGATGTTAGATTTCTTGATGAAGAGTTTTATCATTTAATAGGGTCCTATTCAATTTGACGGATCAGTCTCTAAAATTGTATGGGATGATATTTGATTCACGCTAAAATAAAATATAACTTTTTCCTTATTTTCTTCTCATCTCCTCCGTCAAAACTTGCAAATAGGGTCTTATCAAATTAGAGACAATTATGTTATTTAGACACAAAAACTTGCTTCGCATGATATTGTGTAATAATGGGTGTGGGATGTGGATGTCGAACAAGACGAGTGAGAAAAATGACTTTAGGTAGGAGAAAAATAATATAAAAATAAAAAATCATATAAATATGTTTTACAAAAGTAGTCAATGAAATGTCACTATTTGATGATAAAAAAACTAACAAGTGTATTAGTTCGTCGACAAATAATAAAATTTATAAAGTTTTTTTTACATGGATTGTGAAATTTGTACTCAACAATATTAATTGTTAATAGCATGTGTAAGTTGGGGGTGGTGCACTAGGCATGAGTTTTGTTTGTAGAAAAGAAATTAAAGAATTTGATCAAAGTAAGGAGAATGATTAGGTTGTTTCAACTTAAGACATTTGAACAAAATAGTTATGTCAATATCTTGATCACTAACACTCTTTTGTTATTATTATCCCATAATGTCTTAGGCGAGCCCATGGCTCTACTAAAATACAATAAAACTTGCTATTTAACTCTATAATGATTCTAAAAAGACACTAAAAACCCTATATGATTTTCTGTCATCATAGCCTCGCACTTGAATTTTTGCTTGTCATTAATATGCTTGCAAAATGAAATCCGGCAGAAAAATAACAAATCTCCCTAAATGATAAAAATATCAAAAGTTTTTGCCTAATCTGTTAATGGAACCACAAACATTTGATGCATTCTTTTGGTTATCTAGATGTCATGTCAATGGCTGCAAAGATTTCACCGCAGAGATGCTAGCTAAAATACAACATTTTTCTACCTATATGCTCTACTTAATAATTGAACCAGGGTGATCATTAAGTCAACATGCACATACCACTTGACCATACATCTTTTTCTACCTAAATACTTCACTTAATAATTGAAACAAAATTGAACCAAACATAGTATTTTGAAACGGTAAAACCCTTACTCTACTTTTTTGTTTGATAGTTTTATTAATAACTTTTAAAAGCTTATGAAACTTTTTCTCTTTGATTGGTTGTTTGTTAGATGTAAAATTATGATTTTGTGGGATAATAATTTTGTGTATGATACAAGGTTAAGCATGAGATTTCATTTTGACTTTATAATCAATTTAATATTTTAAAATTTTGTCATATATATAATAATTTTAATATAATTTTAGGTAAACTTATACGATTTTATAAGTCTATTTCATATAGACAAAATGAGTTGAGGTAAAAACTCAAGTCTGACAATTTTTATTATTTTTGGAGGGAAACTTTTGTTGGTAATTATGTCATTTGCTTTGTATAGCAATGATATTTTCCGTAACCAAAGGTCGATATCGTACCAGCTTATATGTTGCATACAAATTAAAAGTTTTTACAATTTGAACCATAAACTAACTTCAATTAAATAGTGACATACATATCATATGAGGATGTATTAACCCGTTTTTACGGAGAAAAATCTTCCTCTTCATGCAAGTAAGCACACCATCATTTTGCCTTGAAATTGTACCCACTAACTAATTAGAAATACTATATAAGCAACTTTTTTATTAGATAAAACTATATAAGCAACTTTTTCTTTAATTAATATTATTAGAGGTATATATAGTTTTGAAAAATTTACATTTGATTAGTTTAACACAAAAAAGGAATAATGGAAAAGACTCAAAGAGTACAAAACGTAGCTTCATTGTCGAATGAAACAATTCCAGCAGAGTTTGTTAGGTCCGAAAAAGAACAACCTGGAAACTCAACTGTTAGAGGGACCCAATTAGAGGTTCCTCTAATTGATTTTAGTAACCCGAATGAGGAAAAAGTGTTACGTGAAATCATAGATGCAAGTTGTAAATGGGGAATGTTCCAAATTGTTAATCATGAAATACCTCCAGAACTTATAACCAAACTTCAAAGTGTTGGAAAAACGTTTTTTGAGTTACCACAAGAAGAAAAGGAGCAATATGCTAAACCTCCTGATTCTAAATCTATTGAAGGTTATGGATCTAAGCTTGCTAAGGATATTGATAACAAGAGAGGTTGGGTTGATCATTTGTTTCATAAGATATGGCCACCTTCGGATGTTAACTATCGATTTTGGCCTAAAAATCCTCCTTCTTACAGGTTACCTTATGCATGTTCTAAAAATACATT
Source organism: Medicago lupulina (assembly GCA_958299785.1). Taxonomy (NCBI): domain Eukaryota; kingdom Viridiplantae; phylum Streptophyta; class Magnoliopsida; order Fabales; family Fabaceae; genus Medicago; species Medicago lupulina. Next base: position 20,170,995 of record OY283144.1, on the reverse strand, counting down.
TATGTACATAGATGTGTCTAATAAGTTTAATTTCTGATCTTTCAAAACAAATTCATAATACTATAAAACATACGGTATCTCAATGATTAATTAAATTGATCGCTAATATTAGCAAAACTAGTGATTTAACATTTCTCAAATCAGTCACACTCATTTATAAACCAAATTAGCAATCAATTACAAAAATTAGGTCACTAAATCCTTTGCTACAAAGACGGAAATAATTGTAAATTTGTCGTTAAATTGTGAATTATTACTAATGAGTAGTAGGTCTTAATAAGACTCATGAGTCATGATACATATGGTTGATTAATTTTGATATGTTGGCCGCAGAGAGATCAACGAGGAATACGGCAAACACCTACATGGGGTTGTAGACAAATTGTTCAAAAGCTTGTCAATAGGGTTAGGGCTTGAAGGTCACGAGCTAAAGGAGTATGCAGGGGGTGATAACATGGTTCACTTGTTAAAGATCAACTATTACCCATCTTGTCCCTGTCCTGATCTTGTTCTTGGTGTTCCAGCTCATTCAGACATGTGTTGTATCACCCTTCTTGTCCCAAATCATGTTCAAGGTCTTCAAGCCTCTAGAGATGGACATTGGTACGATGTTAAGTATGTCCCCTCGGCTATTGTAATTCACATTGGCGACCAAATGGAGGTATATATACATGTCTTGCATTGTACCTTAATGTTTTGACTATTGTTTTTGTGACATAAAGAGATAAATTGAATTTCTTGCATCAATTTTCTATAGAAAATTTGCATGTATGTATAGAGGATAGGTTCTTCAAAAATTTGAAAGAAAGAGATAAAAATTTGAAATTAGAAATAGTGTAACTGATTTATATATGGTGATATCAGATAATGAGCAATGGAAAATACAAGGCTGTATTACACAGAACAACAGTGAGCAAAGATGCAACAAGAATTTCGTGGCCAGTGTTCATAGAGCCACAACCAGAGCAAGAAGTTGGGCCTCACCCAAAGCTGGTTAACCAAGATAACCCACCAAAATTCAAGACTAAGAAATACAAAGATTATGCTTACTGTAAGCTCAATAAGACCCCTCAGTAAGTGAAACTGCTTGTACTAATTCAGACATATTGCAGGCTGTTATAATATCAGTACAGTAGAGGTACTGGCACATCTGAGCTTTCTTTTTTGTTTTTTTTTTCCTCTTTTCAAAATCATCAAACTTTGTTTATTTTTTGCTTTACTCTATTTGTGTGCCTTCGAATTATTCAGTCCCTAGAACCATTGTAAAAAGATTGTTTATTTTTGAATTATGGAGGAGGAATATGGGATGAGGTTTAGCTGTTGAATTTAGACACCAAATGCAATTCTCACATGTAGAGTGTAGACAGCAGAATTTAATGGTGTGTTGAATTTCAGCATGTCTCAGCTGCTGTTTAATGTAACAATTACAATGTCTTTCTAGATATCTCTAAAAAGTCTACATCAAAATACACCTTTTTATCCTTTTTATCTTACCAAATTTATGTCATGTACACCATGGTTTTGAGTTTTGTACACCGTGGTTTTGAGTTTTTGATATGTTTACTATTGATGCTCTGTGAAGAAGCCAAACCAAGAACAAGTCGAAGTAGGTTTTTATTGGATAACGGGTAGTTTGGAATTTCGGGATTTATTTCAAATATTCAACAACTTAATTTATAAGAATGAGGTGAATCTTTTTTTTTTACTTTGTGCGCCCTCTTGTTATTTTGCGGATCAGTTGCGAAATCTGCCCAATTCCCTCTTCATGTATGGTTACCAGATGCTATGGAAGGTCCTACTCCTATTTCCGCTCTTATCCATGCTGCTACTATGGTAGCAGCAGGAATTTTTCTTGTAGCTCGACTTCTTCCTCTTTTCATAGTTATACCCCCCATAATGAGTGTAATAGCTTTGATAGGTATAATAACAGTAGTATTAGGAGCTACTTTCGCTATTGCTCAAAAAGATATTAAGAAAAATTTGGCCTATATTAATCTAACAACTAACTAATAACATTTGTCATTAAAAAAATACAAACATTATTAACATGTATACAGATAAGAGGAATGCTAGTAACACTCTCTTTTCAACACTCTCTCAAACACTCACTATCTTATTGGGTGAAATCAATGTATGTCCCACCACTTTAAGTGGGTTCTATTTTCAAAATGTAGGACCCACATTGATTTAAGCTAATTAGAGAGTGAGTATTAGAGAGAGTGTTCAAAAGAGAGTGTTGCTAGCACTACTCTACAGATAATCCAAAGAACAGAATCATAGGAATGACTCTGCTTTATATTGTTGCTGAAAAAGTAAAACAATTTCTAAGAACACTATCAAATGTTGAGCATATATGGCAGAAAAGAACTTTTTTTTTTTTTTTTAAGGATGGCAGAAAAGAACTTATATGCACCTTCTGATTTCTCCCTCTATTGTTATATATAAGTATAACTATCACAATCACAGGATTACATACTACAACAACAATATTCACAGTTTGTTGCAAACAAGCAATATATCAAAATGACATTAATCTAATAGTGCACATGTAAAATTCATTATGCACAAAACACCGATAAAATTTGAATAAAAGAAGTACACGAGCTCAATGTCTAGAATCATCTCTACCCAACACTGGTAAAATTTGGATATAACACTGCCACAATAAGAAACTTAACAAACTGATCAATAATCAGATGCAACTTTCACCTTAACTTATGAACCACATTTATAAAAGTTTTGTAACAAAACCAAAGAATATTAAAATGATTCTGCTATATGATTAAACATTGTAAAAGAAACAAAAGAAAAACAAACTAGAATAATAGTTCACCAGAAAAGACTACTTCATTTGATTTCAATCTTGTTAAAATTTACAAAGGAACATAACCAAGTACGAACCAAAATAAGCATTGTATGGAACAATCGCATGTTCCAATTAAATAGTTAAAGCGTAACACAAAAGTGCGTCTTCAACCACTCAAAAAAGTGGGCTGTTTGGTGCCACGGGTTGAATGGGATTCAAACTCAAAACCACCACCATCTTTTAAATAGTGGTAAATACATTACTCCGTTTCTCCGAATCGCTCGGTCCCAGTGTAAAATTATTGTTATCTTTGGAATAATGAGGGAGGATGCTACCACGGTTTGATGTTTCGACCACACCAGATCAAGAGTTAAAAACATGATTGCATTACCAATTGCTACGTGTCAATGTCAAGTCCCTTTGTCCAATAAGGAACGCAATATATTAAGATTCCAAAAGAGAACGAGACACATATTGTAATAGCAGCATAGGCATAAGCTCTCCAAGGGTCACTGCTTTTTCTCATTGCATTAAACTCAGCAGCAAAAGTAGAGACAGTACTAAGGCACCCCATCACACCAAACTGTATTCCTGCTACAACAGTATCACAATTCCTTGTGTTCACCTGCATCAAACAAATAAACGCTGGTAAAGGATGCCGTTATCTTAGTATTGAAGATTTTTGTTATCTTTGTATTAAAGAATTCCGTTATCTTTGTATACTATATGAAGCCGTAAATGATGATAAAGAAACTGATACAGTGGCAATAAGAAGATAAATGTAGTAGGCTACCACTTGCTATGTAGCACTGACCACGTGACACTTCAGATTAAATGTCTGTCCGACACTAAGACACATGGTTATATTCCATCACTGCTATTTTTCAAAATTATTATCAATGTGTATGTGCCAGTGACTCAGTGCTTCTTAGACTAACAATTTAGAGATTAGACAATGCAAGTCAGACGTGGGGGACTACTAGAATATGAATGATGGCAAAGAAACTTACTGCATTCTTCATAGTAGAAAGTGCAGCCATAACACAAGCAGCCGATACATTGGCAATTAGAGTCCCAAATGGTATCCATTTAAATCTTAAACCATCTTTTCCTAACCCATGTCCATTAAGCCTCGCTAAGAACCATCTAATCCACACACCTATAGGTCCAACCGTGCAAGCAAACCACAACTCAGCAGCACTGCCACCACGCTTGAACTTAGCCTTTACTAATGCACCACTGACACCCCATAATACGCCCAATATCACCAAGAAGATCATCATAATTGTCAATTGGCACCGGTAGCTGTCTACTTTGAAGTTGATCATAGAGGTACCGTTTTCTGGTTTTGTAATATTCTGCCTGTTGAGAAGCAATCTGAAACCCTTTGCAGTTTCAATCCCAAATGCGATGGAAACGGCAACAAGAGCTAAACCTGAAAATTTCCAATTGTATAACAACATCTTATCAATTGAGTCATACGGAAGGGAAAAACAAAAGATCAATTTAACTACTTAGGATAAGTATCAAAAGTGTAAAAAAAAACTATGATTGAAAGAGATATAAGCTTAAAATAATGTTACACCATCATGAAATAAACCTACTTACCTATTAGAAAGCAAAGTGAAGAGATGACCCAGTGGCCGGAAGCACTCAGTTCAAGCATTTTTTGATTCCAACCACTGAAGGTTGTAAGGCTCCCCAAGTAACCAGTTGTTATAGCTACGGCTAGATGCTCTGACACATTAGATATGTCTTTTTTGTATACAACACCAAACCATCCCATTAAAAATGAACCGATCTGAAATGAAATGTAAGAAAAAAAGTGCATTAGCATCATGTTATCTGAATCAGGTTCCTTTTGTGTGCACTTCAAAATTGGGCTTAAGTTTCACTTTCACACCAACAGCAATTCAAAACTTCTAAATTGATTATAATAAAACAAGATTCAGAACTAATTTACAACCAGGATCTTTAGATAAATAAAGCGTGTCATTTTTTAGTGTTTGCCAGTGAAACTGTATTTTAGAAAGATGCAAAACAATTTTTTAGTTTTGTTTATCTTGTAGGTCAAAGATATATGATGTGCAAAATCGAAAAGCGGCTAATCTTTTTCTGTCATGAGCACCCATGAGAAAAGGAATGACTAAACACTTAAACCTCAAAATATAGAAAATTTATATTTGGATCCACCTCCAGAAGGCGTTAATCTTTTTCTGTATTGTTAGAAAAGCAACAGATATGGTGAATTTAATATATATTGTTATTTTAAGAATGTTATTACAATATTGTTTAATAGCTATGCTTCTGGCCAAACAGTATTTATCTTTGTGAAACACACCACAACACATAAACAAAAGACAGAAAAATAATGAAGATTGGAAAGGGGACATACCATATTAGAAGGAAGGTCAAGGTAAAGAATAGTATGGTTGCTTGTCACATTAGCAACCCCAGGGCCAAATAATTTTTGCAGTAAATATCTTGTGATGACCTGCATAGTTATTATGACAATTTGTGAATTAGCTTACAAGTACCATCATCGATATCAGTATTAGTATGCCTAACAATTCAAGCTAAGTGAAAACCGAAAAGGTTTGCATATTACCCCAAGAATTCCAAAGACAGCTAACTGAGCCATACATGAAACATAGTCTAGAAACTCCGGCAAACCTTTAGAAGGATCCTGAAAATATACAAAATCAACTATCCATATATGATTAACTAACAAACATTAAGAAACTGATATCGCAATCACATGGCAAGTAATGTTGATTATCGAAGAGTTCTTACAAATTTAGAGTCTTGAGAACCAACTCTTGCATCAGTAGAAACACGAGGGGTGGATGAGAGTTTATGAGGCAAAGGTATAACAGAGGAGTTTGGATGCAACTCCTGTGGAATGGAAACAACAACACCACCACTACCTCCATTTTCTGAGCGAAAACTGTTGCTTTCGCTGAACCTTCTGCTCGGAAGAGCTCGATCTCCAATGTCACCGGCTTCTGAAACACTCTCGCAATCAATATCATTATCTGTGTGATGGCTTCTATGACTTGACATGCTCAATGAACGTCTTTTAATTGAAGAACCACCATAACTGTTCATTCTCTCCATGTCAACAATTCCAACGCCAAACTAGATGCAATTTTGACTCCTCCAACCACCCTGCAGCTTGGACAAGATTGAGTTATTTTTTATTCATTATCATTGAAACAAATACAAAATCTACTTCTCTTACGCAACCAATGTTGACTTTATGCATGAAGAATAATAATAAGAATCAATGATGTCAAATAAATTGTATTGTTCTGATTTTCTTATTTGAATTTTTTGTCGTCAGTTTTCAGGATAAAGTAGCTAGAAATTCATTCAGCCAATGAATTATGAATGTATAAAAAACTATTTATATATATAAAAAACAAAAGATGAGGTAAACTTGATGTGCGTCTGAAACGCAAGCAAGATGTCGTTTTCAAAAGAAGAAATGTTTGAATCACCACTTACCCTTATAATGAGGGGCGGCGCCGAATAAGTCCGGCGGCGAGGAACGGCAGCTTCGATGACGTGGAAGAAACGAGTTTTTTTTTTACTCGTTGAGATTTCTTTCCCCGCATTATTTGGTAGTTATATTTTAACGGAAGACATCACAGGTCAGGACTCACATGCAAACGATGAGCATAGATTGGTTAAGCGGTTAGCAGCATTTTGTTTCCCCCAACAAAAAGTGTCAGCTTATTAATTACTCATCACAAGATTATGACTAGGGATGCGTTTGTTGCAGTTTTTTAAGAAGAAAAAAAATTGATTTTGTGTTAAAAAGAACATGGAGAGATAACCATATCAAAACATGGGACACAGGAATCATGGACAAAAATACAAATGAAGTTAAAAATAAATAATATTTTTCCCATTTTCTAGATATTAAAAAATTACCAGTTAACCAAATCCATGTGATAATTAATTTTGTGTATGTTTAATTTAATTGGTAGAGACAATATATAATATAATAATGATATATGCAAGGTTATATGTGGGGTTCAAACTTCGGACATCAAAAAAAAATTGTGGAGGTTTATTTTCGTTCATGACAAATTAATTAATAGAAAGATAGAATAAGGTAATGATAATTAAACACAAAATAAAGAAAAAAAAACATAAAAGCTATAAAAAAATAATAATTAAATAACAAACAAAAAAACATAAAAAGCTATAATATAGAAGAATTCTATTGATATTTGAAACAAAAAAAAAATTCAATAGATATACATATTATTGTTGTGCTTTAATTTTAAACTCATTCCACGAACTTTCATTCTATACTAGACTTTTGACCCGTACGCGCACGAGTCTTTTTGCTAACTATAAAACAATTAAATTAGGGTTTGGCATATATAGCAAAGTTTACATGAAAGTTAGGGTAGCCGACTTTGCATGAAAATTAGGGTATTCTGTTTGTAAACGTATTAAATAAGTATACAAAATATTGTAAAAAAAGAAAAAAACAACATGATAGGAATGGAATTGGTGCGAGCATTTTTTTAGATGAAATTTGTTAGGTTAAATTACTGCTGACCTAATACGGCAAATTAAGAGAAATTATTAAGTTAAAATGCTGCATAACAAAATTAATAAATAAGGATATCATAAACTTAAAAAAAGAAGTCAAATATCATGCTATCAATTTAAAAGATATCTAAAAACATCCACAAATGAGATGATCTTATTTAAAAGGTTAAAAAAAATCTTGGTTTTATTCTTTTTAAGTTGTTAAACTTAAAAAGAGAAGAGAAAAAATGCCTGTGTGTGAGTGTGGACATGTATTGACCCAATCAAAGTATTGAGCCGCTAGTCAAAACAATAGGTCACTAGTTGTTTTCTTTAAAGTATTTTATACATGATTGACAAATTTATTTGTATTAGTTTGGCACTTTTGGTCTCAATAACCATTGTAGAGAAAACATTTTCAACCATAAAAATTATCAAGACAACAGTCGTAACCATATTAAATGGTCAATAAGTTTCTTGCAAATCAAGCAAGATAGTGGTTGTTTGAAACTTCAATTGAAAAATGTCATTATTTCCTACATTCAGAAGAATGGAATGATGTTTTTGTAGACTCGTAAAAGGGATACCGATGACAGAAGAAGAGAGAGTTCTTTTTAGAAAAATTGTACTCCCTCCGTTTTAAAATATAAGCAAAAATTATTTTTTAGGTTCATTCATTTAATGATGTATGTGATTCATAATATGTATCACATACATCATTAAATAAATGAAGCTAAAAAGTAATTTTTACTTATATTTTAAAACGGAAGGAGTACACTCAACAATCTAAGAGACAACGTAGGAAATCAACACTAATAGTTAACATGGATTTGTCAACCGTGTAAAAGGTAGAAAGGGATTAGAAATGTGCTGACTGGATATTGCAAACGTTGGTTGGGTTTTGTAAAGAAGAATTACGGTCAACCAAAGCTCAAAATTCAAATTCAAAATATGATGGTTACAGAAGCAATTAATGCGATGAGGAAGAAGGGAAAAAATTAAGGTGAAATTATGGCAAGGGAAAACTTAACCAGCAAACTTGATACAGGAAAACATGTGTATGTGTGTGATATTAATGTTGATAGATGGGTGATAAATAGATGTTGGAATTGTAAAAGGAGGAAGATGAGATGCCATATCATTAATTGGAGTTGTATGTTGACACTTAAAATACTCCTAGTCATTATGCTTAAACACTTTAAATATATCCTTATTTATTAATTGGATCTTGTTGTTAGCAAGTGATTTAAGGGTGTTGTTTAAGGAACTCATATAAGAAAATTATGTCTTGAAAATATAAGTCAAACACTTCTTAAAGTTAAAATAGTACAATTTCCAATGCAAAAGTTGCTACTTTTAAATGCTTAAACAATGCCCTTAAAACACTTGTTAACATTTTCCTTATTAATTTTGTTAAGTCTGCAACTTAACCTAATTTTTTCTCTCCATTAATCCCTTATTAGGTTTGCAACAACTGTATCCTAAAATTTTGGCTCTAAATTTGCATGATATATATATTTTTTTCTCTCTCTAATAACCTTGAATATTTTTCAAAGCAAAAATTTAAAAAGATATCTTAATCCTTATCCTTATTATTTATTAATTTTATTGGGTCTGCAGCAACTTAACTTATTGTTTCTGTAGATTTTTTTTTGACAAGTTGTACACTTATTTAATACGTTTACAAACAGAATACCCTAATTTCCATGTAAACTCGACTACTCTAAATAATTTGTTAGAAACCATGAACTGCATTAATTTTTGATGTTTAACTATAAAAGTAATAAATAAAATTGACCCATGCAACAATATAATTTTGTATTCTTTTTATTTTATTTTTTTTATAATTTTTTATTATCATTTGATTGTAATATTGTATCTCTAATAATCTAATTTATGTTTATTGATCGACCCAAGATCTTACAAGTTAAAGATTAATTATTGGTTTCTATTATAATCGAGAAGACCCGTGCTAGTCATTAATTATGACATTTGGGAGAGAAAAGGGTGGGATTAGGGTTTGCAAACCAAAAAGTTTTAGATTTAAAAATGATGTGATGTGATGTTTTATTTTTTATCTTTACTTTTAACTTTAATTTGATTGCATATTTGTTTTCTCATTTAAATGAAGAATTAACATGTGATTGTGTTACTAAAGTCATTTTGGGTTTCGTCATCCTTATTTATTAATTTTGTTAAGTTTTAACCTAATTTTTTTTCTCTACTAATCCCTTATTAGGTTTGCAACAACTCTATCCTAAAATTTTGGCTCTAAATTTGCATCATATATGTTTTTCATTTCTCTCTCTAATAACCGTGAATATTTTTCAAAGCAAAAATTTAATAGATATCTTAATCTTTATCCTTATTATTTATTAATTTTATTAGGTTTGCAGCAACTTAACATATTGTTTCAGTAGATTTTTTTTTACAAGTTGTTGTACACTTATTTAATACATTTACAAACATAATACCTTATTTCCATGCAAACTCGGCTACCTTAAATAATTTGTTAGGAACCATGAACTGCATTAATTTTTTATGTTTAACTATAAAAGTAATAAATAAAATTGACCCCTGCAACAATATAATTTTGTATTCTTTTTATCTTTTTTTTTATAATTTTTTTATTATCATTTGATTGTAATATTGTATATCTAATAATCTAAGTTACGTTTATTGATCGACCCATAATCTTACGGGTTAAAAATTATTTATTGGTCTCTATTATAGTCGAGAAGACTCGTACATCGCACGGGTCAAAAGTCTAGTTAAAGTCAATTCTAATTGTTCATTTTTTTTTTCAATAGAAATTTGTTGACATTTAATATTCAGTTTTTGGTTATTTCTTGTTCATTTGATGGTTGTCTAAAGAAAAGTTACGCAAACAACATGATCGGTTATAGTTTTTTTTTTTTTTTGACAAAACATGATTGGTTTTAGTTGAAAAACAATTTCGGTAATCTAAAACAATTTCGGGATCTCTAACAATGTTTTTTTTTTCCTTCATGCAAGTTTCATATTTCCCTTATTCAAATATATTAATCCATTTTAGAAGGACTAAAAATTAAAAACAATACTTCTACATATTCAAGAGATGGGGATCAAAGAATTTTGATCTAAAGTGGACTTGGCTCGGTCCGGAGCAAATTTAAGTGTCAATTTTATATCAAAAATTTTTTGAAAATTTGATTTCAAGCTCATCAAAGAATTTTGATCTAAAGTGGATTTGGCTCGGTCCGGAGAAAATTTAAATGTCAATTTTATATCAAATTTTTTTTGAGAATTTGATTTTTCAAACTCATCAAAGTGCTAGAGAAAGAGTAAGAGAGACAGAACATTAACAACTTTTTTTTTTTTTTAACATTGGCAAATATTTCCAACGTTCATAACATTTTTCTATGCGAAGAATGTAGTAAATTTTTCACATCTTTCAACAATAGTCCCATTGGATCAAGACTTCTTGCAGTTAAAATATTTCGCATTTGACACAATCACACAATGCGAAACAATTGATCGAGATTTGACAACTTTAGTTTTAATCACACATCGAAACTCTAATTAAAGAGTTAACATATGAGTCATTCGAATCTTGAACTCGCTTCACAAACGCAGTTGTATCAAATGTGATATTACTCAAATGTGCGAAATCCAAATCCCACCAAGATCCTAATATAATATCTCTTCCAACTTCCTAACTCAGACCCAACAAATTCACTATTGTACTACCTAGAGAGCACACATGATAAAATTTCAAACACACAAATGTAGCCAAACACCCAAACAAATAGGTACAGAATCTCTATGCTCACTCACATTCTTGAAACAGGGATATAGTATAATAAGATCCCAAAAGAAAATGAAACACAAATGGTAACCATTGCATAGACAAATGCTCTCCAAAGATGCTTGTTTTCTATCATTTCATACAATTCAGCAACAAATGTTGAAACTGTACTCAGACATCCCAATAGACCAAATTGAAGTCCTGTTATCACAGTATCACAATTTGTAGTATTCACCTGCACCAAAAACCAGGTTTAGAACACTACTCATCACAATCTCCAAAGTCAATTGTACAAAAAAACTTACTGATTTCTTGAGGGTGGCAAGTGCAGCCACGATACAAGCAGCAGAAACATTGGCAATAAGAGTCCCAAATCGAAGCCATTTCAAAAACCCACCTCCAATTTCGCATTCGTTAAGTCTAGTAGCTAAGAACCACCTAAGCCATACACCAAAAGGTCCAAAAATGCAAGCTAACCACAACTGAGCTTCACCACCACCATTTTTGAACTCATTCGTTTCCAATGCAGTACTCACACCCCATAACAAAGCTAATATCACCAGCAACACTATGGTCACTACCAATTGACGAAGGAAGCTGTCAACCTTCCAGTTTAGTTTCGATATAAAAGAGTCACTTTCATGTCTCATGTTTAGTCTTTTGAGTAACCATTTGAATCCCTTCGCCGTCCAGAAACCAATGATGATCGACAATGCTACAAGCAACATGCCTACAAAACTCCATTTCTTTACAAATTCTTCTTAATATGTAGTAATAGTATAAGATTTTCTATGTACTCCTCTAATCTCATTTTACAATGTGGATAATTGCACAGATATTTTAGAAAGTAATTTAGTTAAGTGACATATACCTAAACATGTATGCAAAACTATTTTGTCTTGTTAGTACCTAGTCTTTAAATTGCACTTATTACCTATTACAAAGCCGAGCAAAGACAAGATCCAGTGTCCAGCGACACTGAGCTCGAGCATTTTCTGATTCCAGCCGCTGAAAGTTGTTAGGCTCCCTAAGTAGCCGGTTGTTAGACCAATGGCTAGATGTTCAGATACATGGGATATATCTCCTTTAAACACAATACCAAACCATCCCATCAAAAAGGAACCAATCTGGAAAATATTAAAAAATAAATAAATCAATGAGAACACTACCAAAATTAGCTTCCTAATCAATGAACTTCAATAAAATGCATTTGATGGGAATGTTGAAGTTTCAAAATTGATTCTAGGAAAGCAAAAATAGAAGTTTAGATGAGTTAATTCTGCTATATTATATGCATCTGTAAGTCATCACATGGATTCTCCAAACTCAAAACCTAGTACAAATGATTCCACGTTTAACTTAGGAAGATAAAGAATTTAAAATGCAGAGTATTTTTAATGCCTGTGATTCAAGAATATTGTGTCCAAACATGTTAATGCATATGCCGCAATCAGCCAAATGATTCTTTGTCCGAGATTTAGTTACCATGAAAACAATACTCTAAATTTACTAATATGATCCACCTAGTCTACATTTCCATCATAACCTTATAACTACCATGGTAAAAACATATTTGATGGCAGTGGATGCAGAAGGAGAGGCAAACCATATTTGATGGCAGATCAAGGTAAAAAACGGTATGATCACTGGTCACACCAAAACCACTTGGTCCAAATGACTTTTGCAATAAGTACCTCGTTAAGACCTGCATATTTATTATGACAATTGATGCATTAGTATCATGATAATCATCCACTCAACGTAATCAAACACATTTAAATTGTGTTAATCGTCCAATTTGTTTCGAAATTTGATGTCAAAACTACTCAACTCATTTAGCATCAAGAAATGACTAAGAAAAAATAGAAAAAATTCAAGGTCATCATAGCCCACGCATAGGTTAGCATATTACCCCAAGAATGCCAAAAACAGCCAAATGAGTTAGACATGAAACATATTCCAGTAGCTTGGGTAACTTCGTGTCAAGTTCCAGAACCTAAAAAACAAAGTAAAAGCATGAGTCAACCGTGAGGAAACTAATACAATTTGAATTAATTAAGTTTAAATATATCATTAACAACAAAAAAGGAGAATTTCTAAATGCACCTACTTGTTTTATGTCTTCGTAATTAACCTTTCCGTTGCTTGAAACAAAGGTGGGAGGGTGTTCTTGTGGATTTACAATATAGTTATTAATAGATAGCGGCAATTCATGTTCCATTGCAGGACTATACATAGATAGCGGCAATTCATGTTCCATTGCAGGATTGTACACAACTGTTCCATTTTCTGGTTTGATATATAAAGACAGGTTCAAGCCACCACTCTCACTTTTCCTTGCTCCTTGAAGAGCTATATCTCCTGCAGCTGAAACACACTCATAATTCTCAGCTTCATAATCACCAACGTCTACATTTTGACACACTGAAAGCCTACTAACTGCAGAACCCCAACTGCTCGTTCGCTCCATGGCGATCCTCAAAAGATATATAAGAACTTATTTCCTTCTAAAATAAAAAAGAGCAAAGATTAACAAATTATACTATCACTATGTTTCTTTCTATAGGAAACATGAATATAACATTCAAAACATCTTACCTTTAGATTATATTAAATAACAGATCATTGTGAACTTCCGAAAAATAACTTGAAAATTTATTGCACCTGTTATACATACCTACTTAAGCTGTAAGTTAATGTGACAGAGTTACCATGCCAACAAAATGATGTATCATACAAAAGGATATAAATGTCAGCACTGTGATTTAGTTAGAATTAACTACATATTTATGGTTATTTTATTGGAATCGTGTGCACAGTTGAGTTATTATATGAAGTAAATACAGAACCAAGTTGTGCATGTGGTTTATCATTGAAGGATAAAGGTTAAGTGGTTAGAACTTAGAAGTGGCAACTACTATTTAACTCAAATAAGTAGTGCCAGCGCTGAAATGAAAGAAGCACTAATTAATGAGATTATAAGAGCTACTTTGATGCAATGCAACAACCTAAAAAAAGGTGATGAATAACCTGTTTTTGCAAGCATATTTTCTCATTTCATGATTCTTAAAAATTACTATCGTCTCAATTTACTCATCCGGACGTAAAAATGATATCGTTTAGTCGAGGTTCAATCATCTTCTATCATCTGGACGTGAGAAAAAACATTTTTCACTGTTCAGATTGGTAATTCCATAGATGTGTTAAAAGTGAATTTCTAGAAAAGCTTTTACAACCTCCAAAAGCACCTGTACTTGCATTACTTATTTCTTCTTTTTGGTTGTAAAAATGGATTATGTTTGGATTGTTTCCCAACCGTTTTGACGTGCTTTTCTGTTTCTTGGGGCTTAGGCCATGCAAAAAAAGTCATTACTTCCACGGCATTGCTCTCAATTCCGGGAATAGTCCGACATGGCAACGGGGCGGGGATGAGTTTTGCCTACCCCATTCCCAACTTTGATAAGTCACTTAACAAGCCTTTTTTTTTTTTTTTTTTGAGTAAGTCACTTAGCAAGCTTAACAACTTGATAAAATGTTATTTGGGTTAGAAGTTAGTTACAGCCCGTAACTAGCTACTCGAGTTGCTTAGTTTACATCATTTGTATATATATGGCAATATTGTAACCACTTCACATTTCAGATCATTGTTGAATCTATGAGGTTTCTACTCTTAATTCTCTCTAATATTGATCTCATGATAAGGTATATGAGCTGGTGGCATTTAGCATGGGTTAGTGGAGTTTTTTCCCACCATGGGAAAGTTGATTATGTCCATTAGATTAAATGAGGAACAAATTCTTATGATACTCTCTCAACACTAGATTATTGTTTTACACTATCTTTCATCCTCTCTCTTTCATGTCTCCACACACCCATATCACAACCACCACTAGCAACCACCCACACCACCATGGTTGCTGCCGGAAAATTCATAGATTTTCCAAGTGCTTAATTGGGCTATTTATCCAAAGACACTCTACTTCCTTTTAAGCTTTTGTTTGATAAAAATTGTGAAATTCATTCTTTTAATCTACCATAATCACTGGTAACTCGATGCTAGAAGTGTGATGCTTAGATTTTGTTGAGTCAAAAAAAGGCAAATCAAATTAAGAAGCAAAAGTACATATTTAGGATAGGACCAGCGGAACATCAAAATACCAGAACAATTTTAACTTTCAATTACATTTTAAAAAAATATTATTCATAAAAGAAAAAACATTATTAAAAACAAACAAGGAACCAGGGACAAATTAACCACATGAAAACAACATTTTCAGATCTATTTTGCTTAACAATCAGTGACCCAAAACCAAAAACCCCGAGAAAATTGTTGTTTAAAGTGGTTAATTAAGGATTGGGTGGTGGTGGACGGCCATGGTAGAGGCGTTGGAAGATATTGTGAAGTGGTGGGAGCAAAAGGAGGAAGATGAGATAGAGGGTGAGTGGTTAGATCTTATGCTGACAGACATGTGTTCTTTATTTGATCTAGTTGACATAAAAAAACTTTCCCATGGTGGAAAACAACTCTCCATCCCCATGCTAAACCTCACCATATGAGCTTGTTGTGAATTGGATGCACTTTCGATTTCTTGCAATCTCTCGAGTTTTCTCTATAATTTCTTGCTTTTTCTCAAATTTTCTTTGATTTCCTCATTATCTTGATTTTCATTTGAAGCTTTCATGACACATAATATGACTGATCCTTCGCAAAAAAGTTTATCGTAATACTATGTTCATCTGAGTGAATGTCCAAACTTTGTGACTATACACCAAAATTGGATGGTGCAAATTACTTGGCTTGGACTCCAGCCATGGACAGAGCTTTAGGCACCAAAAACAAGTTCCAATCAAACAACCTATTAAAACGCTCATTTACTTCCTCCCTACCCAACCACAGCTCGTGCCAAAACAATGTCTTAATGTTATTCCTTATCTTCTTAGTAAACTATCTAGCCCCTCATCAATTAACAACTAATTTTTTATCGAACATTTTTCTATACAAATTTGCCGTTAACACATTTCATTCCAACTTTAATTAAATTGCGTCAAAAAATACTTTAAATTTAAATTTATACATAATTAAAGAAAACTTTAAAGCCAAGCAGCATATATCACTGTTCAAACAACAATAGGTCGGAAAGTTGAAAGTACTGAAAGCCGAGCAGCATTTGAACCAACAAAGTAAAAAAGTTGTTCGAGATGAGGTCTGATTTGGAGAATCAAATTCTTATCCCTGAAGAATGAATACAAATGAATTTACTTTTCAAGTTAGAAAAGTGAAATATACAACATACATGTCTTCTATAAATTCGCCTTTTAAGACAGATTAAAGTTGCACTTTACTTATGTGGGTAGTATTATGAAAAATGATGGATGTTGTATTGTGATTAAAATAAGAAATTAGTACCACACACTCTTCTAATTCTATTAGATTCCACAAAATTACATGGAATTCAGTACGACCTACTCGAACTTCAACTAATATGAGAGAGCTAGTTAAGAAAAGTGTTAGAGATCTGTATTGTTAAACACTCTTTTGAAAGCATTAGCTTCCAGGAGGAGGAGTCATTTGAGTCTTTCCAACACACGTAAAAACTACTTTTACCATGTTCGTCAACAGAGAAATGAAACGCCCTATTGAAATTTTATGATATAAAAACAAAGTGAACTCCAAAGACTTACAACCTGATAAATAGAAGGAAAAAATTGGGCAACTGCAAAACACTGGTGTTAATTAAGCACATTCACCTCTACTTTTTCTGCTTCAATCAGTACCGTGTGCCGAAAATATTCCCCTTAAATACTATAGAATGCTAATCTAAAAACGAAAAATGAAAAAACAAACGCTTAACTGATGAAAGAATGAACCTGCAGTTCAGGAAAAAGACGACCATCAGCAACAACCACCATAGTATGATGTTATATGTATAACACGAAATCAACCAATAAAATGGAAACATTACTTCTACAAAGTTATGTGCCCCGTCGATACTTGAGTTGCTTTGTGTTCTCCAGTAAAATCTGTCAACCAATAAAGAAATTGGAAATTAAGCTATGTGATAGAAACCAGAAATCTGAAGGTAAACACTATTATTTCTGCAAATGGTTGAGCTTAGAGCTCTTACAATGATGGAAACTGAAAAAGAAAGCTGAAAACTACACCAGAGTTCAAGAGCTCCTACACCAGAGCAGTATTGCTCCTAAACCAGAGAGAAATTCTCTGCTAACCGACTCTAACAACTTAACAGAATGAACGACTCTTAACCGTTCCCTCTCTTTTATAACAGAACCACTCCCTAAATTTCAGGGAATATTCCAACTGACTCCCACTCACACTTCTTCTACTACCTTTTAGAAAGTGTGCTCATGTAAAGAGGGCCCAATGATTGGGTCAGCTAGCCTAATGGACCTTGGTGTCCTATCACTATGAAATGAATGCAACGGTGTTTTTACTCCTGTATCAAATAAATAAGACAGGTTCTTACTTCTCGTATGTAGTTTGCAATTGCTTTGCAGCCTTCCGTGGCCAATTGCATAACATTTACCAAAATGTCAATTGGTAGTTTAGAATCCATCTACAGCAAGTAACAAAATTTATTAGTAGCCCAAAACCATCCAATTAAAGTATTAAACTATATAAGCTTTTCATTCTAAATTAAATAATATGGCAACTAGTCTGAATGCAAGAGAAAATTCCGATTAAAGAAACTGGTGAAATAAATAAAAGCATCTCCCTCTACAAACAAATGTTAGTGATCCATTTCTGTTAAAAGGTTCAAGTTCTCAATCTCAATCAGCCTTTATGATAACCCGTGCATGCTCTGAAGACTCAATAGTGGCCACCATAGCGGCGTTGAGAGGCATATTGTAACTCTGTTGTATTGCATTTTTTAGTAGCTGCTGTAACAGCCATTTAGCAGCTGCTACAGTGAAATTTTTGTTAAAATCTAAAAAAGCCTTCAATTTATAGTCGTTTTTAAGAGTTTTGGTCATTTGACCCTACAACTTTTTTGTTTTATATTGGGTTGAAATATTGGCAGGCCTGTTCATGGCTCAATTTTCTGAGAAAATCAAACCGAACTAGAATATCAATTCACCCTAACTGAACTTATCACGATTCTTTCTGAACTGTGACAAACTAATTTTCAAGCTCAGTGCACTAGATTCTATGGTTTTGAACGGAACCAATTTTACAATGACAGAATTTAATTGCCTGTGTATGCAGAATCAAACTGAACATTGGTCCTAGTTCTTCATGGGATGCCAATGACTTGATTCAATAACAGAGGTAACTTAGACGAGCAAATGATTCTGAAAAAGAATTGCCAAACATCCACCAGAGAGTAAAGGTTCAAGTCACTCTATCAATAATCTTCATCAAAAGCAAAAGGGAAATCTAGGAAGTAAAAAGGTAAAACAAATGGTGCAGAATATTTGAATTTGTCTCCAGAAGTGAGGGATGCACTTCAGATGGTAAAGTTTGAAGTTATAACATGCACATGTATCACAAAGTACAACTTGATTTTTCAACAGGATTATAACTCATAGTTTTTCCTCTAAAGTGCAGTTCTTGCTTTAAAGGAGTCAAAACCATAACCTAGGCCTAATGATGAGAACAATTTTGGAAGGAGGGAGAGGAAATACAGCTTCAAAAGCATCAGCCTCTATGTTAATAGCCAATGAGGCAATGACACAGAGCAAGTTGAAGAATTGAAAGAGAGATGGGTCCCCAAGGATCCCAAGGCCTCTATAAAAAGGCAGATACATGCCGAGAACGTTATAAACTTTCATATTTAAGAAAAAAGCTAATTCTTTTTTTCCTGAGTTAATTTATTTCGCTGACTACAAAAGAAATATAGAGAAAATCATTAATAAAAATTTACCCGAAGAAGCGTCACTTTATCCAACTTCGGCCAAATTCCTACAGTTACATCAGGACCCCCAGCACTGTCTTCTACATAGTTCAAATCTGTCCATATTCAATCAGAAACTTTGAATAACTATGACAAACCATACAGTGCTATATCAAAAGTTGACGGAAACAAAAACAGACACGCCTCCCTTGTCAAAGCCAATTAAAATTTTCAGTGAAGCGGATATATACCAAGTAGAGCGGTGCGATTGAGGTATCCAGCACTACAGGAAGTTACAAGATCACGCATAGGGATCCCAGCATCGGCTAGGGCCAAAGTTGCTGCATTTATACAAGCAGATCTAGTTCCTACAAGAAGCATGTTACAAACAAAAGTTATATAAAAGTACAAAGACTCATTGTAAATATTGCCAACAATTAACAAGAGAATGGTTTTTTAAAAGAGCACAATGAAAAATAATGACAATAAGAGGAGAAAATGATCACAATATCCTATTATCAGGCATGAATTACCTCCATCTGCTTGGAGAACTTGGACATAAATATCTATCTGAAAATTAAATAACCAAATCATTACAAAAAGAAAATACTCAATTTACACTGATTAAAAAAAAACGTGACCTTAGCTCAGTTGGTAGGGATATTGCATATTATATGCAGGATCCGGGGTTCGAACCCCGGACACTCCACTTCTCCACAATTAAATTGTGTGAGTTCTGGCCACTAGGCTACTTGACAAAAAAAAAAGTTCCAAAGACTATAATAAAACCTGGGAACGGGGCATTAAATGTGTCAAGATGCATTCTTCCATGGTTTGTCTGATAACTAGAGAAATCTCGGTTGATCTCCTGTAGCATTGGCAAATTCCAATTAAATATAGAAGTAAAGGTCGTCCCATCATTCAAGGGTTAGGGAACCTTGCAAGAAGAACCAATTTAACAAACTCTGAAACACAAAATGAGGGACAATCTATGTATAAAACAAAGGACAAGAGATGTAAAATCAATAGAAAGAAATGAAAAGAAAAAAAAAGTTTTATTTAAAGAATGGGAATAGGAGAGGAGACTCTCCTCTAATGGTATCCCTTTCACAAAGGACTGCTACTTTATTCATTCAAAATACAACAAACAAATGTACCAGATCCCTCGCTCATCCTTATTTATCCTATTTATATTTTATACATGATATCCTCTCAAACTACTTAACTACTTAACTTCTCTCATTAACTAAATAACTATAATGGTAGATCCTAACAATTCCCACGCATAATCTCCACGCCATGTTTCTGCTAAAGTTTCCTTCAGAATCAGCTGGTCCCTGGTAAGATTATCATAATTCAATGATCAGCCGTGCCTGTTTCCAATAAGTTGAAATTTTCAGCCAAGCTGCTCAACTAGAGACGTTTCTGAAAGGTAAGCTGCTAAACCACCATAACCCATCATACAAGCAAATTTAGAAGCACTTTGAATGCAAAAGTTTTGTCGACTTTATCCGTGAACAAAATCAGGAATTACCTTAACAATCAACAGAGTTACAACCATTCATATCCTCCCTCAATATGCTGCCCTATTAACTTAGCCTCTCAATCAAACCAACATCTACATTTCTTCACAACAACAACCAAACCTTACCAAAAATCCATCCACAAAAGTAAACATAGTACAACTCTTGAATTCTACATCTATTTTAGACATATTTTTTGCAGTTTAATTTCTACTTATACAAAAAGATGAAAATGTCTAATTCACAATCGCAAGTTATTTTCAAGATTGATTCTATTAAAACCACACTCACTCTCATTCATAGTCCATCAATACTATGGGTCTGTTTGGATTGATTTATTTGAGTTTATCTACTGACATGAACACTTGTGAGACTGTTTGAGAAAGCTTATGGAAACAACTTACGACACATCCACAAGCTGTTTTCAGCTTATTTCCATAAGCTCTACATGATAGCTTATAAAAACAGCTTATAACTTATATGAAAATAGCTTATAAAAAAGAGTAGTACCTACTTCCATGGGTCTGCGACCATCCAAGCGAAGTCCTTCTGGGCTGACGTATTCCATTTTTTGGGTGTTCAAATTCAAATTATTTTGTGAAGGCAAGCAGTGTTGTTTTGCGATACTCTGTTATTTGCTTCTGGAATTTGACCTCTTTCTGTCTTTGGGGAATGAATGAGGATGACCCTCTTCAAAAGAAAGTTGATTGGTCTTTCCATTAGAAAAATTACTCTTCATCCTTTCAAAATTGTTCCATTCCTTAATTAAGCTAAGGTTATCTCCGCTTGACATTTTTTAGTTAGATTTAATCTTTCTACGATTTTAAGATCGATTCAATCAATTTTTATCATATAAAATAATTTTGTAAAATTAGAACAAATGTGATTGAAATTTTTTAAATTTAAGAATCATTTTGAAATTGTTAGTTTATGGAGCTAAGTCGACAATGTAGTATCTCCGGTTCTTATTATAAGAAACAATCGACTTTTTAGGTTCATTGAATAATTGATGTATTTAGTCTATATTTATAATGAGATACAATAGTTATTCAATAAACCTAAAAAGTCAATTGTTTTTTATAATAAGGACCAAATGGAGTATAATTTTAGACACTTTGGAGATTGTCATGAGTAGTGTTCTAAACCTGGTTTTTAGTCTTTAAAATGCATGACTTCACTAGTGAATTTAGTATATGAAATTATTATTATTATTATTATTATTATTATTATTATTATTATTATTATTATTTAAAAATAGTCAATGGATTTGAAAATATTTTGAATATTAGTTATTCTGAATGAATTTTTGACACATGATTTTGGAGGTTGTGATGTGTAGTGTTATAAACCTGATTTTTGGTGCAGGTGAATACTACAAATTGTGATATTGTTATAACAGGACTTCAATTTGGTTTATTGGGATGTCTGAGTACTGTTTCAATATTTGTTGTTGAATTGTATGAAATGATAGAAAACAAGCATCTTTGGAGAGCATTTGTCTATGCTATGGTTACCATTTGCGTTTCGTTTTCTTTTGGGGTCTTATTATACTATATCCCTGACCCTGTTTCGAGAATGTGAGTTAGCATAGACATTGTGTACCTATTAGTTTGGGTGTTTGGCTACATTGTGTGTGTTTGAAGTTTTGTCATGTGTGTTCTAGTGTTCAACAGTGAATTTGTTGGGTCCATGGGGTAGATAGTTGGAAGAGATATTATATTGTCATCTTGAAGGATTTGGATTTTGTGCATTTGTGGAATATTACATTTGACACAGTTGCGTTTGTGAAGTGATGTTTAAGATCGGATAGTTCACATTCAAGCGGGTTTGGCTTGGTAAAAGTAATATATATATTCACAATCATACTCTTTTCCATGATACACGTATGTATCTCTTAAAGTCAGTGGGGTTGGTCACGACATTTGCACACTTCAGTCGTCACATGAATGTACCTTGCTATAAATTTGAAGAAATTCTAAACAACAGTCAAAATTAGATTATTTACACACTTAGAGGACTTTGAGGGTTATAACTTGGCTTATGTTAAGGGTGAATAAATTTGAGAAAGTAGGCTAACAAAGAAACTTGAAGTTAATTTATTAACCTAGATATTCCTACTAAAAACATTGCTGCACTGCCATCCTTCCTTCCTTGTTTCTAACAAAATGGGTAAAACAGTAGAACTATATGATGATGATACACAGAAAGGAGGAATAAGATAATGATCATTAAACACATAAAAATAAGTAAAAAAAAAAAACATAAAAGCTATTATACAAACAAAGAATCATAAAAAGCTATAATAAAAGATTTCAATAAAATACATATTATCTGTGTAAATTAATTTTAAACGGACTTTATGTCATCGTGAGCTTAGCTCAGTTGGTAGAGACAATGCATAATATATGTAAGGTTCGGGTTCAAAATTCGGCCACTAAAAAAAAACTTTAAAAAAATTTGGTCAAATATAAAATACCCTTACAAATGTAGGATGATGTGGCATAATAGTTTATTAGATGTGAACATTTTTTTTAAAGATGCTTGGTTGAAGTGATTAAAAGTCTTGTTAATTTTTGTAAAAGATTAATTAATATTATTATTAAAATCATGACCAAAAAATAATATTATTAAAATATTATAAATAAGTTATATGTATATATAAAACTCATAAGAACAAATGTTATCTCATGGCACCGTCATTTTAGATTTCAATATGAAGAAACTAAAGAAATTAATTTTGCATAGACTAAAACTGAAATTAATCCATTATAGAAGGACTAAAAAGTAAAAAACAATATTTTAAATATTCAAGAGATGATGATCAAAGATAAAACCTAAAGAAAGAAATAAGCAGGCAAAAATTAGGAGAAAGAAAGAACTGAAAGACTAAATTGGAGTAGAATCGTAGAGCGTGGAAGTAGAAGGAGGTCTTTTCAGGAATAAAATAACCGCACTAATTTTTATGCCATAAAGATAAAAATATGAAAGAGTAGAATATTATTAAAAATAAGTTAAATTTTCCTTTTCTACTGGTACACCAAATAACAGATTGAATTAAGATAGAATAATTTTATCACATTATGTCTTTCTATCATATATTTATGGAAAATACATATCTTGACTTTAATGTCGGGGTGAACTCATCTTCATTTAATTTTTTATTTTTTTTTAGGATTAAAGATAAGTATATAAAAAGTTCCTTCAAAAAAAGTATATAAAAAGTTAAAAAACGAAAAGGATAATATTGGAATTTTTTATAATTTGTAGAGGTGTAGGTATATATATAGTAGAGGGTATAGGGTAAAATTTCCATGTTTTGATTCAGTATATATGTTTTTTTTTTCGATATTAGATTTGTGATTATAGTACTCACGCTTATGATATTATACTCTATTATCATGAGTTTCCAAAGTTTTCCATTTGCTTTGAGAAGTTCATAACATGTTACTTTTGGTCACGACAATTTTAACCAACTAAATTAGTATTGTGCAAGGGTTTCATTGACAGGGACAAATCCTATATGGAACCAAATATCAACTTGGAACAATTCTCATCTCACACACTCAAGTTGTAGTCATGTAGATAAAATTTCCATGGACAACAACCATATGAATGGCATTTTGACCATTTGACTCACAAAACATCATCACTATAATCTTTCAATTGGTCTGTTTGTCTTCTATTCGAAGTTCACTGGTTGAGGGCCAATCCTTATAGTCTCTTGGAAGCTACTTAACAAATTCTTGTCTGTGTCCACATTATGTATTGTTCCCACGTATCAAATCATTGTGAAGATATATTATATAATAATAATGAATATTGAAAACTTGTTATTACTACTATAAACCAATACAAGTCCCATCTTATTCTTCTTGCCGGGAACTCTATGGTCAATTTCATGCATGATTCCGACATAGTGCAATCCACAAAATCATTATTGAGTTTAGCATGTAGCATGTAACGTATAGTAAGGTCACTTTCACATGCAATGAATGATTATACTTATACATGGATCAATCTCACTTGCATTCTTGAGTTGAGTGGATTGTTAATATCTATTCTAACACCACTTTCTAGAGAAAACAAAGGGGAAGAGTGTTGGTAAATCTGAGTACTTGTGCGTTGGGAGAAGGATATTTCTAAAATTTGTGTCTTCTTGTGTTTGTGTCCAATTTATGACAAATAAATTTTGAAATATTTTGGTACTACGCTTTGGAGTACAAAGAGAATATACTTATTTACAAATATTTAAAAGTCTTGCTTATACAGTATAGTATAGACATGCATTTATACTTACTTATTAATTCATGAAAAATGTATAATCTAATATTGCAATTTGCGTCGACTCTGCAGTTATGGGTTAGGTGACAATTTGGACCCGCCACCCACACATGTGTGTCTTATCATGCAGTGTTGTTCGATATGTTTGGCTCTGATTAATAACATTATGATCCCTGTTTTGCAATCAAACAACTCGAATCAGTATAAAATGTATCAAAGGTCTAGATTGTAGTTTCTGGATACTTGTATTTATCGTCATCCGACCAATGTAGTGATCAAAACATGCAATCATATATAATGTTTGACGTGCATGGTGTGAGTGTTGTTGTTTCAGAATTCCAATTTCAATTTCCACTTATAAAAATAAATAATACTTGACTCACATATATAAGTGATTTTTAGGTGAATGAAAGTTGAATATAGCTCCTATACATAAAATTATTTTAGCCTTTTAAGCATAGACTTGAGTAAAGGTAGGAAAAATAGAAACGGCTTTTTTTGTTGAATTAAAATTTTATGGTAAATTATACTCCAATTTCATTGTGTTATAGGTCACATTCTGATTTGCTTAATAGAAAATATTGTTAGTGGGTCGAGCCAACTTTACATCATAATTAACCAAGGTCCTATAGACAAAAATTTGACGACCATATTTTATACTATATATAAAGGAAATACATGGTTTTTGAGTGATTTTTTTACACTTTCAATGACACCCTTAAAACTAATTTGCCTACAAGAATGATAACCGTTGGTGTCATTAAAAAATATATGATTTTATATTATATTTGCTATATTGTTGATGTCATTTAAAAATTTAAGTATAATTTGTTAGAATATGAAAGTACAAAGTATCTAAACCTATAATTTTAATCAAAATCAAAATAATTTAGTCAAAATTAAAATTTTATAAAAACTAATGTTCATAATTTATACGCATTACTGCAATAAAAAAAATAAACAATCAAATAAAATGTGATTGATGTTGTCTTCTTAACAATAACAAGACCATGATTATGATTATATGATTATATCATCACATTTCATTTTATTGCACTGTTTACAATATTATGTATCACGGCTCGGTACGATCAATGACGTTGCCAAGAACCTGAGTTAAGTGTTCAATTTTTTTAACTTTTAATTAATAATTATAATAATATATGTCAAAAAATTAGATTGTACTCGGTTAACATTGTACTACAAAAATTAAATACATAATCTACAATTTTCTTATAGATCTCCCTAAAAATAAAAACTGTCTTTTAGATCTACATGGTTTCAAGCTATGAAATTGTTAAATAATCAATTCATTATCAATTTTGTCGAACACTCTCCCTCGATATAATTCACGAGTTTGTGCAAAACTTTAAATATGAAAGGGTTCAAACTAAATAAAAATACAATTATTAGTGTATATTGTCGAGGGGGATCATGTGACCATGATTTCAAATGTTGGTTCTGACTTGTTTTGAAGTTCTTTAATGCTACATTTGCTCTGAACCTTTTTCCTACTTACAGGTAGTTTTACCTTACTTTACCTTAGCTTTATTGTTTCTGCCCCTTACTAGATGCCGTATATAGAACCATCTTTTTCTTTTTAAGTAAAATAAAAGTGACTTTTATTGCATTGCTGGCACTTTAAGAATAGAGTCCCCCCTACATTGATATTTGTTAATTTGTTGATTGAATGACTAGTCAAAAGCAAACACACCAACTCTCTAGAATTACCAGATTCAATGATCCGTTTTGGTGAAGCCATAAGAAAAATAATTGAAACATTCTATGAAAATTACGTGACAATATCATTGACATGGAAAGTTCTTTACAAATTGTGAAGTACTAGTGGTCACCACTGATAATTTGTAATTATTTTCCTTCAATAGGTTACTCACATGGTTAGAAGTACACACAATCACTAGCAACATTTGTATTGTGGGACACAAATTTCATGTATCAATTTCACTCTCACAAGCCCTAAAGTATAAAAGAAATAAATAATACATAATATTGGATCTTGCACTTCCCTTTCTCGTGCCATGGATCTATGCTTGGAAGATTAATGGATACTCGTGACACTTTATCTTGTGTTAGATCAGACATATCTTGAGAAAAGTGTGCTTTCTAAGCTTCCATAGCCATGTGTAAGGTCAAAGATATGAATTGAAAAGTTAAATTAGGGCATCACATCTTGATGAGGTTGTTGTCTCAATCTAAGCTTTTACCCACGTTGTATCTATTTTACTTTTCATCTTAAAAAATATAGCTTTAGCTACAAAACCAAGGACGATATTGTAGGCTCACCAGAGGTTGGGGCCATTTCCTGTAGATGGTATTATGAATATTTTGATGATGGATTTTTCTTTATATCATGGGAGATCAGATCTCTCATTATTTTGCATGGCGGAGTGATAATATGTCTAATTATGGAGGGAAGAGGGGAAAAGGGAAGTGATGGACAGATATGGAAATTAATATTCTTTCTATTCGTAAAAGTTCACTTTAGATTCAATTATTAATTTTTTTTAAGGAAAACAATTATTAAAAATTAAAATTATTTGAATAAATATCAATGACCTCGTGATTATATACATGAGATGAGATTTTTAGGGCACTCTTATTTTCTAAAATAAGTACATTAAGTTTTTCCCCTAAAAAAAGTACATTAAATTTTTACATAAAAAAAAAAGTGTAGATGAGTACTATAAGTTTCAATAATCGCTAGAGTATTTCTAAAAGTTTTGCATTAGACAATCAAAATAGGACTTGCACTCTCTAAATCTCAAAACTCTTGTGTATTTAGTTATAATCCAAGAGTATTTTTAAATTTACCACACTTTCTTCGTTGCATTTGACCTAACTTCGTGTGAATGTTAAGGGTTCTTTAAATGCCAGTTTTCATATACATCAAAATGTACAAAAAAAATCTTTTATAAAAGAGTTTCTATTTCCTAAAGATCATATCTGACGGTGAAATTCACATGGTATATATTGAGAAGTAGAGAATTGTGTGTACTTATTATGAGATTAAGAGTATGTGTATTATACAAATATAAGAAGCACGTTATATATTAATACTCATACTCATGAGTGCATATTAACATATTTGAATTTATACATGTAATAAAAATATTAAGGATTAAATAAGTTTTTGTCTCAAAAAAATTACCAAATTTCATTTTTCGTCTCCATTTAAAAAAAAGTGACATGTTAACGTCCTTACAAAATTTTCATTCACGCAATTTAGTATTTGTTGTTAAGTTAATATCTATTTTTGAATGATTTTTTGTTGAATACATGTTTAAAACATCATAATAAGTTTTTAAAAAAAGAAGCTCAAAATTTGATTTTTAGGTTGAAGTTTTCGTTAATTTTATCTTAGACTTTTGAAATTTAAAAAAATTATATTTAAGTCATTCCATGTTAAAAAATTCTAAATTTTTGCAAAGAATTTTTTTATAAGGTTCTAAACATGAGTTCAAAATTAGATCATCTTCTTTTAAAATAGCCTCTCAAATATTTTATTCATGAATTCATCTCTATCTCTCTTGCATTTTCGCTCTCTTCCTTTTATTAATTTTTTTTATTGATTTTCTCTCTCTTCTTACGGTTATTTGAGATGAAGGATAAAAAAGGATGGAAAAAGATGATACAAACTCTCTCATTTAAGCTTTACTGAGCACCAACTCAAACTCATTTGAACAGTTTGATGATAGAATCCCCTATATGTATCAATCATCTTATAAGAGATACTTTGGTTTTTTACGTTATCTTGAAAGAGAAACTTTTTTCTTTTTTTTTTGAAAAAAATCTTGAAAGAGATACTCGGGAACTCAATTTGCGCAATTAGAATATGAGTAACATCTTTAGAGTGTGTTTGGATGGGGGAATGTTTTGAGGGAATTCAAATACTTTGAGGTGAATTTTATTGTTTGGATAATAATTTGAAGAATTTTCAAAATGATGGAAATTTATGAAGTATTTTGTTCAAGTTAAATTTAGAGAATTTCAATTGACAACTAAAAGCCAAGAATTTCAAATTTCTTCATTGTTATAATTTTTCAAAATTTTCATTTTGGTCCTCAAATTTTTCAAAAATTTCAATTTGACACCAATAAATTTCCAAAAAATTGCAAATTGGCCCCTAAAATGTTTCAAAAATTATAATTTGACCCCTCAAAAATTTTGAAATTTACAAATTGATCCCAAATTTTAATTTTCAAATTTGGCCCCAAAAATTGAAATTTATAAAAGTTGCCCAAAAATAATGACTATGAAATCTTTTATTACTCCATCTAAACAAAAGTATTGAGAAATGAAAGTAATTTAATGATTCAATTAAATTAGGCTAAATTGCATTTTTGGTCCCTTAACTATTTAGGTAGTATCGTTTTGGTTCCTTAATTAAAATTCGATTTATTTTGGTCTCTTAACTTCTCTCTGTTACACATTTTTGTCCTTCATGTTAGTTTTAATTCAAAAACATTAAGTTTTCTTCATCTTCTTCTTCTCTTTTTCATCTTCATATCATATCCATCAACCTTCAACAACAAGAATCCCAGAAAAATTCCAAAAAAAGAAGAAGAAAACCTAACGTTTTTGAATTAAAACTAACGGAAATGACCAAAATGTGTAACGAAGAGAAGTTAAGGGACCAAAATAAATCGAATTTTAATTAAGGGACCAAAGTGATACTACCTAAATAGTTACGGGACCAAAAATGCAATTTAGCCTAATTTAATTGAATCATTTAAATTACCTAGAATTCTAAATTCTTTAAAATTTCCCAATTACCTCATCTAAACACACTCTTAGGGAATTTATACATATATTTTGCTTCCTTAAAAAAAAAAATACATATATTTTGCTTCAACAGTAAAAAAAAATTAAGCATCCATTTAGCAGCTCATGCTAAATTTATATTAAAATAAAAATATTTATACTCAATTTTGTTTCAAATTAAAATACTAATTCATTCATTTTAATTAGTTTTATTTTATTGCGGTTACTAGTTCAATTTTGATTAATGTGTAAAATATATAAAATACAAAATTCTGTCAAAAAAAGAAGATGAAAATACAAAATATTACATTATATGATGGGAAATATCATTTTCTCTTGAGAATGTGATGAGACCCTAAATTATATAAGATACGTACCTTAAATTAGGGAATCAAACCCTAATAGTGGCAAAAAAAAATTAAGGTACATTGCTTATTTTAAAAAAACTAATTAAAATCTCCTGTTAGAGATGTACTTACAATTTGATTATCAACCTAAAAATATGCTATTAGAACATTCTTAAGAAGAACTCGTGGTCTTAATTTTACGATTTGGTCACTTCTATGAGTTAACTCAAGTTATATCGAGAGTTTTGAATAGTGACAACTTTTCCTTCAGCTAATTGTTTCTTTACAAAAGTTGCAATTAATCCATCTGAAATATGGCGTAGTTATATTCCCCAACATGCAAACAATCACTAGGTACACAAAGAGGGTCCAAAAGGAAAAGACAATTACTAGTTGACGAAATTTTGAAAGTTATATTGTTATTTTTAGGAAAATAAAGTTTAAATTATCTGTTCATTATGTTTGTCATCTTGCATAGCATAGAAAGAAGACACATCAAATTAGGTAACAACCAATTTAAGTTATGTGGTAAGTGCCCTAATATAGTTCATGAATGAGTGGTGATTGTCATGACTTTGTGGCCCATAATATTTAGATTTTGCATT
Source organism: Medicago lupulina (assembly GCA_958299785.1). NCBI lineage: Eukaryota > Viridiplantae > Streptophyta > Magnoliopsida > Fabales > Fabaceae > Medicago > Medicago lupulina. The sequence goes on along the minus strand of OY283144.1, from coordinate 20,140,463 downwards.
TTACAGCTGGTTGATTTATCACACTTCACCTTTCGTTAAAGCTAGACAATATCTATTAGAAGAAACCCATCAAGAAAGATATATATGACTTTTTCAATTTTGCAAGCAAAGGTTTTAGATAAGATTCAAATATTAGAGGATGAAATCTGAGCTTAAAGCTAGATAGCTCTTCCAACACCATGCATACAATACAATACAACAAATTTAATTCCATTTTGGCCATTGTCGTTGTCTATATTCTTATACGACCTTCCTATCCTTAACAAATATCAAAGTGAGTGTGTGTACATTTTTTATTAGTTACAAAATATATGTACTTTGAAAGGTAAATTCTTGCGAGTTGTAAAGGAGGTAGATTTTTTTTTTGAATCAAAGTAAAGGAGGTAGATTTTGATAACCTTAAAGTTTATTTTTTAAATGTTTGTCACGTATAATTAATAAGTTTTTTTTTCGAGGAAATAACATAGGATTTTTTTCATCAATTTTTACATTTTCATCAACTCTTTACCTTTTCTAATCAATTTTTTACATTATAATACACTTTACCAAAATAGAAAATGAAGTTTTATTCTCCTTTAATTTTTGTGGTTAATTAAATGTAGCTATAAGCAGAAAAGAAAGTATAAGTAAAATGATGAAATATACAAACAAAAAATAGAAAGTCCTTATTAGCAAAAAAAGAAAAAGAAAAAAGAAATTCAGCAATGTAATTGCACAAAAAGAAATAATCATTAAGGGGTAGTGCATATCATGATTAATCAGCACACGAAACTCTAATTGTGATTAAGTTGGTATAAGGGGTGGCCCTGATTGCCATCACACCTTTAATTAGCTGATACAATCAACATCACTTGGCTGGCTTCTTACATAGAAAAAAATAAAATAAAGGGAGAATATATGAAAAAAAAAATAAAAAAAAAGTAGTACAAAAGCCAATAATCACTTTACACACATGTATGATCTGAAATTGAGAGTGTCACAAAAAATTAGAGAGCTAATTAGGCCTTGTGAGGAGGACACTGATAGCACTTAGCAAATAACCCAAATGTTTTAATTTGGTGTACGAAATTAAGCATACTTGCCCATCCTCCTAATCCAAATCCTACCACCAAAACCCATACAGCCACAAACACATTCACTGAGTATAATCCTACCCAACCTCCTAAGAATGATGGTGGTCTCTCCACAGCATTCTGTCCATAAATAAATAAATGAACATATGTAAGTAAAAAAAAAAAATATATTTAACATCATACCTTTTAAGAAAAATAGTTAATCTCATTTAATTTTTTGAATTAATAAAAAAAATATTATATTTTAGAAATTGTCCCTCATAAAAACTTGTTCCATGAAAATAAAATTTAAATTAATTGAAGGTAATTCATGAATAATAACATTAAATATGATAAAAAAAAAAAGTAGTTAAAATTTATGTATATTTTAAACCATCAAATATGACTATTTTGTTGCTTATATTCAACTAGAGAGAGTATATACATAAATTTGTAAAATAATATGTTCAAGCTACTGTTTTAGCAATAGGAATAATTACCTCTCTAGCTGGTGCTGAAGCAAATGTGACCATGTGTGCCAAGGCAGGAATTATGTAAACAGTGAAGCTAACCAAGAGTGATCCAACAGTTGAATTAATAGGGCCAAAGAATGGGAATATTATTGCCAGAAACCATATTGGAATCACAACGGGAAGTCTAACCAATGCTCTTTTGAGTAAACTTTTGGTTTCATGCACTCCAAGAAATTTCTCCCACACAAAATATAAAGGAGTGCAAGCAAATCCAAATGTTATAAACTGCAAAAATGTATCACCAAAACAACAAATAGTCCCCTTAGATATATCAACATGTGATTATAATATATCTAGCACGACACTTCTAATAAAACGTGTGGTCGGTCTTTCATACTAATACATGTGGTTACATCAAATATTTTACTTTATCGAATTGTACAAGTGTCGGTAGATTAGTAATGTCATATTTTGTCAATGATTTATAAATAATAATTAATAAAGATTATTTATTTTATTGAATGATAATAATTAATTAATTAATTAACCTGATGAATGAGCATGAGAATGACAGCTGTATCTCTAAACCCTGTTCTAGGGAGCAATGAGAGAGCATTGGAATGAGTGAGAAGATTGTCCCCAAATGCCCAATATACTGCAGCTGCTGATGGCAAAGTTAAGGTCATCACGTACAAAGTTGCAATTAGATATATCATCTTAAACTTCTGTGGCTTCCACATTGCATGCATAATTTCCCTATAATTTAATAAAATAAAATTAATTACAAGACTGTCACATTCACATATAGTCAATTTTGAAATCACAATACAAAATTAAAAGTTATGACGAATAAATGTTATGAAAATTAATGGTCAAATATTTTTCCGAGTCTTTTAAGTTACACGTTTGTTTCAGATAGGTCTTTTAAGTTTATAAGGTTTCAGATAGGTCTTTTAAGTTTTGAGTTTGTTTTAGATAGGTCTTTTAAGTTTCTAAGGTTTCAGATAGGTCCTTTAAGTTTCAAGCTTGTTTCAGATAGGTCTTTTCTATTCAACTATTTCTCTATCATAGAAAGGACCTATCTGAAACAAACTCGAAACTTAAAGGACCTATCTGAAACCTTAGAAACTTAAAGAACCTATCCGAAACAAACTCGAAACTTAAAGGACTTATCTGAAATCTTCGAAACTTAAAGGATCTATCTAAAACAAACATGAAACTTAAAGGACCCGGAAAGGTATTTAGGAGTCCTCACACTGTAACAGCATGTCCACCAAAGGTATATAGAATGTTGGTAGCTCCAGTGAAGTAAAGAACCAATTTGGTTGGGCCAGAGTGCTTCACATCCTCAGCCTTCAGAATCATAGAGATTGAATAACACAAATGAAGCAATATTAATATATATCAAAAGTATTGAATTTAGAGTTTAATTTTGATACATTGTGAGTCAATGATTTTTTTATTTTATTTTTTACATTAAAGGCAAATCACAACCATTTATGTGTGATTTTTGAAATAATTATAATTAAATTCAAACAATTTTTATGATCTGACAGATCGATTGAAGGTGTAACAAACATTTACATTATCGGTATATATAAATTAAATCCTTGAATTTATGATATGATTTTAGAGGATGAGGCTCATGAATTGTATATGTTTGAAACTTTTACCTGTCCATGAAGAATGGAAGCTATGGTCATATACCATGCAGTGTAAGTGGTCATCACTAGGCCTAAAAATGACCAGATTCTGTAATTGTGGAAAGAAGGGATGAAAACTGTTGTGGCACAACAAGCTCCAAAGATGTATGTCCAAGTTCTCTTGTCCAAATGGTCATTTATGTAGTATATGTTACTGTGACATTATTCATAGTATACAAAAATAAAAATTGTTAGATTAAAATTTATATACATGCAAAAATTATCTTTTCAAATTTCAAAACATAGTAACAACCTTGCACAAGCAATTAGCTGAATTACTGATCCAAACAAAAGGAAAGTGCAGTTGAAAAATAGACCAAGGTTCCTCCAGTGTTTTCCTAAAAGTCCATCAAGAACTTCAAACCACTGCAAACAGTGAAAAATAAAAGGTTAATTAGAAGAATTTATAATCTAAATTAAACTGATAAGTATAATTGTCCTCGTGAGCTTAGCTCAGCTGATAAGGACAATGTATAATATATGCAAGGTCCGAGGTTCAAACCTTGGCCAACACCAAAAAACTGATAAGTTTAATTAATACATAATCACCTGAATAACATGGTTTCTGAAATCAACTTTCTCTCTTTCTTTTCTAGTTCTGTATTCAACATAAAGAACACTGATAATGTAAGCAGTCCAACTTCCCATTAATCCATAAAAAATCTGAAATAGAATTCCAGATAACATTCCCAATTGTGAAAAGGAATATGGCAATGTCAATAGCACTTGTGCAACCTACATAATTAAATTCAAGAAACATATAAACCATGAGAGTTTTGTCACTCCAAAAGAAAAAGATATTGCATAACTAAAGAAGTAATAATGATTTAAGAATAAGTGCCTGATTTGAAGCACAACTAAACCAAGCATCATAGACAGAACCCCCATGCCAGAAGAACCTAGATAATTTGCCAGTGGTGGACTTAGAACCTTCCTCTTCCCTTTCCATTTCTAAGTAATTTCCAGCAACAACAGTTTCAACTTTCTCAGAAGTCATTTTTATTGTTATTGTTATTGTTATCTCCCTTAAAGTGTTTTAAGGGAAAGACAATAGAATTAAGTGACCAAAGATATATATAGATAGGAGAAGTGCTTTTTTCACACTCCTATATTACACTTTTACATTAAATTGTTATATAACTACCAATGTTTTAAAAACCGAATTGAACCGATCGGTTCAATCGGTTGAACCGAGAATGACATGTTTGTCGGTTGATTCGATCCTACTTATAATGCAGTCTGGTTGAATCTGATTGAATTGGGTTGAACCGGTTAAAATCATGGATGGTTCGATCAATTTTCATTTCTATGAAAAATTACAACTAATCTTATGTAGTATATGATTAAGTCAAACATTTATAATGATCCGACGATTACGATTCTTCTTTTTTTCTTTTAAAAAATTTAGTGACGAAACTCACATTAAATGTTGAGAAGCGGACCTCATCATATCAAACAACTTTATAGTTTTTTACCATATGAGTTGTAGTTTTTTTTTTTTGAGAAAACCATATGAGTTGTAGTTGCGAAACAACACATATGGGAAACATGAATTAAAAATATTATTTTCGTTTCAACTTTTAATATAAACTATTTACTTCCTCCTATATAAACAAGGATTCATTAAATAATTGATGTATATGAATCGGAGGTAATATTTGATTCAGCTTAGGTTAAGTCAATTAAACCACGAACTATGATCTAGATATTTCATCGATTCGATCACCACTCCGATTTTAAAAAATTGACAGGGATCCTTTCCTTATACGACTTTTGTGTGTGTGAATGGTGGAAAGGTTTTTGCTTATTTCACATGTACTCAGCTTTTTTTCCTTAATAATTCTCTCTTACCAATAGCTAATGTGAAGGTTCAACCTCATGATCAGTATTGTTGGCTGTGATGGGCCAACATTAGCTGCAATGCACGAGCGGGGTGGCCCACCATTGGACTATTTCTTTTCTTTATTATGAAAGAACCCATGCACATTGATTGATCATGAATGTTGATAAAAGCAAAATTAAAGGAGAAAAATTTCTGGAGGGGAAGATTAAAAAAGTTTATTTGAGTGTGAGAGTTGAGTAGAGTACATGTTTGTGTGGGGGAAACTAAGATGGAAGGAATCATTGCTTTCAAGGGGGCTTAGTGCTAATCATGATTAGTACCATACGTGCTCCAACTGGCTTTACTAAAAGAAAATTCTAGCAAAAACCCCAAGTCCATTAACCCTCTCTTTTTTTCATTTCCACTTTTTTCGTAAGTTATTAGGCTTTCTAATTTTTTATATGGTTCATGTAGTGGGATATATTTCAAATTTTTTTTTTAAAAGAAGATATTTCAAGTTAGTAGGTTTTCTATTTGTTATATGGTTCATGTAGTGGGATATATTTCAAGTACCCGATGAAATTAATGAAAAGTGTGTAGAAAATATTCCTAGTGCCCTGTAAAATTAATAAAAAGAGTTTAAAATAGTTCATACAATCATCTAATTCTATCTCACAGTATATCTTTATTGACATATTTTAAGAATTGATATAACAAAATATGAAGGCTGTCCCAAAAATTATTTGGAACCCAACAATTCCTCCTTTCAAATCTTTTTTGGTTAGGAGGTTGTTCCACAACAAGGGTTTCTACTAACGTGAATTTAAGGGCTAGAGGTTGCAACATGTCTCCATGTATAGCTTGTCCCAAAAATATGAAGAATTTAACATGCATTTGTTTTTTGAATGTTATTTTCGAGATCATCTTTGAAATTGGGTTTCTTTGATTTTTTTAAAATGCAGGTAGACATCAATAGTAGACATATGTGATTGAGGTTAGTAATAAATCTTGGTCATCGCATTGTAAAGTGGTTGGTGTTGCACTCATTATCAAAGTGATCAATACTAAAATTCACATGGGATTTACCAAATTTATATGGGACCCGCATGATTTGATGGGATTCATGTGAATTTTAACCAATCAAAAAGAGTATGTTGAAAAGTGTGTGTTAAAATGTGTGTTGCTAGCATTTCTCCTATTTAATATTATAAAAACATACAAAGATTTGATAGTATCAAAAGTAATTGGCAATTTGCGGCTAATTTAGTGTGTTCTTACACCTCACTGGTTAGGGAACCATGCCAAGGTGCGATCATGCTATAACTTGCAAGTGGTTGTGATTTTAAAAGCTTTCTTTGTTCAGGTTCATGCGCCTAATACTCTTCACATTAAGGAGGTGTTGTGGCAGCCCCCGATTCCTAAGTGGGTAGTGTAATATTGCTTGTATTGCTAAGGATTTTTCAGACCCTGCATATTGTGGACGAACCTTCATGTTAAAACTGCTGGTTACTTTGGTGGATTTGTCATCAATTTGCATGTCAATACCGTTTATCAGGCGGAGCTTCATGGGCTAATGAATGCTATTGAGATAGCTTGCAAGAAAAAAATGGAGTAGGCTTTAGTTAGAGGTCGACTCTTTGGACTCTCCGGTAGTGACTATGGCTTTCAGAAATTTTAGTGTTGTTCCATGGCACTTTAGAAATAGATGGTTAAATTGTATGGAGTTATTTAACATAAAAACATGTAGTTTTACATTTCTCATGATTTTAGAGAGGGCAACCAATTTGCAGACAAAATTGTTTCTTAGGGTATTGAGCAGAATGAGATGTTTTGGATGGACTCTTCTCCCCCTTGTATATTAGATATTTTAAACCGGAATAGATTAGGATTTATTGAATTTAGATTTTGTTGATGATGCTCGGTGGTTCTCTTGTCCTTGTTGATTTTTCTGACAATAGTTTTAATGAGGTTGATGCTACCTTGATTATTTAAACTTGGTTTTGGTCTAAGTGAGGCACAATATGGGGGGGGGGGGGGGGGGGGTATGGGCGATTGGATTGATGTGATGCTGAGACGTTGGAAAGCATAGGAACAAGACGATCGAGGACGGGACAGACGGCATCAGGGTTTGCAGCAAGGAGGAAGGAGTGACTATCAGCAAGGCAAGGCTAGGGTTTCAGCGGCTACGACAATGGTGCAACAACAGGGTTTGGCTAGGGTTCATGGTGCAAAACGCGGTCCTTCTGCTACTGTTGGGAAGCGTACAAACGGTGACATGGGTCTGGACATGGATTATGAGGGTGATGACAATCAAATAGAGAATGGCACAAAAATGTTTGTTACTTTCTATATCACGAACTTTCCTGAACGTGCTAATTATTGGTTTCTGAGGAAGGGTTTTGAAGTCTGTGGAATTTTGGATGATGTTACGTTGCTCCGAGGTGTAATGCACGGGGACAAACGTATGGTTTTGTGAGGTTTTTGAAGGTTAGGGATGTTGTCAAATTGGAACAGGCGTTAAACAGTGTTTGGTTTGGTGACTTGCGTGTGTGGGCAAAGGTTGCGAGGTTCAAGGGGAAGGGGACAGAGGTCGGAGGGAAGCATGATGGTGAGAATGGTCGTAGGGGAAAGAAGGACGAGGGAGAAAAAAGTAATGGTGAGGTAGTGCAGAAGGTGGGAGGAACGACGAATGGGGAAGATAGGGGAGTTAGGGTAGGTGACGTGGTGGTTAGGCTGGATGGGAGGGAGCCTGAGAGGGTGGTGACGTTGAGGAAGGAGATGGTGCCGGTGGTTAAAAGGGTGGAGGAAGCGGTGTTGGAAGAAGGTGGTGCTGGTGCAAAGAAAAAATCTGCCACAAACACTGTTTTGACAAATTGTAGACTGATTAGAAAGTATACATCGACGGAAGATGATTTGTTATGGGCACGTAAGGGAGTAGTGGCAACAGTACGAAACGGGGAGTCTATACACATTGTGCAAAACAGAATTTTCGATGCTGGATTTTCTAACTTGAATATTTTTCCAATGGGAGCGGACAAGGTATTTATTTCCACTACTCAACAACTGGAAGTGATGTCTGTTTTAAATGGTGCAAAAGATTTCTTTAATTTTCTGTTTTTGAACTATAAAATGTGGAACAAAGATGCAATCCCTTTTTAGAGAGGTGCATGGGTGCGTATTTACGGGATCTCGTTACTGATGAGCCAATAATTAGTTAGTTTTAGTATAATATTTTGTTTCGTTTTAATTAGATTTAAGTTTATTTTAATTTAATATTATTTCCTTTTAGAGTTATTTTACTTCAGTTGCATATTATTATATTTCAGGAATAAATATTTCATGGATTGAGTCTTGGAGCAAAAGAAAGGGGTTTGGAGCTGATTTGGAGCAAAAATACGAATATTCGGAGACAAAAATATGTCTCCCCAAAGTCAGAAGCTTGGCACGGCCCGTGCTAACATTGGCACGGCCGTGCTACCTCCCAGGATCCCCTTTTGCTGCTTTTGCTTGGATTTTAAGCTACTCTATTTTAGTTTTTACCGAAAGGCCCGCAACTTCTTGTGGAACATTCTAGTAATTTAATTGCTTAGATTTTAAGTCGAATGTAAACTATAAATAGAGTAGCTAGCCATCATAAATAATCATCTTTTATTCTTGGAATTCAATAAGTGACAATTGTCTTTCTTTATAAAAGTTCTTCCTTTATTTTCTTGTTATTTTATTTATGTTCTTGTCTTTCTTCTCTATGTCTACGATGAACATAAGTGAGTAGACTTCTCTTGTCTTGGGATTGTTGGATAAGTCTAATGACATAATCCTAATCAAACCAAGCTTTATCCCTAAATCTTATGTAACCCTAGTTTCTAATCTAAATTCACCGTTTTAACATGAATTAACCATTATCAAACTATAGATCTATGATTATTTTTTAAGCAAAAAATATATTAAATAAAAAGAAAGTGCTTTGTACTAAAAAAAAGGAAGTGCTAAAAACCGGAGGCATCAGTGTAACGCCCTATTTCTATTTAAGCAATAAATCATGCAATTACAATAATTAAACAAGAACTAGTCGTCACGTCTTCGAATAAATCACCAAGTAATTATGCATGAACATATCTCAACAGAAAAGGTCACAACGGAAAATAAAAAATACATCTCAACAATAGTCATGTCATCAAATCATAAGATGAAACCAACTCATAAATAATCCCAACATAGATACAACTCAAAATAAAACAAAATCTGAGACATAAAAGTAAACGCCGTCCTAGATCAGAGCCTATCTAAGACACGACAAGCGAAGAAAATGGAGGAAGTTCCCGCTATCCTAGAGCACTCACCAAAGCAATGCAATCAACTAATCATGCACGTCGTCTACCCATTCATACAAATAGGTAGGCGGTCCACCACAAATCATTGGGGGTTAGTTTCATATCAACCATAATCAAAAGATAAACAGGATTAAGCATGCATTAATAATTAAGCTTTCATAACTAAGCATGGACATAAATTATTTCCATCAGTAGATGCACAAGCATAAGGTTCACCAAATTGCACCAATCATCAAGCACACAAATGCACCAATACATATTCACATCAAACTCATAAGCAAACACGACTCTTCCTAGATCATGCAATGTGTCTAGACCAACTCTAGGTGTGTGTGGTACCAATTTCATCTCCGAGGTCGTTGCCCCTGATGCAACAAACACATCATAACACCCCGCATAAACACCTCGCATAATTGAATACATAAGTATTCAACACCAACATGGAGATGAAATCCAACAACAACTGTGTGTGAACTAGGACTCGATAACAACAAAACATACTTCATACGAATTCCACAAGTCCACACCAACATATCTCAATACATGCTTACACCAACAATTCGCCACCAATATCATGTAAGAGAAATTCACCAACAACATATATGCACACAACACATATAATCACCAACAACATATATGCACATAACATATATCATCACCAACAACATATATGCACACAACATATATCACCACCAACAACATATATGCACATAAGCATATATAACCACCAACAACATATATGCACATAAACATATATAACCACCAACAACATATATGCACATAAACATATATAACCACATCAAACTATTCATGAAAGAATTTCAAAGTAAAAGAGTTCAATGAATATTTTCAACTAAGTTTGTATAATAAAATTCACAACCTTAATAACTGAGATCGATGAACCAAAACAAAGCCAAACGACTCAATTGTCTTCACTAAGTGAGTACACTAGTCACATATGAATGTAGGTGTACTTACATGAGCGTTTCACCGGCCAATTACCATGAATTCTCATAAATCGAAAAGTTCGTCTCAAAATGTCACTTTTCCAAATATAGTCCATTTTCAAAGCAAAAGATTCTAGTTCTCAAAGAAATAATTCAAGACCATATATTTAATCATATAGACAGCATACATATGTAATCCCACATCATTCACTTGAGAAAACAAGTTTTCGGAAAATTTGATGTTCTTGGACATTTTTCCAAACATTAGGATTGATTTACAAACTAAGTCCAAATCTATACAAATGATGTTTCCATAGGATTAAATACATAAGTAATGATTAAACAAGTCAAAAGAAACATTTTAGAAAGCTCGGATTGGCTCCCAAGTACACAAAACAAAAAATCAAGTGTGGCTGAACAGGGTGTTGTTCGCTTAAGCGAAGTCTGGTTCGCTTAAGCGACCAGGTCTCAGTAGCATTCTAGGCTTGTTCGCTTGGGGTTCGCTTACCACTCGCTCAAGCGAACTCTGTCCAGAAGCAACATTCTCGTTCGCTTAGAGCTTCGCTCACAGCTCGCTCAAGCGAACTGTGTCCAGAAGCGACCTGGGGACGCTCGCTTGAGGTTCGCTTAGAGCTCGCTTAAACGAACACTCTACAGTTCAGAAAAAAAACTTCGAATTTCAAAACCTTTTTTCCCAAACACTCCAATTTTGATCTTTCCACACTCAAAACACGTCCCAAATAATGTTTATAGGTCATATACATGAACACATACTCAAGGATGCTCAAAACTTAAGATTAAAACATCATTTTGTCAAAATTCAATAATTCACCAAACTTTCATAAATATTCAACAACAACAACTTTCATCACCAATTCACCAATAGGCATAATCATCACACCAATTCATCAACAACATGTTTCAAAACATCATCAATAACAATTAATCATGAATCCATTCAAAATTCAACAAACCACAACTTCATTATTCATCAATTTTTCACAAAAACACAACACACCCACATATATGAATTTTGGCATATGAATTCATTATCAACAACAATTAATCATTCATTTCACATGTACAATCACAACATCAACATCTAAACATGAACTCACTCTCTCAAATTCAAATAATCACTTAATCCCAAAATCACTTATTTACTTAACCCCTGTATGTATTGTATTGCACCTCCATCTCAAAGATATCTTTTTCTCTTCAAGTTTATTTTACTTTATACACAAATTATTCACACGAGGCTGTGGTTATATGGTCAAATTGGTTGATGAGTACTCTATACACAGATTTATTTATTCTACAATATGCTATTCTCCATATCTCATATTATCCTAATTGTTTTTATTCCTTTTTCTCGTTTTCTTTGTCTATAGCTAGATTATGTTTATGATCAATAATCGTCTATTATTGATGATATTCACCTTCTAAATTTTATAAGTTAGATGATAGGTAAATAATGCTTGATAAAATTAGCAGTTGAACTTGCTAATAAGTTAATTGAGAGCGTAAAAGATAACAAATTAATTTGTAGTGTTTGATAAAATTAATTTGTAATGTTCAATAAAATTAACGGTTGAATTAATTGATAAAACATGAAATGTCATTAAAATGTTTTTAATTAATTTCTAATTTTTCCAATTAAGATAATAAAAATAAAATTGACATGAAAATGATATATTGCAAGTTATAAACTCAGCGCAATTTAAATAGCTTATAAGAACGTTACAAGTTAGTAAAAATTGCTATGAACTCGTAAGAAAAAATTGTTATTAAATAGGTCTAATTTGATCATAGGAGCTCATAAGATATATAAAAAAAAATAGTTCGGTGTATCAAAGCTCCCGCATACGCAGAAAAATTGATCTCATAAGCTATAAAGTTTTTTGTCAGAAAAAAATGAAGCTATAAAGCTATAATGAGGTCACGTGACAACAACTTTACCATCACGTCAAAGCTCTTCCCCCATAAGCAATAAAGTTGAAAATTGACCTTACCAAACTGAGTCATAATCCTGCATCCCTTGACATAGGGTCCTGGCTACGCCACTGGATAGACCAACCATTGTATCACGACAAAGTTATTGAACATGAATATTGTAGTGATTAATAATTTCATTTTTGTTCGGTTCTAAATGATTAATGATTTCTATAAGGGTGAGAAATCTATTAATCATGATTTATTTAGTAGATAGTTATCGTGAATTTGATCTCTAAAGTTTAAAGCATTAAGCTAAGACACTCAAATGACATTATCGGTTCCTCCTAACTGCTTTAATTATTGTACTTGCGATAAAAAAAAAAAAAAAGGAGAGAACTTAGTCTAAAAATAAATGGAAGCTCTTAATTAGGTTTTCTTTTTTTGAAAGAAGAGCTCTTAGGTTTTCAGTATCTTGAACTATGGCGGTCCAAATATGAAGAAAAGAAAAAGTATATGTTAAGTTATAACGATAGTTATCATAAAACAATTACCACACTATTTTTTTCTAAAGTTTGTAGAAGAAATTATCAAAGATTGGATGGTCATTTTCTATCGATGAAACTTGATTTTGATGGTGATGGCACTGATGATAGCATAATCTTTACTTTAAGCAGAGCAAATATATAGGTTCTTAGTTATTTCCCCACCTTCCATATGGATGCATGAGAAGGTCACTTGCCTTCTTGCTTTCATTTCTGACTCGGATTACATCCATTATGGGCCAATAAAAAAGCAAAAGTTTATTACTATTATTATTCAAAAAGCTAGGAAATACCCCACTTTGACTTTGGTGCTTGCAATACACACATCAACTTTTCTTCCATTAAATTGTATGTTATCTTCAATCCTTAATTGGGTTATTTTCACTTGATTGGAGGCACTGGTCAGTGGTCACTACTCACTAAATAAGTAATGGCTAGTAACATTTACACTAGTGTCAAATTGTAAGCACGTCAATAAAGATAACTTAGGACATAAAATAATTTGATACTAGTATATGCTAAGCAATTAAGCATTGAGATTTGAATATGATAAACGTGACATGATGGATTTTCAAGGTTAACCATCGAGATCGAATAGTACTACTGCTCTTCGGTTCTCCAATTAAGCAACACACGTACTATATGATAAGCATGCTGCCCTGTCGTTGTTAGATCCAAAGGAAATTAAAGATGTGTTTGTACGGATAAAGTTGCAAATCTCATTGGTATGTGAAATTTTGTTCTCTGTTTTAGAGGCAGTGTTAAGATCGTTATATGAACAAGCATTTGTGCAAGATGGCCTCTGTTTTTAAATTGGATTGAAGATTGCAAACATGTTATGTTTTTTCAATTTAATTTTGCCATTGTATTTTTTTTTTCTTCTGGCCAAAGTAGTTTTGGTTAAAGATGAGTTTTCTGCTATGTGATTTATATTTGCATTTTCCCCCCCTCAAATGTATGTTACATAAAATGAAATTTACTTGGATCATGTACTAACCGATAAGGGTATAGTTATAAGAGTGCAACGAGGTGATAAGAAAAAAAAAAGATGACAAATTAGGGCAGGTTTGTTTTGTCACAACTTTTTATGTATGTGTGTTGTTCATTTTAACTTGCTAAGAGAAAACGCTAAACTTGTTAGCAATGAACTTCTTCAAGTGGTAAATGATTTATGTTGTTTAAGTAAGTGAACATATATTTAATCTCTGACTCTTGCGTATGAAAACAACTTGGTTGAAAGGGAATAACATACCCTTAAGTGGACATAAAATATTTTATGTAAAATATATGTTATAATGTCTTTGGTTACCGTTATAAAAAAAACACCTTTTATATTTAAAATATAGTTCTCTCAACAAAAAAAAAAATTAAAATATAGTTATAAAAACTACCCTTCTTTAATAAATACTACATATATATTAAACAATATCAATAGTTTTAAATTAAATTTTTTAAAAGAGTTGATTTTATAAACTAGTATAAGGGGAAGAAAAAAAAAAAAAATAAACGGACTGCAAAGACGTATTGACTATATGTATCTATATGTAGATTGAGTTAACATGAAAGCACCAGTGGTCTAGTGGTAGAATAGTACCCTGCCACGGTACAGACCCGGGTTCGATTCCCGGCTGGTGCAAATAAATGATAGCTATGATGAAATTTGTGTCAAATGTGGGGACGGGTTCATCACTTATCGTTTACTTCGGTTGCGAAAACTGGCACATCTGAGCTTCCCTTTTTTTCTTTTACTTTTTGAAATCATCAAATTTTGATTTTGCCAAGTATGTAATTTGATTTCTTAACTAGTCCATAGTGTTTCAAAGGTTCTCAGCAATGCTCATAGTTCGCTAATCCAACACATAATGTGTTAACAATGGATTTAAACCAAATCCAAATCGCTTTACGTTGTTGCATTCGCTTTAGATCAATTAAAATTGCAAAATCACTCCATTCTCACATTATTAAAACCGGTTATTGTAATCACATTTTTATCTTAAACAACATGATCTCAGTTTATGCAAAATGTTCTAGTTTCATTGATGCACGTAACTTGTTCGATGAAATGCCTCACAGGAACATAGTTTCTTGGACTACAATGGTCTCTGCATTCACCATTTCTGGCATGCCCCATGAAGCTCTTAGACTCTACAATGAGATGATAGAATCAAAAATTGAACAGCCGAATCAGTTCTTGTACTCTGCGGTTCTCAAAGCGTGTGGTCTTGTGAGAAATGTTGAATTGGGAAAGATGGTTCATTATCATATATTTCAATCTAAGTTAGATGTTGATATTGTTTTGTTGAATGCCCTTTTGGATATGTATGTTAAATGTGGCAGCTTGAGGGATGCTCAACGGGTTTTCTCTGAAATTCCGTGTAAAAATGCTACTTCATGGAACACACTCATTTTGGGGTATGCAAAACAAGGTTTGATTGATGATGCCATGAAATTGTTCGATAAAATGCCGGAACCAGATATTGTATCATGGAACAGCATCATTGCGGGTCTTGTAGATAATGCTAGTTCACGTGCGTTGCAATTTGTTTCTGTGATGCATGCGAAGGGCCTTAAAATGGACGAATTCACATTCCCAAGTGTGCTCAAAGCTTGCGGTTGCAGTGATGAATTAGCGTTAGGGAGAGAGATTCATTGTTATATTATTAAGTCGGGGTTTGAGTCTAGCTGTTATTGTATATCGGCGTTGATTGATATGTATTCGAGTTGCAAGTTATTGGGTGATGCAACAAAGATTTTTGATCAATACTTCAGGAACTCTTCTGTTTCTGAAAGCTTGGCACTTTGGAATTCTATGCTTTCTGGGTATGTTGTCAATGGAGATTATGTTGAGGCTCTGAGTATGATTTCTCATATGCATCATTCTGGTGTATGTTTTGATTTTTATACCTTCAGTATTGTTTTAAAGATCTGCATCAACTTTGATAACTTGAGTTTGGCATCTCAAGTGCATGGGTTGGTCATCACTAGCGGCTATGAGTTAGATCGTGTTGTTGGGACCATTCTCATTGATCTATATGCAAAACAGGGCAGTATTAACGATGCATTAAGATTGTTTGAGAGGTTGCCAGATAAAGATGTTGTGGCTTGGTCGAGTTTGATTACTGGTTGTGCTAGATTCGGCTCAGATAAGTTAGCTTTTTCCCTTTTCATGGATATGATTCATTTGGGTCTTCAGATTGATCATTTTGTTATTTCAATTGTGCTAAAAGCTTGCTCAAGTTTGGCATCTCATCAACATGGCAAGCAAGTTCATTCTTTATGTCTTAAGAAGGGGTATGAATCAGAGGGAGTAATTACAACTGCTCTGATTGATATGTATGTAAAATGTGGTGACATCGAGGATGCCTTATCTTTGTTTGGTTCTCTTTCGGAAATTGATACCATGAGTTGGACAAGTATTATTGTGGGATGTGCACAAAATGGAAGAGCAGATGAAGCAATAAGTCTTCTGCATAAGATGATAGAATCTGGTACAAAGCCAAATAAAATCACCATTCTAGGTGTTCTCACTGCTTGTAGGCATGCTGGCCTAGTTGAAGAGGCATGGGATGTGTTTAATTCTATTGAAACAAATCATGGATTGATACCTTGCCTAGAACATTACAATTGTATGGTCGATATACTTGGTCAAGCAGGACGTTTTGAAGAAGCAGTAAAATTGATTAGTGAAATGCCTTATAAACCCGACAAAACTATGTGGTCTTCCTTGCTTGGCGCCTGTGGTACTTACAAGAACAGACATCTTGCAAATATTGTTGCCGAGCATCTCCTTGCTACCTCAACAGAAGATGTTTCTGTATACATAATGCTGTCAAATGTTTATGCAGCTCTTGGAATGTGGGATAATGTAAGCAAAGTCAGAGAAACTGTAAAAAAAATCGGCAAAAAAGGAGCTGGAAAAAGCTGGATTGAGATCTCAAGTTGAGAATGCTGGTTTGACACATAGCTTAACCCTCATACATACGACATTTACAGATGAGTCACTGATTATTCTAGCTTATAAGGAATGGCATATGATTGAACCCTGAATTCTGAAAGGCATTCTTCATGTTTTGGTAATGGCAAAAGTTCAATTAGAAGGTTAAAAGTACAGAAGAATCAAATTCTAAAAACTTTAAGATGGAAGATACACATTGTAGAACATAAGGTTAAGTGCAATGAATGCAGCAGTTCAATCTGATAAGCTTGTACATTGTAATGCCTTGTTGCTATTGCCATAAGGTTTCACACATACATTTTTTGTAATTGTTCTGGCTTCTGATGACTTCCTCCCTACTGGACAATGATCAAAGGAATTTTCAGTTTTCTTTGAAATCCCATGTAAAAGTTCTACTTCATGGAAGCCCTTCATATTGGGATATGCTATACAAGGTTTGATTGGTGGTGTGATGAAACTGATTTATCCAATACTGGAACCAGATCCTGTATCTTGGAACAACATCATTGCTGGTCTTGCGGATAATGCTAGTCCACATGGAATGCAATTTGTTTCACGATGCACATGAAAGGGCTTAAAATTTGCTTGATACAGTTGTTCCATCTGAATGTAGTAGTTCAATCCGAAAAGCTTGTAATACATACCTGCTATTGCCACGAGGTTTCAGTTTCACACATTAATGATTGCATAACCCGACAAAAGTTTAAGAGGTAAATTCAATTGTACTTTCAATAGTTTTATGCCACCTGTGATTTACAACATCTTATTTTAATTAAGCAGTCTGCAGTTCAGTTTCATAGTAACCACTTCACAATTAACCATATACCACATACTTGTTCTATTAACATCTTTTTGTAAACTTAAAAAAAAAAAAAAGATCTCTTTTTGATAATCTTTATTAAATGGTTACGAGTCTCTTTTTGCAGCCACAAATTGTTAAACGCATGTCAAGCCTACAGTTTGTAGCATCAAAGGAACCACGCCAAAAAGACATTGGGAGGCGAGATTTTGGTGCCTTATGCAATTCCATTCACACGTGAACTCTAACTTGGTCTGCACTCTAAACCTTTTTGTTGTTTTAATTGCTAATTAGCGCCATATGTTCGTAACTTTTTGTATTTTCTTTTTGCTCACTAGTATACTGCAATTAAACAAACCTATGCTTTCTGAAAATTTTGATGCTGTACTCATTGTTGTTTGCAGAATTTATCAGAGGTCTCAGCTCATCTTTTAGCCTGGTCAAGCAGCTTGACATTCTCAGTGTTTCTTTGAAAAGTTTCATTCTGATGAGCATGTGGTGAGAATGGTGTATTTTATTATTTATTTCGCCTTTTGGCGGTGAATTGTCTTAACAAATATATTTATAAAAGCGATTTAACATATGATTAAGGAACTCAAGTATCTAGTATTTGTGTCGTTTGTTTTATTTATTTGAAAATAAGAGAGCATTTGTATAAATGTTTACCCATAACAGGTAGTGAAAATTGCAATTTCAGTTTGTATTATATTGGAAAATTTTAGTCGGATAACTGGTATGTACTCATTTAGGACTCGGAGTACCCTTTGCAGCTCACTCTACCTCTCTCTTCCTCCTTTCCTCATTTTAATGGCCACCACGTGTGCAGTGTAAGGGATCCTTGTCCCATGTTTTTTCTCAATTTCGTCTCTCCTTTCACAGTTGTTTTCCCTGCTGCAGGCAGTGGCGGATGGATAAGGGTCGAACACGCGACCTCTGTAAAATAACAGTCTTCATTTCCACTGCGCCAACTAAATATTAGCAATAAAATTATGCGTGATCTGATATATATAGAAATCTTGGGGGGTACCGTGGCTCCCGCCGGTCCCAACCAAGATCCGCCACTGGCTGCAGGGGAGCACAACAAAAGTATCACTTCATTTAGTTTGTGAAATAAATCTCTATTTGAAGCAGTGGCAGACTAAGCTCAATTGAATGCTGAGTTTGAGAAATATTGGGAGGTTATGTGGACTGCCATTTTTTGTTTTCGCTCCAAAAAAGTAACGATTCTCATGATAATATTTTATGAATTGATTTTGAAAATATTTGAATTGAATGTTTTTTGGAATGAGTCACAATGATATTTTGTTATCTATTGATTTATTATACCGCCACCGTCCCTATATATAAGATCATTTTACCAAAATTACGGGAATTAAGAAAGTGAATTTTTGCATTAAAGTTGTTTGTAATATTGTTTTTATAATTTTATCCTTTAAGAAAGAGAGTTGGTTTATGTTTTCAACATGTTATTTATTGCTAATTGAAGAAAAATATGTAGAATAAATATGGGCATGTATGTAAAGAAATAGTTAATGTACTTGAAAATAACAAAATGGTCTTATAAAAAGGGACCAAAAAATTCTCAAAAGGGTCTTATAATTAGGGACGGAGATAGTAGTTAAAATAAAGATAACATGTGCATGTACAAATAACTTAGGTATCATATGTATAATAATATTGAAGTTGCTACCGACATGAGTATGAATAGGGGTACAAGTATTTTTTTTCCTTCCAATTATGGGTATTAAAATGGACTAGAGTACCCAACTTAGTGAATGTTTGATATTACGGTGGATTTATTGAAATCACGGCGGATCACCGTGATTTCAACAAACTCACTGCGATACCAAACATGCACTTGGTATCATGCCTACCATGTACCAACATTATCCAGTTTTGTTTTGCTTTTTCTGATTCCATCATAAGCCAGGGTTAATTAGAGGTTGAGCCTCCACTAGGCAGCACTGAATCGTGATGGGGGGATCACAAATTCCTAATGTCTACCACTTTTATTCTATTATGATTCCATCAGAAGGGAATTTCGATTACACTGTCAGAGAAAAACAGTGATAAAACACCGCTCCTCGTGTTATATATGCAACCATTTTTCAATACCACAGATTTTTCGTTACGCTTTCATCGTTATGTTTCTGTACTTGACAGTCATTGCATTTGTACGAAAAGTTTAAAGAAAAAGTGGGGGTCACTTTTGCAGGGATTTTGACGTTATGTATTTGGCTTGGCCTTGAATGGAACTGTATTCATGAATATTATCTTTGTTCTTTCCAAACCATGCTGTTAGTAACAAGTTAAATGGCTACTTTATTATTTTAAAGCATGGTTGGGGGCACCTAAATTAGGAAAAGCAAACCATGTATATATACAACAACATGAAGCAATCTCTATTGTTAAAATTATCCCAAATTGAGATGACATAAGATCATAAGTGGAAGACTTATTGGATGTGGAATTGCATTGTATAATATAGAAAACCAAACACAAACAAAGTGTATGTTTAAAATCACAATGAATTTAACGTAATCGCCGTGATTTTGTTGAAGTTTTAGAGGGGTGGTTTTGTTTATATGTAAATTAACACGTGACCTTCACATGTTTACATTTTTTTGTTAAAATTGTAGTGACACAATGTGGTCCTAGGAATAAACGTCTTCCCCCAAAAGTTCAAACCATATTTCTCTAGATGAGACTCATCATGAAGAGTAGGCAAACATTAGGAAATGGGTAGGTCCCACTAACAGGAAGATTAATGGTTAACCCCACATTTACATTATCATCACTATTAGCTGCATGCCGGCATAAGGCCAAGTCATTTGTTGTGCAACGTCACCATCTCATCCATGCTAGTGACAGTTTCTTCCATGGAATTCTCACTCTCATTTCTCATGCTTCGTTCGTTTATATCCATTTCAATCATTGCACCCACACTACCTTACTCTTCCACTCATTCTTTATTCTGACTTTCTACTGAAGTAACTTTCCTTTTGGTTTCCATCTTCACAACCATGGCATGCCAAGTTGTGATTCCTTCACGGTTTTCAATATAATAAGCAAGAAGCTGCACAGTCTAAAAATTTACCGCGTAACTTCCACGCCAAAATGACTTTTTCCCACTCACTTTTCCCGCGTTATTTAGTTAGCTATGATGAAGTGCTTAATAAGGGGCAATATAAATGCTGATGTGGCTTCTTATTGATGCTAACACTTTTGTTTGTGTGTTAAGAAAACAATTATAAGTGCTTCGTTTTCTTAACATACTTTATGTTATTCACCACAATTCTCTTGTTAAACCCATGCTTAGTTAGTTGCTCTCAACTTTGGGTTACATTACATGTATATAATGAGTACAAAACAAGAGTCAACTAGAGTTATGACTTGTTCCGGATTCGATGGAAACACACCACACAAATCTAGATTACACGCGAGATCGTGAGGTAGGTGAGTAGCTTTTCTTAATTAAACCCTACATTATCTATGCCACCTTTTTTTGAAGGGTTATCTATGTCATATTCCCTCCGTTTCAAAATAAATGTCCATTTTAGAGATTAATTTTGTTTCACAATACTTGTCTATTTTAAGTTTCAATGCAACATTAATTATTGTCTTGTCAATAATACCCTTATATATTTATTATAGAGAGAGAAAAAATAGAATAAAATAATAAATGGTTAAGGGTATTATAGAAAACACACACATAATTTCATTAAAAGTAACAAAATTTATTTGGTTTCTTGGTTACAACAATTTCTCCAAAATGGACATGTATTTTGAAACGAATGGAGTATTAATTGCCATTTTAAGTTCTTATATATTGAGAGATATATTGAGAGATATTGTAAATAAACACTGCTTACTATTTATGAACATTACATTATGGGATTGTGCTAGAAGCCGGAGAGATATGGTTGAACATGAGTTTATAAGTCGGAGGTAATCATCAGTCGATTTTGTTTACTACACATATAGTTCAATATACTCTAGTTTTATCAAGAGAATATAAATAGATTCTTAGAATATTGGATATAATTCAACCCTACAAAATCAGCTTATAAGGTAAGAGTTTTTCAAGTTTTATCAACACTACACATGTCATATCTCTAGACAAATAATGTGTTACTAAATCCACCCTATATCCAACACAAAGAAGAAGGTGTTGGAAGCTGCAATTGCAATAGAGACAACCCAAATGCCACAATATAAGGCGGTTGGAGGAAAACCAAATCAAGGTGGAATTTCCGACATAAATATATGACCCATCCATTGTTTGAATGGAAACAAAATTTTCAGCTACTACTTCATATATTAACGCTTATTATGAGGTAAATGATCGCCTTAATATACAATCCTAGTTTAAGTCTATTCCTTGATTTTTAGTGGGAGTGATAGTGTGATATCACCAATACATACATACATAAATGCAGCTCTACTACTTCCCCTACAAAACGCCAATGAACTAAATTCAGCTAGATGACACTATTAATTAAGAAAAGAACTAAAAACACCATCAAGTGACATTGCAAAGAAATTTTGTCCCCTAATCCAACTAAAACCAAACAATACACATTATCAAAAGCCTCTATAGATTACAACAAAGCAAGGTAAAATAGCTCGAGGATTATTCACATACAACTCATCCAAATTAGAATAAGCTCCAGCATCACCAGCACTAACCGAATCATACTCTTCCATAACATTACTACCACCTTCCATGTTCTTCTTCACTCTCCCTGCTATCACCCTACAAACCAACATTGCCCTCTTCTCATCACCACTCTCACAACCTGAAACATCCAAAACACTACTAGCTTTGTCGTGTGCTTTCCCACTCGTTGCTGTCGTCAATATCCCATCGCCACCATTCAACTTAAACCCGTGTTTTATTATGCCGCACACGTTGCATTGTGATGTTGAGTTGCAGAGATTTGAGGAACCGTTTAGGCCTAAAGAACAAACAAAGGTGGTGCAGTGAAACCTTAGTAACTCATTTCCGTCTGCTATGCAGCGGGGGTGTTTTTTCGAGAGATTTGTTGCTTTTGCTTTGATTGAGTCTCTGTACTCTTCGAATTTGGTTATGGTTTTCTGTGTGCTGTGGACTTTAAGGATGCGGTCGATTTTGCAGACGGGAGATTGCTTCTTTAGCCAGCTTGAGTGGAATATTATTTCAACTATGTTCTTGCTTGTATCTTCTGGACCCAGCTCAGAAACTAATACATACATAAGGAAAAAATTAAATGAAAGATAATTAAATACTTAAGTATATTCAATTATGGTACATTGGTATTTTTCGAACTAAAGACAAACATAATGTAACACAAGCGATAACCAGTCCATTTATGTATCAAAGAAATTAATTATGTCCTGACTCTTAGTCGAGAGAATAAATCTCAGTGTCTTCAGAAATTAGTTTAACTCTTACATATATGTATTGAAGACACCGAGGTTCATTATCTCCCCAACTGAGAGTTAGGACGTTATCTCGAGGAATTAGTCTCAACTTGGTCGCGGAGACCTTGGCTATGTCAAATTAAAATTATTGAAATTTGAAACTAAAGATTTTAGATGGCACAAGTAGGTTAGAAATACCTGCATGTTTGACAGCTTGATGAAGTTCAAGGCTTTCAGTTTTCATAATCTCACCACAATCAGGACAAGAACAAATGGAGCTTCTTAGAGAAGAGTCTCTAGTGAAACCAAGAACAGGGTCAACAACCATTCGACACTCGTAACAACCGGAGAGTCTCCTAAACTGCATTCCCCTGAAAGAACCGGCTCCTGAAGAGTTAGAAGATGCTGCTGAAAGTGAAGACGAAGAAGAGGCTGACACGGTTCTTCCGTTGAGTTCATTCAAAGGAGCTTTCATGGATCTGCTTGAACTAGAAGCCAAGTTGTTTTTGCATCCACCAAGTGAAACCTTTTTCTTGTGAATATCTGTAGTTGTTCTTGTTGTTGTTGCTGCTGCTGTTGTTGTTTCTGGCTTTGCCATTGTCATTCCAGTGTTGTTGCAGAGTGAACCTGAACATTTCATCTTCTTGCATTTCTTGTTGGTATCTTCCGAGACTCTTTCTTCTTTCAGCTTCCTTTGTTCTTGTTTTTTCTTTGGTTGTTTTGGTTCTGGTACAGGTTGCGGTTGTTGTCGCTGTTTTGCTTCCTTCTGCTGTTGTTGTTGGATTTGAACACTCTTACAAGCCAAAAAGCCTCTTACCACTGCCCAAGAGGGTTGTTTCTCTGTTTTTTGTGGCTTTTCGTTTTCCTTTTGGCTTATATGATTTGTAATGGTAACCTTTCTTTGTATTTTGGATTTGCTCATTGTAAAAAAATATGAAACTTTGCAAATGATGTTTCTATAACATGGAAACCATAGCAATATCAAAGATATCTATAGTAGAAAACTAGAATATGGTATGTTATGATTCTTGTTTTAGGTTTATTGGGAGTTGGGAGTGTGAGTGGAGGCTCTTTATGGTTGTTACTTCCTAGCACTTTGTTTATTACTACTAGTACTAATATTTTAATCTTTCAGAAACTTGTAATTTTTCTCTAGGGAATATATAAGACTTTATGATATGTATCTAACCATTGATATTTCTCTAGATTGAAGAGTCCTATTGTTTTTTTCTTTTGTCATTTTTGTGGGAAAAGTAAAGGGACATGGCCTAAGGTCCCCCACGCCTTTTTATGCTGTGTCTCCCTCTGTATTCTGTTTTACTACTATAGTAAAATACATTTTGTGAATATCACACTGACAATCTCAATTACCACATGAGTTTTCCTAATTCTCACACAATGTGTAAAGTAACTTGAATTTGATGGTTAATGCCAGTTTAATCTTCTTTTAATACACTTCTTTTTATTTACTAATTTGACCTTTTTTGTTTTTTGTTTTGGAGGGAATAATATAGACTTTGTCAAATTGAGTTTCAGTTTCCAAATGTATAGGACACTAATTTGAACTTTTTGTTTTGTTCTGTTTGTTTTGTGAATAGCTGCTCAGCTAGGTAGTTATGATTTAGCTTTAGTGTGAAGAGATGAAGCATATAAACCATAAGGTATGGGATAAAAATTCTAGGACTCTTTGCATGGAGTTTGGGACGTATTTATTTGCTGATTTAGGGGGTGTATAACAATGGAAACTACAACAACTACTAGGCTATACATAGGTTGGGTTGAGTCAGTTTTCACAAAACCGGAAACTTATTGTTTAGAGAACTTCGGTTTGGTTCTAGTTTGAAAACCGATCGTTGTAGTGTAGCATTGAGTTGAATTGGGTTAAACCGTAAATCAGACCGTTACAAAATACTATGTCCAAATCTTATTTTTTTATCCCTAAAATATAGGGTAACTTATTTTCACTTTTTGTCAAACACCAAAAATCAGACCGATCTTATTTTTTAGCATAAAATATACAAACATAATAAATAAGAAAACCTTTTGTCAAAAAAAAAAAAAGATAAAAAGAAAACCAAAATCATAAAATTTATCATCAAATACTTGTAATTAATTTTTCAAACACCAAAATAACCGAAGTACTAGACCGAAATTGGCATAAAATGCTTGAGTGAACGGATTTTACTAGTTTTTTCTTGGAGGTTGATTGGTTTATATGGTTAGGTCCAGGGGTGGCCCTGTGGGTGAGCGAGAGGGACGACAGTCCAGAGCACCGTTATTTTAAGGGTACCAAAATTATTAATTTTACTTAGTAAATTAGTACTATATAGATATATATATTTTTAATTCGGTTTGATTAATTTTATTGAAAATCTATTTTTGGAGAATTTTGATTATAAATGAATCTTTTGAAAACAAAATGCAAGAATTATTGAAATATTTAAAAAGGCACAATTTTATTGTTTCGCCCATGGCACCAAAAACCTTAGAACCGTTCATTGTTGGGTCCGGGTAAAAATAGTTTAGAACATTAAAAATAGTTTTGAAAACTGAACTCAAATTTTGATTTATGATTCAAATTTCATTATTTTTATCATAAACTTTTGACATTTAAAAAATTAACATTTAATTCACCTCAACTTAAGAAAAAAAATTGTTGAGGACTTTTTGTGATGTTCTAAATATTTTGTATACTTGTATTGGTTCCGACATCTCCTGTCATTTATATTCTAGTGCTTTGATATAAAAAATGAAAAAATATATGTTAACTTTCAAGTAGAGACTAAAATTTGATTAATTTTTTAGGGATCAAATGTTACATTAATATAATGATTTTCTTTTACTCAATTAAGAAGTGGTAAAAATAATTGGTTAATAATATAATAAAATGTGATTAATAATTCATCAAAATTGTAAAATAATTTATAAAATGAGATAATGGTTTTTATTTTACTACAAGACTTCAAATAAAAGAGGAGGTAAGACCCCATTTGCTCTCTGATTTCTTTTTTTTATACTTTCATTTTCTAAAATATGTGTTCATATTAACTTGTTTTAGAGGATGTGAGAATACTCTTGAAGTGAAGCATTATGATTGACCGAAGATATACAATGATAGCTTGAAATGATTCATTTATGTGGAAATAATAAAAACACTCTTTTCCTTCAAAAAAAAAATAAAAATAAAAACACTCTTTAGACATTATCATTTTCCTTCCTTAAAAGAAAAGACATTATCATTTTCCCAAACACTCTTCAAAAGTCTATTAACTCATTGTTACGAACTAAAAATTACACAAATTTTTTAAAAATAGAAGATATTTTTACGAAGTAAATGAGATCTAATATATTTTGTCACTTTTTAATTTATTATATAGTAACATACTACATTTTTTTTTTAAGAAAGAAACATACTACATTTGTATTTCTTATATAGATTTCCTCCATCAGTCATAGTTGTATTTGAGGTATTGTGACACGTTAAATGTGAATATTTCTTCTAAATAGAATTTGAGTTTTGATTCGCTACATTGTTTATGGTCTAGTCATTTGGACTAGATCCAACTATATTAGCTAATTAACATCCTACATTTTGTCCATTATTCTCATCACATGACACAATTCTTGAGCATATATTACGTGGAACTGCCTTGCTGCTTGTAAGAGTGCGTATATAGAAGTATATATACGTTATTTTTAAGGAAGAAGTATATATACGTTAATGAGTTAAAAAATGAAAAAATTGCATTAAAATTCAATATTTTAATATTTAAAAAGTTGAATGCATAGTTTTTAAAACAAATATTTTCATATTAATTGTTTAAGGGTTATTCTAACAAGTGCTCTTAAGCGGGGCGGAGTTGGATTCAAAATAATAGTGGGACAATTTTTTTGTTAAATAATTAAATAATACTAAATTTAATAAGAAGTTATATTAAAAATAGTTGTAGCAACAAAAGTTACAAAGAAAATAATCTATTTTTCTTTTGTTGAAAATGAACTAAAATTATATCATTACTAATTATTCTAACAACATCTCTTTTTATATAGGTTACTGATGACATGTTGTCATTACGTATTTTTTAGGACTTATTTTGACATTTTGATAGAGTTATGAGGCAATATGAGGTAACCAGGGGTGTGAAAAACAGAAATTCTGGAAGTGCTGGAAATTGGCAATCGTGGCGCGATTTTGAGTGGTGTGGCGCGATTTTGTGACCAGAATGAAGGTTTGGTTCTGCCACTGAAATCGTGGTACGATTTCTGGTGGCGAGGCGCGATTTTGCTGGTGGTGTGGCGCGATTTCTACAACTGTGGCGCGATTTTGGGCGCAGTCAGACTTGCCTATTTAAGCTGAAGTCAGTTCCAAACATAGGGATTACGATTTTGGATAGCAAAAGTGCGATTTTAACACCCAGAAGACTGTAGAAGGGGCGATTTCATCATCCGTGATCCAGTTTATGTATGTTTTAATTCTTTCATTGATTATGCTATTTGTAAACTCAATTATAAGTAGCTAAATCTCTTAGAGATTAGGTTTGAGATGAATCTATGTAACCCTAATTGATCTATGTTGCTGTGATGAAATTATATTTATTATGAATGACAATTTAGTTTTTATTCAATTCAATTATTTTAATTCCTTTATATCTTGATCACATATAAACATCGCGAGTATGAATGACTACTGACCCTAGCTTTCAACTTAGACCCATTTAATTGTTTTAATAAACATGGTTAGTCTAGGAATGAATAATCGTTTGTTAGTGATATTAGGTTAACGTGCTTAAAACCTTCAAAAATTATTAGACCACCTAAGGGATTAGGGGTTGTTGTTTGAGAAGAGGGTCTTAACTCAAGGGATTGATTAGGGCTAATTTGTTAACTATCGTGGAACTAGAAAATCATTCATGAGAATAGAGTGCAGTATACCAATTAGGGGAACGTAGAGGATTCGAAAGACCTAATCTCATCTCGTTCTTCATATTTTCTAATCAAATACATATTTTCTGTTATTTAGTTTTATGCAATCAAATCAAATATACTTTTACAAAATAATTTATACATCCTAAATATTTACTTTATTGCTAAATTGAGATTAACACAGTTCTCGTGGATACGAACTTATTTTATTACTTCGATGCATTTTTAGTACACTTGCTAAAAGTCTATCAGTTACAAGAGATGAATCAAATGCCCTAACATGATACCCGCGCATACGGACGGGTGAGCGCGTTGCGCTCTTTTTTTGAAAAAGTAAGTCACAATTGCGTAGAAATTATATATATAAAAAATAGATCTCTGTATTGATATATGAATAAAAATATAGGCATATGTACAAAAAATTATTTTTGTATTAAATATGAGTAAAAATATAGACATGTTTATAAATTTAAAAAAATTTGTTCCCCATGTTAATATATAAGTTAAAACATAGACACATGTAAAAAAAATAGATCATCTTATTAATATATGAATAAAAATATAAACACATATATAAATTACAAAAAATATGACTTCGTATTAATATATAAGTAAAAACATAGACACATGTATAAACATAAAAAATTAAATCTATATTAATATATGAATAATATTTTATGGGAAATGTTAAGGCACTTAACAAAGTTTAAAAAAAAAAGTTTGTTTTGAAAATAGTGCATTCAATGCATTAAAATTTTAAAAAGTAACTTTTTTTACTTAAAATTTAGAGTAAATTACACTCCCCTCCCCTCAAAGATGCTTGAATTACACTCCCCTCCCCTCTTAAGTTGAAATATACACTTTACTCCCTCAATATTTTTTTATGTTAAAATTTATGCTCCCCTCCCTTATAAGATGCTTGAATTACAAACCCCTCCCTTAATAATTAAATATGCACTACACTTTAATCTATTTGAACATAAATAAATATTCTTATAATATATATTAATTTTGAATCACCATTTAAAAAAAATTAATTCATTTCTTTATAGTTTAAATGTCAATGATAATTAAATTTAAATATATTGCTATTGATTTTATAAATTAGAGTATAAAATTAACTTTTAAATAATCATGCTTTAATGATTTTAGTAATTTTTCATATATTTTAATTTTGTTTTGGGTTGTTTCATATTTTATAATAGGGTTTAAAACTACATGTTAATAAATTTTGAATAAAAAATAGCAAAAAATATGTATTCAATTTTTTATTATATTAAAATAGACCCACTATACTATTTTTTTTAATTGTGATAAATATTATTATTTTTTGCTAGATTATTAGAAATAATAAAAAAGAATATTGAGGGAGTAAAGTGTAGATTTTAACATAAGAGGGGAGGGGGATGTAATTCAAGCTTCTCTTAGGGGAGGGGAGTGAAATTTATTCTAATATGTTTTGAATAAGAGGGGAGGGGAGTGTATATTTTAACTTAAGAGGGGAGGGGAGTGTAATTCATGCATCTTTGAGGGGAGGGGAGTGTAATTTACTCTAAAATTTATCAATTATTTCTATTTGTGTAACCTTAACAAGTGTCTTAAGACCATCCACAATGATAAGGTCTTCACCATTTAAGACCCGGTACCTAATAGGTACGTACCCCCATTGTTGAATTTTTTTTTGAGGGTCTCTTAAGACCCATGGTCTAACTTAAGACCCTCATTCTTAAGTGGACCACACACTACTTTTTAATAAAATAATCATTGTTGAGTTGCTTTTGTTATTTTGGTTGAAATATAAATGATAAAAAAAAATATTGGTGGGCCCCATTTAGACTTTTTGTTAGAGGGTCTCTATTGGAATGGTCAAGTACCTATTAGGTACTATTATTAAAAAATTCTAAAAAAGTGATGTGTCCATGTGTGACTCGTTTAAGACCTCAAGATTGATGATCTCCATTGTAGATGTTCTAAGGACACTTGTTAACAAGACCCATATTTTATAGGAACTAGTAAAAAAAAAAAACCAAAGGGGGTACCTAGGCTGGTGTGGCACTTGCCACACTCTGCATTGATGAGGTTCGCCCTTGCTCTTAAGGCAGCTTGTTAAGAAAACCAAAAATAGTAGGTTTGCATATTCAACGATATTCAAATTCATTACTTTTCATCAATTTTCAATATAATATTTCTATTTATATCTTCTTAATCAATGCCTTAAGAGAACTCTTAAACATTTCTGATTATTTAATACTCCCTCCAGTCGTTATTATAAGTAAAAGTTAATTTTTTAAGTTTATTCAATAAATGATGTATGTGGTATATATATAGGCTACATACATTATTACATTATTAGTATACATGTTAGATGCTCCAACCCATACTTACTTGTTAGAGAAAGACCCTGTTCATTTTAATATCTTTATGAATTCTCTAGGAAGTGAGTCTAAATTAGCTTCCCATAATCTTTACGACACAAAAGACATTGACTAAATCAATATGCCATGCATAAGGCTGACACACCATATTTCATCTACTACGATAACTTGATTAAGTTTTCTATCAAAACTGTTCTCCAATACATCAAGAATCTTACTGTATTAATTAAAGATGGGAGGAAGTGATTAATTCCATATCCCTAGCTATAACCCCATACACACTTATGGGGATAGAGTTTTATAATTAATTTGGCTTGTCGTTACTCCATGCCCAAAGTGGACTTTTTTGGGGCTATACGCATTGCACCATTTGCAAGGCACTCAAGTAATAATTACCCCATAATGTTGCCTACTACCTAGCTCCTCCGGGGAAAAGCTGTTTTCTTGATTCCATTTTCCTCAAAATCATGCAAAACCCATATTGAAATAATTTATCGTAAAAACAAAGATCCCTTCAAAGTCTTGAAAAAAAATTGTTTTAACGCTATCCAACCTAAAACATTAACTTTTGTAACAAAAATGCCTTGTCTTGTGTACATTTGTGTTGCAAAAGCATTGGTATACTCTCTCCGTCCCTTAATATAACCCCTCTTTTGTTTTTTTTTTTGTCCCTAAATATAACCCCCTTTTCAAATTACAACACACATTAATTATTTTTTTTCCATAGATACCCTTATTTAATACTACTACTAATTCTAAAAGTACAATAAATTGACTTTTCACTTTATCTCTTTAATGAGGTTAATTTTGTAAAATTGTACTATAAAACAAACACATTAACTACACCAACAACATTTCTTAAGAAATGTGAAAAAAGCAATAGGTGGTTATATTAAGGGACGGAGGGAGTAAAACATACCCGTTGCTGAATAAAGTTTTTGTGAGATCTCGATCACATTGCCTGCCGTTGGAAGAGGTGTAAAGGTTAATACAATTAAGAAAACACGTTTTGTTTTTAATGGTAAAGACTTTAGAATGTGATTATTATCCCTTAAGCTTGTGCTATCCAAAAATGCCCTAAGCTTGTTATATACACTTGTGCTAGGGAAATGAAAACGCTTTTACTCTAAAAAGCTGGTTGAAGCTGGTCACAAAACTTTGTTTTATTTCTTTTAGTGAGACATTAAGATAAAAACTTTATTATTTGTTGGCTTGAGCATTAGGTTATGAACACTAATTACACATATAGCAAAGAAGGTACAGAACAAAAAATTTAAATTTCAAATTAGCATGTGATATGAGTATGGTCCGTTAAAGTGTGTTTCTAATTTTTAAATATAGAAACGAAAAACGGAATAAAGTTCAACACAAGTTAGGTACGTGTCCACAGGAAATGTTTCATTAAAAGATTGATTCTAGCTAGATAATTTCCTTTTGTAGTGCAGGACCCTCGTGTGGTCATAAGATTTTAGAGTTATTAATTGAAGGAGTAACTCAAAATTCATGTGTGACCCCAAACAGCATTTGACATCCATTAGTTTAATTAAGAGAGGAAGAGGGGCAAATTAATGGTGTAAGAAAATTCCAATTCCAACATGTCAAAAAATGACTTTGGTACTAGTATTACATCATAGGTTTGTTTGATCTGCTAACATATGAAGATATGACATGACAACTTTAGTTCTACGGTATTTGATTTGTAAAACTGTTTTTAGGATAAAACAAACTGGATTCAATCGACAGGATAAAAACATAAATTTTTGTCTCTTACTAAACTACAACACAACTTTTTGATTTACGTACAAGTTATACAAAAATAGCTCTGTCCACAAAAAATGTTCAATACCATAAAAGTTTGTCATGTATTTTTCTGTCTTGTGTTGTTTTGTGTTATTTTGTCATGTACATATTGTTTAGCAAATCAAATGCACCTTAGATGTAATTAGTTAATAGTTACACTAATATACTTTCTAACACCAAATCTAGTGTAAGAAATTGAGGACAATAAAATCCTGAGAAGAAACTGTATTTGATTGTTATTGTCATCTTGACTATAAAAGACAAAGTAACAACTGAACATAACAAACAATATGATCTTTGTTAGCCACATAAAAGGTTGTGCATGACTCGACATAATCATATGATCCGAATTGGTTATCTTTAACCCAGAACAGAACAAGAAAATATCATGCATTTTAGGTCTGAGTACGTATAAGGGCAGCTAGGGTGTGCAATCTACTCATGTCCTGCACTGTCAGATTTTTTTTTCTTCTTCTTTTTAGAACGACAAATGTTCGTAATGTTACTTTTTATCCTAAGGGTAGAGATCAAACATTTGACCTCATCACTATAATATCCTATGGTTTTTATACCATATATACATCCACGTCTTTGGAGCCTTAAATGCTCCTCTAGACATGCTGAAAATTGTCGGTTTTAGAAAATGAGCCAAATCCCATATGGTCAGCAAATACTATTCCACCGAAGCGAAGCTGACAAGATTCTTGTCTGTTCTAAAATATTGAGTTTCTTTTCCTAAATGAATTTAAAAATTACTCTCGTCCGAATTCATCTTTTTTGACAGATTTATTCATCCGAACGTAAAAAGTAGAGTATATTTTCCTTGTTCGGATCAATAAATTTGAAAGGGTGTAATTTTAAAGAAATTGAGTTAAAATTACTACCACTGTTAATGAAATAGAAAATTAGTTAAAACAATAGCTATTAATAAAACCTGAAATAATTCTTAATAAATGACTTCTACATGCTATGTTTTCTAATTGCTGAAATAAGTTCATGAAGAATGGATAACGCCAATTCACCTAGAAGCTAAAATGGAATATCCATTTTTTTTGGTTTCACTTAACCGGGATCAAATACAGTAGGTGTTGAGGGTGCATGAAGATATCAATCTGTCCAGTAATATTTTTTGTCATGGTGATGGTTGATAGTTAAGACATCAAGATTAAAGATAAATATTTTTCACTGTAATTTAAATTAGTGATGAAAACCACATGCTTGAGTGTTTAAGGATTTGTAGATTATAACCATATGAATAAGGGCTGTTTGTTTTGGATTCCTTTGGGAAAAAAAATCACTTTTTTTTTAAAAATTTTTTTGGTTTGTTTCAGATTTTAAAAAAAATCTTTGTTAAAAAGATTATTTTTAGCCTCCAAAATTAAAGAAAAGCTATTTCTAGTAGCTTTTTCATAATCTATTTTTTCTTTTTAAAAATAAGAAACTCAAGTGCAAAAGCTTCAAGTCTTAAAAAATGATTTGTATGATATATAGTAAACAAATAGAAATAACTTCAACTTCTTATAAAAATCTCTAAAAAAAATCTATTTTTCTTAAAACTGAAACAAATGTACCCTAAATTTGCAAGTCCAACCCACAAACTAATTTTTACTCCACATGCAAATTTGCTTGTGTGACTAATTTACATTGGATTAATACTCACAATTCTTCAAGGGTATGGGAGGAAAAAATTAAATTAGAAAAAGGGGCATCTAATGTAATCTAAGGGTGGGTTTGGATGGAGGGTTTAGGAGGGGAAGGGAGGGGAGGGTTTACTTTTCTTTTTTAAATTACGGACATTATAAAATGATTTTTTGAAAATTAAATTAACAACATGATAAATGATCATATAATACTTCAAAAACACTTATTTTCTTTTAAAAAAAACATTTTACATTGTTCGTTATTTAAAAAATATAAGTGAGTCCTCCCCTCCCTTCCCCTCCTAAACCATCAATCTAAACACACCATAAGTGTAAAGTATGATGTAAAATGAAATTTCCGCACTTTAACAACAAAAAGATAATAACTAAAAACTTTTCTTCTCTAATCACAAGTATTGTTGATGTAACCAAAACAAAACAAAACCAAATCAGAAATGTTGTTACTTGTTTCTAGATCAAAAACTTTATTTTTCGCTCCATGTATTTCTTGATCATATATATGATATACCATTTACTCCATTCTTCCTTATTCTTATAGTATTACAAAGTTTGATTTACCTCACGTTGATCCTTTTCACAATGATGTAGATATTGCACACTCTCTTGGCTGAGCATCCAAATAATCATGATTTTGACAAAGCTGACTATGATACACTTCCTTTTTCTTTTTTGAAACAACAAAGTATTATTAAGGCTTAGTCCATATAAGACGCCCAGAACAAGCAACAACGGTAAAAAAAACAAATACAATCGACACCGTATATAGGCTGTGTATGATACACTTCCTTTTGATACCTAGGGCCGGATCCACCAACATGCTTTTACAATAATAAAATACAGAAACCCTTGTACCAAAAAAAAATAAAAAATACATAAACCCTTTTTTCAATATTATTTTTTCTTACACAATCTTAAACACAAGAACACTAATATAACAAGTGTTAATTGGAAGTTGATATTGGGTATTGATGGATGCAATCAGACCATGGTCCCTTATTAGACTCTCCAAGTTTTGGCCTATTACACTTCAAGATTACACTGCAACACTTAAACCCACTTCCAATTCCAAGTAGCCAAATGTTGTCACCTTTGTGCATTTTTTCCTTGGCTTCCAAGTAAGCAAGTTCATACCACAATGATGAAGAAGATTGGTTTCCAAACCTATGCAGTGTCATCAAAGCAGCTTCAATCTCTCTCTCACCAAGTTTCAACCTTTTTCCTAGTCCTAGTATCACTCCCCTTGCTGAACAAGGCAATATGAAATGTTGTATCACAGTCTTAAAATCAGGCACATATATTCCCTCAGATTTTATAAACCTCTCTTTTATCACGGAAACAACATACCAAAACTTCTCTGAAAGTGGCAATATTTGAGAACCTAAAATGGAAATATTTGAAACGAGTGTTTCACCAATTACCTCAGGTACGTCTTTATTGACCGTCACCCCAAGTTTTCCATCTGAATCTTCTTCCCTTATACAAGAAAAATAAGCCTTGTCATCAAAGATTCTTTGTGTTCTAAGCGACCTAACTAACTTGTATTTTGCAGTTTTACTTGCTTCTTTTTTGTTTGAGAAAAGAATTGCTGCACCTCCCATTCTAAACATACAGTTAAGATTCAACTTTGATCTTTCATTACCGGGATACCAACCATTTGATAGAATCTCTGTGCTTAGAACAATAGCATTAGTGTTTTTGTGAACTCGGAGAAGATTATGAGCCAAATCAACACAAATAGCACTAGCACCACACCCCATACCAGAGACATTATAACTTTTAATGTCATTTCTCATACAATATTTGGAAACAACAATAGATGTTAAAGAAGGCGAGGGACAAAATCCACTGCAATTTAAGATAAGTATGTCTATATCGAAAGGCAAAATATTGGTTTTTGCAAAAAGATCGTCCATGATAGGGAAAAGAACCATGTGAGCCTCTTTGATGGATTCAATATTATGAGTTTTTGGAGGAGTGCAGTGTAAGGAAGGAGGGAGATAAGTCTCTTCACTTTGGCCTGAAGAACGAAGGACTTTTTCCATGAAAGTCATACTTTCATTGTCAAAACATTCAAACAAGGAAGCATTTTTAATAAATGTTGAGAAAGGTACCTTGCAATAGCTTGGTGGTTTAAGACATGAAAAATCTATAAGGTAAATAGGAGACGGTTTTGAGAGAAATTGTTTTACAAGGATTGAAAGTAAGATAAAACATAGGAACAAAAAATGGAAGATTAATTCATAGTTTTGAAGAAGTAATAAGGCTTCAACAGATGTTGCAAATGTGATGCTACAAAGCCATAGGAAATATGAGAGTTTTGAAAGGAGATGGTTTGTTAAGAGAGTGAAGTTGGTGGTCTCATTGGAGAGAATGTGGTTTTGCTTGGACGTAGCTTCCATTATCGTGTCAGTAATGGTTCTATGTTTTAAAACCTATATTCCAGAAGTTACAAATATATACAAGAGAGAATTAGGGGAGAGAATCGAATTTGAGACCTTGAGGAGGAGGAAACTCTCAAATCCTAAGTATCACCATACTAACTCAAGTGGGTTAAATTTAAATAATTTATATATATATATATATATATATATATATATATATATATATATATATATATATATATATTCACATATTTTTTAATGACACCAAAAATAGACATTATTATAGGAAACTTTGTTTAAGGATATAATACGGATAACGAAAAAGTCAGCCCAAATTCTCATATTCCTTTTATATATATAATTGGCATTCCAATGGGTACTCTGTGTTTGTCTGTCCATTAATTTTATTGCGCTAATGCATATAAATTACGAACATTAGTTTTTATGAGATTTTAATTTGGATTAAAATTATTTTGAATATTATTTAATTTATGTATAGATATTTTATATCTTCATATTGTAAAAAACTATATTTATCTTATTCAATGACACCAACAATATAAGAAATATAATATAGAAACCTATCTTTTTAAATTACAACAATAATATAGAGTTCTTTTAGACAAATTAGTTAAAGGATATAATTGAAAGTGAAAAAGTCAATACAAAATCATATATTCCCTTTATAAATAGTATAAATAATTAAATATAGAATATATTTTTCTGACAAAAATAAAGAAATTCTACTTTTAGTTCCTATAAAATGTGCAAATATTGTTTTGAATGTCTAGAAAAAAATTCATTGATTCTATGTCTTCAAACTGGTTTTCAACAATATTCTTTTTTTTTCTCCTTAAAAAAACAATATTCTTTTTTTCTCTTAAGTTAAATCCTTATATACGTGGCTAAGGGAAGTGCACATTGCACTTGCAATGTGAACTTTTTTATGAATGGAATATTTTTAATTTATTAATTCATATTTGAATTTCCTTTGAAAAAAACTCATTTTTTATTTATTATTGGAATAGTACTAAAAATTATGAATTATTGTTTTCAAGATAAAAATATCTTCAAATTCTTCAAATCAACCCGGGAGGGAGCTAGAAGGTGAACCAACAGAAGCCAGATTTCCCTGATGTTTTTAATATTTTTTTAATACTACTATGCTAATATATTTTTTGTATGAACTTTATATGATATTGTATATTATGTCTTTTATGACTCTATTTTAGACCAAAAACAATTCAGTTTATAGGTTTAATTAATTGCACTAATCCTTAACCATAAAAAAAAAAAAAATAGTGAAGTTATGTGTGCTAGTTATAAAAGAACCCTGATCTTTAACATGATTTCCAATATTTATGATTAATCATTGCAATTTCACTCATAAAGTTCAACTCGTTGTCTGCGATTTTGTTTGCGCACATTTTACCGTTACCAATGATTTAATATTTGATATTTCATTGTGAATTTATTCTCATACGCGTTTGCATATGAATTCAATCTCCTTTGGATATATCTTACAATTTTTGTATATGTTGTACATTTTTTTATTAAATTATTCTTGTAAACTTGTTCCCCGTAAACGCAATTCCCGACTTTAAACCTTAAATCAAGCACGTGAATGTGATCTCGTTGCGGACCTCATACAAACATAATGCCTTAAAAATATATATGATGGATTTGGGGACTTAGTACATAATTTGTTAAATATTTAAAAATAAATAAATTATCCTTCTTTTCAACCAATGTTTTTTATTGTTGGAGGAACATGTGAGAGGTGCGAGGTTAGGTGAGATACCGACGACTTTATATTAAATTCGTCCTTAATGGATAAAATTATATAGCATCATACTTACTTATATTCAAATGACACAAGTTAATAAAATAAAAAATAAATTTGTATTGAAAATATAAATATTTAATATTTTAATACTCAGTTTTCATGAAAATATTTCTAGTTCATAATTAAGGATAGAAATCACAACAAGGACAACAATATTCCAATTCCATGTATCTAGCCTCTAGCATGACGTGAAGGATCGTCGACAAAAGAGAGATAAAAGAATCTTAAAAAAAAAAAAGAAGATGAAATAAAATTTTTGTCTATGGTGGACCATCAAATTAAATGATACGCAAAATAACCCTTTAGTTAATTCTTAATTAAAGTGGACCAATTTAATTATTATATTTTGAAGTGGCCACAAAATACAATTACTATAGTATTAGTGTATTTTGAAGTTGGACCAATTTCTTTTTCATACTCCCTCCGTCCTTTTTTACAAGAATGGTTTACAAAATTTTTGTGTATTGAAAAAAGTTGTTGAAGTGATAAATTTGTTAAAAAAGTGTGTGATTGTCAAAAAAAAAAAAAGTGTGTGATTATTACTCCCTCCGTCCCTTAATATAACCACCTATTGCTTTTTTCACATTTCTTAAGAAATGTTGTTGGTGTAGTTAATGTGTCTGTTTTATAGTACAATTTTACAAAATTACCCTCATTAAAGAGATAAAGTGAAAAGTCAATTTATTGTACTTTTAGAATTAGTAGTAGTATTAAATAAGGGTATCTATGGGAAAAAAAATAATTAATGTGTGTTGTAATTTGAAAAGGGGGTTATATTTAGGGACAAAAAAAAAACAAAAGGGGGTTATATTAAGGGACGGAGGGAGTATTAAATTACCCTTTGTATATAAATGCATTTAATGTTACTTTTATTTTACAAGATAAATTGACAGTATTAATATTATTTATCTTGCTAATAAGTGTCTTGAGGGCATTGTTTAAGGACCCCACGAAAAGAAATTTTGTCTTAAAAATATAAGTCAAACACAAGTAAAAATCATAATTATACAATTTACGATGTAAAAGTTACTATTTTTGGATTTTCCAATGTAAAAGTTACTACTTTTGAATTCTTAAACAATGTCCTAAAGATATTTGTTAGCATAATCCTAATATACGTGGCTAAGGGAAGTGAAAATTGCAATTGTCATGTGAACTTATTTTATTGATCCGTGCAAGATTTTTAAATTTTTTTTATCAAGTAGTCTAGTGGTTATAAATTCTCTTCTTAAAGAGAATAAATGGGGTGTTCGATTCGAACTCCGACCCCTGCATAAATTATGCAATGTCTGTATCAACTAAGCTAAGTTCACGTGGACTGAAAGATTTTTAATTTAATAAATCATGTTTTTATTTCCCCTAAAAAACTAATGTTTTTATTTATTATTGGAATAGTATTAAAAATTATGATTTATTGTTTACAAGATAAAAAATATCTTCAAATTCTTCAAATCAACCGGGACGGAGCTAAAAGGAGAACCAGTAGAGGTCAGATCCCCCTGATATTTTTTTATATGATATTGAATAATATGTCTTTTATGACACAATATTTTTGACCGAATCTTCTTAAGTATTTAGGTTTAATTAATCTCTTATTCTTAAAGCTTATTACGTCTTGCAATTGTTAAACCTAAAGTTTTCCCTCTAATTAGTTATCATTAATG
Source organism: Medicago lupulina (assembly GCA_958299785.1). NCBI lineage: Eukaryota > Viridiplantae > Streptophyta > Magnoliopsida > Fabales > Fabaceae > Medicago > Medicago lupulina. The sequence goes on along the minus strand of OY283144.1, from coordinate 20,100,851 downwards.
CTAAGAAGTAAGCCCTAAAAAAGTTTCCCCCATCAGATGTGCTATTTGAAATTCAAAAATCTGCCTAATTCCCTCCTTATGGTTGTGCATTCCAAAAATTGTTATTACCCTGGCTATTGTTATGCCCCTGCCTATTTTCATGCAAAATTAAGTGCACTATTTAGTGGATAATGTGAATAATGGAACGGTTCCATATTATCAGACTTTTGGTGTACATTGGAATTCATAGGTTTTTAACTCTTTTTATGCGTTTCCAATGCACACAATGGTAGCTCTTCAAACACACACTTTATTCTATAAATACCAGCAAATTTTTATACTGAACTACATCCTTGCATCTTCTTTTCATCTTTAACTTTCAACATGGCAGGCCTCATTGGATTTCTTAATTGGATGACATTAAAAGCTGAGAATTTGTAGATGTTATTTTAAGTTTTGAGTTTGATAAGTCTGATTGATGTTATAAGGATTGTATTTTGTTCTTCAGTGTTTTAATTATTATTTGATGTAATAACATTTGTCTTAGCCTCAAGTATTGGTTTTCAATGAAATAGTTGCAGTCCTATTTGTATCATTGAATTGACTGCAATACGTAAACTAAACCCCAGGGAGAATGCATGTTGTTGAATATTCATCACAATTTATGGTGGAGTTTTGCTATTTACTTCCTTCACAAAAAATTCAGAATAATTAATCCATGAACCTTCTTTGCTTGCCCCTTTTGCTTTCTTCAAAATATTTTCTTCATGGTGTAAGTGTTGAGAACTTGAGAGAGGAGAGAATGGCGTTCCATTCTTGATGAAATGAGAAAAAAAATTCGAGTTTCTAATGCAGAGAAAGGAAACAAAATAAGACTGAGAGAGGAGAGAATGGTGGACAAAATAGCTAACTCTAATTGTTTCTAAAAGCAATGAACCATCCTCATATCTTAATATCCTAAAAGCAACTGTCTGAAAGTTTCTAATGCAGAGAAAGGAAACAAAATATGACAGAAATCTGTTTTAAATAATACAGTGTTTGTCATACTCATACTGTCGAATCTACCACTTCTAAGTTTTTTGTTAACTCGGCTGTACTTAATTAGTACCACCATGAAGTAATATAAATTAAAATAGCGTTGAAGATTGAAAACATGAAATAAGATTTGTTGCGATTCCATAGTCAAAGAAGATAGATTATATCTAGGAACACTTGACAATACTTATTTTGTTTATAACTATACAAAAATTTCATGCTCAACAATTAGGAAAAAAGTATAAGTATTTATCATTCTTGCAAACAATTACCTGGGTATTTCCTGATCTAAGTTTAAAAATGTATAATCATACATTTGAAAAATTTGAATATATAATGTTGCTGAAATGTTGTTTAAGAAGAAAAAGAAAAAGGGTTCATGTCATTACTAAACTCAAGGTTTTGGGAAGAAAAAAAAATAGAATTTTGATGGCTTATTAAACATTGATCTGTTTTCAAATGAATCATTTTTTTTTATTTTTTTAGGATTTCAAATTAACATAGTGGTATGTTTACCTTAAATTCTAGCCAATAATTAATTTTTTGTTTGTTTTACTCATGATTTAAAATTAAATCTTATTGGCATGTTTCCCTTTGCTAAACGTCTGTCTCTCTAGATTTTAAGCATTCAACCAAATGGCTATGGCCGACTAATAAAATTTGCAAGATACATGTACACTATAATGCCCAACTTTACCACTGTCTTCTCTGCATAGATAACATAAGCATTTTTAACTGTAGTTTGTAACCTGTTCACATTCCTATGCAGTGTTAATTGGTGGCTTTAAATGCTTTTTGTTGGATGGCATGTATTTGTATTGAAACTACCACACGACTTTTTCTTTTTTTTTTCCTTAAAAAAAACTGATTATTTTTCAACTCTGATTTTTATAGAACTCAAAAGTCAGATAACATAACTGTTTTCTCTCACTTATATGCCACAATTTTTTACTTTGTTTTATCATTGATCCTCGCTGGTGTGTTGCGACGTTTGCTATATCCTTGGCATCCATATTTACTTCATTTCAAATTGAGATTAGCAACTATATTTCGGCTCAAAAGACCCGTGCGACGCACGGGTCATCAATCTAGTTGTACTAATCCATAGCAATCCTTAACCGGAAAAAAAAACGATGAAGTTTTGTCTTCAAGTTATAAAAGAACCCTAATCTTTGATAAGATTTTCTATATTTATGATTACTTACTCATTGCAATTTAGCTCAGAAAGTTCGACTCATTATCTACGATTTTGTTTACACACTCTTAACTGCTAGCAACGATTCAATGCTAGATATTTTATTGTGAAATCATTTTACTATGTTCGCATAAGAATTCAATCTCCTTTGAAAATATCTTACAATTTTTTGTTTATATGTTGTACATTTTTTTACTAAATTATTCTTGTAAACTTGTTCCCCGTAAATTCAATTCATGACTCCGTCTTTTAAATCAACCACGTGAATGTGTTCTCATTGAGAACGTCGGACAAACATAATGCCTTAAAAATTGTATATAATGGATTTGGGGATCAAAAGCCTTCTTAGAACATATATTGTAGATTAAAGTCGACAATCTTTTTATAATGATTAAAATCAAAGTTTTATAACACATATTTAACTCTAAATTTAATTTTACATTTTTTTTGTATAAACTTTATATAATTTGTTAAATTTTAAAAATAAAAAAAATTACTTTTTTTTCAACCAATGTTTTTTATTGTTTGAGGGACATGTGACAGGTGTGAGGTTAGGTGAGATACCGAGCGCTTCATTCTATAATCGTCCTTAAAGGATTAAACTATGCAGGGTCATACTAACTTATATCCAAATGACACAAGTTAATAAACTAAAAAGAAAAATAAAGAATAAATTTTGTATTGAAAACATAAAAGTTTAATATTTTAATACACATTTTTCAAGAAAATATATTCATAATTAAGGGTAAAAATCATAACAAGGACAACAACTACTCCAATTCCTTCCTCAACAAAAAAAAAACTACTCCAATTCCACGTCTCTAGGTTGTAGTATGACATGAAGTATTGTTTACAAAAGAGAGATAAAATAACGATTTTGTCTATGGTGGGCCACAAAATTAAGTGATAGATAAAATACCACTTTAATTAATTCTTAATTAAAGTGGACCAATTTCATTATTATATTTTGAAGTGGACCGAAAATACAATTACTATAGTATATTTTGACGTTGGATCAACTTTTCATTAATACTCTCTCCGCTCCTTTTATAAGAATAGTTTACAAAAATCATAACTATCAAAAAAAATTGTTGAAGTAATAAATTTTTTTGAAAAACATGTGACTATTATTAAATTACCATGTGTTTAATGTTTTTTTTTTTTGACAAATCCATGTGTTCAATGTTATTTTTCATATATGTGGCTAAGTGAAGTACACGTCGCACTTGCCAATGCCATGTGAACTTTTTTTATGACGTAGAGGATTTCTAATTTTTACTGCCTCATGTTTTTATTTCCAAAAAAAACTCATGTTTTTAATTATTATTTGAATAGTGTTAAAAATTATGATTTATTGTTTTCAAGTTAAAATTATCTTTAAATTCTCTAAATCAACCAGGGACGGAGCTAGAAGGAGAACCAATAGAGGTCAGATCTCCTTGATGTTTTTTTATATGATATTGTATAATATGCCTCTTATGACTCAATGTTTTTAACCAAAAAACACTTAAGTATTTAGGTTTAATTAATTCTGCTAATCCTTAACAATCCCTAACCGCAAAAAAAAAATGATGTATTTTCTGCAAGTTATAAAAGAACCTAATCTTTAAATAGATTTCCAATATTTATGATTACTCATTGCACTTTCGCTCAGAAAGCTAAGTTCGACTCATTGTCTACAATTTTGTTTGCATACACTTAATCGTTACCAACAATTCAATACTCGTTATTTCATTGTGAATTAATCCTCCTATGATTTCAGTTTTCTTTGATATATCTTACAATTTTTTGTATATGTTGTACATTTTTTTAAAAGTATTCTTGTAAATTTGTTTCCCGTAAACTCAATTCCTGACTCCATCCTTAAAATCAACCACGTGAATATGATTTCGTTGAGAACTTTGGACAAACATAATGCTTTAAAAAATGTATATGATGTATTTTGGGATCAAAAGCCTTGTTAGAACATATATTGTAGGGGGACTAAAGTCGACAATCTTTTTATAATGACTAAAATCAAAGTTTTATAGGTATTTAATACATATTTAACTCTAAAATTTAATGTCATATTTTTTTAATAAATTTTATATAATTTGTTAATTTTAAAAGTAAATAAATTATCCATATTTTCAACCAATATTTTTTATTGTTGGAGGGACATGTGAGAGGCGTGAGGTTAGGTGAGATACTAACGGCTTCATACTATATTCATCTTTAAATGATAAAATTATATAGGATTATATTAACTTATATCTAAATGACACAAGTTAATAAACTAAAAAGAAAAATTAAAAATATAAATGTTCAATATTTTAATACACAATTTTCAAGCAAATATATCTAGTTCATAATTAAGGATAAAAGAGTAGTATGGTGAACAACAATTAGAATTCCACAAAATACTTCTTTAATGAATTCTTAATTAACGTGGACCACATTCTTTATTATATTTTGAAGTGACCACAAAATACAATTACTATAGAATATTTTGAAGTTGGACCAATTTCCCATTAATACTCCCTCTGTCACTTTATGCAAGTACATTTTAAAAAAATAATGGGTATTATTAAATTACCCTTTGTATTTTTATTTACTAACAAATTACTCTTTGAATATAAATGCATTAAATGTTATTTTTATATTCTAAGATAAATTGATAGTATCAATAAGAGTTGTACTACCAATAATAAAACATAGGTTTGTATAACATGTGTCACATTGCACATGTTAAAACAACTAATAGTAGTAACTTTTTTTTTGAAAATAACAATTATTTATTCAAAAAATTTATATTTAATATTAAAGGTACAAGTTCCAACACAAAATTGTTATTTTAAACTTCTTAACATGTGCAAATTTGCACATGATAGAAAAACTTATAAAACATTAATATAGGAAATTTGTTTAAGGATATAATTGAAATAATTAAAAGTTCATCCCAAAATCTCTATCACCTTTATGTATAGCATAAAATAGATAACATTGTTACTATTGTAATGGGATAGTCCTTTTTTAATGAGATTTAATTTTTGTAATTAAAATTTAAAATATAGTTAAAAAAAGGGGTAAAATATGTAAGAAAAAATTCAGCGTAAACTGGTGTTTTCTCTTTATATATAGTATTGATTACTTTGGGAAGTATATTCTCCATAAAAGGAACAAAAGCTGATTTTTTCGGCAATGTTGGGATCCTCTAGACTAACAATATGAAGAAGTGGTTTCTCCTCCAGCTGAACTTTATGCTTTTTATGGACGAAAAGACAATTACTGACAAGTGCATCAAATTGTAACAAATAATAAAGTAGTAAGTTTATCATCACCATAGGAATTATCATTCAACTCGATAATTAGCAAAACTTATTTTAAAGTAAATAAAAGTAAACGAATTAAAAAGGGTTGCAGGGTTATATTACCATGCTGAATACGAGATTAGGTTAGTTTGATTCAGATGCGTAGCGGCGATTAGGGAATCCTTCAATCCCCCTTCCGTCTTTGTTGGAGTTAACTCGTTAAATTATTAGTTTATGTCATGTTTATTTAATTCAAGAAAGTAGAATTAAGACCACGTGATGTAGGTGGAAGTTTTATTTAATATGTTGCAATTCAACTAGTTACAATTACGGCGTTCTTTTAAGATGAGTCAAAACCCTAAATTTTAACTTAGATTTAATTAAAAGAATTTAATTAAGAGAATAAGTAATTTACTACTTCCAGGATCAGACGAAAGTAGGGCTGTAATCCATCTATAAACCAGTTTCAAGATTACCGATACAAATTCTCAGTTGGAAAAGCATTGAAGCTCTTGATATTTGACTCTTGCCTTGTATCGCGATCTTTTATGAATGAATAAAAGTGTGTGAAAGGGTCTCTATTTATAATACATAATTACTTAGGGGTTAAGAGAAAGAAACTAGGATTTTCCACCGAAAAACAGCTTTGAAAACAAGCAAAAGGCATGTGCGGGGGTGCATGCAGTGAGGTGCAGGGGTGCATGGGAAAACAAGAAAATATGTCTTATGCGCAGGGGCGCATGGGGCAGTGCCTCCAGTGCGAATTCTCCAGTTTTCGTTCCTTTTTCGGTCGTTCTTCCGTCTTGAAATACTTTGGAACTTGAAATGAATATTCTTCATCTTGCGTTGTCTTCAACAACCTTCTAAGAACTATTGATCTTCAATCTTCATATCCTTGATCCTTCACTTGATATTTTGTTTTTCTGATTTAAATTATTTATCACTAAAACACTCAAAACACCTATGGAGTTGCATAATTTAGGATAAAAGTGAATTACAACGACTCGAATGAAAAGAATAAAAATTGTTCCTCAAACCAATGACAACTCTAAATTACAACTTATTTGCCTTCAAATATAAAGAAAATAAGTAAAAATATCATATGATGCTATGTCATATCAGCCTTCTTAAAGACAAGATGAGTATTGTTTTCCCTAGATCTTAGTCCTTTCTCTTTTTATTCCTTTAGCTTTTCTTCTGATAGAGAAAAACTGTCACATGCTTAAATAAAATACAATAATAGAAAATGGTAAAAACTAAGAAAATGTGAAGATTTAGTTTTACAATTAAATTAGTAAAATTAGGTCGTGGAATTGGAACGCAACTATGGGGCCTTAAATGCTCCTCTAGACATGTTGAAAATTGTTGGTTGTAGAAAATGAGCGAAATCCAAATTAGGTCATCAAATACTGGAATTGCAAGTTAGTAGTATTATACAGAGAAGTGAGTTTACTGGCGCTCTTGTCTGTTTTAAAATAGGGAGTTTCTTTTTCTAACTGAATTTAAAAATCTCTCTCATCCGAATTTATCTTTTTCAACAAATTTATTTATCCGAACGTAAAAAGTAGAGTACCTTTTCTTTTTCTTTTTTATTAAGGGGAAAAGAAAGAAAAAGACAAGAAAAGGACTAAGTAATTCGCTACCTTAACACCACAGAGATATCCCCAAGTAAAATGATATCTAATTGAGGAGGAGGAGTTGTCCATATTTTCAAGGAGTCAGCGTTGGTAGCACCAAACTTGGCCAACCAATCAACACATTCATTGCCTTCTCGTAATGTATGAGTAAAGGAAACCACCCAATAAAGAGAAGCAAACTTTCTAATTAAAGAGAGTAAAGTTGCATATGGATGAAAATCATTATGTGTAGTATATGCAGTCAAATTCAAAGTTGTCTGAGAATCAAATTCCAAGATGATAGACCTATAACCAAGATCCCAAGCCATTTGAAGACCTCTCCATATAGCTGAAATTTCGGCCAATAAATTAGAAGCTCTACCACAAGATCCGGAAAAACCATGAATCCAGATACCGTAATCGTTCCTCAAAAGACCTCTAAAACCTGCATTGCCAGAATTGCCAAAAGAAGAGTCATCCACATTTACTTTAATATAACCTTCTGGGGGAGGATACCAACGAACAGGATACACCACACGATGCTTATTAGTAGGACTAAGAGCAACAACCATGGAGGAATGGTAAGAGAATATATTATTGACTGAAGTCCAATGATCTTTTTTCACATTTTGAAAAATCTCTCTATTTCTATACCGCCAGATCTCAAAACAAGTTACTATGAACATAATGCCCGTCTCAATAGTATAATGGTTATTAAACCACTTTTGACAATCTTGCATGTAAAAATCATTAGGATAAGTAGAACGAAAATACTTTCAAATAGACATTGCGTCGGGACAATCGTGAAGAGTATGCATATCACTTTCTACAGCCGCACCACACCTTTGACAAGTTGTGTTAGTGGTAAGATGGCTTAAGCCTCTGAGGACATTGGTAGGAAGACTGTCATGCATCACTAGCCAACAAAAATGTCTGAGGTTTCCAAAAAATTGGTAACCTCCAAATCTAACTCCAAGAAGTAGTGGGTGTAACAGATTGAGACGAGTTCTTATCCAACCACATATATCGATGACTCACCGAATGTATACCATTAGGTGAACCACTCCAAATGAGCCTATCATCAATGTCATGATCAATGATAATACTACGAATACAATCTTGGTAGAAGGAAGGAAGATTGGTACAAAGTATGTTAAAGTGCCAATTTCTATTCTCCTACATATCAGAGAGATGAAAATTAGAGCCACTAATGTGAACATAAGGTACAACATTATAAAGATAGACATTATTGATCTATTTATCATACCAAATGGATATATGCCCTTTCCCAACTCTGCAAATAAAACCCCGCCCTTAGATTTCCACTGCCTGTATGATAGCACACCAAATGCAAGAATTTCCAAGCATGAAAAGAGTATGAAAGATATGAGTGTCTGACAAATATTTGTTCTTAAACATCTGAACACAAAGCTTTTGTGGTTGGTGAAAAATGTCACAAATGTGATTTCCTATAAGAGAGATGTTCGAGTTCCTAGTTGTGCGAATACCTAAACCCCCATAAGATTTTGGCTTAGTTAAGTTTCTCCAAATAACCCAATTACAAGAGTTCCTCCTCCCATATAAAGGAACAAACAATAACATCAATATTATCACAAATTCTACAAGGAAGCCAAAGGTTCTGCATAGTATAAATCAGCATGGAAGTCACAACACTTTTGGCTTGCCTGATCTACTCAAAAGGTTCCATTCCAACCCGCCAATCTATTGTTAATCTTATCTAAAATGTAGTGGAAATCAAAATATTTTAACTCTATCAGACAACATGGGAAACCCAAGGTACTTACCCAGATGAGAAGTACGGCTAAACTGAAGAAGATCCTCAAATTTTTGCTTCTTAGGTCGAGACACATTTGAAGATCATGTAAATTTTGACTTTTGGATATTAATCTTCAATCCTGAAGCAGAACAAAAAATTTGTAGCACATCTTATACCAATTTAACCAGGGAGCTCTTAGCTTTAGTAAAAAGGAGACAATCATCTGCAAAAAGAAGGTGGGAGAAACACGGACCATCACGAGAAATCTTTACCGGCTTCCAAATATTGGTACTAACTTCATGATGTATCATAAGAGAAAGCTTTTCCATGCAAAGAACAAATAAATAAGGCGAGAGTGGGTCACCTTGTCTTAAACCCCTCTTAGGTTTAAAACTATTAAGCCTTTCGCCATTCCAATTAAAAGAAAAGGAGGGAGAAGTGATACAACTCACAATCAAATTTATAATGGAAAGAGGAAAACCAAAATCAGTTAAGGTTAATCTTAGAAAGTCCCAATCCACCCTATCATAAGCCTTCTCAAAGTCCACCTTAAACAATATAAGTCCTTTCTTGCCTTTTTTTCTTGTGCATGTGGTGAACAATTTATTGTGCAATAATGGCGTTATCAAAATTACCTCTATTAGGGATAAAAGAACTTTGAAGAGGTCCAATGAAATCATCTAAAAAAGGTCTGATGCATCTCACGAACACTTTGGAAATAGTCTTCAGCAACACATTACATAAACTGATAGGGCGAAAGTCTTTGAAACTCTAGGGGATATCAATTTTTGGAATAGGAACAATCAACATCTCATCCAGAACTGGATTAATACTACTAGAGGTAAAAGCATCTGCCACCATTTTCCAAACATCATGACCTACAATATGCCAATAAGTTTTAAAGAAAATTGGTTGAAAACCATCTGGTCCTGGTGCTTTATAAAAATGCATAGAGAAGATAGCACTTGTCACCTCTTCCATTGTTATTGGCAAAAGAAGTTGATCATGTACATTAGTTCCAATAGATGGGATATTATCCAATTATAAACTACTGAGATTACATGGATCATTAGCTTGGAATAGATGCATAAAGAATGTAGAGTATATTTTCTATGTTTGGATGGATAAATTTGAAAGCTGTAATTTTTAAGAAATTGGGGTAAAAGTAGTTATCTCAAAAATTTAAGTTAAAATTACTACAACTGTTAATTTTTTATTTTATTTTGGTCAAACTAATGTTGTTAATTTTACTAAGAAAAGTAGAGTTGTGTTATTTTGATGCAAAAACTTGACAATAAATATTTAGATGGTTGTTATGTTGGAATAATTTACATGTCCAAATATCATAGATAGCAAGACAAAATATGATATATTATCATCTAAAAAATATATATATTATAAGACAACACTATTCGAATCCATTTTAGACGATTGAGTGATCTTGAAAGAAGCTAAGATGTGCATCTTATGTTTTTGCCAACACATTCTAATTAATAGAATGATTAGAATATATACTCATCACGGGTTGTTCCCACTAATTTTTTTGTCATGATGATGGTTGAGAGTTAAGACATCAAGATTAAAGATAAATGTTTTTCACTGTAATTTAAATTAGTGGTGAAAACCACCTGCTGAAGTGTTTAGGGATTGTAGATTATAGCCGTTGAGCTTGAGTTGAAGTCTTCTTTAAATTTGGTGTTTATTTATGTGTTTAGTTTGATGTTGGTGACCATTTTTTTGGTTTGACACTTTGTGATTTTAATTATTTCATTTACCATGCACATATTATGCTTTGATCTTTATTAGCCTATGTTACTCTTGAAGAATTATGTGTAATCTTTAATCAACAACCAATGAGAATTAACCATATGACACGTTAATTTTTATCCACAAACTAATTTTTACTCCACATGCAAATTTGCTTGTGTGACTAATTTACATTGGTTATGGATAAATACTCACAATTCTTCAAGGGTATGGGAGGACAAAATTAAATTAGAAGAAAAGCGTATGTAATGTAAGTGTAATGTATGGTGTAAAATAAAATTTCCACATTTTAACATCAAAAAGACAATAAATAAAAAAAATTCTTCTCGAATCACAAGTGTTGTTACTCCATTCCTCCATATTCTTATAGTATTACAAAGTTAATTTTATCTACCTCACATTGATCCTTTTAACAATGATACAATTATGTAGATATTGTACACTCTCATATGACTCTAGCATCCAAATAGTCATGATTTCGATAGAGCTGATTATGATACACTTCCTTTTTTTAAACAACAAAGTATTATTAAGGCTTAGTCCGTATAAGACGCACTAAACCAACAACAACAGTAAAAAATACAACTGGCGCCCTATATAGGCCGAGTATTATACACTTCCTATTGATATCTAGGGCTGGATCCACCAACATGCTTTTACCATGATAAAATATAGAAACCCTTTTTTTCAATAGTATTTTTCTTACACAATCATAAACACAAGAACAACATTAATACCTCTAAAAAAAACATTAATAAGAACACTATATAACAAGTGTAGAATTATTAATTGAAAGTTGATATTGGGTATTGATGGATGCAATCAGACCATGGTCCCTTATCAGACTCTCCAAGTTTTGGCCTATTACACTTCAAAACTACACTGCCACACTTAGTCCCACTTCCAATTCCAAGTAGCCAAATGTTGTCACCTTTGTGCACTTTTTCCTTGGCTTCCAAGTAAGCAAGTTCATACCACAATGATGAAGAAGATTGGTTTCCAAACCTATGCAGTGTCATCAAAGCAGCTTCCATCTCTCTCTCACCAAGTTTCAACCTTTTTCCTACCCCTCTAATCACTCCCCTCCCTGGACAAGGCAATATAAAATGTTGTATCACAGTCTTAAAATCAGGCACATATATTCCCTCAGATTTTATAAACCTCTCTTTTATCACGGAAACAACATACCAAAACTTCTCTGAAAGTGGCAATATTTGAGAACCCAAAATTGAAATATTTGAAAGGAGTGTTTCACCAGCTGCCTGAGGTACGTCTTTATTGAGTGTCACCCCAAGTTTTCCATCTGAATCTTCTTCCCTTCTACAAGAAAAATAAGCCTTGTCATCAAATGCTCTTTGTGTTCGAAGCGACCTAAGTAACTTGTATTTTGCAGTTTTACTTGCTTCTTTTTTGTTTGAAAGAAGAATTGCTGCACCTCCCATTCTAAAGAGACAGTTAAGATGCAACTTTGATCTTTCTTTACCGGGATACCAACCATTTGATAGAATCTCTGTGCTTAGAACAATAACATTAGTGTTTTTGTGAACTCGGAGAAGATTATGAGCCAAATCAATACAAATAGCACTAGCACTGCACCCCATACCAGAGACATTATAGCTTTTAATATCACTTCTCATTGAATATTTGTTAACAACAATAGATGTTAAAGAAGGTGAGGGACAAAAGCCACTGCAGTTTAAGATAAGTATGTCGATATCGAAAGGTAAAATATTGGTTTTTACAAAAAGATCATCCATGATAGGGAAAAGAACCATGTGAGCCTCTTTGATGGATTCAATATTTTGAGTTTTTGGTGGAATGTAGTGTAAGGAGGGAGGGAGACAAGTCTCTTCACTTTGGCCTGAAGAATAAAGGACTTTTTCCATGTAAGCTATGCTTTCACTGTCAAAACATGATTCAATCAGAGAAGCATTTTCAATAAATGCCGAGAAAGGTACCCTGCAACATCTTGGTGGTTTAAGACATGAGAAATCAACAAGGTAAATAGGAGAAGGCTTTGAGAGAAAATGTTTTACAAGGAATGAAAGTAGGAGAAAACATAGGAACAAAAAATGGAACATTGGTTCATAGTTTTGAAGAAGTAAGAAAGCTTGAGCAAATGTTGCAAGTGTGATGCTACAAAGGCATAGGAAATATGAGAGTTTTGAAAGGAGATGGTTTGATAAGAGAGTGAAGTTGGTGCATTCATTGAGAGGGTCATGGCTTTGCTTGGAAGTAGCTTCCATATTATTGTGGCACTAATGGTGATAAGTTTTAAAATTTATGCTCTAGAGGCTATAAATAAATACATGAGAGACTGTCCACTTTTTCTTGCTGTGTTTGAACTTTGATTGGAGTGATTCAATGAGACGGAAAAAGTATGGTAGAACATTTATTACAAAATAATTTTTTGAATTAAATAAATTTAAGAGAAGAAAATAATTATATTTATTATATTATAAACAAAATATACTACCTCTGTCTCTAATTATAACACCTTTTGAGAATTTTCGTTGTCCCTTTTTGTAAAACTCATTTGTTGTTTTCAACTACTACCTCTATTTATTATAACATTACTTATTTCTTTATATACATACTCCTATTTATTATACATTTTGTTTTTCAATCAGTAATAAATAGTATGTTGAAAACATAAATAATTCTCTTTTAAAAGATAAAATTGTAAAAACATTAGTAATTACAAACAACTTTAATAGCTTTTTACAAGAACAAAGAAAACGTCTTTTTTCCGTTCTTAAAAAATTTGCAAATTTTGTTTAGTTACCATAAAATTTTCATTGATTTTTTTTAGATAGAAGAGATGACAAAACCATCATAAACTCACACACATAAAATAGAGGTATCGGGGTTCGAACCCCGATCATGATGTCCGACCTAACAATTTCGACATTTTTATCAGTTGAGCTAGGATTTATGAGACAATTTTCAATCTTCAAAATAGTTTTCATCAACATTTTTGGTCGGTTTAAAAAAGAAAATATTTCTAGTTGGTTGTTAAAAAATATTTATAATTCAGGGTGGGAGGAAGAGATTAATTTCATATCCTCAGCTATAACCCCCATACACACTTATGGGGAAGTTGTATAATTAATTTGGCATGTCGTTACTCTCCATGCCTATTGTGGACATTTTTGGGCCAAAAGCATTGCACTATTTGCAAGGAAGTCAACACAAATATAGATATAGATAATATGATATTTGTGTTCGTTTTATTAAATAAATGTGACATTCGTACTCTCTCTATATAAGCGCAAATGTTTATTAAGTAGATAATCTATGGATTTTGAGGTATTCTCGTGTATATAAGGATATCCATGATAAATAACATTTGTGCTAGAGACTTTCGAGTGTGATTATTATTCCTAAGCTTCTGCTATCCAAAAGTGCTCTAAGCTTGTGATTTACATTTGTGCTAGGGAAATGAAAGCTTGTGGAAGCTGGTTAAACAACTTTGTTTTATTTCTTTTAGTGGGAAATTAAGATAAAAACTTTATCATTTGTTGGCTTGAGCGTTAGCTTATGAACACTAATTACACATATAGTCAAGCAGGTACAGAGCAAAAATAAATAAATAAATCAAATTAGCATGTGATATGAGTATGGTCAGTTAAAGTGTGTTTGCAATTTTTAAATGTAGAAACGAAAAAATAATAAAGTTCAAGACAAGTTAGTACGTGTCCACTGGAAATGTTCATAAAAAATATAGCCCTAATAAATTATTTTTTCAACCACCAACATCAATCACATGTTATTTTTCAAAGTAGAAGATTTGCTAAATAATGTTTTAAGAGCATTGGTTAAGGATTTCATAAAGAAAGTTTTATTTTAAAGATATTGTAGGTTTGATTGTTAAGTTTCTTAAATAAAGAATGAGGTTAAAAAATATTAGTTATCGGTGATTATATCCCACATCGCTTAGTTTAATGAAGCAAGGGGAAGACCAAGACTATATATTGAACCTAGTTTCTTTTGTTTTCAGATGCACCCGTCCGTAGCACTTTTAGCTTATATCTGACTAAGTTTAAACTAACTTTTGACCCATGCGACGCACGGGTCTTCTCGATTATAATAAATGCCAATAAATAATCTTTAACTCGTAAGATCATGGGTCGATCAATAAACGCAAATTAGATTATTAGATATACAATATTACAATCAAAAGATAATAAAAAAAATTATAAAGAAAAAAGATAAAAAGAATACAAAATTATATTGTTGCACGGGTCAATTTTATTTATTACTTTTATAGTTAAACATAAAAAATTAATGTAGTTCATGGTTCCTAACAAATTATTTAGGATAGCCGAGTTTGCATGGAAATTAAAGTATTCTGTTTGTAAACGTATTAAATGAAAAACATATATGATGCAAATTTAAAGTCAAAATGTTAGGATATAGTTGTTGTAAACCTAATAAGAGATTAATGTAGAGAAAAAATTAGGTTAAGACTTAATAAAATTAATAAATAAGGATATTTGTTTTGTGAGAGTGTGAGTGTACTGGAGCATTGGGGTGAGAGTTAGAGAAGTCTATGTGTTGTAAAAAATTTCACATAGTAATAATTTTCTGGTTGTCAGTTTAGACAACGGTTGTGGTTTTTTCTCCAGTTTTTGAGTTTCTACGTTATATTCTTGTGTAGTGATTGTGTTTATTTTTCTTCTTCAGCCTTGTTTTTTTCCTAACAGTGGTATCAAGAGCTTCGGTTTCGTGAGATATCACAATTCTTAGTATGCTCTATGGTTGCAGCATTGTCTGATCTTTCCCATCATAAAAAAGAAGTGTGATATTGTGAAGGTGCTGAAGAAGGGTGGTACTGTGCAATTGTTAAGTCTTATTCAAGTGCAATGAAGTTTGACATAGAAAAGTTTGATGGAAGAATCAACTTTGACTCGTGGAAAGTACAAGCCAAAGATGTGCTGATACAATCAGGATTACACAAGGCGCTTAAGTGTGGAATGTATGGGCATTTAAAGAGAAATTGTCTAGGCAGAGAAGTACCTGAAAAAGACCCTGAGACAAGTGCTAGCAATGTCTCCCTTGTTTTGGGAGATGATGGTGATCTTATCTAGAAGATAAAGTGTGTCCCTATGGTATTTCTGCTATACCATGCAAAAAGACAAGTTATTGATAGCGGATTCAGAACAACGCACGAGCATTGGTTGGCATTGATGCAAGGTGTGTGGTGAGATATGTCGATGACCGAAGAACTTCCTGAAAGCTAATATGGGAGTTGTAACGCCCTCTTTAATTATTTAATTATTTTATTAGATGATATGGTATATGTTTATATATTATATGGATTTGATGGTTTTGTGACGTATATGTGACGTATTTGTGATGTGTGACGTGTTATTATTTTATTGTTTAATAAAATAATATAAGTGATGTTTATATGAATATTTATTTGGTAAATAAATAGATTTGGTGGAAAAAGATAGAATTTTAAGAGATGGGGTTATATTTATAATTAAGAAGAGTTGTGTGGGTTAAGAGGAAATTAATTAAGTTGGGAGGGAGTATATAAGAGAAGTAGGTTAAGAGAGGAAATTTTTTGAGAACGCGTACAGACATTTAGAGAAGAAGAAAAGGCACGTGAAGAGAGAAGAGAGGCTAGGCTGCTTTCTGCACAATTTTTCCAGGTAAGGGTGAGCCTAACTTCAGTAGTATTAATCTTGAATCATCTGTTTTGATTAGCTTAGGGTTTGGGGAAGAATTGAGGTGAGTTTTGTGAATTAGGGTTATGATGATTTTGATGTGAGAATGTGTTGCATTGCTGTAGGAACTTGTTACAGAACCTAGATTATTCCCTAGGATGATATTGCTGATGAAGTAGAAGCTTAATTGGAGAGAATTTGCAGGTTTTGGTGAGTTTTGGTCTGAACCCGTAGTGGTTCTGAGATCGCTCGCCTGTGGCGAGTGATCACTCGCCGTGGCGAGTAACCCTTGGTTGCTCGCGAGGCGAGCAGTATAGCTCGCCGTGGCGAGCTTGACCCTTAAACTTAGGATTTTTGCCAAACCTTAGATGGTTTTGAGTGCCCTCATATTTATAGAGATGACCTGTGAAGTTGGTTTGGTCAAATTGGATTTAGAGAGCTTAAAAATGAGGATTTTTGGTGAAAATGTCAAAAAGGCCGAAGCACCCAGGATTTCTCGCCTCCAGCTCGCCCCCAACTCGCCTTTGGCGAGTGAGCTGATGTGAGTACTCGCCTGTGGCGAGCAGATGTACTCGCCATGGCGAGTTAGATGGTTCAGGACTGTTTTTGTTGTTTTGCAAGCTGTTTTGCATAGGACGTTTAGAGTACCCCTTTGGGTAGAGTTAGTGCTGTTCTATACCCTTAGATGAGTTATGTAAAGATGAATGATGATGGTTCTATTAGGCCATTGATAAATGATGTGTTGTTGCATATAAGTGATGTATGAGTATGATGCTATTTGAATAAGATGATGTTATGTGTTGCAATGTGTATGTATAATGAGATGATGTTCTGCCATGTAATTATTATAACTGCATGTGTCAGTCTTGAAAATGTAATGATGTTTGAGACGGTGTATTAAGTTGTTAAACGACGAGTCCATGCATTTGCATATTTATGAGACGGTGGAGCTTTATGCTCAAAGCGACGGTGGAGCATTTGCTCAAAGCGACGGTGAAGCATATTAATGCTATAATCATATGGTACCACATGCATGATGTTGAGACGTTAGGTGTTGCATTTAGTCGAGTCAACTGTGACATATATGAGATGATGTTTTTGAAGTGGATAAAATAGTCACAAGGAAGGGGGGGGTTTGAATTGTGACCCTTTAAAAATTATCCTGAAACTTAAAAGTGATTCTCAAGTTGTTTACTTGGAATGGTTAAGTTAACTCTCTGACTTCAGAACGTTCTGAAGTTCATACACAAAAACTAATTAACAAAGTAAATGTGCTGGTGTGTGTTGTGTATACTGAAATTAACGAGTATAGGGAAGAGAAAGAACACACAGAGATTTATAGAGGTTCACCCAATGTGGGCTAGTCCTCTCCTCACAATCTTGTGAGAGTTTCCACTATGATGCCTTGAGATAACCTCCCAAGTCCTGCACCTTACAATCTTTGTTCACCTGAACAATTACAATTCTGTATTCTCTAAGCCTCAGCAGGCTTGCACCTTCTTGCTAAGTTACCTACTTAGACTTTTACACCTTTGCTCAAAACTAATACTTTAGTACCCCTAAAGCTAGATGAGACTTTGTTACAATTTGTAAGAGATGTGAATGTTTGAGAATCAAACAGAGGAGGGAGAAGAAGAAGAAGTTATCTGCGAAAGAGATAACAAAGAGTTATTGATTTACACTAAGGAAACAAAAGCCTTAGAGATTGATCAATTTCACTTGCAAAAGCTTCAAACAAAATCAGAGTTGTTTTCTTGTATGCTTTGCAATTTGTGTGGAGTTTGAATGTTTGAGAATCAAACAGAGGAGGGGGAAGAAGAAAGTTATCTTTGCACGAGATAACAAAGAGTATTGATGTGCACTAAGGAAACAAAAGCCTTAGAGATTGATCAATTTCACTTGCAAAAGCTTCAAACAAAATCAGAGTTGTTTTCTTGTATGCTTTGCAATAGTGCAAGTTTTGCTAAGGCCTTGATCTCTATTTATAGAGCCATGGGACTCATATAGCCGTTGTAGGGTGTCCAATGGTGTTATGCCATGTGTCCTTGGGTCCCACAAGCTTTAACTTGAAAATCTGGGTGAACATTCTGATCTCTGATGAACATCAGAATGTTGTTGCGTTCATGATGATCTTCATCTGGGTTCATCATGTTCTTCATCTGGGTTCATCATATATGAATGAACATATGAAGTTCTGGGCGTGCCATGTGTTTTTTACATGAATTTCTGGGCAATAGCCAAAGTATGAACTTTTCATCAAACTTCAGAAAGTTCATTTCCCAGATCTGCCTTGGGACTTGGTGCAGGATTGAGTTAGTGGATTCTGCATCTTCATGCCCATGCTTTGAGAGATTGTGTTGTCCTTGTACAGTACCAACTCCCATGCGTGTCTATCTCTGATTGATCAGGACAGATTTGCTTTGCTTTTGCTTTTTGCTTTTCACCTACTGTACTGTTCATAAAGTAAGCATGTGCAGAGTCTGAACATTCTGATCTTCAGAATGTTCCTTTGTTTCACTTAGGATGATTTGTAAGACTACCATTTGATGTAATCAAATCCTAATAGTGAAACAATAATGAAGAGCAGTGAATATAACTCCTAGGATGATATTTTCCTTTGGAATATTCCTAGTACTTTAATGTTCATAGTCTTTAATTGAACATTAAGTATCCTTTTTGACATATTCCTTGTATATGCCTTTATTGCTTGATTGATCCATGCAGAAGTACTTTCCTGGACATTTATCTATGTCACGCTGTAGCTTGCACGTCTTCAATAACGTTCTTGAGATTCTGGGTTTGGTTCTTGATGTTCATCATGAACAAGGTTCTGAACTCTGTCCAGGCTTCTGAACTCTGTCCAGCTTCTGAACTTTGTCCAGCTTCTGAACTCTGTTCAAGCTTCTGAACTCTGTCCAGCTTCTGAACTATGTCCCGCTTCTGAACTTTGTCCAGCTTCTGAACTCTGTTCAAGCTTCTGAACTCTGTCCAGCTTCTGAACTCTGTTCAAGCTTCTGAACTCTGTCCAGCTTCTGAACTATGTCCCGCTTCTGAACTTTGTCCAGCTTCTGAAGTGTAGCTTCTGAAGTATTGCTTCTGAAGTGTTCAGAAGTTTGAGTCTTCTGATCTTTGCGCGAACATTCTGATCTAACTTTCTGACCTCAGTGTTAGATCATGAATTCAAATGTACTTTGATTCTTTGAATCTTGGTATGATTTAAACTTTGTTTGTTTCTTGGTTAATCACTCAAGAACGCACAAATACCAAGAACTATCAAAGTCCATTAATCCTTTAATCACCATATATGTCTTTAATGATTTCTTGATCCAAAGTCAAAATCATTGTCTGCATAAGATATGTTCATGTCACATCTGTTCTTGCATGTTCTTGGTGTGGACATTGATTTATGGGTTTGCTCTAATGAACCTTCTGAGCAACCTTCTGAACAACCTTCTGAACTTCTTCTAGGTTCGAACATATGAACTTCAGAATGTTTCTTCTGGGTTCCTTTCTTTTTGACGGTTGTACTTTGTGCTGAACATTCTGATGTTCTTCAACACTTTGAAACCTAAGAAGGTTGTTTATTTATTTCCTTCAAAAACTACTTGAAGCATATAAATGAGAGATCATTTGTTTTGACAAACAAGATGATTCTTTCTTTGAAGTCCAAAAGAATATTTCTTTGCATCTAGTTCATCATTGCATGAAACTGATGACTTTAAATATTCTTGTTTATCCATGAAGTAATCCTTTATTGTTTCTGGATATATTCAGGGTTAATGTTCATGATTATTATGAACTCCATTCATATGAACATTCTGAACTCTGAACTTCTTATCTTCAGAAGCTTTGGAAGTGTGATACTTTGAGGAGGTTCTGAGAATCTTCCTATCTTGTATGCATATTTCCTTTTATCATGTTTACCCATGGATGATCTTCAAATCATATAACATAACACTCAATGTGAGTTTTGTCACATAACATCAAGCACATTCTTGTATAGCTTGTGATGTAAGTTCTTCCATCATGATTCATGTTCTTCCATCATGATTCTTGAGCTATGAATCTTCATGGAGATATGATATTGGTGTTTCAACTGATGATTTACTCATTCTTCCATTGTTGAGTAGATATAATGCACTTATTGACGTGAGTGGCTTCTAGCTCATCCACTTGTGTGATTCCTGTTCTTTTAACAAAAACTCAAGTGCAAACATCAGTAGATCACCATTCATAAAACTTATCATTTATTCCACGAGGTTTGTTATCATTAAAACATTCATCAAAAAGATTTTTGCTTCAACAATCTCCCCCTTTTTGATGATGACAAACCTTTTGAATAAATCTTAAGTTTTATGATGGATATAATAACAAATGTAAGAATGTTCATGGATATGTAATTAAACTCCCCCTAAACACATGCAAGAGTTTAATTCTTATCAAACTAATTAAACTCCCCCTCAACATATGCAAAAGGTTAATTCATAACATTCTTCATTAATTAAATCCATTTTAGATTTTTCTTTACTATAATACATATGTCTCCTCATCCTAGGTGTTTCTTCCATCATATATATCTCTCCCCCTTTTGTCATCTATCAAAAAGTACTTGGGATGATATGAAGGAAAAGTGACATAATCTTGGAAGGTAAGAATCATAAGACATTTGCATGTAATTCACAAGTGCATTCATATATCAAACTCATGGTTTAATTAAAACACATTGCAGGAATCATGATAAATCATTATTTCAATCAGTTGTATAAACAAGACATGAAAAATGATAACATATGCAACCATTTCAACATATTCAAAATTGAGAAAATGTTTTTGTCCTTAGTTTCAAGGTTTTCGAAAAGATTGATATCTTTAAGTATAGAAAACTCCCCCTAAGTTTTAGAGATGAATATCCTAATACATTTCAAATCTTTTGATTTTCTAAGAAAATAATTATTTCCTTTTACTTATTGTCATAGCAGATAAGTTTTTCATTTGGACAAAATCATGCTCAAAAATTAGAAAATGATTAACTAATCCAAATTGAGTCTTTAAAAGAGAAAAGATCAATTGATCTTATTCAGCAATTTCTAAAATGAAGTATTTGTGGAAGCGGTGAAATCAGAGTTTAGAAAAGATCTTTCTCTCTCTACAGTATTCTCATGTTGGAAAATATTGCAGAGTTTTTTTCAAAAGATGAAATGCTTTAAAGTATCATTTGATGCAAGATAGTTTCTTTAAAAGAAATCAATTACAAGCAACAATTTTTTGACACAATTTGTGGAAAACACACATGTTTACAATCAAATATATGATTATGTTTACTGACATTTGTAAGTGTGTGTGAGTGCTACCTTTTAGGTGTTGATCTTTCAAGTTTTCATGCTTGAAAAGTATGTTAAACACTTAAGGTCAAATTGCAGAATATACTTATGCAACACATTTATGCACAAACACATATTGATATGTCAATGATGTTTACAACTCTATCTTTGTCTCCAATTTTTGCAATTGAAGTAAGATATGTATTCACAAAAATGATGTATCTCATTTAACATTGAACAAGATAATTAAGAATGGATTTGGGGAAAATAATGAGGGAATATTATGCATGAAATTATACATAACAGAAACAACCTCTTGTTCGATTATGAGAACACTAATTCATTTTAAATGCACCTTTAAAACATAGGACCTCATGCAATGACTTTGATCATTAATTATGACTTGTGTAGTTGCAAATGAATATAATATTATCATGAATGGAGTAAGAACAAAGAGTGCAACCATTATTCCATTTAGGTTTAAACATTTGATATAAGCACATATTAAACATGACATAATTTCATTCAATCATCATATTTATTATAGTGCAAATAAAAGTGTACCTTATGAGATGACTTCCCTCACTTTGAGATGAAGAGAGCATGTTTCTCTTTCTCTGAAAAACTCTTTCTGATTTGAATGGAAAGATCCAAGCATCAATGAGCATAACCTTCTGAAGCAGTTCAATCATCAATAGCTTTCTATTCTTCTTAGTCTTTCCAGCTTTTTGAAATGAGTCTCTTTTAACATATCCAGATGTTTCAGTATCTGTAGACATATGGTCAACAAATGGAATGCTTTGTTCATGAGGAATGGTTTCTTGAACATTCTGAACTTGAGTTGCAGGATTTGTTCCATCATTTTCCATCTAAGAATCCTGAATGACACTTGCATTGAACTCTGAGCTGAATTCCTCCATATTCAGATCAAAACCAACTTGATTTTCAGCTAGCTCATTATCATCAGATTCCTTTGTCGTAGTGCTTTCACTAAGCATATGTGTGGATAGAACTTTATCAACATCATGCATATCTTGATCTTTTGATTACATAGGATCATTTCCCATATCAGATTCGAGAACAATTTATTGTTCATCAAACTGGAGTTCACTCATGATGTTTGTAACATCACTTCAGATTTTGAAATTGTTTCAGCAGTAGAAGATTTAAAGAATCCTTCTCCAATAAAAGCTTCCAGCTTTGTTAGCTTTCTGAGGTATTTTTCATAAGCTTCTTCAATTTCATTAACCTTTTGAAGTTGTTATGCAGGAACTTCATCAACTTTCTGAGTTCCATCTTTTAGTAACTGCATCAACTTTTCTGAATTCATGTTTCAGTAGTTGCATCAGCTTCCTAAACCTTATTGGTTGCAATCTCAATATTTGGGGTATTGCTTCAACTTGCTGACTTTCATTCTCAGCAACATCAACTTCCTTTTTAAGTTCTTCAACATTCTGAGCTTCATCAACTTTCTGAATAGCTTCCTTAGCAATGTCTGCAACTTCTTGGAAGGTTTCTTCAAGGATGTCTTGATCCATTGTTGGAGGACCCTCATTGTTATCAAATTCTTTATGATAAAGATTTGATACTCCTTCTCATACACTTCACCCTTTTTTTTTTTTTCCAGAGGCATATTAAAATGCTTGAATGTGAGTGTGAAAGCCAATTCATATAGAGTATGAGAAGTCTTCTTGTTCTTCAATCATATGTTACAGAATCATGTAGTATAGATTGAAAAACAATCTGTTGAAAACATGATATATGATACATGATCAACATTAATGACATTCTACAACACTTCCACTCATTGTATCGAGTGAATGCAGAGATTGTTTAGAATCTTAGGTAGATACTTGATATTGAAGAACTTGCATTTCTCCTTGTTGTTTGATCCAACATTCTCTAGTCTTGTTTGATTAATAACTCTTGTTTCCCAATTTTCTCAAGGCCGATCATTTCTACCTTGCTTGAAAACAGAGGGATGAACTTTGAAGCTTTCAACTTTTTGGATTGAGTAGATTCAGCATCATGAGCATTTTCTTGAACATTCTGATCCTAGACACTTGAACATTCTGATCATCAGTTTCAGATTTTTCTTGAACAATCTGGACTGTTTTCTGAGCATCTTGAAACACATCAGTGTTGAAGTCTAGGTTTAGATCTTCTATGTTAAGATCAAAACCAGTTGAAAATTTCATTTGCTTATCTTCTTGTGATTGAGCATTTTCTCCACTCATCATCTTACAGCTAAGATTTTTGCAACTTCTTGAATATCTTCATCAACTTCTTGAGCAACCTGCTCAGTATTTTCTTCAACTCTCTGATTTTGGTCAAGAGGGTTTTCTTCAGCTTTCTGAGGTGTGTCAACCTTCTGATGTTCTTTTTCAGCAACATTCTCAACTTCTTTATGAAGAGATGCATCACCAACTGAGTCAATCTTCTGACTATCTTCTTCAGTGATTGCAACAACCATATGAGTTATCTTCCATTTGAGTTACAGCCTCATCTTGCACAATTTTTTTTTTTTTTTTTTAACAACTTCATCTTCCTTCTAAAGTTGTTCTTCATTTTCACCAGCAACATTCTGAACTGCTTTTCTTGCAAGCTCAGCAACTTGTTGAAACAACTCCAGAGCTGGAGGAGAATGAGCTTCATCATCTTTCATACTTTCAGGAGATCCAACTTCTTCTTACTTCTGTATGCTGGATAGGTTTCTAACCTTCTCAACTCTTATTTTCTTCCTAGTTTTCTTAACTTTCTGATCTGCATGTCTTTTCACAGATCCAGATGTTTCTGATGTTGGAGGAGTTGGCATGTTTGAAGTGGTGATGTGAAGTTGTCCTAAGGTTTTGGTTGTGAACCTCATGAAGGTGTATTCACATTCTTCACCTTGTAGGGATACTTGTGCAGCCCTTAAAGATGGGAGTCATATGCATCCCATATGACAACTCAACAACTTTTTGTTTGACATCCAAACAAGAATCGATCATGTATTGAAGGATTATGAAACATAGGTTGAGTTTTGTTTTGGTCATGAGATGGTACATGATACATAAATTAGTATCTGTTATAGCATCAAAGGTTCCACATCTAGGAAGTAAAGTGTGCCTAATCATGTTATGGATGATTTTAGGGACATCTTGAAGATTTGTGGAATCATGATCAAGTTTGGTGTAATATAGGATAGGTTGTGGTTCACGTTTAGGTGATGACAAATGATAGTTTCTTAGAGGTGTGCAAATAAATGAAGTTTTGGTTCTTTGACTTGAACTCATTTTAAATTGTTCCATTGTTCTAGAACAACTCAACATCATCTTGAGAAGTTTCTGAATCTTCATCATTTTGATCTCCTCATATTTCTTGAACATAATTTGTCCATGAATCAAACTTTTCCTAGAAACTTAGAAGACATTCCTGCATCACAAATTGGTAAAACTTTTGGTACCCGTATTTCTTTGGGTCCTTGAAGGTTAATGTTTCTCTTCTTGAGAGATTCTTTCTTATGACCACATTCTGATTCAAGATGATCAGATTTATTGAAATAAGAGAACTATATTTTACCAATCTCAACCTTTTGAGCTCATTCTAATTTAGGATAAAATGTCTTTTTGAAATGAGGATTTTTCTCATGTTTCTTTTAAAAAAAAATATACAGATTAAGAATGTTGAGTTCTTTTTCAAAATGAACATTTTTCATTTACCTTCTCACTTGTGTTTGTGATAGGTTATGAATCCTAAACCAACTTTTTGAAAGGTCTTAACAGACTTTAGAAAGTTGGTTATGTCCTTTTTCAAAATAACATTTTTGTTTCAAAATTTAGACTTTTCTAAATCTTACAACTTTTTACTTATTGAGGATCTTATGTTTCTCAAATATATTAAAAAGAGAGTGCTGCAATCTTTGAATGGTTTTAAGATGTATCTCATTCAAGATTAATAGTTTCACATTTTCTTTCTTTATACAAGAGAAGCTATTTTTAAAAAGTTTATACTTTTAAAACAAAAAGCATGAGTCATATGAGATATTATTAAACACTTTATATAAAAGATAAGGATTAGAATTTCTTACCTCTTCACATTTTGTGTTTGTCTTTACTCATGTGTTGACTTCTTCTTTTTCTTCAAAATCATCTCTGGTTGCCATCTTTGCATCTTCTTCTTCTGAAGGCATTTAGTTTTGAAGTATCTCACATTGTTGCATACGTGACATGCACTTTGATTTGCAGGTTTTGACATCACTTCTTTCTGGATCTTTTCCTCATACACTGTTAAGTGCTCAAAGCATAGAGGCAGGCTCTGATGCCAATTGAAGTGGATAAAATAGTCACAAGGAAGGGGGGGGTTTGAATTGTGACCCTTTAAAAATTATCCTGAAACTTAAAAGTGATTCTCAAGTTGTTTACTTGGAATGGTTAAGTTAACTCTCTGACTTCAGAACGTTCTGAAGTTCATACACAAAAACTAATTAACAAAGTAAATGTGCTGGTGTGTGTTGTGTATACTGAAATTAACGAGTATAGGGAAGAGAAAGAACACACAGAGATTTATAGAGGTTCACCCAATGTGGGCTAGTCCTCTCCTCACAATCTTGTGAGAGTTTCCACTATGATGCCTTGAGATAACCTCCCAAGTCCTGCACCTTACAATCTTTGTTCACCTGAACAATTACAATTCTGTATTCTCTAAGCCTCAGCAGGCTTGCACCTTCTTGCTAAGTTACCTACTTAGACTTTTACACCTTTGCTCAAAACTAATACTTTAGTACCCCTAAAGCTAGATGAGACTTTGTTACAATTTGTAAGAGATGTGAATGTTTGAGAATCAAACAGAGGAGGGAGAAGAAGAAGAAGTTATCTGCGAAAGAGATAACAAAGAGTTATTGATTTACACTAAGGAAACAAAAGCCTTAGAGATTGATCAATTTCACTTGCAAAAGCTTCAAACAAAATCAGAGTTGTTTTCTTGTATGCTTTGCAATTTGTGTGGAGTTTGAATGTTTGAGAATCAAACAGAGGAGGGGGAAGAAGAAAGTTATCTTTGCACGAGATAACAAAGAGTATTGATGTGCACTAAGGAAACAAAAGCCTTAGAGATTGATCAATTTCACTTGCAAAAGCTTCAAACAAAATCAGAGTTGTTTTCTTGTATGCTTTGCAATAGTGCAAGTTTTGCTAAGGCCTTGATCTCTATTTATAGAGCCATGGGACTCATATAGCCGTTGTAGGGTGTCCAATGGTGTTATGCCATGTGTCCTTGGGTCCCACAAGCTTTAACTTGAAAATCTGGGTGAACATTCTGATCTCTGATGAACATCATAATGTTGTTGCGTTCATGATGATCTTCATCTGGGTTCATCATGTTCTTCATCTGGGTTCATCATATATGAATGAACATATGAAGTTCTGGGCGTGCCATGTGTTTTTTACATGAATTTCTGGGCAATAGCCAAAGTATGAACTTTTCATCAAACTTCAGAAAGTTCATTTCCCAGATCTGCCTTGGGACTTGGTGCAGGATTGAGTTAGTGGATTCTGCATCTTCATGCCCATGCTTTGAGAGATTGTGTTGTCCTTGTACAGTACCAACTCCCATGCGTGTCTATCTCTGATTGATCAGGACAGATTTGCTTTGCTTTTGCTTTTTGCTTTTCACCTACTGTACTGTTCATAAAGTAAGCATGTGCAGAGTCTGAACATTCTGATCTTCAGAATGTTCCTTTGTTTCACTTAGGATGATTTGTAAGACTACCATTTGATGTAATCAAATCCTAATAGTGAAACAATAATGAAGAGCAGTGAATATAACTCCTAGGATGATATTTTCCTTTGGAATATTCCTAGTACTTTAATGTTCATAGTCTTTAATTGAACATTAAGTATCCTTTTTGACATATTCCTTGTATATGCCTTTATTGCTTGATTGATCCATGCAGAAGTACTTTCCTGGACATTTATCTATGTCACGCTGTAGCTTGCACGTCTTCAATAACGTTCTTGAGATTCTGGGTTTGGTTCTTGATGTTCATCATGAACAAGGTTCTGAACTCTGTCCAGGCTTCTGAACTCTGTCCAGCTTCTGAACTTTGTCCAGCTTCTGAACTCTGTTCAAGCTTCTGAACTCTGTCCAGCTTCTGAACTATGTCCCGCTTCTGAACTTTGTCCAGCTTCTGAACTCTGTTCAAGCTTCTGAACTCTGTCCAGCTTCTGAACTCTGTTCAAGCTTCTGAACTCTGTCCAGCTTCTGAACTATGTCCCGCTTCTGAACTTTGTCCAGCTTCTGAAGTGTAGCTTCTGAAGTATTGCTTCTGAAGTGTTCAGAAGTTTGAGTCTTCTGATCTTTGCGCGAACATTCTGATCTAACTTTCTGACCTCAGTGTTAGATCATGAATTCAAATGTACTTTGATTCTTTGAATCTTGGTATGATTTAAACTTTGTTTGTTTCTTGGTTAATCACTCAAGAACGCACAAATACCAAGAACTATCAAAGTCCATTAATCCTTTAATCACCATATATGTCTTTAATGATTTCTTGATCCAAAGTCAAAATCATTGTCTGCATAAGATATGTTCATGTCACATCTGTTCTTGCATGTTCTTGGTGTGGACATTGATTTATGGGTTTGCTCTAATGAACCTTCTGAGCAACCTTCTGAACAACCTTCTGAACTTCTTCTAGGTTCGAACATATGAACTTCAGAATGTTTCTTCTGGGTTCCTTTCTTTTTGACGGTTGTACTTTGTGCTGAACATTCTGATGTTCTTCAACACTTTGAAACCTAAGAAGGTTGTTTATTTATTTCCTTCAAAAACTACTTGAAGCATATAAATGAGAGATCATTTGTTTTGACAAACAAGATGATTCTTTCTTTGAAGTCCAAAAGAATATTTCTTTGCATCTAGTTCATCATTGCATGAAACTGATGACTTTAAATATTCTTGTTTATCCATGAAGTAATCCTTTATTGTTTCTGGATATATTCAGGGTTAATGTTCATGATTATTATGAACTCCATTCATATGAACATTCTGAACTCTGAACTTCTTATCTTCAGAAGCTTTGGAAGTGTGATACTTTGAGGAGGTTCTGAGAATCTTCCTATCTTGTATGCATATTTCCTTTTATCATGTTTACCCATGGATGATCTTCAAATCATATAACATAACACTCAATGTGAGTTTTGTCACATAACATCAAGCACATTCTTGTATAGCTTGTGATGTAAGTTCTTCCATCATGATTCATGTTCTTCCATCATGATTCTTGAGCTATGAATCTTCATGGAGATATGATATTGGTGTTTCAACTGATGATTTACTCATTCTTCCATTGTTGAGTAGATATAATGCACTTATTGACTAGCTCATCCACTTGTGTGATTCCTGTTCTTTTAACAAAAACTCAAGTGCAAACATCAGTAGATCACCATTCATAAAACTTATCATTTATTCCACGAGGTTTGTTATCATTAAAACATTCATCAAAAAGATTTTTGCTTCAACAGTTTTGAGACGTTGATGCTTGATATGATGTTGTTATGATGATGCTTATGATGATGCTATGATGTGCTATAATGTATATGTGATGAGTTGGATTTATGATTTGTTAATCTTGACATATGATTTATATATTAATATTATTGTTGTGAATCTCACCCCTTCTGCTGGAATTGCCGCCTTGTGGGCAAGTGCAGGTACTCAGCCTTAGATGCGTTGATGCGAGGATGTGTGAAGTTAGGGTTGCTCTGATATGTAACGGGATGGGGTCTTTTGTAGAGTCTATTCCTTATGTATCGTGTTTGAATAAATGTTGACTTTTGTGATGTTGAAACTTTAATAGTTTGAGACGTTTATGCTGGCTTTTAAGCCAAGACATTTATGAGATGTGGCTATTTGAATTCCGCTGCTTAACTGAATGTTTTTGTAATTTGATAAATTATTATCTAAGTTGTTTTTAAAGAAGAAATGTGACACTCCTTTGCGATGATTACTCTGATATACGATTTATTTAATGAAATTTTTAAGATGGGAAATTGGGGTGTTACAGGAGTTGCACCATAATTCTTTAGTTTTTTAATTAATGTTTTTAGAACATTTATTAGCATTCTTCTTAATTTATATTTTGTTTTAGTGTTATAGATATACTATATAGAGACGATAATACCATAAAATTGGAAACACATTGTATAAATATATAATGAGTTTATTAAGTAAATGATCCCTATAAATATTTAGAATTTCATTTTTAGTCTCTATAAAATAAAATCTCACTTTTTAGTCCCTTGTAAAATTTTCCGTCAGCATTTTTTAGTCCGTGTATAAAATATCTGTCAACATTTTTGGTCCATAAAATGTTAAAAGGATAATGTCACATAGACTAAAAAGTGTGATTTTATTTTGTAGAGACTAAAAACAAAATTTTGAATATTTATAAGCATCATTTACTTAATTAACTCAAATATATATTTATTGGTTTAAATTACGATAGGCAAGTGGGGTTAGCTAAATCGATATTGAATCGGTCCCTAAGAGCACCTCCAATTGTGAATTATATAATTAGTTATTTTGTGGATCATATTGTGCCACATCATTTTTAAGCAATTCACTTTTGTTTTTTTTCCTTATAGTGTACATATAAATCACATACGTTATTAATTAAATGACTCTAAAAAGTTAAAATTTGCTTATAATTAACGACCAAGAGAGTAAACTTTAAAAAACTAATACTGGGTCCCACGATTTTACTCGTTTTAAAGCAATAGACTAGTTGTTATTTTTATCAGGGTGAAGCTATGCTCTATTTACTTATAGCTCAATTTAATCCAGTTAGGGGTTAGATGCAAGAAATATGGCAAACAAACATCCAAAGGTTGAAATTTTAAATTAAAAAATAAGTTTTTAATTAATTAAATTATGAAGAAGAAAAAAAAAAGGGAACGCTCGTAAGCATAGTTTTAAAACCCGGCTCGGACCGGCCGGTCCGACCGGTTGGACCGTGAACCGATGGTGTAACCGGTTCGAGCTGTTTATCAGATCGGCCATGCAATTGAACCGGTTAAAATCGGCCTGACTCGGTAAAAACCGGTGAAAAGCGGTGACTCGGCCGGTTTTTTGAGTCAATCCGGTTTAGTAATTTTTTTTTTCAATTTCTGTCATAATTAGTCATTAAGCTCGGTTTAATACTAATTAATGTTCGGTTTAATACATTTAATGCAATTAATGCTTCAAGAGCTTGGACTTTTGTAGAAAAAGTATCCGAAATATGAAAAAGTTAGGTACAGTAGGAATTGAACCATGGACATTAAGATAAATAGTTGGAAGATTAACCACTACAACAACTTCTAATATTTGTTACAAATTAAAATATATTATATATCTAAATATATTACATTTTAATTTTATAAGAGAAAAGAGCACATCATTTACTCTTTCTTTTAAAAAGAACACATTATTTTTAAATATAATATTTACACAATAATAATAATAATATACACATCATATGTTTTTTTAAAAATTTACATATTATATTAATATTAATATATTTCATGTCAACAAAATATAATTGTTCAAATATTAATATACATATTACATGTCAATTTTTTTAGTTTTTAAGTGAACGAGTCATCGATTAAATCCGATTTAATCCGGTTAAATAACTATATAAATTTAATCTTAAGACCGGGTTATCTAACCGAGTTATCCGAGTTGATCCGGTTCAGTCATGCGGTTCGACCAATGACTCAGTGGTTCGACCATTGACCCAATGACCCAGTACCCCTGCCGAGTGGATGACCGAGCCGAGTTTTAAAACTATGCTCGTAAGTCGTAATCTTTCTTCTTCTCTCTGCACCATGCACCAGGCTTGTCTTCTCCTCTCCGCTGCCTCCCTACATCGCCGCCGTTGAAACCACCTCCATCTTCATCCCCAAATCTAAGCTTTAAGTGAGAAATTCCATTCTATCTCCTTAGTTTGACAAACCAGTAACCTAAAATCCATAACATCTGATACCCTTTTCTATTTCTCCACTTCTTGCACAATCAATTGCCATGAAGAAGAAAGTGGTTGCGGTACTGACAATTCAAGTGGTTTAACGACGGTGATGGAGGTAGGCGGCAGAGATGGGGAAGAGGAGCGATTTTGCAGACTGCAGAGGAAAGGGATGAGAGGAAGCGATACTTCCTTTTTTTAACTTAATTATATTTAAAAATAATAATTAAAATCTCAACCTTTGGATATATATTTGCCACATGTCTAACATCCAAATCCTTTAATGGACTAAATGGAGCTTTGCATAAATGGAGCATACCCAAACTCTTTTTATCATCATCAATGTAATAATCACTAACATTTTTTTATACAAGTTTAATTATGTTAGTTCTTTAATCAATGCTTTTTAAATATTTGTTAGCATTCTTCTTAGTTTTATAGATTGTTTTAATGTTATTGATAGACTATATAGAGACAATAATACCATAAAAGTGGAATTAGATTGCATAAATATATATTTATTGGTTAAAATTACAATAGGCAAGTGGGGTCAGCTCTAACTGTGAACTCCATAATTGATTATTTTGTGGGTTTTATTGTGTCACATTATTTTGAAGAAATTTACTCATTTTTTTACTTCAACTAGTAACATACCCGTGCATCCGCACGGGTACTGGTTCAATTATGAACTTTAAAGAATTCGTACTGGGTCCCACAATTTTTACTTCAAATGGAACATTAGTTCATAGTTTTGAAGAAGTAAGAAAGCTTGAGCAAATGTTGCATGTAACGCCCACTTTAGATTATTTTAATTATTTGAAGAGTCTAGATATATTTTATATATTTTAGGAGATGTGGAGAATAAGATTTATATGATTTTTTATGTGATGTTTGGTGATTATGTGTGATGTGGTGACTTATTTTATTGTTTAATAAAATAAGATTTGAAAATAAAATAAATATAGAGATGTGGGGTAGTTTTGAGATTTTAGAGAGTTTTGGGGGAGAAAGAGTAAATAAGATAAGATTTGTTGGGAGTATATAAAGGGAAATTAGGTCAGAAGTCAGTACGCGTTATCAGAATTTGGAAAAAAGGAGAAACGGCTAAGAGAAGAGGAGAAACCTAGGAGCTGCGATTTCTGCAATCTTAAGGTAAGGGTGAGCCTAGCATTACAATTCCATTAAACTTGTAATCCATGCATTATAATTAACAAGTGTAGGATCGATTTGTGAGGAATTGGAAATTAGGTTAAAAGTGAAGAATTGGTGGATTGATGATGTAAAACTGTAGGACTGATGTAGGAATTGAATACAGAACCTAGGATAACCTTAGTGTTGATGTTTCTGATAGTTTTGAGGTTTAACATGTGGAAATTTCGGACTTTTGGGGAAGATTTCGCAGAACCCGTAGTCTGTCTGTTCATCGCTCGCCTAGGCGAGCTAAGCAACTCGCCACGGCGAAGTAGACCTTCATCGCTCGCGAGGCGAGCAACCCAGCTCGCCATAGCGAGTAACCCTTGTCCACTCGCGAGGCGAGCAATCCCACTCACCATAGCGAGTTGGCCTGAGAGAATCTTGGTTTTAGAATCTTGTTTTTAAGACGTGTTTTAGATGGCTTTGAGTGCCTTGATATATATAAGAATGATTAGGTAAGTTTTTAGGATCAAATTGGACCTAGGGAACTTATAACCGACGTTTTTGGTGGAAAAATGTGAAAAAGGCCGAGAGCACCCAGTATTGCTCGTTTCCAGTTCGCCCCCAACTCGCCAAAGGCGAGTAATGTAACGCCCATTTTTGATTATTTAATTATTTGATTTATTTGAGAAATTGCTATATATTTTTATATATATTATGTGATGTTAAGTGAAGATTTAATATGATTTTATGCGACGTGGTGACTTATTTTATTGTTAAATAAAATAAGATTTGAAAATAAAATAAAATATTTAGTTGTGGGTTAGTTTTGGATTTTAGAGAGTTATGTGGGAGAAAGAGTAAATAAGATAAGATTTGTTGGGAGTATATAAAGGGAAATTAGGTTAAGAAGTCAGTACGCGTTACTGAATTTTGGAAAAGAGAGAAAACAAGCACGTGAAGGGAGAAAAGCATTGAGGGCTGCGATTTCTGCTTTGATCAGGTAAGGGTGAGCCTAGCATTTGATTGTATTATTCTGTAATTCATCTAATCAAGATTAAACAATCATAGGGCTGTTTTGAGAGAATTGAAATTAGGTTAAAAGTGAAGAAAAATCATGAATTAAACCATAAAGCTGTAGAATAGATGTTTAGATTGAGTACAGAACCTGGATTATTCATACTGATGATATTACTGAGAGTTTAGACGACTTAGATGGTGAAATTGGGAACTTTTAGTGTGTTTTTCGCAGAACCCGTAAGCATCTGTTCATCGCTCGCCTGAGGCGAGCTTTGCACTCGCCGCGGCGAGTAGACCTAGTTTACTCGCGAGGCGAGCAACCCAGCTCGCCATAGCGAGCATTACCCTAGAGCTCGCGAGGCGAGCATACCAACTCGCCATAGCGAGCAAGACTTAGTTACTCGCGAGGCGAGCATTCCCACTCGCCATAGCGAGTTGTGTCAGAACCCAAAACCGTGTACTGTTTGCGAACTGTTTCGCATAGAACCTCGAGAGATGACCTTTGGGTAGTTTCTGGGACTTTTACTGATGTTTATTATGATCTGTGATGATGATACATGATGATTGAGATTGTTTATGATGATTTTCATGAAGCTTATGTGTGATATATGAATTAATTAAGTTATGAATGTTTGATTTACTTGCGATGCTTGCACTATGGATGCTATATGTATGATGTACTTGCTGCCATGTTGCTGTTTACTTATGTATAGTTGCTGCATGTGTCAGTCCTTGATGATTAAGATGTTTTGCGACGTTTAAGATGTTAACTTGTTTAAGTTAAAAGTGTTGAGTCTCATGCATACTCATTCTAAGATGGGGGCTTATGCCCTGGAGTTTTTACTCACTAGCGACGAGGGCTTATGCCCTGGAGCTTTGCTCACCAGCGACGAAGGCTTATGCCTTGGAGTATATTTATGCTCATAGCGACGAGGGCTCATGCCCTGGATTGGTACCACATGCATATAAGACGTAGGGTTGCATAGTCAAGTGATGATGTCGAGTCGTGTCGTCTAAGATGTTTACTAAGATGTTTATGATGTTGATTATGACGCTGCTAAATGATGTGTTGTTTATGTTGATGTTCTAAATGCTAGATGTTTATCTATGATATGATGAATTATGTTTGGTTGTTGAATTGTGATTATTTAATTACATGTTTAATATAATTATTTGTGAATCTCACCCCTTCTGCTGGAATTGCCGCCTCGTGGGCAAGTGCAGGTAACCAAGACTAGGTGCAGACGTGTGAGGATTTCTGCAGTCGAGTCTAGGTGCTCTGATACGTAACGGGATAGGGGATCTTCTTTATTTTCTCTGTTCCTTGCGTATTATGTTATTTTACATGCTCATGTTTATTTTGAGGATTTTGCTAATAAGATGTTGATGAGGCCTGCGTGCCAAAGATTTTGAGATGCTTTTCATTATGATATTTCCGCTGCAATATTGAGTAATGTTTTATGAATATTTTATGAAGGGTTAATGTTTATTTATTCATTAACATGAGATGTTTTAAGATATGTGATGCCCTGTTTACGTGTTTACTCTGATGCATGCTATTCTTTCTAAAGAAATTTTTATGTTGGGAAAACGGGGTGTTACAAGTAACCCCTAGCTGAGCTCGCGAGGGCGAGCAGATCAATTCGCCACGGCGAGTAGTGCAGTTTCAGAATGCCATAACCTTGCAGTGATGGATCTGTTTTGCGTAGAACTTAGAGGGTTGAGCTTTGAGTAATAATGGAAGATATCTATGACATAATTGATGATCTGTAAAGATGTTAAGTGAGGATTTTGATGTTGCTTTGAATTGTGATTCGTATGTGCATTTCTTGAGATGTGTGTGAAATTCATGTGATGTTTGAAAATAATGTTTGCAATGATATCTTTATATCCTGTGATTTACTCGCTGCCATGTGCTGTTTAAATTTATTAAGAGCTGCATGTGTCGGTCTAAGATGTTTGTGATGTTGCGACGTTTTAAGATGTTAGACTTGTTTAAGTCATAAGATGTGAGTCCATGCATATTCATTGAAAAGCAACGATGGAGCTTTTGCTCAAAGCGACGATGGAGTATATTAATACTCAAGATTTGGTACCACATGCATGATGTCTAAGGTGTTAGAGTTGCATAGTTGAGTTGCATTTGTCAAGTCGAGTTGTTTAAGATGTTTATGATGATGCTTGGTGATGATGTGTGAGATGCTAAATGATGTTGATGTGACATGTTTTATGTGATGATTTGTTGTTAACTATAATTATTGAATTATATGTTTAATGTTATTGTTTTGTGAATCTCACCCCTTCTGTTGGAATTGCCGCCTTGTGGGCAAGTGCAGGTAACCAAGACTAGGTGTCGTCGTGTGAGGTGTTCCTCGTTGTGTCTAGGTGCTCTGATACGTAACGGGATGGGGAACCTTTGATTTTGTTTTCTCTGTTCCTTGCGTATTATTTCCTTATGATATTCATGATTATGATTATGTTGAGGCTTACCTGAGACGTTTGATGAGGCCTGCGTGCCAAGTTTTCATATGAATTCCGCTGCTATGTTTTAGACGTTTTTATTAAAGGATAAATTGTTATTTATTCATATATGAGATTTATGCGAAATGTGATACTCCGTTATGTGTTTAACTCTGATTCATGCTTTTATTTAATGAAATTTTTAAGTCGGAAAAACGGGGTGTTACATTGCAAGTGTGATGCTACAAAGGCATAGGAAATATGAAAGTTTTGAAAGGAGATGGTTTGAAAAGAGAGTGAAGTTGTTGCATTCATTGACAGGGTAATGGTTTTGCTTGGAAGTAGCTTCCATATTATTGTGGCACTAATGGTGATAAGTTTTAAAACCTATGCTCCAGAAGCTGCAAATAAGTACAAGAGAGACATTCCACATTTTCTATTTGTGTTTGAACTTTGAATTATGATTTGAGTGATTCAATGAGAAGGAAAAATTATGGTAGAATATTTATTACAAATAAATTTTATAACTTAATATTTACTATAAAAAAAGTGTATGGTATTACTAGAAAAAAATAATAATACTGTTTGATTGATTGAGAAAATGAGACCACACTTTGGTTATGGTTATATGGATATAGTAATGAGTTGGTATAATGTCACTTGATGGTCCACATGTTCAACTTGTACAATCGACTAATTCACGATCGTTAACTTCATATACACTATTAAATGTATGTGTAAACCTGTTACAGTGAAAGTGTATATAAACTAAGCTCTTTATTTTATGTTGTTAATGGGATTGCAAAGTTGAAATTTTAATAGCCCAATAATTTGAATCGAAGGATCACTACAAGAAAAGCGTTTTGTGTCTATTGGTCCCAACCACCCTTAAGCAAGAAATATGGTGTCATTTTGTGGACCACATTGCACTTCATAGTTATGGCAGTTGTGTTTGGAATGACAATGATTATAGTCGCCAATAATCAAGTACGTGAAATATCATCATAGGAGTACTTGGTTAGATTTTTTTTTTTTTGTTTCAAACGTTTGTGGCAGTTAAATTGTCTTTTGAAAGTCTTGAAGCGATTTCAGTTGTCGTTAATAAATTTCAAAATGTGTAGCGTTGTTATTTGAACCGTCCTTATAATAAGAGAAGGAATGAGAGGGGACATCCATGAGCGGTGGGATTTAGCATGGGAAAGGAGAGTTGCTTCTCATCATGGGAAAGTTTTTTTCAATCATTAGATCAACGAGGAACATTGATCTTATCATAATCTCTCATCACTAGAATTTTTTGACACTTTCTTCAACCTATCCTTTCCTCCACAACTCATCTCCCTCCTAGCCCCCACCACCTCATTGCATCTTCTCTGTGCATCCTATGGGAGTATCTTCATCATATGCAAATTTTTAGCATGGAAATAAGATATCCGGATACAGAGATTTGTGAGATTTTAGGTTCTAATTTTTCAAATTTTGTACTCGGATTTGTTAAATTTTCTATGTTAATTATTCACTCTTGAGCTTGTTGTAATGTATGTATTCATCTTCAACTTTTACCATGCTGGACCTTTCACCTCTTCAACACAAAACTGCAAATCTAGAATTCGACCCGACCCATATTCATATTGACCCGGTTGAACAACCACACAATAAATAAATATCCTTGAATAAAAAACCAGAGAACTCAAGAGCGAAGAGGGAAGCCTAGTTCGTGAATGAAATTCACAATTAGCAATTCACAGAAAAATGAATGAGTTCAGTTTTAGTTTTATTTTTTCCAAGCAAAAGTTCAATTTCAGCTTAGATGTATACAAACAAAAATCAATGTTCAATTTAGAGAAGAATAGTGACTCATTTGTCACTGAAACTTGAAAAAAAAATTCAGATCTCAACAAAAAAAAAAAAGTGTAAAAGAGAAAGGGAAAAAATATAGTGCAGGCAATCCATGATAAAAATAACACTCCTCTTTAATCTAATGGTTGAAAAAAAATTTCCCATGGTGGGAAAGAAGTAACCTTTCCCATGCTAAACCCCACCTCATTTGTCACTTAATCAAGGTGGGATTTTTTTTCAAGTTTCAGTGACAAATGAGTCACTATTCTTCTCTAAATTGAACATTGATTTTTGTTTGTATACATCTAAGCTGAAATTGAACTTTTGCTTGGAAAAAATAAAACTAAAACTGAACTCATTCATTTTTCTGTGAATTGCTAATTGTGAATTTCATTCACGAACTAGGCTTTCCCTTCACTCTTGAGTTCTCTGGTTTTTTATTCAAGGATATTTATTTATTGTGTGGTTGTTCAACCGGGTCAATATGAATATGGGTCGGGTCGAATTCTAGATTTGCAGTTTTGTGTTGAAGAGGTGAAAGGTCCAACATGCATGGTAAAAGTTGAAGATGAATACATACATTACAACAAGCTCAAGAGTGAATAATTAACATAGAAAATTTGACAAATTCGAGTACAAAATTTAAAAAATTAGAACCTAAAATCTCACAAATCTCTGTATCCGGATATCTTATTTCCATGCTAAAAATTTGCATATGATGAAGATACTCCCATAAGATGCACAGAGAAGATGCAATGAGGTGGTGGGGGCTAGG
Organism: Medicago lupulina; assembly: GCA_958299785.1. Classification (NCBI taxonomy): domain Eukaryota; kingdom Viridiplantae; phylum Streptophyta; class Magnoliopsida; order Fabales; family Fabaceae; genus Medicago; species Medicago lupulina. The sequence continues at coordinate 20,061,986 of OY283144.1, read as the reverse complement.
AGGGAGATGAGTTGTGGAGGAAAGGATAGGTTGAAGAAAGTGTCAAAAAAATCTAGTGATGAGAGATTATGATAAGATTAATGTTCCTCGTTGATCTAATGGTTGAAAAAAACTTTCCCATGATGGAAAACAACTCTCCTTTTCCATGTTAAACCCCACCCTTAATCAAATGCATGTAATCAACAATTGTTTGAGTTAAATGTTATTTTAATTTTAAAATACGATATGTATTTTAAAACGGATGAAGTAACATCTAGTGACATGTATTTTTGTCACATATTTTAGGCCTAATTCTAGTCTTCGTCACTACTTGTTCTTGAAGGGCTGATACTTGATTTTCAACGTACATTTTTCTAAGTCCACAAGTCCTCCCTTATTTCACTTGTACAATGGACCACCTATTGCATTTTAATTTATTTATAAAAATATAGTACTTTTGAAGAATTTATAAAAATAAAATTATTTTGTCCGTTTAACACATTTTTAATGTTCATTAACACTTTTTACATATATTAAGAAAGTCGGCACCATAATTAATGAGTAAAATTGGCGTAAGACTTAATTATTGAATTAAATTTGTATTTAAATTCATTTAGTATTAAATTTTTATATTTCAATATAAACTTTTTTTTTCAATATAAACTATTATTAGTTTTAACAAGATGGCTATTTGTGATTGACTTGACTGTCACTTGTCAGTTTAAAATAACTTTACACTGAAAATGCTTAATAATAATATCATTAACCTCTAAAGCAAAGGGGTGTGTAAGTGTAAAATGTGATGTAAAATGAAAGTTATGATAAATTTGTTAGAAAATTGTTTTTCTGATATAGGAAACTTCCTATTGACATAAGTAATTGACGTTTTTACTCCAGCGGCAGTTAACAACCGTTAGCCTAAGCGCCGGCAGTTAACTGCCGTTGCCGCTGGCTCTTCCAGAGGCAGTTAACTGCCTCTGGCTTTGCTGCTATGATGTTTTCATGTCTTAAATTTTAGGCGCGTTAAAAATTCATATATAATCCGTCCCTTGTCGAAAAATTCAAATTTTTTGTGGGAGATGTTATTTTTTTTGTTCTAAACATGAGTGCAAAAAAGCGTGAAAAAGTTCAATCTCTATGACACTTTTTCGGACTCGCACTTGAAAAAAATTGCGATTTTGCATGGTTCGGTCAAAAAATTAAAATAAATCGAGACTTAGTCGAAATGCTACGAAACTTTATAGACACCTCTATAAAAATACATATAGATGATGTGCAAAGTTTCGTAACATTCCGAATAATTGTCGATTTTTTTTATTTTTCAATTGCGATTTTGCGCGTTTCGATCGAAAAAATAAAAAAAATCGAGACTTATTCGAAATGTAACGAAACTTTTCACATCATCTATATGTATTTTTATAGAGGTGTCTGTAAAGTTTCGTAGAATTCTGAATAAGTTTCAATTTATTTTGATTTTTCGACCGAAACACGTAAAATCATAATAAAAAGCAGCAAAGTCAGAGGCAGTTAACTGCCTTTGAAGGAGGCAGCGGCATTTAACTGTCTCTGCAGGAGCCAGCAGCAGTTAACTGTCGACGCTTAGGCTAACGGTTGTTAACTGCCGCTGGGGTAAAAGCGTCATTTACTTGTGTCGAAAGTTTCCTATGTCAAAAAAAAAACAATTTTCAATTTGTTAACCAGTCCATGAGAGGCCCAATAGAAATAGAAGCCCACGAGAAAGAACGCAGAGAAGCGCGAAAAGAGAAATTGAATTTTGGATTTGGATACACGATACGAATACGAAGATGGAGGTAAAGTGAAATTGAAATTGAAATTGAAATGCGGTGGAGATTGTTCCATGGATGGGAAGTCTAACCTTCCGATCAAGTCTGATTCTTCTTCCCCACCGGACTTCCTCCGCCACGTTCAAGCCGCCTTGAAGCGTCACCGTCCTCTCGGTATTCCCTTTTTCTTTTCCTTTTCAATTGAACTTAGCTAGGGTTTTCAATTTTCAATTAGGGTTTCTAATCTTATTTATTTAGGTACAGGACAATCCAATATCATTAGGCCAAGACGCACGATTCTTCGTCAACCACCGAATGATTCAATCTCAAACACAAACAATGATTCACCTGAAACTAGCACTGTTATTGCCCCTTCTCAAGATGCAAATGCTCACAATAAAGTTCCACAGGGTAATTTTCTTTTTTAATAAACCCAATTTGGTACCTCATAATTTTCTAGCGGCCCAATTCAGTTGCTGACGAAACAAAAAGTACTAAATTAGTCTCTAATGAGTCAAAATTAATTTGTCACCCATATGAAAATGTGAGAGATTAATTTGAGTATTAATTTTGTTACTTACTTAATTGGGTCACAAGAAAATTGTGAGGGACCAAATTGAATTTTACTGTCTTTTTTGAAATCTATATTTTTTGTTTTGTTTTGTTTGCTATGTCGTGCTTGTGGTTGTGTGTATTCCAAATGTGTTTTTAACAATGCAGGGGCCAATGATGAAAAGGCCATTGAGTTGGAGAGTTTGTCTTCTTATATGAGTTCACTTGGATTCACAGAAATGGAGTATATAGAAGGCAACCGAGCGGAAGCTTCGATTGGATTACAGGATGATTTAAAGCAGCCTAAAATTCAGCAGGTTGAGCCTGATTTCAGTTTGAGATCCGATGGGGGAATGAGTTGCTCTATGTTGCCGAGGAGAGCTACGGTTACACGGGATAATTTGCAGCAGTTTAGAAACTTTCTAAGTCGGCCAGCGACACAGTCTTCGGTTGTGGGACCTTCGTGTGCCACAACTACATCAGTTCATTCAACTTCAGCTCCCATGATGAATTCAACAACCCGTTTGCATCTAGATAGCGGTTCGCGCATGGTTGCTGAACCTCTAGGAGAGATTGGTGTTTATCCTATACCTGAAAGAGTTATGGAATCAAAAAATACAGATAATTCTGGTGAAAAAGACAATAAAATGTCAGTTGATAAGGCTGCAATTGTTGTGCAAGCTTCTGATTCTTGCGTCGGCGATGAGTTGACATCTAAAGAGAGTGATCAATCAAATAAGCACCAAGAATGCATGTTAAAAGAATCCGGAAATTCGAAACATGCTTCTTCTGATGGTGACAAGTTAACCGAAGGGAAAGAGCCTGCAGAAGTTGCCCACGTACAGCATCAGCCTCCAGTGCCCAAAGCATCATCTTTGGATGTGAAATCTGAATATTCAAAGTTAGAAAAACCAGATAAGGCTGCGAGTAGTAAAGGCTCGTCGGTCGCTAAGAAAAGGTCCTATGATCCTGATTTATTTTTCAAGGTTAATGGTAAGCTTTATCAACGTCTTGGCAAGATAGGCAGTGGTGGAAGCAGTGAGGTGCACAAGGTGATTTCATCAGATTGTAGGATATATGCACTTAAAAAGATCAAACTCAGGGGTCGTGATTATGCTACTGCTTTTGGGTTTTGTCAAGAGATCGAATATCTAAATAGGCTGAGAGGAAAGGATAATATTATACAGCTTATAGATTACGAGGTACTGTGCTCAACAACTGGTCTATGTCATGATATACTTAGTAGTTCTTGCTTTTAGTTATTTCTGCTTCACATCTCTATTCAGACATTTGATAACACTAGAATATATAATCACTCATTACATACTTATGGTCAATTTTTTGGGGCTTTGGTTATTGTCATTTCAGAAATAAATTTTTTTGGGTTGATTTTCATGGGCATGTGTTTGTTTTGCTACTCTTTTATAGTATGTTCTAGTGCATTAAATTTTTGCTCAATCCTGTATTTAGGTGACTGACAAGGCTTTGCTTGAAGAAGTTATGAAAGGCTCTCTTAGTATTAAGGACGGCCGAGTCAAGGATGATGGATATATATACATGGTACTTGAATACGGAGAAATTGATTTAGCTCACATGTTGTCCCAGAAGTGGAAGGAGCTGGATGGATCCAACGATACCATAGATGAGAACTGGCTTCGATTTTATTGGCAGGTTTCAAAATTAACAAACAATTTATGTTTTCTCTAAATATAAAAAACAATGCAAATAACACTTCCATGCTTGTATATACGTCTAATTTTGTGTTCTTGATGTTTATTCAATTCTTCTTATTTCACATAGCATTTGAAATGTAGTCTTTTTTTTTTTACTTTTTATTAAAGTCTCATTCACATACTATTTTATTCACAATAATCAAATTTGGCATGATATTATTTCATCAATGTTGCCATTTTTTTCTCCATTATATGATTATGAAATGTAGAACGTTGTCTTTTTTCGCCCAGATCTGCTGATTAAAGTTATAGCTTAGACTGTTTTGTTGACACCTTTTGCAGCAAATTCTTCAAGCTGTCAATACTATTCACGAGGAACGTATTGTGCACTCTGACTTGAAGCCTGCTAACTTCCTCCTCGTCAAGGGTTCCCTAAAACTGATTGATTTTGGTATCGCCAAAGCAATAATGAGTGATACTACTAATATCCAACGGGAATCACAGGTGTTGTTTATTTTCCATCCCTCCTCTCCTTATGAGTTCTGACTCACTTTAATATGCCACATTGGATATTCTTGTTTCCCCTACCTTCTGGTTGTGTACTGGTTATTGAATATATGGTTTGTTCTACCTTTTTAAATTTACAATTCAGATAATTTCTATTGGCTTGAGTCCAAAGAATGTATTATTTAAAAGCAGTTTTTGTGTCAGTTCTTTAATCATTATGCTTCTGTACTGAATAGAACATAGTATAGTAGAGCACACGTCTTTTCTGTTTACCAAATAGGGTGATTTTACAGCTAGAACTCAAGTAGCAATTTCTCTTCATCTGGATGAATACTGGCCCAGGGATGCAATTAGAGTAGTCTGGAGTCCTGAACAATTGTATAGGTCAAGGGATGCATTTAATACAACTCGATTATGATAATTTCAGTAGTTTTCTTACAGGCTTATTTTAAGAATGAGATTTCTTATTTCTGTGAAAAGGTTGTATGAAAAGCATCTTTGAACTTTTCATCCCAATTTTTAGGAACTATTGAAATTGACTTTTAAGTATTAAATTTTTACCAAATTGTTTTTCAAAGTGTAGGTTGGTACTCTGAGTTACATGTCTCCTGAAGCATTTATGTGTAATGAGACTGATGCAAACGGAAACATCATCAAATGTGGCCGGCCATCTGATATCTGGTCTTTGGGTTGCATCCTTTATCAAATGGTATACGGGAGAACCCCTTTTTCAGAATACAAGACATTTTGGGCCAAATTTAAAGTTATAACAGATCCAAATCATGAAATCAAGTATGAAGCACTTTCAAATCCATGGCTAGTAGATCTTATGAAGAGGTGTCTAGCATGGGATCGCAATCAAAGGTGGAGAATTCCTCAGCTACTCCAACATCCTTTTCTTGCACCTCATGTACTACCTCATCCAACGTTGTCCAAAGACAGTAGCTGTAAATTTGTACAACTTATTGCTGAAACCTGTACATATGACCCTGAAGCATCCCAACTTTGTCAGCAGCTCCAAGGTCTTCTAGTTAATCCGCTCGAGTTAACGACTCACTCACCAAACTCACGAGATCAACAAAGAAAATTGTTGTCCAATATGTCTGAACTCTGCATTCAGCTGCGGGAACGTTTGATAGATACTGATATCAAGTAATTGGTGGCTGGTTGTTCAATTTTTTGGGTTTTTTGTGCAATGTTTTTACATTGTTTAGAATAGGTTAGTGTGTAGCTAGTGAATCGATAGTACATATCTTGTATAAACTGTAAGTCATGGAGAAACACGAGTTTTAGTGATTGTTTGAAAAAGCAAATTACATATCTTCTTGTTGTGCATCTCATTAGACATCTTGATTGATGCTACAAGGCAGTATGTTGGTAAAAAAAAGGACAATGCTTGTCAAATTGTGTAATTAACTAATTCAACTGAACCAATGTTGGTAATTATATATCTTCTATTTCAATTTTCTAACTAATGTTTGAAATTGGAATTGTGGTTTATCTAGAATTTGTGCCTTTTTAAAATACACTCACAAAACCTGAACCTGTCCAGGATAAGAAAAACCTGTTATTTTCCGCTCCAAAAAATAATGACAAAAGAACTTTTAACCAAGATTTGACATTACGCTTTCTTATGAAAATTACAATATTTTCCTGTATGTGAATTTTTTAAAAACTTATAATTCAAGGACATCATTACAACCTTGAACAAATTTCCTGATTCCTACAGTTCCACTAAAATAAAAGTAACCTGTGAGGGATTACAAGTCTACAGCTATAAATTAAAAATAACATTTTTAGCAATTTTATAAATTTATATACATATACTTACATTTTATCATAATATCAAGCACATATTATTTTTCAATTCACAAGTATCATTATACTTTATCCTCTAAGTCTTTCACTTTAGAAGTCAGTATCTACGATCAGGAGACATAACTGTAGTCTTGTCACATCCTAAATAAGTTTGAAAAGATATTTTTACCTTTCATTAAGATTGTTAAATCTTGCAGCTAACATGTAAAACAGATAAAAAGAACTATACTTAAATGGGGAGCATATATTCCTTTTGTTTTTCCTGCTACTGGAAAGTTCAAATTGCTATTAAAAAAACAGTAACAAATCAATATATAAAATTAAGGCTGGCCGATGAAGGGCACTACATAAAGCAAACAGGGTCTCTTCAGCAACTACTCCAATCCATACTTTACCATCACCAATATAGAGACACTGCATATGTTAATCTAAATTAAGATAGCAGCAGCATAAATTGTTAAGTTAATAATTCTGTGATCCGGCTCCAGTGGCTTGTTTGTACCAGAAGCAGCTACAATATCAGTGTCATTAGTTTGTCATTCTACTCTTCTTTCGATGACAATTTGTAAGAGGCTTCTGCACGGGCTTCCTCCAACATCATCAGTAGTTCCTTCACAAATGGAGTCTTTGTACCATGAGTAATCCTTAGTATATCCACAGCCTTGGTCAATGACTTAACAGCTTCCTCTGTGTCTCCAAGATACCTATATCAAGACCATTAAACTCAAACGACCAAAAATATAACAACTCTTTTTCTACAAGTGACATTGGCTACATGGACTTAAAACTATTGAACTCCGAGAAAAATTAAACTCTATTTTGTTTACATACAAATATTATTATTGATAAATTGCTGGTGCAAATTTGTTTGCATTATTTTTCAGTTACATATTATCACATCATTATAATAGTTTGACCATAACTAGCTATGAAAGGTTAACTTTTTTAATGATGAGTATACATAATAACTAGATGTTCAATCTCCTTGTTGGAATGTGATGCGCGTAGATATACAGACACACTAATATGTAGGGGAGAGAAGCATGCTATTTTATGTCCTCATAAATGCTTCATTAGTAGAAATATTTAATATTCATACTGAACATGTACGAGCTTCAGTTGAAAGATGCTAACCATTCAAGTTTTCCACAAGTATAATATTGCAAGCCAAGCAAAGGGTGAACAGCTGGATACACTCCTGCAATGAAGTAAAACATCCAGCACTGGATGTCAGCATCAATGCTAAAGACACTTATTACTGTGTCATTTATTGAGGACAGAAGTTTGCAATGACATACTTTGATAGATTGGTATGGTTAATTTGCAATATGCTAAAGCTTCTCTCCAACATTCCAGCTTCATTAATGACTGCAAAGGTAAAATATCAGGTCTTTAGATTCATTAATTCACATTTGAAAATCAATTATTGCATAAATAGGCTATACACTTCTTTGTTTCCACATGCCTATGATGTAACAATTTGAAACAGCAGAAAACACATAGAGCATCTCTTTTTTTGGTCAAGTAGCCTAGTGGCTAGAATTTCACCTCTAAGTTGAATAAGTGGGGAATCCGGGGTTCGAACTTCGAACCTTGGCCCCTGTATATATAATACAATGTCTACCAACTAAGCTATGCTCCGGGGACCAAGTAGAGCTTTTTAATTGATACACATGACTAAGAGTTTTCTAATATGCAGAAAATCAATAAAGAAATAAGATGTGTAATAATGAAAACTGAGGAAATATGACCGGTTGCAGAACCATCCAAAGCAGAATATAAACCAATTCGCATATCTATTCATTAGTATATAATATATCAAACGGGCCACTTAACAGCAATAGATTTGATTTGTAATTTGTACTGAAAAGGAACAAAAAAGATAAATGTTGCACTATAAAAATCTCCACAGGAGTTGTACCAAGTAAAACATGCATGGAAAGGTTGTACTTGATATTATCAAACAATATATATTAATCAGCAAATAATAACAATAGTAGATAGAGAACTACAAGAAAGAGCTTACCTTCAAAATCGTCTCTCGTGTTTGCATCAAAATGATCGAGAAAGGGTGATATAGTTTTATTTGCAGTTTCTCGATCATTTTATATATGGAAATAGCTTCATGATAATCTACATATGGTTAAGGATTTGACTCCATGGACATAAACTTCAAATCAATTTCCTTTGTACACGGATCAAGGCTCCCATAAAGGATAAGAAAGAAAAAAGATTGGAATGCAAAAGGAAAATTGTCTGTGCGATATCTATTACATTTACAGTATCAAGTTCTAGTCAGAAATGTTTAAGGATACTGCCACTAGAAGAAGGCTTAGAAGCTTCTTCTGAGAGAAATTTTACTTCAGTCGCAATTTGCTTTATCTCTTCCTTGTCTCTAACTAACCCACATTGTTGGCATTGAAACGCATTTCCATCTTTAATATTTTTAAGAAAAAAAAGAAGCACGTCAGTAACACTTGGTGGACCATTTAATTATATGTTTTTTTTAATATTCATAAAAAGGAGAGGATTCCATCAGACAACAAAATATAGCCAGTAAAAGATTATGATGTTTCTTGTGAGTTACTAGACATTATTGGATCCTTAGGCCATACCTGTTGTGCGGAGCAAGAAACCATCACATGTTTCATTTTTGCATCTGTATCCTTCTAGAATTGCATTTTCTCGAACATCTTCATACTGACCCTTCAAAACTAACTTAACTGAATTAGCCAATGACAGCATTCCAATTTTACTGAAATTACTATGATGTGAAGCCAACAAGAAAATATTCCAGATTAAGTGATATAGTAAGTACCACTTTGGAACAGAGGGGACAAACACAAGTGAATAGGTACTGCTCTTTGAGAGCCTTTTGTCGAGTCACGGTGCTTCCAGCTGTCTCTATATAACTTATCAATACCTTAGAAAAATACAGAAAATAGCAAGTATTAAACTTGATGTGGAAAAAAATAAAGATGTAATGTAACACACCATCCGTCAATTTAAATTGATTAGTGACAACTATCATCACCTATTGGATATGAGGTGTGCCCTAACTGAAAACCTTTACAAAAAAGAAAGTTGCAACTGCCAAATTTTGGCCGAAATTGGCATAAAAATGCTATATATACTAGTTTTCCACAAATTTGTAGAGGCAGAATTGCGCTTCTAGTAGTTCGACTTCCATTTATATCCTCAAGGAGGTCATTATAGCAGTTCCCAAAAGAGGTTCCATTTAAAAGTGGAGATATCTTAGTGTAAAGCGAGATTGAGTTTACGCAAAACATATGAAGCTAATCATGAGAACCTATGCTTGCAGATATATAGAACAAGCTACAGCATAAGACAACTTTCAAATTCAAAGAAACCCTGGAATTCACAATGGGCAATCCTACAATTATGAAATTATATGGTTCAATCCTAACTCTATGCTCAAGTTTTGCCGAGTTGGCATAAATAATCTTTAACTGACACCTCTTGCCATGTAAACAAGCGAACTAAATATTGCAAATGGTAACTTCTACTTAGGCAAGAAGAAAAGAAATAGATACCTCAGTCCCTTTGGGTACATGTTGTAAAGCACGTACTGAGGCTACCCTTCCTTCAAAAACCAACACTGAATTGGGCAAGCAGCTATATAGTAATATCACGATCAGAAGATTAACAAGAAACAGTATAGTAAGACATATTATTTCGGAACAAAAAATAAGTTAAGTGGTTACCTGTGATTGATAATGGAAACAACAGGATATAATCCTGTTCCCAAAGGTCTCAATTCACTGTCACAAATGGTATGCGCATTACATGCAAACTGCAGGAACAAAGAGATCATCATAACCTTGAGAGTGTTGTATGTGACTTCACATGAGAACAATTGATGACAATTAAATCAAATAATTTAAGTTTTGAAGCATAAAACCTTGGAAAAAATTTCTGCAATCTCTTTAATATTGATTTCAGGCCATTGTAGTATTACGTGTACAAGATTAGCCATCTGTGCATACAACACCAGCTGCTCCTCTGTGATTTCAGACATGTCTTCATGGAAGTAAGTGTTAAAAAGAACAATCATCACGGATGTGTTGGAAAACAGAGAAAAATCTATGTTCATTGCACTAAAACTTAAAAAGGATACGAGCCACTAATGCCTCCACTAACTTGTAGTTGTCCATAGCAGTGCTTGGAATGATCTGGAAATAAAATGAACATTAAAACTCTTCTGTGACTGTTTAATGTTGATATTAATCATCAATGGTTGTAAAAATCTATCTAAATACAAAGAAGAAATTTTTTGAAGCCACAAAATGTTTTAAGGAAAATAAGCCCTCAAACGCAACTTTATGAAGCCAACTTTGGAGCATTACATTTATAGGTGTTTGCATTGACTTTACAGGCCTATTCATACTCTTTTACAAAAAAAACTAAACTTTGTTCACATCTACCTTCTCATCTTGCAATTTCCTTCGAAGATAAAGTTTGAGCATCAACCGTATCGACGGTGTAACAGATTTTCTCTTGTTGCTGTCTAGCCTTGAGAGTGCTTGACATTCAAGACGATGCAACTTCCACTCGGACTTCTAAATATCATCAAAAGAATCAAAATAACACATCATATCAATTTCATTGCTCCACTATCTATATTGTGTTATGTAAACCAAACCAACACTCCTTGTGCTTCTATTAGACTTATAACTGTTACATTCTTCTTAACATTGACACTTCTGATCAAAGGCATGTCTCATGTTCAACACATGACTGACGACGCTGACACATGTTATTACGTTCAATTAATTTACTTTTTCAAATTTTTATATGTTTGCATTGTGTTCATGTATTTCCTTTTAAAAAAAAAAAATAATAATTCAACTCTATAATTGAAAAACACATTGTTTCGGCGGTTTTGGAAGATTTGAAAGTATGCTAAGAAAGGATACAAAACCTGACATGGTGTTCCGCAATACCAAACAACTTGACAACGTGAGCATTTGCTAAGGTTAGTTGTTGAGAAACATCCATCACACCTTTTTTGAGTAGGAACACAAACATATGGCTCTTGGCTAATAATCACTTCCCCTGCAATGCAACACCAAAGTCAAAAATAAAAACACACTCAACATAATGTTTAAATTTTCATTCCAACTAATAAGAGAGAGAGAGAGAGAGAGACCTGGGTAGAAATCTCTACAAGTAAAAAGAGAACGACCCTTTTCTGAGACAGTGGAAACTGTTAAGTTACAATTCTTCAGGGCTCGTTGCAATTCCTCCATTTCCGTCTTCACTTCACTCGTATCCCCACTTTCTCTTCCTTTATTTATTTTTCTCGGTTTGTTCCGACCCGATAGCTTCAGAATGGGTCCGACCCTAACCCGCTAATAAAAACCGTCCAGAATACATACAAAACTCAACCTCGGGTCATCCGCCCCTATATATACATTTTTTCCTTTTCTTCTCTGTTTTTCAATTCACAGCCTGAGTAGGGTACCTACTACTACTTCTACTATTCGGTTCTTCAATTTTGCAAATTGTTGATTTTGTTTGCTGAGTACCAACATAATTGTTATGTCTACAATCTGCAAATGTTGAAATTTTCATTCTTTGCTCTAATAATTACAAAATTGCTATGCTTTTTCTCCCACATAATTGTTTTGTATGTGTTTGATGAAATGTCTCTTATGGAATAAACCATTTTTTTTTTAGAAATCTCTAGAGACTTTCTTAAGTATTATGATCTTTCTATTACTCTGATATATATATCTATATACCTCTTTTATGTACCTTTGAAATTTGAATGAAGTGGATTTACCATAACTCGAAATATATACCTCTGTTGTGTGTATAAAGGCATTAGCAATTATATGCTACTCTGATATACCTCGGTAACAAGCTAGTGGTTTCTTTATGTTTTGATCAATAGTTGTGTATGGCTTATTGTTTGCTATAAGTTTTAAATGTCCCAGTGATCTTTTTGCATGATCACCAATTAACCAAAATACTTTGTTATATCAATTACTATGATAGTTATAGTACCTATGTTAAAGTGGAGTATGCATTACCATTAGCATTAGCATTACTCAGTTGTGTGGTAGTTGATTTTATGCTAATACTTATGACAGTTTTATGTCTATACTGGAAGTTGCTCTCTTTTATTGATTCTATTCTAATATTAGGATTTTTCTAGATTTTTATTTACACTTACATTTGTGGAAGGATGAAATGGAAGATTGGAATGAACAATCCAAAAATTTACTAGACACAACTTTATCAGAAGTAAATGAGAATAAATACATATTGAAACCCATTTTGGTGATCAAACTTCCAAAACCATTTTCATCCAAATTATCCAAACAACATAAATTGATAAGAATCACTTTTATGTTAATGTATCCAAACATAAACCAATATACGCTCAACTTACTTTTCACCACCGCAAAATCAAACACATACTTAGTGCTTTGGTACCCGCAAATGTTGGTCTGCAGACAGGGAGAGGGTCAATCTAACACTGATTTTTATTGATGGGGTATTTGTATTTGCTCTTCCTTTCATTCTCTAACAAATTTTGCGACAATAGATAGAACATCCAACCGGTGGATTGTGTCTTTCATAAATTGTGCTTAGATTTTGATCTTTTCACTTTTCAAATTGTCTTTTTTTTAGTGATGGAGATATGTGTGTATAAGTATTGTGACACCTTTTCCACTTAGACTCTTTTGGAATTTTTAGATTCTAAAATATGTAATGTTACAATTCTAGGTTAGACAAGACACGCTCGAAGGTTGATGGTGTTACAGAACTCTGTGTCAACAGCAGCGTTGTTATTAGCCACCACAAGGAGGGTTTACAACTACAATCTTTCTACATATACACCCATGGCATCCTCAGGTTAGATCACAACTTGTTACTACTTTCAGCACTATCTTTCTCTCAGATACCATAGATTGTTAGCTGAACAACTGGGTAGACTAGTTCAAGTTTAAAAATATTAGTTACTTGATTAATTTGTGGACCAAATTAAATTCATATTTATTGAAGAATTGGAGTAAAGTTTGAATCTTGATAACGAAACATCTATTCCTCTATTTTTATCAGCTGTGGATTGCAGTTTGCTAGTTCTATGTGGCAAATCACTCGCAGAGAATGAAGCTGCTATAGCTATTAAGACCAATAACACTCTCAAGCTCCCTGACAAGAAAGAATTATCCGTTATTTTGCATTCAGAGTTCAATAAAAGTGTTATGCAACGACAGTCCTTCCAATTTAGTTCCTTCATGAATTCTCTTTCCACCAATCAATTTGGCAGACTTCTCATATGGTCTCCAGAGTTAACTTCGACACATGATGTCATTTCACAGTATGTCTTTCACCTGTTTCTTTTTCTGTTATGTGTTTTAAACTATGCATTGGTTGGACCCATAATCAGCTAGTGAAAAATTATTATGTATCCAAACTTTATTGTGCTTAGATGATATCTTACCAATTTTTCTTTTTATTTACCTGTTGTCATTCCCAGTATGTTTAAGATCTTCTTTTTTCAAATATAATGTTATTCTTATGCAGCAACTTTTGTGAGCTTCCGATTGGTACAGTCTGTGTTGGTGATATTCAGAACAAGGGACGAGGTTTGATAGGACATTTAGTTTTACCATGATTCTGTCCCTTTTAAGTTACATTTATTAAGTTTATATAAAAGTTTCTCTGAGAGCTTAAACTCCTAGGTCGGTCAAAGAATGCATGGGAGTCTCCATTAGGTTGCCTGATGTTTTCTTTTACTCTGCAAATGGAGGATGGGCGGGTCGTTCCTTTAGTTCAGTATGTTGTTTCCTTGGCTATCACAGAGGCAATCAAGGATATCTGTGACAAAAATGTAAGCACCTGGTTTTAAACTACTGGCTATATTCCTAGTATCCCAGTGAATTTGGTTAGGGAAAGTAGTATTAAATTTTACACTTAAGGCTGTATGCTTCCAGGCAATATAAGACTATAAGTGTGTACAAGTTTAATATTCTGGTAAAAGTAATGGTGCTTTTATGTGAATATGGAAAAAGCTGTGAAGTTGTATGCAGTATTAAGAATGCTGTTATTTGAAAGAATTTTTTTTTTATCTACTAAAATGCAAACTTGGTTGATCAGTCTTGCTGCTTTACAGCTAAGATATTCAGAATGTGAGTATAAACCTATTAAGCATGAAGGACAAATGGTAGCGAATTTTCTGAAAGGAAGAAGAATGCAACTCCCATCATCATGGAGTTTCAAAAGCTGAATGGTTTCTGGTTTTGTCATTTTTGTTTTGTTAAATGACAAATGTTTGCTTTGTGTATGGTCAATTTTTTGACACAACTTCCATGATTTGTCATATTATTTTATTTTCTAGTTGTTGAGCTCCTGTACATTTTTTAACACTTCTCATTCCAGGGATTACCATGTATCGATGTTAGAATCAAGTGGCCAAATGATCTTTACTTAAATGGGTTTAAAGTTGGAGGCATTCTTTGCACCTCAACATATAAATCAAAGAAGTTCAATATCAGTGCAGGTAATAAGGTATTCTGGGATAGCTAATTTCATTCAATGATGACCAATTGCATTTCCATCCCATGTATTATATTTGCTAAACCTGTATATGAAATCCTGTTTGCTGCAGAGAATTTAATTTATTTTAATGTAATTTTGGTGAGGTCATAACAAATTTCATGGTTTCACAGGAATAGGATTGAATGTCAATAATGAAAAGCCAACAACATCCTTAAATACAGTTCTAAGAGAGTTGTCTGTAGGAGCTTACCAATTTCAAAGAGAAGATGTTCTGGCAGCATTTTTTAACAAATTTGAGAAGTTTTTTGATCTATTTTTGAATCAAGGTACTATTCTAACTATCTCATGAATGTATGTTTTGCGGAAAGGGAAAAAGGGATTCATCATAGGGAACAGGATGCACTAGTATATAACTGAAAATTGCTTGCTAATTTACCAGGCGCAAAACTTCATTATCCTCTATTTCCCCTTTGCCAGGTTTAATTTATTTTTTATTTTTTATTTTTTATGGTTGTGCAATGTCTTGTAATGGCCTTTACTATTGACTTAGAGGATGCGACATATGACTGTTACCTTTTGATCCCACAGACTAGGGCCTGCATACTGGGTAAAGTATTGTCTATTTGATCCTCTATCAACCCTAGCTGTTATGACAGAGGATGATGCAAAAGTAGTTAGGTTAGTTAGTTTTTTTTTTTTTTTAATAACAAGATTTAGTATAGTTAGTATTTTGTTAGGATAGTATTTTGTTAGTATAACTCAAGTGATACTAACTTATGAAAAATAAATAAAATAATAAATCCTAATCGGCATAACTCATCATAATCAGCAGAATCAAAGGTCTTCCTCTTCTTTTTTTGAACACTATGGCGTAATTTGATCCATGTAGCCGACCCCACTTAGTGGGATAGGGCTTGGTTGTTGTAAAGGTCTTCCTCTTCTGATACCATTTTCCTACAAATGCATCCATATCAGGAAGTTAGAGCTGTTTGTTTGTTAAGACTTAAGCGTGGTTAGTTAGTTAGTTAGTTAAATAAATGGGGAGAAATGTAGTGGGAGAAGGATCATTAAGTGGATTTGATAGCTGTGAACTGAGAAATACTTTTTGAAGAAGAAAAGTCACTCACGGGGCTTTTAAGATCAGAGTCACGTGATGTTTTCCCTTAACCCCTTATTATTCGTTTAACAGACTTATTTTTTTAATCATTGGCCTTCTCTCTTTATTTTGTCTCCTTAGAACTTCAAAGAGGGAGGGAGGGAGAGTCCATTTTAGTTCTCCAAATATGTGAATGTCCTTAGCTTTGTCGTAAGTGATAGATATGCATCAAATTCAGTGTAAATCATTGCCCTAAAATATTTAAATTGGTTCTTGAAGTGACATCAAATCGGTCCCTAGAACAACAAAGCTAATGAGATGGATTCTCTCTTCTTAGAGTTTCATATGACCTTGTTATTTATTTGAGATTTTGATTTCTGTTATAGAAATCAAATAAGTTGGATCCATTAAAAATTTACGAAAGTACATACAGATATATATATATATATATATATATAGAGAGAGAGAGAGAGAGAGACCACACACACATAAAAGTTTTACATGAGAGAATTTCTTCCCAAAACTAATTGCTTTTAATTATTATGAGAGCACCATAGTAAATTTCTGATAGAGGGATGACCAATGTGATGTTGTATACATCTTTAGAAGACCAAAATTGACATTTACTAAAAATAAGAAATAAACAACCAAAGTGCTGTGTTTTTAGTTAAAACTTTATGGTAAGTTGTTCCCAAACATCCATATTTTCTTAAATCTACTATATTTTGTGCTGATTGGTTGTCAAGGACATAATATACTCTACCTTATTGTATCCGACATTTGAGAAAATTTGGAGCTTAACCAATTATGTTAAATGCAGGATTTCAAACCCTAGAGGAACTATATTGCAAAACATGGTTGCACAGGTGACTTGAATTTCAAGTATTATGTCTCTGTTTATCCTCTTTATCATGTGCTTTTATTCTTGTATTTTCACTTCAATCATGAAGGAGATGATTCTGATACACCCAACATGTTTTCACAATATTAATTACTGAACTCGGATTCACTCGTTTTTGTTAGCAGTTGAACTGAAGTTTTAAACATAATGTTGTTTTCAACATCCTAGTTATGGTTTCATTTGGAAAAAACAACGCATGTTATTGCATACTAGTATACGTGGAATGGTTTATTTGTATATTTGTTTATACATTCAAAATGTCATGCAGTGGACAGAGAGTTATTGTACAGGAAAAGAACGAGGACAAAGTAGTCGAACATGCGGTAACTATTCAGGTATGGTCGACAGAAACAGTCTCTCCTGATTTACAAAAATATATTAATTGAGCCTTGATCAAGTCCATTGATTTGAAATTTGCTGTATGAAAGAACAGACAATTTTTGCTGTTGATTATTGATATGAAGTTAGAAATTTTGAAAACTGAAATTGTTTTATCAAATCAAAGAATGTAATGCATGTAACTTCTCTGCTAGCCACATTCAATGTTTATATTGATAGTTTAAATTTGATTGTCAAATTGACATCATTACTGGAAATAAACAAAAATTATTATATCGATAATTGCTTTATTTGTAGGGTTTGACGTCCTCCGGATATTTGTTGGCAGTCGGTGATGACAACCAAATGTGTGAGCTCCACCCTGATGGTAATAGGTAATGGACAGAGATAACTTTTTCTTCTAACTACTTGATTAAGTTGTTGACAAAATATTTCTTGAACAAAACATTGCACTTATTTGGCCTTTTGAACTTTTGAAATTTGAAACACACATACAGTTATCAGAAACAGTGATCTGTCTCATCGAGCTACATCTTTGAATGAACTGAATATTTCAAATTATGTTATTCCATGACCTGATTATGATATAAATTGAAATTCAAGACAATTTTATGCTATGCTTACAGCTTTGACTTTTTCAAAGGACTGGTCAGAAGGAAACTTGACTGAAAAAGATTACATGGCTCATGTCACAAGAGGCAGCATATCTTCTGTACTTTTCTACAAATTAACTAAGGATTAGCATTATAGCTATAGCTAAATTTTTAATAAATCAAATGTTTAATATGTTTTGGCGATTAGAATTATAGAGCTTTTGTATTCTATTTTGAATTTCCCTCAAACTTATCACGCTTTTTCCTTGTCTGGTCAGGCAACATGTTCTATAGTATTATGTAGTTGCAACTAAAATAAATTATATTATTTTCTCTTAATAGGACCAAGCTCATGATTGTTTAGTTAATCATTTTTAAGGAGTCTGGTGGTCCTTTTTCGCCAGCTATAAAATGATTTGTAATTATATTAAACTGTTTCTATAATTTACTCATATGTGCTCAATGATGGTCTTTGGTTCCAAATAAAGTGTTGATTAGATGCTTAATTAGGTCATATTGTTGACTGTCTGTCATCCATCTACCACACCATTAAGGTGTCATATGCCTTCTGTAAACTACTACTGCTTTGGATTTGGATTAATCTTTGCCGTAATGACAAACTTGATTTTCTTTTGTCTCAATCTTCTGGTTTTTGGGGGAAGAACTCTGATAATCTTGAGTTCTGCCGAAAAATAAGTCAAGTTTGGTCAATGATTGTTTTACTCATGATTCAAATCCAATTATTCGAAACAATTTGTCTTTAATTAGAGCTTATTTACGTTTGACCTCGATTACTTGATTAATGATTAACTTGATTTGGTGCTTTCTCCACATTCAACTTTAATAATAAAAATAATAATATTTGTATTGGCTTAATGGTTCTCACGTATCAGTCTTAACTTTAACGTACTAGATCCATAATAGTTGTTGCGTTTACTTGTATTTTGTAGATTTTGTTTTGTTTAATTAATTAGTTGAGATTTTTGTATTTATTCAACAAAGAACAGTATTGTACTACTCTTGTGCTGAGTTATTATATTAACATTAACAGTAGCGCTAAGCATTTCTTTTTTATTTATTTCTTTATTCTGGTGAACTTGTTCTCATTGTCATCATTCATATTGGAGAACAAAAAACACTAATGCTCACCAATCACCACAAATGGACAGCATTGTCATATTCCACAATTTTATCACATCATAATACTATTCTTTTAAGACATATTTACACTGAAAAGATAGAAAATACATTCAAACAAATAATTTTTGTTCACATTATCTGTATGTGTTTAATTATGAGTCCCGTATAATATTCTATGTTGTCGTGTTCTGATTATAATTCCAATTGTAATTAAAATCCATCACACCATGAAGACAACCTTATTCTCAACAACAAAAATGTCCATGACCAAGCAGCTCTATGTGGCATCCTATGTCTCCATCATTCATAATGATGAAGGTTGAGTCAATTTCAAAGGGTAGTAAAAGGGAAGATAAGCTTTCATCTCATGATCATTGGTGAAACTGAAAGGCTAGTAGTAAGAGTGGTTTTGTAGGCTTTTTCTTTGTTCTTCTTTTGAGAACTGGATCTACCAGCACACCTATAAGCTACATTACTCTTCCGCAATATTTGGTTAATTTTAACCTTTAGGTGAATTAATAAGGTGTTGGTCTGTCTCTATAGGAGACAGTGAATGCCCTTGTGACTTGTTGGCAAGCAGCTATTACTTGTCACCACGTCTCGAGCCCCATATTGGAGAGTAGTGTTCCTTTTAGAAGTGATTTTATGGAATATTGTTGGTAATTTGGTATACGTCACCATCATACATAGTATCAAGTTTAATTATAACCATAATAATAATGTTGAAGGTCGTAATTAATCTAGCTGTCTAGAGTATAGTATTAATTGGTTTCAAGTTCTAACACTATTCCACTAGTTTGGAATTTCATTAGAACTTCACGGTATTTTTGTCACTAGAAAGTAGAAACGAAGCTTCTCTATATGTACAAAAGAATATGTAAATATGTAATTCAATATGTGAACAAAAATAGTACAGTAAATATGCAATTCAATGTGTGGACATAAGATAATGCGTGTACTTCAAAATTGTGAAGATGGTGTTATGCTATCCAGCTTGGTGTGTGTTATTGTCAAATAATTACTCTATAAACACACATGTGCTAGCTGTTGATCCATGATGTCTTTGACAATCATTATATGAATGAAAAGGATTGAGATAATATATGCAGTTATGAAAATGAAAATCACTCTATTGAAAACTACTACCTAACTACGTGTTGTCTGTTACTATATACATAATTTTTTCTACCACATGTGTTCTCTAATGAACACCTCTTCAAACGCAAAATAGATCAACTACAACTGCTATGTATCTCTCCACGTAATTATGAACACTAATTCCTCGAGTCTCATTGGATATAAATGGGTAACAAACTATTTTTTTAAGAGTTTTCTCTAAAAAAACTATTTTTTTAAGAGTTTTAATATTAATGCATGTTCAAAGTTTGATTCAAACTAAGCACCTTGGTTACAAGAAAAGATATTCAACGATGTTTCTTCTTATTTAAGTGATTGGTCTCATTCTTTAGATTCAATCTACGTGGTGTACGTGTGCTTTTATCTCTTCTTCAATATATGAGCTTTTTTTGTAATAGTACATGTTGATGTAGATGGTAATAAATAGATTTGGGTTACAAAATTTGAAAAAAATATCTCACGAGCATGTCCAAATAACAATTTTGAACCATATATAGTATGAATCCCACACGGTACGACTACTATATACTACCGGTAATGCATGCATGATGATTAGAAGTAACGACAAATTAAAGAATGGATGGATAATATAAAGTTGGAAGCATATATATATCTGACTCAAAGACAAACCACAAACAGGACCTGCAGTAAGTATGTACGCAAATTTTGTGCATCATAACTACATATGATTAATGGAAAAAGAAGCCAAAAAAAGATTAGTCAAAGATCCTTTCGATGATCACATGGGGAAGCAGGCTTTGGTAGGACATGGTACTTGTTGTGAGTCACTCCAGCCATTAAAAAGTTATGATGGAGGTCGAATAAGACACCACTCATCACTAAACTAACTTTGATAACATAAATAAGTTATTTTAATGTTATATATATCACGCTTTTGCTTTAATAAGATCTTAAGCATGGATGTGTAAATAAAAGATCTTGAGCATGGTTTAGCTAATGTTTTTAACGAATATATTCTACATCATGACGATTATATCCAATGATAATCTTGCCATTATCGAAGTTGATATATATTTGAGTAACTAAATCATCATTAAAGTAAAATCATCACTACTCACAAGGGAGTGTTTAGAAAGCATGGTAAAAAGAGCAGTAGCTAATAAAGTAGTATGAATGTATTTGGATTAATTGCTTATTCAAATGATTATTAACATATGTATTTTGGTTAAATTTATAAGTATTTGGCTTAGATCCTTAAAGAGCATGAGTTTGAATTTTATTGCCAATTTTTAAAACATCAAAACTAATTAATTGAGTTCAAATAGTTGATGAATTTTACCAAGTGACGGATCGATTGGGAGAACCGAATTGGATTCTTGTCTGGAATAATTGTTAGTAAAATTATATTTATCTATCTAAACTTTTCCTTTGAGATCCAACTCACTTAAAGTTTTTTTATTAAAAATAGTTAAATATGTATATTAAATCACACAAAAAATTTACAATCGAAGAGAAAATATTAAACAATAAATCTTCATATTCTCTAAACTGTTTTTCTAAACTATTTTAGAGAATTTGTTATACTCAATTTTAGAGACTTTATTGTACTAATAATTAACTAAATGACAAGTTTATTTACTGACAGAATAAATAAATGACAAATTAATTTCATAAATTCTGTAAAATACCATAATATAAGTTGTTCATAAATAAGTTTGAAAACAATTATTCATAAATGAATATAGACTCGGTCTACATTTTCTAGGCTTTTGAAATGTTGATATGGCTTTTTTGTCAAACACTTTGAATACTTGATCTCTTCTTTATAACGGATTTGCGTTTAGAAACATGCTCCCAAGAAAGCTACGAAAGTTGAAGATGTAGTAGCTTTTAGGAGAAGGTGGTCAAAAATTAGATTTGTATGATGGAATTTAGAGACTAGGGTAATATGATAAATTAATATAATATGATTATTATCATTGCTACTAATTATAAGCTACTAGATGTGGATTGTGGGTCCATAATTATTTGTTAAAAAGAAATTCAAATGTTCTGTGACAGCCTTTTGCCGTTGCACCATTTTTTGGACCATTTCGTCACATGGTGAATCTATATATGTTTCTGGTGTACTAGCGGGGGCTACTTGTGACGCATATTGGAACAAGACAGAAAGCCACTCCATGTTTAGGGGCTTCTTTTACACACCTGTGACCTACATTATACTTAGAATGGCAACAAAATAAGCATGTCATGTATTATATGATGTATGATATATTCAAATTAATAGATTCAAAAAAATGGCTTCTCGATTTTAGTAAAAAAAAGGCTTCTATAAAATAAATATTATTAAAAAACAAATATAATTGTATAAAATTTAGAATTGTTAAAAGGCTTATAAGAGCAGTTTGCACTAACAAAGACAAATGACAACTTTTTAATTAACTTGACATTGACAATGTGTAAAATCGTAAAATTTAGGGGTTGCATGTATAATTATGAATATTTTTTTTCAAAGAAAGAGTACTAAAGACATACTCTCAAATATACATTTACAACAAATTGTCGTCTATTGAATAAATTTATATGAACTTTATGTGAAACACACGCAATATATATATAGAGAGAGAATTCATATGAATGCACATATATATATATATATATATATATATATATATATATGTGCGCGCGCGCATTTAAAATAATTTTGTTAAGAAATGTACATTCAAAATTGAAAGATAGATGTTAGATCAATGAAAATTTATATTAGGAATAACAAGATGGATTGAACATAAAGGATCATTATTTAGTTGTTCTCCTGTGTGAGTTGAGGTTTTGAACCACCAATCCTAACTAGTCGAGAATGAGAATCCATCTCACTCAATCCGATAAAAAAAATGAGTTGGATGTGTGCAAGGAAAAAATATGATAAAATGGTGAAAGTATGTGGCAAACAATACAAAAACTGGGGGGACATAAACCTTACAAAAACTAGGAGAACATAAACATAACTCAGTCAAACCACATACTCATCCCAAACGGGCATATAAACGGTTAAAGTACATCAAAAGTGGTCAAACAAAAACAAAAGCAAACACACACACATCACAGACGCTATCTAACAAACCCGCGTACGGGCGTGAAACCAAATAGCAAAAAAAGCACTGTTGTGTGAGCTTCACCTTCAAAACGACGAATAAACCGACCACCAACGTGGATAGATTCATGTACCAACTAACCCCTGGGAAAATCATAGAAAGCATTCTAGCCATCCTATCCGAATTCAATCAACAAGGCTTGAAAAGTATTTAACAGAAGTCCTAACTTTCTTGTTGTGGTTGATGCAAACATGTATGCTTTGAACCTACAGATCTCTACAAATTTGAGATGGAACCAGAGAACCAAAGTCAGATAAACAAAACAACACTCATCCTCTTCAACAGAACCATGAACCCGACAACGAAACGACGACAGAGAGCACGATACCGAAGAAAAAAATCAAGAGAGACCGAGCTAATATATCCAATAAGAACCGCAAACAACCCCAAAACACTTTTGGAACAAGGAATGAATTCTTCATATAAGCATAAACTAACGGTCGATGGTGGCAAACTGCCTAACCACCGTCGATTAAGTCAGGACCAATAGGAAGCTATCTGACCAGATCTGAGGAACTAGAGATATAGAATAGCCACAAAGGTTTAAGAAAAGGACATAGCAGACTGCGGCGGAGGGGTCGCCGACGGTTGCTTAAGCAACCCCAAAAGGGGTTTTCAAGGCGGTGACGCGACAGAGAAACCGTCGATCGCACCACCCGCACGTATAACTACATGGAGGTGGAAGAGTTTGGATGTTTTAGGGAGAAAAGAGGTTGAGTTGTGGTGGAGGTTGGGCGGAGGTGATGGGGGAGAAGAGAGAGAAGATAGTTGCTCTCTAATTATATTAATTAAATTGATGTAAAATTTAAAGAGAAATTTTCTGTCAAATTAATATTAGTTTGATGTAAAATTTAAAATCTATCCATTAGTTGTTCAAGTTGTTTTAGAACAAAAATATTTAATACTGATCAAAATCAAGTGAGTATACTTATAATTTACTCTTTTATGTTTTTAAATAAGAGTAAAATAACAAGTAAGAGTATACTTGTTTTTTTTTTTTAAGAAGTAAGAGTATACTTGATAACTCCTTCATATTAACCAAGTTTCTATATCTCAAAAAGAAACCAAAAATTTTAAAATAGTATTGCAGGGGTCAATGCAACCGTAGATATGTATATGACTTTGTACAAGTTAATAAAGCATAATATTTTAATTCGCACGAGGCACGAATAGTTTTCCTGATTGTCATACTTAATCTAGTAGTGTCATGTACTCCCTCCGTCTCATAATATAAGGAAAAAAAAATTATTTTCTTTGTTCCAAAATATAAGCAAAAAAGACAATCTTTTATCTTATTTAGTCTTGTTTTTTTAAAAAATCTCTTTTTCAAGAAAAACTTTTGTTTATTCTCATAAAATTAAATGCAAATTGCATTCAATTTTCTCTCTCTTTCAATTTTTTCATAACCAATAGCCAATGAAAATTGTTTTTACATCTTCCTATGAAACTTTTTCCAAAAAAAAATACAAAAAACTATATTCCAAATTCTTATGTTTTAGTTTTCTTAATAAGTGTGATTTTATTTTTTTTGCTTATAATTTGGAACGGAGGGAGTATTTTTCATGATAAAATTAAATGGCGTTCGATATTTAGAAAAATAAATAATGCGTTAGTCAAAAAAAAGTAAATAATGTGTCTTTATCATGAATTTAGGCACCTTAGTATTAACTTGACTTACATGAGATTTTTGTGTCTAATTAACGCTTTCTTCATGAGCATTAAGTAATACTTAATTAATCAAAATTTATGGAGACATACTTATCTTGAATGATTATGCTAACAAATGTTTAAGAGTATACTCTCTTTGTTTTAAAATACATATCTAAGTCAACTACTACACATATGTCAATGCACAATTTTGACCGTTAATATCTTTAATTATCTAAAGTAAAAAATTATAAAAATTTAATATTTTAAAAATATTTGTCGAGACAAATCAAACAACATCTTACATGCTAATATTTGTATTTATACATTAGTTAAAAAGTATGACCAAAGTAAGTCAAGTGAATAGTGCACTGCAAGAATTGGACATGTATTTTGAAACGGAGGGAGTACTATTTAAGAAGACAAAAATAAAAATAATTGATGAGTTTAATTAAGAAAAAGTCAATTTTTAGTTTTAATGTAATAAATTTACAATTTTTAAGATAAATTTTTTTCATTAGACTTATTATCAAGTGTCATAAGGGCACTTATTATCATTTTCCTATCTTAAAATATCAAATGACTCGGTTAGGAGACTTACTGGAGTATTTTTTTCGAATTAATTTAATGATTAGAAATTCTCCTTTTAAGAGGGGAAATTTAAAATGTTAACCAATTTTTTTTTTAAAAAAATCTAATGGCCAAAATTCACCTTTTTAAGGTAAATAAACAGAGATATGAGGTACCTCTACATATGTTATGCAATGTACTTAGTAACTAAGTTAAATTTACGGGACAAAATTTATACAACTTTAACCCATGCATATGGTAACATCCCTTATGCTTAGACATTAATACTTTTTAGAAAAATGATAGAACTCTTCTCGTTTTAATACTCACTCTTTTATTTGATGAAATTCATATGAATCTCACAAATTTTATTTGTAAATCATTTTCAAATTTAAAACTTACATGAACTATAACCCGTAAAAAATTGAGCATTAGAAAGTAAATGTGCATAGCACTGTCATACTTTTTTAAGTAAAAGAAAAATTAATTTTGAATTCAATATAACATCCTCTCATCGCCACCACAAAAATATCGGCATTTTTCATAGCGGTTGGATGGACATGGTGTATCACTCAAAAAGATAAATTGGATGGACGTTAATTTTGCCTTATTTTCTTTAAATTGTGCATATGATATAGTCTTAATTGAAGAGTCAAGGGAAGAATTGAATGGAATGTTGAAGGCAAGTTTTAGAAGCGTATGCTTTTGTCTAAGTAGAAGAAAGATATAGTATATGAAATGTAATTTCAACATGCAAAGTAGTTATATCGTAGAGGTTAGAGTTGTAGATCATATCATACAAATTACATAGTTTAAATATCTTTTTTTATTAAAAAAAAAACTTTGGTTCATAGTACAAAATGATGGAGAAATATATATATGGTTCATAATAAATATTCAAGTTGGATGATTGAAATGAAGAAGAACCTCAGGTGTTTTATTTGATGGAAACATATCGTTTAAGATGAAGTGAAAAAATATTATACAGTTGTCAAACCATCGATGTTTTATGAAACAAAGTATTGGGTGGTCAAGAACCAACACGAGAATAAAGTACGTGTGCAGAGACGGAGATGTTGTGTTGAATGCGTGTTAGGACTATATGAGATAAGATTAGAAATGATAATATTGTAGAGATAGTTGGGGTAGCACATATAGTATAACTATCGTAAAAAATAGGTTTAAGTAGTTTGGACATGTAAAGAGAAAACTTGTAGATTCTATAGGAAGAAAATAAATCAAACAGAGGTAGTCATATTACAAGAGGTATCAAAAAACTTATAAAAAGTATAAGAGAAATTATTTAAAAAGATTTATAGATTAAATAGTTGAATCTAAATATAATTTATAACATAACAATATAACATATTTTGTTCTATATAGTGGATCTCATTTAATGAGATAATGTTTAGTTATTGTTGACTTCGTTGTCTTCGTCTTTTTGAAGGAGCAATCGCTTCTAATGTCACCAAGTCCGTTCAATTTTATGCTGCCATTTTAATCCGAATATCAGATTAGATTTCTTTCAGAACGTGGAAGCCATGGTGGGCGTAACGCTAAATTTCAGTCAAAGTGTCAACACATTAAACTCTGAGCAGCCTCCACATGTCCTCCCTTAATCCCTCCACGCGTCACATTCTCATTAAGCCGGCGGCATCAAACTCCAAAATCCCCCTGTACCCTCATCTCAGAGACACAGACAATCATAACTCCCCCCAATCCAAAAAGTAAGACCAGTCAATGAATCATAATAGTTATTATTCTCTCAACCAACTTCATCTTATTTAAAATCGCATCTCATTTCATTGAACCTTCTTCCTCTCCAAACACTCCATCTCAAATTACTTTCATTCTTACCATTCATTTTTATTTATGTAATAATAATTTAATTTATATTTTTGACTAAGACTTTGTCTTTCTCCCTTCATTTATTTTTCATAAATCTTCTACCTAGACATAACCGTTTTTCATTTTTCTCTTATAAACTTTCTTCACGCATATTCCGCTTCCCGCCTCCGTTCCGTTCTTTCTTTCTTATTTTCTGACAGTGATCGCCTTAAGGGCCCATGAAGCTTCTCTCAATCACCGCCGTCAATCGCCGCCGCCACGTCACCTTCATCCAATTCAAACACTAATCACACCGTCCACATGCATCCTTTCTGCTGCGTATCCGCCATCTCCGACCAAGCTTCACCGGTGAAACCCTCTCCGTTCCCTGACTTCACCATGCCTCCTCCTCCACCACCATCGGTCGCCGTTAGATCCGATTCAGCGGCACCGATTCATAGTCACAGCCATAGCAACGGTAGCCAACGAGAACAGCCGGCGGTGGTTGTTGATTTGAAGATCAACGACCTCGTCGGAAATGGAATCTCCGGTATACTGTATAAATGGGTGAATTACGGGAAAGGATGGAGACCTCGATGGTTTGTTCTTCAAGATGGAGTTCTCTCTTACTACAAGATTCATGGACCTGATAAAATTATCGTTAATCATGAAACTGAAAAAGGCTCCAAAGTTATTGGCGATGAATCTATTCGAAGGATCAATCGCAATCGTAATTCTTATCCCTATCAACATCGTCGAAAACCTTTCGGTGAAATCCATCTCAAGGTTCGTTCATCAATTTTGTTTGAATCAGTATTCAAATGAATATGATTAATTTTAATTTTAATTTTGATTTTGATTTAGGTTTCAACGATCCGCGAGAGTAAATCAGATGATAAGAGATTTTCGGTGTTCACGGGAATGAAGAGACTTCATTTGAGAGCAGAGTCACGTGAAGATCGTGTGGCGTGGATGGAAGCTTTGCAAGCAGTGAAAGATATGTTCCCTAGAATTTCCAATAGTGAATTGATGGCTCCTGTGGATAACGTAACAATTTCAACTGAGAAATTGAGAAATCGGCTTTTGGAAGAAGGAACGAGTGAAGCAGCTATTCAGGACAGCGAACAAATTATGAGAACTGAATTTGCAGCGTTACAGAATCAATTAGTGTTGCTTAAGCAGAAGCATTCCATCCTCATTGACACGTTACGCCATTTAGAGGTACTACATCATTTTTAATTCCAAGTTCAAATCGTTAATT
This sequence comes from Medicago lupulina, assembly GCA_958299785.1. Lineage (NCBI taxonomy): Eukaryota > Viridiplantae > Streptophyta > Magnoliopsida > Fabales > Fabaceae > Medicago > Medicago lupulina. The sequence goes on along the minus strand of OY283144.1, from coordinate 20,033,511 downwards.
GTGTTCTACTATCCGTTGTTATATACTTTGCTGTGTTTACTTACTGTCAAAATTTCTGATTTGTAAGACTTCAACTCAGAGATGTTTAATTGTAAAAAGTAGCAGCTCCTCTCTGACACGGACACCTCTGAGATTAGGCGACACTCGTAGGATACTCCTCTGATAGCTCAAATAAGTGTCCCAATAAACCTTTTTTTTTCTCCCTTTACTTAGACATTCCCTGGACACTTCTACAAGAGTTAAACTATGCCGAGCAATGAAGGGTTAATGACATTAAATTTGATTACATTGCTTTTAGCTTTTGGTATAGTAGATAGATGGATAAAGATGAAAACATATCGTATTTTGTTTAAGAACTTTTTGTAATGAAACAATTTGTTCAATTTAGATGCACATATAGTTTAATTATTAATTTAGATATTTTATTGATAATGCTCGTATTTTATTATTTATAATAAATAAATATATATGTATTGGTGCCGGTGTCCTATATTTTTAAAATTAGCAGTGCCGAAGTGTTTGTGTCTGCATCGTGAGGTACCTGTGTCGGAGTCCGTGTTTTATAGGTTCCTCCTCTCCACTGCATTCTGTCTACAGAATCAGTTTCATGGCTCGTATGCAGAATTTGAACCATGGTTACTAATATAGATGGCTCAGGTAGGAGTTTAGTATCGTGATGTGACCAAATATAAACCTTAAAACTCGGAAGTACGAAATTGCGGTCAATGAGTTATTCTTATGAAGTTTTATAGCTCATTTATTTACTCTTCACTGTAACTTCTAATGACCATGTTCTGATCAGAATCCTGGCACAGATTATACATTTAACTGATTATGTATCTGTTCTGATCAGAATCCTGGCACAGATTATACATTTAACTGCTTATGTGTCTGTTCAACCAAATGCTCTTTAATTTGAAATTCTATGAGCCGTAAGATGCTATCATCAATCTAAGAACCAGTTTGAATTCACTCTTAGTAAAGACATGGAAAAGAAATATTCAAAGGATCTTACAATAACCGAGTATTTTTAAACATCAGCTTCTGTATCTCAATTTTTCAATAGCTCTCTCATTTACCTTCTCTATAGACACTCGTATATGGACCCTGTAAATTTATTTTAATTTGAGAAGTTTCCAAAAGTTAGAAGTTGATCCAAACCAAGCAATACTCTTGTATAATTTATTACGACCTTAAAATTTTCTTCCAGTTAAAAGCCATATACAGCTGATCAACTAATGCCAACTATAATACCTAATTAAAGTATCTTCGACAATTAGACGCATATTAATAGATTCAGGTTTATTTCTCCCTTCATTTGTATCTTGCAAGTTGCAAGTGTGTCTTCTCAAGTGAAAAACTGTTTATTATCCTGTCAGACAATATTGCACTGACCTGGAGTCATCTTGACTAACAGGTCAAGAGCTTGGTATATTCTACATGTGATGACTATTTTAATTTGATGTTTTTTAATCTGATTAAATCCTGCATTGATGATATGCTTACGGCATTATTTTAATCAGCTGAATTGCCCAATGTTGTCATGGTTTCAAACTTGTTTAACAAAACTGTTTGCTCTCTAATTGTTTTGTCATGTTGATTTGTATTAAGGATAAACTTTTTATTGTAGTGCGTGTTAATAAACTTTCGTCCGTATTACATTATTGTAGACAGACAAGGTCGATCTGGAGAATACAGTTGTTGATGAGAGCCAAAGACAGTTGAATGATCAAGAAGATTCATCTGGATTAATTCAAGAAAAATTTAGCGGTATGTTTTTTTTAATGGCTTGTTTATTAGGCATTAGTTTTCTCATATGCTCAACAGTCAAAGTCTAGTCTTAGCATAGTTTTTAAGGCCTCCCCTTGTATTAACAAATGGTTAAGATTTCAGACATTTCCGCATTGCCAGACAGGTTAATGTAGATGTTTCATTGGTCTGGTGATTGATTTTCTTGAAACTTTTGAGTACTTATCTTCCACTGTCTCTTAACACACAGATTCCCCCTAACTTCCCCTGCCTTTTTTTTCTGAAATCTTTCCACCCCTATATTCAAATAGTGTAATCTGTAATGCTTATTACTCCTACCTGCTAGCCACTTGTTATAACCTATCTGTGATTTTTACACTTATTTGTTTCATTTTCTATTTTTAATTCAGAAGGAAGTGTAAGTGAATCTGAGGATGATAATGAGAGAAATGATGTGGCAGAGGAAGAAACAGATGACGATGACAATGTCTTTTTTGATACCCGTGATATTCTATCATCAAGTTCTTTTAAAAGTACTGGGTCTGATTATAGAGTTTCATCCTTCTCATCTGATAATGATGCATTTGAATCAGAGGACGATGTAGATTCTTCAAATAGATATATTGGAACCAACCACCCTCGTGTTAAGAGGCGAAAGAAATTGCCAGACCCTGTAGAGAAAGAGAAAGGTGTCAGTCTTTGGTCAATGATCAAGGATAATATAGGGAAAGATCTAACAAAAGTTTGCCTTCCTGTTTACTTTAATGAGCCTCTCTCCTCCCTGCAAAAGTGCTTTGAAGAAATGGAGTACTCATATCTGCTTGACCAAGCATATGAATGGGGAAAAAGGGTAAGTCAGATTTGGCTGACAGATTTATATAGCTCTGCCATATTAAGGAAAATATGGGCATTTCAATATGATCTAAGAAAACTATTTGATAAAATGTTGCGTGATGTTAATTTTTGTTTACCTATTAGCTCTTTCAATGCAGTATTGGTGTGCTCTTCCCTGTTTTAATCAATTGGAGTTGCTATGCAGGGTGATAGCCTCATGAGGATTCTCTATGTCGCTGCTTTTGCTGTATCTGCCTATGCTTCAACCGAAGGAAGGATTTGCAAACCATTTAATCCATTACTCGGGGAAACATATGAGGCTAACTATCCAGATAAAGGCCTTCGTTTTTTCTCAGAGAAGGTATAATATAGAATAACATTATGAATGTATTACCTTTTTACAAGTCAATTAAATCATGATAATTCTTCGTCCATCTTTCTTTCTGATTTAATGAGGTGTTGGTTTCTTCCATTGATCCACTATTGTCTGAATGTTCTTTTTCTTTTTGTTATTTTTGAGGTCGAAATGAGAGTTACTTGAATAATTTATTTGATGAAAACTGTGTGCTAATGCTCACATCTTTGGACTCCTTACATCTACTTCACTTCTGTTTGAAAGGAACAATGTTCCCAATGTGGAGGACAAGAATTGTGGGAACTACACTATTTAGTTCATGAATAAAAGGAGTAATTGAGTCCATTAGTTCTACACAACCCTATGAACATGATACACTTTAATTTGGATATACAAATTTGCTTTTTTCAATCTATGTCCTCTTCTAAAATTATTAATATTTATGCTACCTCTCAGGTCAGCCATCACCCTATGATAGTTGCATGTCACTGTGAGGGTACAGGATGGAAATTTTCGGGGGATAGCAACTTAAAAAGCAAATTTTGGGGCCGCTCAATTCAGCTTGACCCTGTCGGTACTTTGACTTTGGAATTTGATGATGGAGAGGTTTTCCAGTGGAGCAAGGTATGTTTTAATTACTTTAGTGGCTGTCATGCCCTGGTTTGGTTTTAAAGCAGTAAATCAAATGGACTTTTCTTTTCAGGTTACGACATCAATATACAATCTCATATTAGGAAAGCTTTACTGTGATCATTATGGTACGATGCGTATAGAGGGAAACCAAGAGTACTCGTGTAAGCTGAAATTCAAGGAACAGTCTATAATTGATCGAAATCCTCATCAGGTGCTTTATTTCTGTTGCATGGATTTAATTTTTTACTGATAATATATTCCTCTCTGGCTTGTATAATGTAGAGTATCTTATTTTATAGATTTCATCCTCACACACTTTGTACCAATGATCGGATTACAATTCCAGGGAAAAAAAACTCAGGTGTTTGAATAAATATCCTTTTTAAATGTCATCTTATTATGGCATGCCTTCTATTTTAGGTTCATGGTATAGTACAAGATAGGAACGGAAAAACTGTATCAACCTTGTTTGGAAAATGGGATGAAAGCATGCATTATGTTAATGGAGACTACACTGGGAAAGGGAAAGGTCATGAATCTTTGTCAGAGGCTCATCTACTCTGGAAGCGAAGCAAGGCTCCCATGTTTCCTACTAGATATAACTTCACTCGTTTTGCCATCACGTTAAATGAACTTACCCCTGGATTGAAGGTTTGTTTTGTTAACTAATACTTTTTATGTGTTGCCACAATTATGTGGATTTTAAGAGTAAATATTCTCTGCAGTTTGTGCTTTACATATTTGTGTGTTTTTATTGGAGTTGACTTAACTCCTCGTTAACAAATCCTTTCCTGTAACAAAGGTGAAGTATGAATCATTTCAATATAACAAGTAAATCCGAAAGAAAGAACAAGATAGTTCCATCTTCATTATGCATATTGTCTGTGTGTTTGTTTGCCGGGTTTTTGGCATTTTACTAGACATTCATTATAATTTATTTATTTGTGAATACATAGGAGAAATTGCCGCCAACAGATTCGAGGTTAAGACCAGACCAACGGTATTTAGAAAATGGGGAGTATGAGATGGCAAATTCAGAAAAGTTACGGCTTGAGCAACGGCAACGGCAGGTGCCTATTACATTTTGTGATGTCTTATCTTTGTTTTTACTAAACCATTTGTAGTACCTCTAAAATTCAGGCTTTGAATAATGATTATCATATATGGATCACATGTCATAGACACACATGCCTTTATAATTTCAAATAATGATTATCTTATATTTGTTTGAATGATATTCAGGCTCGGAAGATGCAAGAGAGCGGTTGGAGACCGCGGTGGTTTGCGAAGGATAAAGCAAGTGGGACATACCGCTATATGGGAGGGTATTGGGAGGCTCGAGAAAAAAGACACTGGGACACATGTCCCGACATCTTTGGCCAAATTTCTCCAGATCATCTATCTGATGAAGTTCAAATTACATCTTAATTTTTCTGTTTATTCTTCCCTCCACATTTTTTTACATATGGGTGTCTATGACTGCTGCGTTGCAATTATGGTACACTCATGAAATTAATGTAAGGCAATTAGTTGAAAATATGAGCGAGCAATAATGTAATTCTTTCTCTGATTTTTTATTTGTCCATTTCAAAGTCTACTCAATCGAATTTCTTACTAGATGGTAGCTAGCTAACATAATAATCAAGAAATTAAGTTTCGGTCAAAAGTTCTAGTTCTAAAACATATGATTGGAATTTTCAATTTCTAATCTTTCTATTAGTAATTTAAATTTCCTAACAGGTTAACTCAGGCAATTGTTGTTAGAAAATAATAGGGATTAGATGGAACTCAAAGTTTTCATGGTACATAAACATTGCAAAATTTGAATAGTGTTAGCGGTACACTTTCCAATTCACTTTTGTCAACCGACAACTTTTTGTTGAAATTTAAATTTGTCTCACAATTTTGAAAATACCTTTCATCTTTGTTAGCTACATCTTTTTTAGACGAGATGCTATAAGCAGTGGCGAAGCCAAAGTATTACTAAGGGAGGCATTTGAATCACCTCAACTTTACAAATTTAAATCAATAATGGTATTTTAATTCAATTTGAATCCTCTTAGATTTTAAGTTTGCACCAGTTGTAATTTTCTGTCAACTTACAGTGCAAAGTAGAGTCGCTAACTGTTCATTCAAAAGCTTTGATTCAAAGTCACGACAGACTGCAAAGCCACGTGTCTGAAGAGTGAAGGAGGGTATGCACTATGTTGTAATTGAAATTCAAAATAAATCTTAAAAGTGGCTTTTGTGTATTGATCCAAGTTTATGAAACAAGTAAAACCAGTCACTTGCCACTATAACTATGTTTTAAAGCATGTTAAATTTTTTAATATATATATTACTTGTATATTTATTAGTCAACTATGAAGAAATTTAATGTGAAAATGGATGATTAATAATTTTTCTAAAAAAATCCTGAAAGATATAAAATGTTATGCACCTATTTAAAAAAAAATACGTCATAACTACACTTCTATGATATATGTGTAGACATTGATTTGTAGTGGTTTGAGTTTGAATTAGAGAATTTTACACTTTCACGTTTATTAATGTGTGTGAGTCCATTATTAGTTATTTGATTGAATAATTTTTTTTAAAATTTTGTTGAGTATGTTTGTTACTTTAAGTACAATGCAAGTGTGTGTCTCTCAAAAAAAAAGTACAATGCAAGTATGTGTTGTGTGGGCGCGCGTGCACACGTGTGTAACTTTGAACCATTTAGATTATAAAACCAGTCACTTGCCACTATAACTATGTTTTAAAGCATGTTAAATTTTTTAATATATATATTACTTGTATATTTATTAGTCAACTATGAAGAAATTTAATGTGAAAATGGATGATTAATAATTTTTCTAAAAAAATCCTGAAAGATATAAAATGTTATGCACCTATTTAAAAAAAAATACGTCATAACTACACTTCTATGATATATGTGTAGACATTGATTTGTAGTGGTTTGAGTTTGAATTAGAGAATTTTACACTTTCACGTTTATTAATGTGTGTGAGTCCATTATTAGTTATTTGATTGAATAATTTTTTTTAAAATTTTGTTGAGTATGTTTGTTACTTTAAGTACAATGCAAGTGTGTGTCTCTCAAAAAAAAAGTACAATGCAAGTATGTGTTGTGTGGGCGCGCGTGCACACGTGTGTAACTTTGAACCATTTAGATTATGTACAATGGTTTACATATTTAACACCCTCCTTTTTCACTTTTTACACTCCACATTATCTTCTCTATTTTTTATCTAATAATTCAACACTCATTCAACTTTTATTCACTACACTGGTTTTGTTTAGTAAAATTCAACACCCTACCCCACCACTTTTATATTATATTCTTATTTTCTTTTATGTTTTGTTTTTATGATTATATATTAATAACAATTATCGAATGAAATTAAATTAAAATAATTTAGAGTTAAATAATTTTTTTTCTAATTTAATAATTTAGTTGTTTTTATTTTATTTTATATTCTTTTTTTTTTTGCAAGTAATAAAGAAGAGATATAGGGATAGTCATTATTAAAACAAATAAAATTAAAAAAGGGTTATTGTTGGGATCTATTTCACTGGAAAATGTTTATAGCTACAAACAAGAGATTATTGGAGGCTAACTAGAAAAATTAGAGGGAAAAAAGTAGATTTTTTTTCTGTGTCCAAATATCAAGTCTCTATTTATAGACAAAAAAATTGATGAGTTTTGGTGATTTTTTTTTACTATGAAATAATTGACCCCAAATAATTAAGATGAGATAAAAATCCGAAAAATCGCAGCATTCAATAAGATTTTGTGAAGTGTTTTACGCGGCTCCCACTCCCTCCTCGTTCACAGTGTTGAATTTTTCAACCCAAACAATCCACCTCACTTTCAACACTCCATTGCAACCATTCAACTATTTCATCACTGCACCTATGTGTTTTATAAGTTTTTCATACACCTATTTGATTTTGATTGAACTCCTATCTCACCAATAATTAACTTATGGTCAGGTTATGAAAGATGGGAAGATAGTGGAGTCGGCAAGTTATAGAGATCTCATCGCATGTCCATATAGCAAACTTGTCTAACTGATGCAGGCACATAAAGAAACATTAAAACAAATTTCATCACAAGAAGAAGATGATGCAGTTAGTTGCAGCAGCAAGCCCTTCCAAAACAATCCAATTGAAATTGCTGGAGAGAATAGTCAGAAGATCACCATGGATGGGAAGATAGTTTGAGACGAAGCAAACGTAACACTAATCTACATTTCAAAAGCAAACCAACCCTGTTTGCTTTAATCACTGTTTTGTTCAGTGGTGTTATGTCCGTTTTAAACGTAACTTCTGTTTTCTATGATCACAGTTACACCACTGGTGAAGTCATAGGATATAACTTTGTTTCATTGTCTTTGACTTGGGTTTTAGCTACATTGATTTCATACTATTCGATGAATAAAACACTTGGAGAAATAAATGAGTTTTGACTCTGAATCTAGTTGTTATTAATATGTATGTAATAGAAGTTCAAATTTAAAAACTCATGAGTTAATATGTAGTATGATTTAATTGTTGCAAGATAGAATTGATTTGTTTTTGTTCCTGTTATCAATCTAAAACAAACATATCCCCGTAAGTTTAGCTCAGTTGGTAAGGACAATGCATAATATATATGTAAGGCAAACCAAAACAAACATGTCATTGTCTATCCTTGCTCCAAACATCTTGCATGCATAATTTTTTCCTCTTCGCTAATTTGTTTATGTGCTACATTCAGTTATATATTTTTGCCTTTTCAATTTGACAACAAATAGTATAATTAAATTAAAAAATAATAATATTGTTTATACTATAAAGATTATAATGACTAGATTGTGTATATATAGACCAATTGTAAACAATTGCAGAGTATGTAACTCTAAATACAATGCAATTTTTTGAATATACAAAATATATATATATATATATATATATATATATATATGCGTGCAGGAGGCGTGCAGGTGTGTAAGTTTGAACCCCTTATTTAAGATCCAAGCAATGCCAATAACTATAAGGTATGTGAATAAAGCTATATGCATAATATATGCATTTATGATGAAGAGAGCGTGTAATGTAGTGAGGTACAAGAGAAAACAAACAAATTATTAAAAGTTGTGGGTCTGCATTGCAGTGTGTGAAAGTAAAATAACTTAAAACATATTTGAATTCAATACAAATGTTCAACAAGTAGCTTGCAGATATAAAAATAGCAAACAAAGTCATGCTACATGTGAAAATATCGTCATTGAATGATTCATTGGCATCTCAGTCATCAAAATTAAATTAGATTAAATTAAATTAACAACTGCTTGCGAGTATATGATACACTCTTCTGTCATTATTATAAGAAAAAATTAGTATTTTCATATTCATTCATTAAATGATGTATATGACATTTATTATAGACCACATACATCATTTAATTAATGAATCTAAAATATTAATTTTTGCTTATAATAGTGACCAAGTGAGGTATATGCTTAAGCTTTTCCCTAATGACAATACCCAATTAAAAACATAACCGAGTTAACAGTGATCGGGGTGTTCGCGGTCTGCTTTGGTTTTGAGGTTAAAAGTCATCCAAACTGCAAGATAAAAAGCATGTGGTTTAGGTTGGATCGGTTTGTGCGGTTATTTTAGAGACAATACAATTTTTTATTTTCAGCATTAAAATTGAGATAAAAAGCTAAAACACAACATATTTTCAACAATGTTTCAGGTGATGTTGTAAATTTCATCCAACATTATAATTTCATCTTCACTAAACTACATAGATCCAATTAAAAACATGGACAAAGGGTAATTTTATTCTTTAAGAAATGTAAAAGACTAATATTTTATCATTCTTTAAAACTTCAAGCAACACATAAATATATTTTTGAAATAAAAAGCAAAGAAGAAACTTAACAAGAGAAAAAAATATGTGACTTTATAAAAGTTTTCATTGAGTTTCTATAGTATTGGTCTAGGTGTCGTAGGTTTAACTAGTGTTATTCTTTTGTTGTGGTTTGGTTAAGTTTGGATCAGCTGGTAAAATAAAAACGACAAACCAAACCAAACCATGCGGTTGAGTAAAAATATGATATGAATGCATCCAAACTAAAAGCGGTTTTTTACGATTTCGGTCTAAATTGATTCAGTTTACAAATTTTTTATTGGATTGGTTCGGTTTTGAACATCCTAATTAAAAGCCCTAAAGTAGTCAAAATATTAAAATAACTAAATAATTAAATGTCGGTCTTTGGGATATGATAGCCAGAAGCATAAAGTTTGTAAGTTCAATATGTTATCTTTTATTTTTATTTTGGATGTTGGGGAGCTTCTATCGTGAAGTTGGAAAATTGACTTTTTTCGATGCAGTCGTTTAATTCAGCCAATTAAATTTTAAGTCATGACACATCAGATGTTAGAGTATAGGCAGCCTACAATACCGTAAGTAGAGAGCGAAACTTTTAAATATTGAAAATTAAACCCTGCTTATATTTTAACTAATCAATTTACAAAAATTATTAAATTAATTATTTTGACTAATTAAAATCAGTATTTAAATTTTAAAATTTCCCTCCCTCTTCTATATTTTTTTTAATTTAACCTTCTTACAGAAGGCAAACTTCATCTTCTTCACACCACAAGGTCCACTAAAATCACCATCTTCTTCATACCACAAAATTTATCATCTTCATCATCTTCTTTATATCATGTTTTAAAAATTCATCATCTTCTTCATCATCTTCTACAACCACTTGCATTAACAGATTTTTTCAAATGAAATTTTCAGAGAGCACGGTTATGGAAGCAGACATGTATGCCTCTGTAACCTTTTGTCTAATATAATTAATTCAAATGTATTGTAATTAATTCAAAGTGTAATATGATTTCAGGTTTGTGCAGTTGCAGGAGTAGCCACAATCCTTGGCTCATCATTGTCGGGTTATTTGGCTCCAGTGAGAAGGATGATACTTCAAATTCAATTCAAATTGGGGATTGAAAAGAATAAATTTTAGAACCCTTCTGTTATATTTAAACAAAACATTTAAGTCTATTGCTTCTTTAATACTTTGTGAAATTTTCTACAACAGTGAGTAGAGAAATACCCACACATATTACAAACAGAATCCATTTGGGACATGTAAGTAGAATTTTATTTGTTAGTTATTTTTATTTTTATTTTGTAAAAAAAAATATTAGTTTTCTTTCAAATTTCTTTTATACTTTGTTGTTGTGCTAAGTTTCGTTTGTCAAATCATAAATATCATCGCATGTTTCAGTATTTATTGCCTAACTTGGTAAATTTAGCTATTGCAAGTTTAGAACTTATTATTGCTTTTGTTTGGTTGCCGTTATGTATCTCAAGTTTCTTTACCATTTATACTTTTGCTCTCTTTGTGTTGTCTGACTAGAAAATTTAGAGATTTTTTTTATATATTTTTTAAAAAAATCTGAAAGTGTTTTGTTTGTTTACTACCAAAAAATAAATTCTTTTTACTAGTTCATGTATTAATTTCTTGTTTTTTTTTCTAAAAAATATATATTTTAAAAAGAGCTAATCCTAATAGTTTTTTATTTTAGGGTCAAAATAGTTTTTTTTATAAAAAAATAAAAAATAGATTTTTCTCTTAAAAAATCCAGAACATACACACTCTTTATTGGGAGCACTTGAATAAGGAAAACTTTTGATAGAGACTTTAAATGGGTCTATAAATCTTGAAAGAGAAAGAGATTAAAAAGGTTATTATGATATATATGATAAATGATGAACATAGTGATATTCTTGAAGTATGATTGAGTATGTACAATCATTCAATTATTCAGAACAATATCATATTTTTATAATAATTTATTTCAAAATCAAATTAATTTTGAATGTGTCTTGTATTACCGATATCCAACAAGACTTCATGTATTTACAAATTCTCCTTGATAAATTAATCGCATCGGCAATCAAATGTCATGCAAATTTTGCCGCATTACAAAATCCGATTTGACAACTTCCAAAACTCACTCAATTTTCCAATTATTTACAGCAAATATACTCCAATTTATCGACCGAGAACATGTAAAAGGAGCATATAATGTATCTTTGGTAGCATCACTGCACATAACACACTCATAAGGGCATGTAACACCTCTATTGTTTAGGCAGGCACGCTTAGGGAAACAATCACGACAAACCCCTTCAAACCAAATTCTTCACCTTTGGAGACGCCTTAAGTCTCCATATATCATTCCACTAACCACTTGTTAGACCAGCTATGCACCAAGGTGGTGTAACGTTCTTGGCAAGATTTCTTAAAAATTCCCAAGCATCACGACGACACCCCATTTTCGAGAACCCATAATACCCAGTGAATTGTCATGCATCTTTAGATTGATTATCAATACAAATAGTAATATGATTCGGCAAATAATCGAGAATAGAGCAATTGAAAGAGTTTTTTCATTAGAGGGCCAAACCACCACTCCTACCCGTACTAACAGCAAGACAACAATCATAACCAATAACATACAAAAAATCTTCACTTTTATTAGATGACACTAATATCTCGCAACAAAATAAAACAAATGGTTAATAATACCGGACTAAACGCATGACCCCTAAGCTTGGGAGTTCCAACGTATCACACTCATTTCCTAGACACACCATAAATTTTGAGTAGAAAGCATAGTGAACTCTAAAAAGTGACCAACATGTTCACCTTCCTCGAGACATCGGTGCTTCATGTCAACCCATATCATATTTTAATTACCTCTTGAATGATACTTCATCCGTCTATTTTTACAAGACTATTTTGCACCAAAAAAAACACGAATAATAAAAAAGTTGTTGAAGTAATAAATTTGTCACAAATGTGTGTATGGTTTACCAAATTATTCATTGGGTTTGGATATATTTAAGGTAACTTTTCGTATTTCAAGATACATTGGGAGCATTAGTATATAAAGGTGTATTTGGAAAAATGAGTACTTTGTATCTTTTACCTGAACTGGTGGCTCAGTTTTTCTTAGTAACGGGAAAGAGGACCGAAAATGCCACTGAAAGACTCTACTGAGTCAAAGATAGGTTGTAAAAAATGTTGAGGAGGTAGGATGGACAACGATCAGATCTAGTATGGATCATACATGTACGATAGTTGGAGTCGATGGCTCTCTTAGGGTTTTCTCATCTCAGATCATGGGGAAGAGGATTAAGCTGGCCCCTGCGAACAACTTGATGCACTATCTCCCTTTAACCCTTTGAGCGAAATGTGGGAAAACAAAAGGAAATAAAATCCATGGACCGACCCCATCGCTCCACCCCGTAGGAACTATGAGATCACCCCAAGGACGCCTTCGAAATCCAGGGGTCGCAGACCGACCATAGAATCCTGTTAAAAAAAAAAAGAGAATGTGTTAGTTATCCGCTCTCAGGTTGAACAATTAAGGGTCGTAGAAGTGCAATTACTCGTTTTTAACTTTAAACCGACATTCTTAAAAGCAAAAAGTCGGACGGAAAAAGGAAATATAAGCTCTTAGTTCTCGGTTCTCCTATAGTTGGATCCTCTGAAACCACTAGAATCCTACGATTGAATGAGATTCCAACTCAGAACCTTTTGATATTTTAGGAAGAGTTGCTCTTTGGACATCACAATATGGTGAAAGTTGTAAGATGTGTTTGGAGGGTTATTGTTTATCGTAGGCCTCTATGGTAGAATCAGTTGGGGCCTGAGAGGCGGTGATTTACCTTGTGGCAGATGTCAACAGTTCAAGTCTGCTTATCTCCAACTCATGAATTTAGACTATATAAAACCATACGATAACACTCATAACACTCCATTTTTCCAATTCGGTAGTTTGGTTTTATTTGTGGTATGATGACCCCGTTTGGATTGAACTTATTTAAACTTAAAAAAAATAGTTTATGCAAATAAATTGTTGGAACAAAGGGTGTTTCACAAGTATACCACTTAAGTTTTGATGATAACAAAGTATTAAAAATTATCAATTGGATATGCTAAACATTTATTCAAGTGTGCAGGACCATTATCAAAGTCTTATTTATAAAAGGTTCTGTTTGAATAAATTAAAGAGCAAAGGAAACTTTAGACTGAAGCTTGAAGAACATCTGACTAAAAGCGCTTCTGGAAAATCAGAGTCAGAATGCGTCTGAAGAAAGAGCTTCTGAAGATGACGTCATCAGAAGCAAGTTCATCAGAGGCAGACTCATCAGAAGCAAATGGTATCCAGAGCAAAGATTCTTCAGACACCAAGAAGCGTTGACAAAGGCAATGTACGAAAAGTACAACCACTATGCCTTCGTGTGTCCCTGCAACCACCAACTCTGCACAGTGTCCTCAATACACGACAAGAATAACAGTAACTGTAGCAGAAACTTTTCCTTATTTGATGGAATGGATTTGAATTTGATTTCATTGTACAAGCCTCAAATCAAGCAAAGGATCAATGGTGTCAAATCAGCTTTGGTCAAGAAAAAGTTGATGAGCTGGCTGTTCTCCAACGTCTCTCAAAACCTCTATAAATAGAGCTGAAGATTTGAAGAACAAATATACAAGAATAAGAACGATACACACGCGAATTGAATTCTTATCTCATATTCTAAGTCGCAAAATCTGCTCATCAACAACTTAGACAATTCTTACAAAAGATCACATTTTAGAATTTCTAAGTCTCTAAGAAAACAGAGTCTGTTCTGTTTCGTTTTGATTTGTGAATACCTCTGATAGTATATCAAGTATTCAAAACTCTTTTCAATTCTCTGTAATTGTCTTAAAGTCTCTTGCTTGTGTGCTTGAGCATCTGAAGTCTCATTCTTGTGTGATTGAGCAAAGGAAGTCTCTTACTTGTGTGTTTGAGCAACTTGTAATTTGATATTACATTTTAGTGAAACTCTCCTTGGAAGTGCAAGGGGGACAGGACTACTTCCGGTTTGTGGAAGGAACCTGTATAAAATTGTTTGTGTCTTCTTTCTTTCTTGCATCTGATCTTTATTCCGCTGCTGAGACTCTGAACTCTGATTAGAGTCTGAACTCCATCAGACTCTGAATCCTGAGAACAGTGCTATTTTTCGTAAGAAAGAAACGTTTTTGAAAACACAATTCAACCCCCCCTTCTTGTGTTTTTCCCACCTTCAGTTGGTATCAGAGCTCCGGCTCTGTAGTTAGCACTTAACCGTGTTACAGTAAACGATCGGTGAAAAACATGTCTGGGGATGAAGCTTCTGCATCTGCATCTGGTTCTGGTTTTGGTTCTGGAGCTGCTGTGCAGTATGACTACAGCAATATCAACAAAAGTGAAAGATCTTCAAATCACAACAAACCTCCTATGTTTAATGGTGATCCTGAAATGTTTTCCTGGTGGAAAACCAAGATGTATAGTCACATCATGGGAATGGATGAAGAGTTGTGGGATGTTCTTGAAGATGGTGTTGGTGATCTGAGGCTAGATGAAGAAGGAGCTGCTCTTGATAGGAAAGCTCACACTCCTGAGCAGAAAAAGCTTTATAAGAAACATCATACGATCAGAGGCATTCTTGTGGCTGCCTTGCCTCATAAAGAGTACTTAAAGATGAGTGACAAATCAACAGCAAAGGCTATGTTCACCTCATTGTGCTCACTTTATGAGGGTAACAAGAAAGTCAGAGAAGCCAAGGCTACTATGCTTGTTCATCAGTATGAGTTGTTCAGAATGAAGGAGGATGAAAACATTGAGACCATGTACTCAAGGTTTCAGACTCTTGTTTCTGGACTTCAGATTCTGAAGAAAAGCTACGTAACGTCTGATCATGTGAACAAGATTCTGAGAAGTTTACCTGCAAAGTGGAGACCAAAAGTGACAGCCATTGAGGAAGCTAAAGATTTAAACACCTTGAGTGTTGAGGATCTCATAAGCTCCTTGAAATGTCATGAAATAGGTCTTAATGAGCAAGAACCTGTCAAGAAGTCCAAGTCCATCGCACTAAAGTCCAGAGGCAAGTCAAGTAAGGCTCTGAAGGCTTTGGAGTCTGAAGAAGAATCTACATCTGAAGATTCTGATGAAGACTCTGAGATTGTTCAAGAGATGGCTATGCTCACCAACAGACTACAATACCTTGCCAAGAAGAACAAGAAGTTTATGAACAAAGGAAGTAATCACAAAAGTTCAAGAAAGGAAGATCAGAAAGGTTGCTTCAACTGTAAAAAGGTTGGACACTTCATTGCTGAATGTCCAGACTTGCAGAAAGAGAAATCCAAAGAAAAATCTAAGAAAGCGTTCTTCAAATCTAACAAATTCAAGAAGCAATTCAAGAAGAGCTTGATGGCAACTTGGGAGGATCTGGATAATGAGTCTGAGTCTGACAAAGATGATGCTGAAGATGAAGCTAAAATAGCTCTGGCTTTGGTAGCTACTGCTGATAACAAAGAAGAGTCATCTGATGCTGAGTCAAGTACAGATTCTGAAACTGAAACTGAGGTATATTCTAAACTCACCAGATCTGAACTAATTGAGTCTCTCAAAGAACTTCTTTGTCATTATGAAAACCAATCCACTGAGTTGAGGAGAGTTAAGCAACGATACAATAAGCTGCTGAAACTCCATGAATCAACTAAGACGGAAATGGAAGCTTTAAAACAAGAAAATTATAACTTGAAAACAATGACAAAGAAGGGTGAAAATAAAATCATGACTGAGCAGGATGCTGCTCTTCAGGAGTTTATTAACACAGGAATTGATAGAACCAAAGTTGCATCCATGATTTATAGCATAAATCAGAACAACAAAAAGGGAATTGGTTTCACAAGAGGTAACTCTAGTGAAGTAATTCTAAAACCTTGTTCTGATAACATCAAAGAAGGTCTGAAAACTCATTTTGTGTCTGAATCTGAAAAGGCCTCTCATTCAAAATCTAAGTCTTCAAATTCAGAGGAATTGACTGAATCAAAACCTAAGAGTTATAAGACAAAGGTCATGAATGACTCTAAATCAAAAGCTCCAACGTTACAGATTCTGAAAAGATCAGAACCCATCAAACAGGTTCTGAAGAAAACAGAGTCTGAAACTCAAAAGCCTAGATTTCAGAGAAAAGAAGCTATTTTTACTAAGTCACATTCTGAGACTAAAGGTTCTGAACCCAAAGTCTGGAGGAAGATTGGCAAAGAAAAAATCAGACAGAATACACAAAAGAGATTCAGAACTTCTAGGACTAACCCAAAAGGACCCATGAAAGTATGGGTACCTAAGACACAAATTGTTGATGCTGCAGATATGTCTAAAAGGAAATACAAAGCAGAAGTCCTGGTATCTGGACAGTGGCTGCTCGCGACATATGACGGGAGAAAAGTCTATGTTCCTAACCCTGACCATGAAAGAGGGAGGAACTGTGGGATTTGGAGGAAACCAAACTGGCAAAATCATTGGTACTGGAACAATTGGTAATTCCTCAGTCTCAATCAATAATGTGTGGTTTGTAGATGGACTAAGGCATAACCTACTTAGCATAAGTCAATTTTGTGATAATGGTTATGACGTCTTGTTTAATAAGAACAACTGCACAGTAATCAACACTGATGACCAATCTGTAGTGTTTAAGGGAAAGAGAAAGAACAATGTCTATAAGATAAATTTTTCAGAACTGACTGATCAGAAGGTGTTTTGCCTCCTGTCAGTGAGTGATAAGAAATGGCTGTGGCACAGAAGGTTGGGACATGCTAACTGGAGATTAATCTCCAAGCTTAGCAAGTTACAACTTGTCAAAGGGCTACCAGACATTGATTATCATTCAGATGCTCTTTGTGGTGCATGTCAGAAGGGAAAAATTGTTAAAACTTCTTTCAAATCTAAAGACATCGTTTCTACCTCCAGACCCTTAGAACTACTCCATATTGATTTATTTGGACCAGTCAGTACTGCATCCATATATGGAAGTAAATATGGATTGGTGATTGTTGATGATTACAGTAGATGGAGTTGGGTTAAGTTTCTCAAATCTAAAGATGATTCATATGATGTGTTCACCAAATTCTGTATTCAAGTCCAATCTGAAAAAGAACTTAAAATTCTAAAAGTCAGAAGTGATCATGGGGGAGAATTTGAAAATGAGCCATTTGAAATATTTTGTGAAAAATTTGGAATTATCCATGAATTCTCTTCTCCTAGAACTCCACAACAAAATGGAGTTGTAGAGAGAAAGAATAGGACTCTTCAAGAAATGGCAAGAACCATGATTCATGAAAACAATCTGGCAAAATATTTTTGGGCAGAAGCAGTGAACACAGCATGTTATGTTCAGAACCGGATCTACATCAGACCCATCCTGAACAAAACAGCATATGAACTCTTTAAAGGTAGGAAACCCAACATTTCTTATTTTCATCAGTTTGGATGTACTTGTTACATTTTGAACAATAAAGTCTATCTGAAGAAATTTGATGCCAAAGCTCAAAAGGGAATCTTTCTAGGTTACTCTGAGAGATCTAAGGCATACAGACTGTATAACTTGGAAACACTTTGTGTTGAAGAGTCTATACATGTCAAGTTTGATGACAAAGAGCCTGGAAGTCAAATTCCAGAGCAAAGTGAAAATAATGCAGGTTCAGAAGAGTCTGATGATTGTTCAGAACCTGATCAAACTCCAGAGGCACATGAACCTTCAGAAGCTGTGACTGCTCCTGATGTCCCTATTGCTGAAGCTTCTGAAGAAAATCAAGATGATTCACAGCAAGTTATCCAATCCAAAAATTCATTCAAGTACAAGTCTTCTCATCCTGAGGATCAGATCATTGGTAGCAAAGAAAGCCCCAGAAGAACTAGATCACATTTCAGACCTGAAGAGTCTGCTCTGGGTCTGCTATCCATGATGGAACCTACTACAGTTGATGAAGCACTAGCTGATGATGGATGGATCTTAGCAATGCAAGATGAGCTCAATCAATTTAAAAGAAATGACGTATGGGATCTTGTATCTAAGCCTGAACACAAAAACATTATTGGAACCAAATGGGTGTTTAGGAACAAGCTGGATGAACAAGGAGAAGTAATCAGAAACAAAGCCAGACTTGTTGCTCAAGGATACAGTCAACAAGAAGGCATTGATTACACTGAAACGTTTGCTCCAGTTGCAAGATTGGAAGCAATCAGGTTACTTCTTTCCTACGCAGTAAATCACAACATAACCTTGTATCAAATGGATGTTAAAAGCGCATTTCTCAATGGAGTCATATCTGAAGAAGTGTTTGTAAAACAACCACCTGGTTTTGAGGATTTAAAACATCCTGACTACGTTTATAAGCTAAAGAAATCTCTCTATGGTCTGAAACAAGCTCCCAGAGCTTGGTATGACAGACTGAGTAGTTTCTTGCTTAAAAATGATTTTAAAAGAGGTCAGGTTGATACAACACTCTTCAAGAAGACACTTGAGAAAGACATTCTGATTGTACAAATTTATGTTGATGATATTATTTTTGGTTCAACTAATAGATCTCTTTGCAAGGAATTTTCTAAGATGATGCAGGAAGAATTTGAAATGAGCATGATGGGAGAACTGAAGTTCTTTCTAGGAATTCAGATCAATCAGTGCAAAGAAGGAGTGTATGTTCATCAGTCCAAGTATACCAGGGAGCTTCTGAAAAAATTTAAACTTGAAGACTGCAAGGAAATGAACACTCCAATGCATCCTACCTGCACTCTGAACAAAGAAGATCAAGGAACCAAAGTTGATCAAAAGCTGTATCGAGGTATGATTGGTTCTCTGTTGTATCTCACTGCATCTAGACCTGATATTTTGTTCAGTGTCTGTCTGTGTGCAAGATTTCAATCAGATCCTAGAGAATCACATTTAACTGCGGTTAAAAGAATCTTTAGATATCTGAAAGGAACAACTAATCTTGGACTTCTTTACAAGAAATCTTCAGATTATAAGCTAGTTGGATTCTGTGATGCTGACTATGCTGGTGACAGGATTGAAAGAAAATCAACCAGTGGAAACTGTCAGTTTCTTGGTGAGAATCTGATATCCTGGGCCAGCAAGAGACAAGCAACTATTGCTTTGTCAACAGCAGAAGCAGAATACATCTCAGCTGCTAGTTGTTGCACACAACTGCTTTGGATGAAACATCAGTTAGAAGACTACCAAATAACTGAAAACTGTATCCCAATTTATTGTGACAATACTGCTGCTATTTGTCTAAGTAAAAATCCTATTCTTCATTCAAGAGCCAAACACATTGAAATCAAACATCACTTTATCAGAGACTATGTTCAAAAGGGGATATTAGATATTCAATTTATTGACACTGATCATCAGTGGGCTGATATCTTTACAAAACCTTTAACCGTTGAAAGATTTGATTTTATAAAGAAAAATTTGAACATGCATTTTGTCTCTGAATAATGTTTGACTCTGAATGAAAAATCAGTCTCTGAAAATTATCAGACGTTGAAAAAGTTTCAGACTCTCCTAGAAGAATCTGAAAAGACTCAGCCTCTGAGAAAATTATCAGACCCTGGAAAGGAATCTTTTTGTGACTCTGAAAGTACTGGGAAGTGGAAAGGTTAAAGTTAATTTGTATAGGCTTCTGACTCGTCTATCTGCATTGGGAAACAACGTTTTTTTTAAGGGCAATGATGGTTTTTCTTTCTCAATATTTTTCGCGCCCCTCAAGTCATTAATACGCATGTTTGGCTATTACTTCTGAAATGCGAAGAGTTAATTTATTTTTCAAATCACTATAAATACCAAACACACACTACTCACTCACTTTCCTACACTTTTAAGTCTTAAGCAGTTTCAATCGTAAATCAATTTCTCTCTTCTCTCAAACTTAGAAACCCAAAACCCCCAAACTTCATCTTCTCCAAATGGCTTCGTCAGCAAGCGGTTCAAGTTCTAAATCAAACATCTCCATTAAACCTGTAACCGTTCCTCTTCCAATAGATTCGTTGGTTGTTCAAATCGAATCACCGGTGGATTTCGCTTCTTTGGAAAGAAACAAGGTTAATATGGAAGCGTTTATCTCTGCTCAGAAGATGGATGGGTATTTTCAGATGTTAAATGGTCCAACTTATGTAAATCTGGTAAAGGAATTCTGGGTTAGAGCTGAAGTTTTTGATGTTGAGTCAGCCAAGGCTCAAGAAAAGGAAGCTGTGTCCAGAAACCCTTCTCTGAGAGGAAAGACAAGAAAAGAAATGGGTCTTGAACCTTTTCATGGTCTGGAAATCAAGTCTGTAGTGATGGGTATCCCTGTATCTATCACTGAAGAAGTGATTGCTCAGGCATGCAGGATGCCTATGGAAGGAAGGTTTCAGTGGAACATCAGCAGCAAAGACGCCATGCTGGGCAGCTTTACAAAACTGCTGCTGAAAGGAAACCCTGCAACCAGGTTGGTTGAAATGGATATAGAGCACAGGGTGCTTCTGAAGATTTTGAATGAGTGCTTCTTCCAGAAGGGAGGAGGTGCTGATCAGCCTAACTCTGATCATAAACTGGTGCTGTATTTCTTGGCTGCATGTCAACCAATAAATCTTCCAAAATATATCATGCACCATTTATGCTGGGCTGTCAAGGAAGCCTATAAAGGAAAGAGGAAACAAATCCCTTGTGGAAGACTTCTCTCTGAAATCTTCTACCAAGGAGGAGTTCTGAGAACTCTGGAGACGTTCAATCTGGCGTCAGACAGAGTGCTGGGTGTCTCTACTGGAAGGATGATAAATGGCACATCCCTCTACAACATGAAGGCCATTACATCAATCCTGACTGACCCAAAGGACTTGAAGGAGTCTGAAGCCCCTCTTCCTCTCATCAGAAATTTTCCCTCTGTTCTTAAAGAGAACAATCCTGAAGCATTATCTGCTTATTTAGCAGCTTTTGCTAAGGAGTCTGGAGAAGCCCAGAGGAAATCTGAAGTTGTTGTGGCCAGAAAGCAGAAGGCTGCTAATACTCAAGCAACTACCTTTGGAACTGTAACTACTCCAAAGAGGAAAAGAGGAAAGGCTGAATCAAACATTGAGGAAAGATTTCAACAAGCCCAGGAAGAAAAAGAAGCTGGCTTTGTTGAGACTGTAAGACCACTCAAAAGGCTAGCAACTGGGGAGATTGTGATGCCTATGTTTGAACCCACTCCTGAACAACAGAAGAGGACTGAAGAGCACTATCAGAACCTTAAAAATGAGAAGAAAAGGTTAAAAGCCCAATACCGGATTGATAGAGACAAGACTCTGGAAGCTATGGGCATTGATCATGATGAAGATCAACATCTCATTGAGAAGGTTATTGAGGCTCAGAATTTGGCCAAGAAGCTGGAAGAGAGTGCTGTGAAGGGAGCTCAGCAGGTTCTGCAAAAGACTTCTGAAGCTGTTACCTCAGATGCTGTTCCTCAAGAGACTGCTTCAGTAGCTGCTGGTTCTTCACCAGTAATCCGGACGAGTGTTTCTCTCCCGGACAAATCAGTCACTGGGATTACATCAGAAGCTGCTGCTTCAGAGGCTGCTGCTTCAGAGGCTGCTGCCTCAGACGTTCCCAAGACATCTAAGGTAACTCAGAATCCAATTCCTGCACCCTCTACCTTCACTTCATCTTCTACAGACTCTGACTTAGACAATGCACCTCTAAGTCAGAAATTCAAAATATCCATGCCTGTACCCAAGGCCAAAAGAACCCTCAAAACCAAAACTACCACTACAAAATCCAAACCTTCTTCTAAACCCACTCCCTACAAAGAAGTGTCAGATGATGTTTATAAGACAATAGGTGAGTTAGGTGAAAGGAGGATAGGCATCTGTAATAAATTACCGGCCAATCATCCCTTCCAACCACCTGTTATCCATCCTTTAAATATGATTGCTCCTGATACTTCTATTCCACCCTCTTCCCCACAAAACAAACCTTCAGAACAGGATGACCTCTCCAATCTTGAAAAACATTATTCAGGAGAACTTCCTGAATACCAACAACAACAACCAACAACTGTAAACCAACCTCCAAATGAAACCATTCCAGAATCTGAAATGGAAACTGTGGTTACAGAGTCTGTCCCAGTGACAGAATCTGAACCCACTGTGTCTGCTTCACATTCTGAACCACCACCAAACCACTCGTCTTCACCCTCTAACTCTGACCAATCTTCACCCTCCTCTCCAATCCATATGTCTGACCAACCCCCCATCAACATTTTGGATTCTGAATACCTGGATGAACGTCTGGTGGCTCTGAATGATGAAATGCAGAGTTTGGTGCTTCTTCGAAACACTCCATTTCTACCATTCATCTATCAAGAAAGCTGGTGTAATCTTACGAATAGGGCATTGAACTTCTTTGATGGTGTTGCCCAGAAGTGTTGTGATATTCAAGCTCGCGCCATGGAACGACGCTTGCGAGAATCCCACTCCTCTTCTCAACTCCAGACCAAGCCTCTGTTTTTGGCTAATGCCCCGTTCTATGCTGAATCTGACTACGTAACAAGAGACACCAAGGTCTTCAAGATGCTAAAGCAAAAGGTGCTGAAGCAGCAAGAAGAAGCTAAGGCTAGGGAAGATCAACTTCTTCAGAGACAACTGGCTCTGGAAGAAACTGTTAGGAAGCAGTCTGAAGACATCCAGCGTCTGATGGCTCTTGTTCAACAGCAACAGCAACAGCATCAACCCCAACCAAACCCTTAGTTGCACACCTTGCTTTGTTTTCTTGTTATGTGTTCTAATTGCTTGGTTTCAATACTCTGTAATTTTTTTCTCTGAATATCTATATATAACAATTTCTAATTCTTCACTTTTGTTTCCTATTTTTTTACTGTCTTTGATCTTTTTAATAGATGACAAAAGGGGGAGTAATAGAAAAGTATTTAACAGAAACTGAGCCCAAGAATGAAATAAAATTTATCTTAACAAATTTTATTTGAGAACCCAATTTTATCTCATCTGTATTCAATGATATTATTATTAAGCTTGAAAATAAACTTAATTAACCTGGATAGGACTTAGGGGGAGCTTACAAACCTCACCTTAAAGAATATCAGACTCAGGGGGAGTCTGAGCTTACAAAACTCAGAATCTTTAAGAGTCAACCTGTTAATTAAGTTAACAACAATTGATTTTTTAAATACTTATGTTTGTCATCATCAAAAAGGGGGAGATTGTTGGAACAAAGGGTGTTTCACAAGTATACCACTTAAGTTTTGATGATAACAAAGTATTAAAAATTATCAATTGGATATGCTAAACATTTATTCAAGTGTGCAGGACCATTATCAAAGTCTTATTTATAAAAGGTTCTGTTTGAATAAATTAAAGAGCAAAGGAAACTTTAGACTGAAGCTTGAAGAACATCTGACTAAAAGCGCTTCTGGAAAATCAGAGTCAGAATGCGTCTGAAGAAAGAGCTTCTGAAGATGACGTCATCAGAAGCAAGTTCATCAGAGGCAGACTCATCAGAAGCAAATGGTATCCAGAGCAAAGATTCTTCAGACACCAAGAAGCGTTGACAAAGGCAATGTACGAAAAGTACAACCACTATGCCTTCGTGTGTCCCTGCAACCACCAACTCTGCACAGTGTCCTCAATACACGACAAGAATAACAGTAACTGTAGCAGAAACTTTTCCTTATTTGATGGAATGGATTTGAATTTGATTTCATTGTACAAGCCTCAAATCAAGCAAAGGATCAATGGTGTCAAATCAGCTTTGGTCAAGAAAAAGTTGATGAGCTGGCTGTTCTCCAACGTCTCTCAAAACCTCTATAAATAGAGCTGAAGATTTGAAGAACAAATATACAAGAATAAGAACGATACACACGCGAATTGAATTCTTATCTCATATTCTAAGTCGCAAAATCTGCTCATCAACAACTTAGACAATTCTTACAAAAGATCACATTTTAGAATTTCTAAGTCTCTAAGAAAACAGAGTCTGTTCTGTTTCGTTTTGATTTGTGAATACCTCTGATAGTATATCAAGTATTCAAAACTCTTTTCAATTCTCTGTAATTGTCTTAAAGTCTCTTGCTTGTGTGCTTGA
The DNA here is from genome assembly GCA_958299785.1 of Medicago lupulina. NCBI lineage: Eukaryota > Viridiplantae > Streptophyta > Magnoliopsida > Fabales > Fabaceae > Medicago > Medicago lupulina. The sequence continues at coordinate 20,008,936 of OY283144.1, read as the reverse complement.
GCATCTGAAGTCTCATTCTTGTGTGATTGAGCAAAGGAAGTCTCTTACTTGTGTGTTTGAGCAACTTGTAATTTGATATTACATTTTAGTGAAACTCTCCTTGGAAGTGCAAGGGGGACAGGACTACTTCCGGTTTGTGGAAGGAACCTGTATAAAATTGTTTGTGTCTTCTTTCTTTCTTGCATCTGATCTTTATTCCGCTGCTGAGACTCTGAACTCTGATTAGAGTCTGAACTCCATCAGACTCTGAATCCTGAGAACAGTGCTATTTTTCGTAAGAAAGAAACGTTTTTGAAAACACAATTCAACCCCCCCTTCTTGTGTTTTTCCCACCTTCATAAATAAGTTTTAATATTAATTCATAAATTCTCACTGACAAAATATTTATCTTCATAAGTTGTTTTTTCACAAACTACCTTAACAAGTTTATGAATAATAAATAAAAACTTATTTAATTGCATAAACTCAATTGAAACGGACCCGATTTATCATTTATGGACGAAGATAAAATCCTTCCCCTTAGCAACACCGAGGTACACTTGCTTGGGCACAAACCCAAATAATTTTGTTTTGGGCACACTCACAAAAGTAAGAAAAAATTAAAGAAAAATAAAATTATAATATATCAATTGATGTGACTAAATAATTTTTATTTGTTTTTATAAGTTTTATGTGAGTATGTACCCAAAATTGAGGTGTTGGGTATGTGTCCAAGAAAGACTTTCTCTAGCAGCACCTATGGAATTAGGATGACATAAACGAAAAAAGAATTATGGCCTGTTTAGATTTTGAACACCTCACTTTTACGCCCTGAAATGACAAAAATATCCATAATTAAAATTTAATTCCCAATTTCACCCAAAAACCCTTTCAATCGTTCTCTCCTTTTCCAAAACTATTATTCTCTCCACATTTCACAGCAAGATTGATCTTTCTAGCGAGATTTCGAAGCAATTTTGAAACAAGCAAGGTTAGAAAATTGTGCTCTTAATTCATTTATAATTATTTTCCCTCATTTAATTTCAATTCACGAGTTTGGTTATTTCTGTGTTCTGAATTTGTATACCATTTTTTGAACGGAAAATTGTATGCCATTGTTGTCTGTTTTGAGTTCCATTTATGCTTTCAATTTGGCATCACATGTTTCTGCGCTTTCCAATTTCTACATCCTGGGTTTTTGTGGGTGCAGAACTGATTTCACGTGTGAATTTAGATTATGTGAACATCAATTTTAATTATTTGACACAAGTTAGGAAAATGAATTAATTTGCATCAACGTTCATCATTTTGGACCCTAAAGCTTGAATATGACTTGCTGCTATTATGGTTTTCTAGATATTGATTTTAATTTTTCTTGCTGCAATTTTGTATTTTTGGTGTATGTTTGTTGTAGTTTTTGGTGTAAGCCCTTTGTTTATACCTTTGGTTGCTGGTTTTTAGTAGGTTCGGTGTAAGTAGTGTTTCAGGCTGTCGTCGTGCTCCATAGGCGCCTTTTGTTAGTTAATTTCGAGGGTAGCATTCCGTTTGCTTTTATTTTCTTTCTGCAGCTGCAGTATTTTTGTACTTTTCGGCTCTGATATGATATGCTTGTGTATGTCAAATTTGGAAAGTAAATTAGAAAAAAAAAAAAAAAACATAGCAGAGAATGTAAGTTATTGTATGGTTAATGGAATTGGTTAAAGGGTAAGATTAAAGAGTAAAGGTTTTGCCGGCGATTGTGATAATTATAGCAGAGAGATGGTGGAAAGAGATGTGGTTTTTTCGGGTTTTTACTTAGCATATTGGTCAAACTGTTTTGGTTGAGATGCCGGGGATATGGTCTTTAATGAATTGATAAGGAGAATGTTAGGAACCCAAGAAATCTCTCCTCCAAGGGTTTCCCCTTCATAATAGAGTCACCACTCTATTCAATAAACTTCACAAATATTCAATAACACTCTCCAACATTTGTGTTCTCTTATTTACACACACACTCTCTTACTAATCAAAATGACAAACTAACTAACTTCTCTAACTACTCATAACTCAAGTACAATCTAAATAACAAACTAACTAACTAATTACTCTAACAACTAAAAACTCCTCTAATTTCCTTTTATTATGCAATTCTAACAGAGAATGGATGGTCTAAGGGGATATTGGTCAAATTATGAAAAAAGTAGGTTTTTTGTAGTCTTTACAATACATTTGTCTACTTTTTGTTATTTGATTGATGTCCAATAATATGGTATGCTTGTGTGTCCCAAATTTGGAAGGTAAGGATCGAGGTAGTGTTTTGCAATAAAGAAGTGGATTTTTTTTTTTAATTATTTAGAGAGTAAGCTGTCTGTAGAGTTAGTTTCCTTTGGTTTTTGGAAAAATGTTTTTCTTTGAAGAGTCCTAACCTTGGTCAGAATCATCTCAACGTTAACTTCCTCGACAGTGTTGTTAGCAACCTTTCTATGTCTTTTGTTTTTTAATAAAAATGTTCATTCTACATATAACTTGGAATACACTATTGTTGTGGTTATTAGTATCGATGGTCATATATTGTTAAAGTGCTTCTTTTTACATAGTTTTTTGATACCAAGTCAAATTTTATATATTATTTTCACAAAATGGTCCTTAGGAAGATTGTTCGTATATTTGCCTATTAAAAAAATAGATTTTCCATCATATAGGGAACTTGAGCACATAGAACTAGAAACATTCATTGAACGCTTCAATTTCCACCTAAACATCTACAAAAGCAAAAGCATGATTTGATTTCTTTTTCCATCCTTGTGTTTGTTTTTTGGTCAAGGTTAACATGGTGAACTGTGTGTATTGGTCCATCATAGTGAACTAAAATATAGCCATTGACTTTGATTTAGGGCTATCCATATCATATTGGTCTTTGTACTTTTGCTTAATTGCTTCCCATATACTTGCCAGTGCCACAAATTACAAACAACTTATATTTGACGAAGCAAATATGCATAGAAATATTATATAGTAAGAAAGAAATCAAACCCCAGGTTAAAGATGCTATCATACATATGGTAACAAAAGTAAGAATTTGCATCAATATGTTTAATTGCTTCCCATGTCATATTGGTCTTTGCACTTTTGCTTTATTACAATACACCCAAAATAAAAAAGGGTCAAATTGACATGTTTTGTTTTGTAACAATAACAACGTCGTTTGGGTTGATGAAGGAAGCTTAAGGGTTTGGAGCAGGAGGACATAGCAATTACATTCACAATAATAGAAGACCAAATCGTGAAGGATGACGGTGGTGAGGCGCAGTGTTTTCCGATTAGGAAGACGATTACGACTAGGACTCTTAAATTCCCTCAAACCGGAGACCAATCACAATAATCTAAATAGAAATTGTTCTCGCTGCCTGGGCACAACACCGTCGTTTCAACCTCGCAACCACAACCATAATGCCTTTTTCTCTTCCTCCGCCTCACCATTTCCATCTCCATTTTCCACTGGACAAAGGAGGAGTATGTTTATCCAAACACAGTCCACCCCAAATCCAGAGTCTCTTATGTTTCATCCTGGTAAACCTGTCATGGATGTTGGTAGCGCCGATTTCCCGAACGCTCGTTCTGCCATGAATTCTCCTCTCGCTAAATCAATTTTCACTATTGACGGTACTACCCCCTCTGTCTCTCTTCATTCCTTTCAATTTTTCAATTTGTGTGTTTTCTGATTATTATTTTTAATTGTTGCAGGAATTACTCGTGTTTTCTTTGGATCCGATTTTGTCACTGTTACCAAATCAGAAGATGCATCGTGGGAATTTCTGAAACCTGAAATCTTTGCTGCTATTATGGATTTCTACTCTTCTGGTGAACCGCTCTTTCTAGATTCTCAAGCTGCCTCATCCAAAGACACAGCAATTCACGATGTAAGTTTTCCTCATTTCTATGTTGATATTGCTTTAGTCTCATTTCAAGGAATTTGTCCTTTTACTTAAATTTCATAAAATCATTATTTTGTGAATATGTTAATACTTGATAGAGTTTATGTTAGAACTTAGAATATTATGGCGTAATTTGATCTATGTAGCCGACCCCACTTAGTGGGATAAGGCTTGTTTGTTGTTGTTGTTGTTAATACTTTATAGAAGTCCTGACCTTAATTCAGGGTGCGGAGCCAGGATTGTACCCAGCCTTACCATGTTCTTCACACAAGAGGTTGTTTCAGGACTTGAACCTATGACCTTTCAGTCACGTAGCAACAACTTAACCGTTGCGCCAAGGCTCCCCCTAGCTAGCAGATATATAAACTAAAATTTATCCAACTAATGATATTTATCAAATTTCTTAGATGATATTCATAATGTTCCAAACACTAATTAAATTACAAGTCCGTCGTCACAAGTAGTCAGCTGAGGGACATTGAAAGAGTACTAACTAGGAATTTCAGAGTTCAAATCCTAGGAACTAACACAGCCCACTAATTTACTAATATTCTAGTTTTTTCCTAAAAACAAAACATTACAAATCTATCATAAACTTTTTAGCATTTCTCTTTTCAAAATCAGAAAACATATCAATTCTCTCATAAATGTATTAGTACCTTATTAATTACCCCTACAAATAAAAAGACATAATAAAAATAAAATAAGAGATTGAGAGGGTGTAGAGTTGAAAGGAAAAGAAATACAAAGCCTGAATGCTGGGATGGATGATTGATGAATGGGTGAAAGAGATCATATTAAATTATGTGTAAAAAGTCTTTCTTCTTAGCAAAAAAATCAGGAGGGGCTGGAGCTCCTGCTACTTATTATGTCCCTCTGCCCCTGCCTCGATTCAAAAACCGTTGGCATTCTCTTGTATCTCCCAAGTCTAAGGGCCTGTTTGGATTAGCTTATTTTAGAGCTTATATAAAACAGCTTATGCAAATAAATAAGTTTTTAAGGTAGTTTATGAAAAAACCATTTATGAAAATACAATTTTCGTTAGTGAGAGCTTATAAATTAAAATAAAAACTTATTTATTTACATAAGCTATTTTTCATAAGCTCAAAATAAGCTCAAACCAAACGGGGCCTAAATACTTTTCCATAGGTTTCTCTTTAACATTTTTTAGACTTTTAGTGACCCAAGTGCTTGGGAGTATGAGATTTGTCTAGCTTAGACCACCTTCGAGATGTCAAAACTAAATGGTATGCTTACCTGTTTGCATACAGGATGATTCTGAAACAGTTGCGATGATCAAGGAACTTTTGGAGACTCGTATTCGACCAACTGTACAAGATGATGGTGGGGACATTGTATATTGTGGTTTTGATCAGTAAGTTCTCCTCTCTCCCCTCTTTTTTGTTATTTGGGTTTCATGCACTTAATCAGTAAAATAAAACGGATGATTTATAAAGCAACAAACAATCATTTTCTTATATCCCTTCTAAAATCTTTCTATTTCATCTGATATTTCGTTATGTTCCTTAGTAATGCTAATAACTGCTCACGTGATTTGAAATAAAGTACCTAAGAATATCTTCTCAGTAAGATATGTAAGAAAGACAAAAAGTTTCATTTGTTCCATCTAGGAATCTCTAAGTGAAATCTGAATAGACTAGGTTGCACAAAAACCTCGATGAATAATCTCTACTCTTCACGGAATAGAAATTCCAAAGTTCCATTCTACCTTTGCCTAGTTGGGTTGAACTTTATCTCATTATTTTAGGATCTTTGTGTTAAAAAATAATTGATGATAACAATGAATACATATCTCAGATAACAACATGCTAACAAATAATACTAATAGTGAAATAATGAGCAAATTTCCAAGACAATGTATGTACCTGACAATGCTAATGTTGTACATTATAGAATGGCTCTTTTAATTGCTTTTTATGTTGTGGTTTTCTCCAGAGATACGGGGATCGTCAAACTTAAAATGCAAGGAGCGTGTAGTGGCTGCCCAAGTTCTTCAGTGACTCTGAAGTCAGGCATTGAGAATATGCTGATGCATTATGTACCTGAGGTAACAAGTTTGCATTATCATTTTGTGATGAAACTGATCCATTTGCTGTTTCCATTTATATTTACGGTAATTGAATTGATTGGAAACTGGAATCCTCAACTTACCGTCCTTCTGTAATGAAGCGATTGTACTTGCACCTTTCCTATGGCATTCTTAAGTTGATTTCGAGGGTATATTGCAAGGATATTCTTGAAGACCAATCAACTTATAAGATTTGCTAGTTTCCTCCATTGAATTAGATTTCCATTTGTCTTACAGTATTGATTTGCATGTAAGTTGTTGAATTTAGATTAACCAGACCTATCTGTCATTGTGCATACTAGGAAATATAGAGAAAGCTGTGTTGATTATTGAGTGTTTACTGTTTATTTAAAGCAGCATTAATAGGCTGAGTTCCAATTTATATGAATTGTTCAATTATATTATTTTGAGAAACAATCTTCCAATGCTGCTTGCTGCATTTACAGGTCAAAGGTGTGGAACAAGAATTGGATGGTGAGGAAGAGGAAGCAGCTTTAAGTGGACAAACTGAGTAGTTGATCTCATATTTTTCTATAATTGCGGTCTTCAAAGTACAACAGCAGTACATGATGGAGACACAAATGAGTTTATACAAAAAAATAAAAATATTTAATAAGTTGTGAGTTGGATACATTGCAGTGTGACATGAAATTTTTGTCCCGGGCTAGTTAGATCTCACTGGAATAGTATGACGGTAGTTCTTAACACTGTCCATTACAGAAAGCTCGCATAGGTGCCCTCTATCGGCCTGGGCTGCTATGGTTCTTGGTCTTTCCTTCTGAATCAAAGTGCAAGGCATCATTATTTGGCTATTGGCATTGTATTTAGGACACACTTGTATTGATATAAGATTTGGTAACTTCCGCTTTTCTCCGTGTTCAAATGGATGTATCATGTATGTGCATGTTAAGGGGGAAAAAAAAGGGCATGTATCATTGTTGATTTTGTTCCTGCTGTCGGTATTCTAGCGTCGGTTCACATATTCTCCAAGCCAGATAACATTGGGGCATTGATTTCATACAGCCAAACTGGCCGTGTCATGCAATAAGGATTTTGTAGTGTTATACCATTTTATTTTATTTTTGAGTGAATTTTGACCGCTTCTGATATAAATGAAGCTTGCTTCAAACATTTATTATATCTTTTTTTTTTTGGCTTTCGCATCGGTTTCCGGCCCACCAATGGTGGACGACTAATCTGGCTCGTGCGTAGAGACATGCGCCCTGACCAAGCGTTGTTTCCCCTGGGAATTGAACCCGGTATTCCCCGAGTACGTCCTTGGAAGGAGCTCCTTGCCACTGGACCCCAAACAACTTGGTTTTTATTATATCTCTTTTGCATGCATTACTTAGGCATGGAATATTATTTTACTGAATAATTTGTGTCAAATCGATGGTGCAAAACCATGTTTTCTCAATTACACTCGACAATAATTCTGTTTTCCAAATAACATTTGGGATGCTTAGTAAGATTTCAAAAAAAAATTATGCATATCCCATTGCATGCATATCTGTTTACGTGTTTACATAACTACTTTATGATATACTCATGAGCTGTTTCAATTTATTTTCACAAGGTTTTCAACCTGGCTTATATAATAGTACAAAGTTTTTAGAGTTTATGTTCATTCTCTTTTTTTATTAAGCTATGTCTTTGATCAAACCTTTAAAGCCCCGTAAAGCCAATTTTTTCTAACCTTTTGATTGCAAGGGAGATAAGGGTACATAAAATGTTGAATTGTGCATGTGACAGTACAACACATGATAATAGATGGAAAATAACTCTATCCTATTTTTTATTAGAATGAAAATTTGCTTGAATAGAAACTTTGTCATGGAATACGAGTATCATGAAATTGTTACAATATGTAGGGGAGGAGCAATGAGTTGAATTCGAATATCTTTAAGTATTCTCAAGGGAGGGTGTTTGATTTGTATAACAGTTGAGTAGGGTTGTGAGACGATAAAGTTGAAATAGGATATGCACAACTTGTAGCTGAGTTATTGAATTTCACATTTCACACAAAGGCTACTATGGTAGTGTTTCCTCGTTGCCTTGTGTTGTTTTGTTAAGCTTTGGGGTGTGCTTGTAGGCTTAAGGCTGGCTTTGAGTAGAGGATACCTGGACCTGGTAATTTGTGGAAACTGATTTCTAAGTCGCAGTAAAATTTCTTGATGAAGGAAACTTTATAACTCATTTTAGCAATTAGATGCTTTCAGAGATTCATCTGAACATTTCCAATAGAGGGAGAATTGTGAAGTGGTAGTATGATCGTGAGGCTAACTAGGTGGCATATGTCGTCTTTAATTAATTTGTCTTTGGTAATAAATGCAACAGTTAGGATTTTTTGGGTGGTTTTTATTTTTGCTTTATGTCGAGGGATTTATTTCATTATGGTGTACAAAAAATAAACTTTAAATCTCTAGTATATGGATGTTTGCAATGTGGTTTGGTTCGATTCTAAGGTTAAAAGTAATTGAAACTGTAAGATAAAAATAATAGACGTTTTTATTTATTTTTTAAATGAATCAAACTAAATCAAAACAATATGGTTTGGGTTGGTTCAGTCTTTTGCGAGTTAAATAATTTTAAAATATAGAATTATGAATATCTTTGCCAACTAAATGAAATGAAAAAAAATGCAAATTCACAAACAATAAAAAAATGGGTTGGGATCCACTCCATTTTCCAAAAGAAATGGTGATGTCAATTACCATAGTTTTGAAGTAAATTAAAAACAGGTAAAACTATATCATGACTCTTTTATCTTATGGGAAATGTTAACTTGTGCCCTTGAGGTACAAGTTTAGAAACTAAACATAGAAATATTTTCTTGAAAATTGTGAATTTAATGTATTAAAATTTGTAAATTTTATCTTTTCAATACAAAAGTTATGTTTTAATTCCTTTTTTAGTTTCTTAACTTATGCCCTTAAGGCACAAGTTGACATGACCCTTATCTTATTTATTTGTAAAGTTTTGGTCATTTATCTTCTTTTTATACACTTCAAAAGATAAATGACCTAAATGTTAAAAACAAAGAAGATAAATGACTTAAGTATTACAAATAAATAAAATAAAGGGGATCGGTGTAGTTTTGCCTTTAAAATATTTGGAATCATTTAATGTCACACTTTTGTATTTATATTACACACTTTATTATTGTCTATTGTCACACTTTTGTGTTTATATTACACACTTTATTAATATATTCTTTTCATTTTCAACAAGTCGTGTTGAAAAGATATTGCAATTTAATGTTGTTGTTGTGTTTGTGTTTGAGTTTCAAAATAATGTGTGGATTATACAGAGATCTATTTTGAAGCTTGGGAAACAAAAGTAGGGGATTAATGTTCTTTTGATGTCTATGAAAAAGGATGAGTGAACTGGAAGAAAAAAAATGTCATTTTGGAAAGAAAAAAATGTTTTATATGGTTAAACGAAAGTTAATGAAATAATATAAATTCAGATCTAAACATATAATTTAGCGTCTTTGAATGAAGCGTCATGTATGTTTTGAAACATGAGGGAAGGAGGATTGTAATATCACTATCTTCGAAGAGAGGACATAGTAATTTACTCAAAAATAAATTATGTTAAACTATTATAGATATTGATTTATGATACAAATTAAGATTAGTTATTCTATACAGCCAATAAATGTAATTTATAGTTCTCAAAGAGGAGTCATTGAGGGTGATGACATGACCGTTATATACAACCTAATCAATGTTTGGATTTGGTGGTTATTGGGTGTGGTGTTGTTGATCGTTGAGGCATTATGAGTCGGAGAGGATCTGGGGCAGTGGAATAGTTCCATTGAATAGAGCCTTTAGTGATCGAGCCTTGAGATAAAATTAGACTTTGAGTCAGTCCAGAATAGAAGTAATTCTTATTAACATCTTGAAGATGTAAGATTTTGAGAGTGATTTAATTCTAAATCAAATATTCTCTACATTTGTCGGTTGTCATTATTGTAAGAACGATGACATAGACTTGTGTGTCATAAAGACTTGTGTTGTTCATATTTTAAGAATCGTGAAAGAATGCATTGCATCAAAGTTATACAATATACTTGAAGTTTTATTGACAATTCACATTGATTTTTTGTGTCGTTTATTTTGAGGATTTACTACTGTAATTAAGGTCAAAAGGAATGATGGATACAATTTATGAGGACATTTGAAAGAATCAAAACCTACTAAAAGTGTCATCTTGTAGCATCCACAATGAAGACCCTCATATTTGAGGTATTAAACAGGTCCCACATGAATACATCGCTTTTTTATTATTTTTTAATAATAGTACCTAATAGGTACTCAACCACTCCAATAGAGATCCTCTATCAAAATGTCTAAATGGGTCCCACTAATAACTATTTATTAATGAAAAACAACAAAAGCAGCTCAAATAATGATTATTTTATTCGAAAGTGGTGTGGGGTCCACTTAAGATTGAAGGTCTTAAGTAAGACCCTGAGTCTTAAGAGACCCCCAATTTTTTTTCCACATTGGAGGTACCTATTAGGTACTGGGTCTTAAATGGTAAAGACCCTACCAATGTGGATGCTCTAAATCTTCTCAAAGCTATGCAATAAAGAAGACACGTAGTATGAAAACACCAACAAAATTGGAAGAAATAGTGCAACAACAAAGAATTTCAAGGTTGTTTGACCAACAACATAAATAGTGTAAACACCATGATGAACATATAATTGCACTCAAAAGTATTCTTATTAGCTCAACAAACTAACAAAAATCAACTTTGAAGAAGAAACCATTTAATGATTGATTTATTTACGAAGTCATTTGTAAATGAAAATATTAGGGAATGATCAATTACATTTTCATGTCCTGAGCATAAAGAATATGTCATAACATGATCTAAGATGTTGCAACACTGTTTAGGATTTGTTTTGAATCAAAAGGAATTAAACAACAAATTCTTAATTGAAGATGAGAGATTCAAATTCAGTTCATAATATTCAGTTGACGTTGGAATATTATGGCAAGTTTCAAAGATTCTATGTAATTTAATATATTAAAGGTCGACAATAATCTAAGTGTGTTTCAACTGTTTTTATGGATCGATTCAAGATAAATGGGAGTGATGTAACACATTAATAAAGAAGAAATAAAGGCCCCCAAGTATGGAAGGGCTCTTATGCTCCCTTTTCATGGCTCTAGAAGACAAAAACGCACTTGCTACAGCTGAAAAGCAAACTACTTTCTCTTTTAAGCTTCCGAAGAGTGCTTAACATTGATCAGAATTGTATAGGTAGCTCCATAAAGTTAAAAACCCCTTTTTCAGAAATCGCGTTCGTACCAGTCGATAATGTTCTCAACTCTACAAGAACATTATGATATGCATATTTTCAACAACATAATTTTTTGTAATAAGTTGCCAGTTTTTATATCCCAATGATGCCCCTGGAAACATTTTTATAGTACTACAGTGAGGACATCTATAAATAAGAGGATCATCTATGAAGAGTGCGAGTCTTAATCAAGAATCATCGTTCACTTTTTTTCTTTCAACGAAACTCACCTAAGGCACATTTTTATCATATATACTCCAACCCCTTTACTAAAGCTCTTGGATCCTTCCACCAAATGCGCTGATACTTTCTATTTGCTTCATATAGACCGCATGATGAACTTTCATAATAAAAATGGTAAGTTTTTCATCTAATGCATCCACTTAGTGAGGGTCTTAAAGAGTATTTAAAACCATCTTAGTAAAAAACTTACCTGGAGCCTCGAAGGCTCATATACTTTTAATAGTTTGAAAATCATCTTTATGTCGCCTCATGGATCAACAAATCAATCTCTATCGGAGTTAGACTTCGAAATCCACGATAAAGGCCTAAGCGACTTCTTTGAGCATATTCATTAAATAATCTTTCAAAATCGTTGATGACTAACACCTAAAGCAAGACGAGATCACTAATCCACTTCCATGTATCATTCTTCAACATATCATAAATGTTTGTTTTCCTTCTTATGTTCTGGACTCCATGAAAATACCGTATATTTTGATCCCCTTGAGTAATCAACTTAGTTTGAGATTTTCGGAACCACAACAAATTTTTCTTGATGGAGAATTTGCACATATTCATGCTAAAAGATCTCACACTTTCAAACCCAAGAAAATATTAATGCGAAAAGACGGTTTCCGACTAACCTAATCGAGCCTTTAGATAATAAAACCCTTCGTTCTAAAAATATTTTTGAAAACATTTATGCTCCAACCAGAAAATGCATTCTTGAATCCAGGTAGTTAATTACTCCAATTTATTAATTATTATTAAGATCTTCTAATCGTTTTTGAAAGAATCACCAACTCATGTTATCTTTCAATCACCGAGTTCAGAAAAACGATAAACTTCAATCAAAATTCAAAAAATTTCGATTAAATTTATCTATTCTCGAGTTATAATCGTTGACCAAACTTTATTCCAAGTTTAAGACAAGGAGAAAGAAACTTCTAAAAAAAAGGAAAAAAAAACTCCATTAGCACTAACTTCCTCGCAAATTTACATTTTCTTCATCCCCACCTTCTTCTCACATTACGACCCAAACATTATAATTCTCTCTGTAGCGTTCTGTTCCATCGTTTTCGCCAACAACCCCTTTTCAACGTTTTACTGCATAAGTCTTCATCGTTCTTTTTCTTCCCTTCTGTTAATTAGTTAATTAATTCATAGCATTTGTTTCTTTTTTATTTTCCCGTGTTTTTCCTCTTCTTCTTCGCCAATAATCCCGAATTTGATTTTTCTGCTTCTCTTTTGATTCGTTCGCAAAGTTTTTTCGTACTTCAAAGGTTCGTGTACTATTACCATTCGTTTTTTCGACGAATTATTAGGGTTTTTGTGAGATTTGTGTTTATAATAATTCAAATTGTATGCTACTGCATCGAAGAACCCTAATCCACAACGAATCCTAATTCATTCTTCAATCGACAATTTCTGTGATTCTTAAATCTGCAAACAACGGCTTCTGTGATTCCTTCGACGATTACTGCTACGGATTCATTTTTCGAAGGTAACATTGGTTTTCTCTAATTTTGCACCGACTTAGCCAAACTCTTTTGTTTGTAGCATAATGTTCAAGTTAATGTAGTTTTTCTCTGATTGATTTATGGCAATGATATGATATGATATGATGTTGAAAAATATAGATGTGAAATTTGTATGTTTCAATTTGTATCATTAAGCACTTTCTCTTGTGAATTGACAAAATTGTGGTTAACATGTGAAATCTATGATAAGCCTAAGTTGTTTTTATACAAGTGTTACACTATTTAACTTTCAATAGTTATGAAGACCAATTTGAAATACACTGGAAAAACCTTTTTATACATGGCATAAGGGGTTAACTAGGATTTAATCAATATACACTGACGGTGCAAAACTTTGTATACATGCATCCGATCAAATAAAATAATTCCATGATGCCACCTTTTTAGTTTAGTTCCTTAAATATCGATTTGGTATGATTTGATTGCATGCATGTGAAAAAAAAGTCACGCCGTCATTGCATAGAAATTAATTTCATGTATTTCGATTAAATTGCATAACGCAGCCACAACTGCGGTTACCGTCCACAATTTAAAGCTATTGTTTCAATAGTGGGAACTTTGATTAGTTTTTATTTATGCTTTGCTTATTGATCATGCTTTAAATGTATATAACCGACATCGCAATTTTGTCTTTTTTATAGAATTGGCTTGTTGATGCTAGCCGACATCGGACATCTTTATTGCAACCATGACATCTGGTTCTGAAGCCGTATCATGGAATGTTCAGAGCTCCACAGCGAATGGAATTTATTCTAATCCGACCTACCAGTATGATCAGCAGCCGCTGCCGCAGCCGCCTGGAGGAAGCGTTCAAGATGGTCAAAGTGTATCATCAGTTGCTGGTAATTCATCAAATTTGGGAACAGCTAATGCACCACAAGATTATAATGCGTACACATCATATGCAAATTCTTCTAATCCATATGGTTATGGCAGCACGGGATACTCAGACTACTATAACAGCTACCAGCAGCAGCAACCTAATCATGCTTATTCTCAGCCTGTAGGAGCATATCAAAATACAGGTGCTCCTTATCAGCCTATTTCCTCCTTTCAGAATACTGGGTCTAATGCTGGATCCGCAAGTTATTCAAGCACTTATTACAATCCTGCTGATTATCAGACTACTGGAGGTTACCAAAACAGCAACGGATACGCAAATCAAGCGCCGGCGTGGAACAATGACAGTTATTCAAGCTATGCCTCTCATCCGTATACAAGTTACGCCACAGATTCCAGTAGCTCTTATGGTGCTGGTGCTGGTGCTGGTGCTGCAGCTACTTCCGTGCAGTATCAGCCACAATACAATCAATGGGCGGACTATTACAGCCAAACAGAAGTCAGTTGTGCCCCAGGGACAGAGAACTTGTCTGTCACAGGTTCATCTACTTTGGGTTGTCCTGTTCCTGCTCCTCCACCTCCTCCTGCAGCTACCAGTAGTTATGCAACTCCAAATTACCAGCCTCCGCAATCATATCCACAATATTGGCCGCAAGAGTCCAGCACTCCTGCTGTGCCGCCTTTACAGGTTTGAATATCACCGACAAAATTTGGACAAATCAACAGTTGAATAGTTTAGCTTGAAAGAACAAATAAATTGCCATTTGTTCATGCCAAATTGCTTTGGTTATGATTTTATCCCTTGTATTGCAAAGTTAATCATTTAAGTTAGATCTTTTGTATTTTGGTTCTATTCATCTTTTAGTATATTGGATATATAATCTTTGATGCTTCAATAACACAAGACAGTTGCATTTGGTTAGTCGGTTGTTTTGTAGTTTTGCTGGCTTAATTAACTTATTAACTTCATGTTTGTTTCTTTTGGTGGTCAGCCTGCTGCAGTAAATAGTGGTGGTCATGATGATTACTGGAAACATGGCGCCCAAACTAGTTCTCAAATTCATCAAACTAGTTCTCAAATTCACCAAACTAGTTCTCAAATTCACCAAACTAATCCTATTCAACCAAACTATCAAAGTCATTTGGATTTAAATTCTTCTTATGATAAATTTCAGGATCAACAACAGAAGACAGTATCTTCTCAAGGAACCAATTTGTACTTCCCTCTTCCTCCTCCTCCCCCTCCCCCTCAACAGGTGAATCTGGCGCCCTTACAAAGTTCTCCATCTTTGGATACAAAACGAGTAAACAAGCTTCAGATTCCAACAAATCCTCGAATTGCTTCGAATTTGACATTTGAACAACCTAAGCCCGAAAAAGATAGCTCCACCTCCAGTGCAGCACTGAAGCCTGCTTATATTGCTGTTTCAATGACAAAACCAATGGAGAAACTATCATCTAATGATGCTGCAAATTCAATACTTAAGGTATACTTCTACAATAATTTTTCACTGATTTTATTCCATTATAATACAAAGATATTAATTTATCATCACACTGCCAATTCATTCTTTTTTTATTTAACTTTCCATGTATAATATTGGAATATTAAAATTCATAAAACATGACACCATGTAATGAGTTGATAGAGATTAAGGAATTAGAGAAGTGAAAATAACGGCTTATTGTTTTCACCATCTCCGATACAAATTTTCGAAACGGAAATGAAGGCAAAATATGGTGACATTTTTGTTATTTTTAGTGAAAATAGGAATCAAATCGGAAAACCTTGTTTGAATCGAGCAATTTAGTTTTTGAATTTACCGAAGTGTGGGGTGATCTTTTCAAAAAGGGAAAAAAAGATAATTAAGAACAAATAGAAACACCAACAAAGCTAAACTATGCATTCTGTGTGGTAAAAAACCCCTTAAAAAGACTAATAGCTATGCCAATATGCCTGCTAAATATTGGCTTGTTAATAAAACTCTGTTTTTTTGACGGAGACTAGTTTATAAAACTTAGCTCTGGCTAAAATAATATAGGACCTTATTTTGGAACTTTTGTATGCAGAGGTCTGGCCTTATATAGGACCTTATTTTGGAACTTCTGTATGCAGAGGTCTGGCCTTAGTGAAATGGATCATGTTGGCGCTAAGAACCTACTTTTGAATTAACAGAAGTTGGTTTTTGGAATTTACATGTCCAAATGCTTCATGTAACACATTGATATTGCAACCAAATTGTGATGGTTTTATGCATGGTTATCAGCATCTTAGTCAACGGTGTATATCTATTTGAAACAAAATTGAACCCAATCAATATGAACCGTTGTGCCTATTTTGGGCATGAAACCTTATTCATTATGATGCATTCCTGCTCACTGATAAGTCTTGATTCATTCCAATGAATCATAGCTCGAACATTGTGTAGCCAGCTACTTTTTGCTAAATTTGTGCAGCCAATCACTTTCTTTTTGCTCTTTGATTTACAACTTGAATCTTGAATTTTTTATGGCTCATACATGATAAGCTTATAGTATTTCGTATGTCACTCATTTCACTTGACATTTGTGATTCAAAAATTGATTACAGTTTAAATCTTGATTTGATAACAATAGTGTTATGTATTTACTTCTAATAATAATCATTGAACTATTCTTGCTAACAGCCCGGTATGTTTCCAAAGTCTTTGCGTGGCTATGTTGAAAGAGCTTTGGCACGTTGTAAAGATGATAAGCAAATGGCAGCATGCCAGGCTGTCATGAAAGAGGTGAGTTTCACTTTAACTTTGGAAGAAGTGAACAAAAAGCTAAATTATTATTGCTTGTAGCTAGTTATCAGTTCTTACTTAGAATTCCTCTCTTCATGATTTTGCTAGATTTTGTTTGTCCTTTCTATGGTTTGGATAATGACCAACAATACTTTTTAATCATTCTTCTTGATGATCTTGAAAACTTATTTCTGCAAGAGCTTAAATTGATTTCTATATTTTTATAACCTGGGATCAAACAGAGCATGACACGTCTTTTATGTTTTATTGTTTTTCCTTCCTTGTGAAACTTTAAACTCTATCAAAAATTACAGAGCATGATTTAGTGGCCTCGGCCGTTGTTATTCTGAGCAGAAGTTTAGTCCTTTGTAATTGTATAAGTTGCATATACTTCATTAAGTGACTTTGAAAGCATCATCAAGAAAAAGGAAAAAGCTTTTACTTATAACATATAGTGCTGCAAGTGATAGCTGACATATAAGTACATAGAAATAGGCGCGCACACGCAAATTGTTCGTAATTAACAAATATAAGATTTTAAAGAAAGACATTGCCAATCAGAAAATATAAAAGTCCTATATTTTTTTACTGTATCTTAAACTAAATTAATTTTCCCTTCAAAGTATTTTGTCCAAATGCACAGAAAGGACATGAAGACAAATGTTTAGGAAGCTGTAGTCCTCATCTGTCTTATTTTCCTCACCCTTTATGTGTGTGATCCTTAATGAATAGATAGCTATCAATGAAAACAATAATATATTGGGTGTAAGTTGCAATAGAAATTGGAATATTGAAACAAAGCCACAATTTGGTAAAGGAGGCTTCGTTGCCACTTCCATTCTGCCTTTATGAAACTGGTACTCATACAACTATACTTGGTTGGTATCATACTTCTTTTTACATGCAAATTGCTGAAAAATCAGACTGCTCACCAGAGCCCAGTTTGAATTGTTCTCGGTGCTCCATTAATCATTTGCATTAGTGTTTTGACAGTGTGTGCTGGAACACTACTGAAATTCATTCTAGGTTCCAACCAGCAAACATACACATAATTATTGTGATATACTTCCTGAAAACTATAATTTGACATTGGAATATATTTTTATTTGCTCTCTGCTCATCAGCCAGCCAGGATAAGTTCAACCTAATTTAGTATATTAGTTTAAAGGCATTTGTTCTTTTGCACTGTCTGGTTGTGCTTCATATTTTTCTTCATTGACGTTGACAATATTAGTTGTTTTCCAGGTTATTTCCGTAATCTTATCATACTCCTAACTTCCTTTTCAGATGATCACTAAGGCTACGGCTGATTGTACCCTATGCACACGTAATTGGGATATGGAACCACTCTTCCCAATGCCAGAGGCAGATGCAGACAATAAAGAGTAAGCTGTTTCTTGTTTACCTTCTCCAAGTTGACATGTCACTCTCTTTATTAGTTTGTGAACTTCAGGGGCTTCTGATTTTCACTGATCTTCAAGATTTGATCAATGTAGTGTTCCTTCCCCCAGTTCTTTTACTGGAGTATATATAAGTACACATGTAAGAAGCTATAGGATTTTAGATGTTATCCAATATGAAATAGTTTTGATTCAATTCAGACGGTCTGGAGGGGCTCACCTTTGTTTCTATTACAGATATACTATTAATATTTTCTCCAAAGAGTATGGTATTTAAAATCTTTAGTGGTGCAAAACACTAGTAGTTATACATAAATTTGAAGAGTATTTGTATCCTTCCTTTAACTGATGCCAATTAATATTTGTAAAAAAGGATAACTTCCTTCCATTGATTTCTCCTTTTACAACTAAGCTACTGCTCAAATTCTCTTCGCGATTAATTTGAAATGAAGTTTTATTACAGCTTTGTTCCCTCCTGCCATTTGAGCTAAATCCCTGCTCCTCCAATCACCCAACTATTTTATGACTACCTGGACCTACCTAACTAATACTGTAACTACACTAATGCTTCATTTTAGATTTTACGTATCCCTGAATTTTTATTGTAGTTTTTGACATGTATCACTCATTTCATTTGTGCTTCATACTAATCTTATACTCCCTCCGGTCCTTATTATAAGAAACAATTTACTTTTTTGGTTCATTGTGTAAGTGATGTATCTAGCCTATATTTATAATAAGATACATTAATTATTTTATGAATCTAAAAAGTCAACTTTTTCTTATAATAAGGACCGGAGGGAGTACCATTGATGTTATCTTGCTAATTAATGAATATTATTTTTAAGTGATTCAATCATTATAACATTCTTATTTTGTAATCATTTCATGCAGTAATTCACTGTCTTCAACCTATGATTCTGTATTGCCAAAGTCTAGAAAAAGTCCTAGACGATCTAAAAGTAGGTGGGAGCCATTACCAGAGGAGAAGCCGGTTGACCATCATCCTGTGTCAATAAGTAATGATACTGTAAAATACAGTAGTTGGGTGCCTACTGAAAAGGATAGAAAGGTACTTATAGATATATTTAATTTATGGATTTTAATTTCCAGCTAGAGTTATCCTTTTACCTTCTATTTATGAATCTTGGGTGGAGTACAACAGCCGTTAACAAGTTCACTTTTTATTTTTCCCCTCAATATTTGGATTGTTGGTTTTTATTTCATTTCATGTTGTTTTCTTTTTATGGGCAATATTTGAGGTGCATGTTATGATCAAGGATATTTACTATTCCTCTCAAAAAAAGGATACTATTTACTATTGTGAACTGGATACTAGGTGCATTTTGTGTTCCCATTTTGGTAAAATGATATGCACAGTGTCATTTTAATGCAAGTGGGATAAGATTAGGATTGAGACTATTAGAATATGTAAATATCTTTTATTTTTATTATGTATATTTAGTATGTATCTTTTATATAAAAGATACAAACTAAATATAAAAGATATTTACATATTCTAATAGTGTCTGCAGTGTGATCCTACTGCTAACGATCTTTGCTTCATTTATAACTCAAAATACTGCCATTTTTTGTGTAATTTTGACAAATAGGAGGCTCATGTGCTATGCCTTCGCGAATCCATCTTGTATAACTAGCAGTTTTGTGGTGGCTTTTATGTGCCCGCTAATACCAGCTGGTTGTTTTTATGCATTCTTTTTTTGACGTGTATAATATATAAACTATTTTCTTCGGTTACGAGCTTTTCATTTTTCTTTCTATTATATTTAGTCTAACATGCTTCCCCCCACCCCTAAATAAATGCTTATTATTTTTTTAATATTCTTCATAAGACACGACACTATTGACAAGTAGCATAATAATTTTTCTATGTTGTGTCCTGGGTTTGGCTATCTTCCTTTCAAGAAGAACCTCAAATGGAATTTTTTTTGTGTGTCTGTCCTCCATGTTGTGTTTGGGTGGGCTTTTTCATCTGTGAAGTACCCCTGATCTCGATTATGAGCAAAAGCACACAACCTCACTTAGTAGGAAAGATAGTCATGTGCATTCTCAAAAATGTCATTCATAGAAACATGTTGCATGAGAATAAGAGTCATTGAAAAATAAAACTTACAATATTTAGGGGTTTCTTAATAAAAAAATATCAATAGAAACTTGTTCCATAAGAATAAGAGTAATTGAAAAATATAACTTATATTAATTTGAGACCCTGAATATGGATACTTTTTTTGCTTATCCTTGACTCCGGAGGGGTTATAAGTATTAATCCTTTTTATTTGATTGAGGTGCTTTTCAAGTACAATCATGTTGACAATGATAAGTATTTCTCACTGAGTTACATAGATGATTTGTTTAATTCACCTAAATGAATGGCATGCAGGTGGTAGTGGAAAACAAAGAGAGCAAGGAAGACAGTTGGAGGAATACAAAATTTTCTCCATTATTTCAGAGAATATCGAGTAAGGCTCCCCAAAGGCCATTTAAGAAGCAGCGTCTTGCTGATGTCTCTATTGCTCATGAAAATGGTGATGCATCCAGTGATAGTGATAAGGAACAAAGTTTGACAGCATATTATTCTGCTGCAATGGCGTTTAATGATACACCTGAGGAAAAGAAAAGACGTGAAAGTCGTTCTAAGCGATTTGATTTAGGACAAGCACAACGAACAGAAAATAATCACTCAAGGAAAAAAAATGCTAGAGCTGGAAACTTGTACAACAGAAGGGCTAGTGCTCTTGTGCTTAGCAAAAGCTTTGATAATGGTGTCAGCAAAGCTGTTGAGGATATTGACTGGGATGCTCTTACTGTAAAGGGTACCTGCCAGGAAATTGAAAAGCGTTACCTGCGCCTAACATCGGCACCAGATCCCGCCACTGTAATATCTCCTTTTAAGAGTTTAAATGGCGTGCTGCTATTTTTATCTTTCTTCTTTCACCCTCTACTACTAATCTCAATAAAATGTTGTTAACTTACAGGTAAGACCTGAAGAGGTTCTTGAAAAAGCACTATTAATGGTTCAAAATTCCCAAAGGAATTATCTTTATAAATGTGACCAGTTAAAGTCTATTCGCCAAGACCTAACTGTGCAACGGATACACAACCAATTAACAGTCAAGGTACTACTATGTCTTGATGTGTTCTAGTCACATTCTTTCAGCAATTCTTATTCATAATATTTCTCAGTAATGGTTTCTGTACACCTTTAAATTTCCCATCCATATAGAAGAGCTATTAAAATGAAATTAATCCACCCCTTTCTTTTACTTCATTTATTTGAATATATCTCAAAAGGAAATTGTTTTTTGACGGAACATAATGCATCTTTTGATTACATGAATCGGCCTTGCCTACATGGGAAAGGCTTTGGTGGTGGTTGTTGTATATTATGTGCACGCTGTATTCTCCACCTTTCCTTAACTTGCTAACTCTTGATATGATGTTTCAGGTATATGAAACTCATGCCCGGTTGGCACTGGAAGTTGGGGACCTGCCTGAATATAATCAGGTTAGCTTTGATTACTTTTTACTGGTCCTGTAGCTATCATTTTTCCTTCTGAGATCAGGGATTTATATATTTCAAAGTCATGCATGCTTTTCAAACTATAATGGAGTTTTTCTATATCTTGAAGTCTATTGAACAATGGGGTTTCATAGGTGATTTGCATCAAGAGCAATGTTGTCAAACTCGAGATTCTATCTAGAAACGGGTGGTGTCAAGTTTGTGATTTGAGGATCACAACATGGATCATAAGATCCTACTAAGCCTACTTGAAATACAAAATTGCACTTGGATACATATATGCATAAAAAAGATAAATAAGTAAATAACTAAACTTAAATTACATGATCAAGAGCCAATTTTACAATGGATATTCAGTGTGGATGTGTTTAAATATGCATAACTTATTAAGTTATCTGTGCTGGTGTTACTTATGTAACAATGCAAAGAAGAGTATTAAATTATACATTTCAAATCATTAAAGAGATCTAGGTGCCAATTTGTTTTGGATATGGGATCAGTTTGTTATACATGTTGATGATGTTTTTTTACTTATCATTGACGTTTTGATTTTGACTCCATTTGTGTGATTTCAGTGCCAATCTCAGTTAAAGGCTCTTTATGCTGAAGGGATCGAAGGCTCGTATATGGAATTTGCTGCTTACAACTTGCTTTGTGTTATAATGCATTCAAATAACTACAGAGAACTCCTATCATCAATGGCAAGGTGAACCCCGTGTTTAAATGCTTACATATTTCTTGTCTTCAAAATTCTTTGTAGAACTCTTATTATGTATCTCAGTATTTTGTGCTATTATTAATACCGTGATGTTTGCTGTGTTTTTGAGATTTTCTTGTTGGTCCTTGGGGAGTTAGGTCCCATAAACATTCGTTAATAATTTTTTATATATTAATCTCTTGATTCTTATATTTATCAAGCAAATAAAGGTCTCCCATGTGCTCACATTTGCTGTTGCTTTCACTTTGTTGCCTCTTAGGCCTTTAAATCTTATTTGACAATATTTTCAATTTTGAATAAAGTGGTGTTTGACAATTGACATTATCAGCCTAGGTGACGCGTTAATGGCCCTCTTCTGGCGGATAACTGATTTATTGAAAATTCTTTGGTCACACTTGAAAAATAAAATATTTATTGTTCTGTCACAGTTAGTTCTTCACCTTGAAATTATTATTATTAGTAGAAAACTGGTGGTTTGAAAATTTATTGCAATTTTGTCTGGGCAAGGGTAGTTTGGTAGCTATGGGAGGGGCCCTTAAGGCTCAAATTTATGGCTGTTTGGGTAGAACTTAGTGATTCAGTGTTGACAGCTGACAAACAAGATAGAGAATTAGATGGACATAACTAAGTCTTTCAGTGGCTACTGCACATTGTATTTTCCCTAAGTTAATGTATTAATCGTCTCCGTCGTTACTTTTGTACTATCAGTTATTATGTTGGAACACCTCCAATTTTTATGTCTAATGTTGTCTATGATAGGTTATCTGACGAAGCAAAGAAGGACGAAGCTGTAAAACATGCTCTGGCAGTTCGTGCAGCTGTAACTTCAGGAAATTATGTTGCGTTTTTTAGATTGTACAAAGCAGCTCCAAACTTAAACACCTGCCTTATGGGTTAGTATCGACAATTTATTTCACATTTAGCCAGTTGGTAACTTGTATCTTAATATCTTAAGGGGGGCAAACTGAATTGATGTCTTTAATTTTCACAGATCTATATGTTGAAAAGATGCGGTATAAAGCTGTGACCTGCATGTGCCGATCATATCGGCCAACTGTACCCGTTTCCTACGTATCTCAAGTTCTAGGATTCTCATCTGTCGTTGTCACAAATGAAGCAAATGATGAGAAAGAGGCCGCCGCTTTGGAAGAGTGTTTAGAATGGTTGAAAGCTCATGGTGCCAGCATATTTGCTGACAACAATGGAGACATGATGGTTGATACAAAAGTATGTTTGATTCTACACTTTAGATTTACATACCAGTAGGTTTCATTGAATGCTGGATTTTTGGTCCTATCCTGTAATCTCAGCTGCATTTGATTGAATCATCACTCATCTCATACCATTTTGAGAGTTGGCTTTGACTTGCTCTATAATCATGCTAACCCATATAATATGTTGCATGCAGTGTGACTACTAGATGATTTTTTAACAAATGTTCATTTTTTCAGGTTTCATCCTCTAGTTTATTTGTGCCAGAGCCTGAAGATGCTGTGGCCCACGGAGATGCCAACCTTGCTGTTAATGATTTTTTAGCAAAGGCACCTTTATAGGGAAAAATGTTGCAACCCTTAATGTATCTGTAGGTTTGTTATATTGTAGTCAGAATAGAAAAAAGTTGTCTGATCGTATCCCAGAACCTATTCTCAAATCTGGGACTAGTGTCGTGGAATTATAATTATACTATGTGAAAGGAAAATAGAAAATGGAGCCGTGTATGACCTATAATCATTTGTTTTTTGGGGTGTTTCCCATTCTTTCCTGGTAAAGAACAGAACTATAGATGTAATTTAATTCAGAATATAGATAATAAAAGCACATTAGAATTCCATTTCTTACCATAGTATCTTAGCTTAATTCAGATACGTGTTACGAACATACACGTATTTGAGGAAAATTGAACTTTATAATCACATCAAATCAAAATCAAAATAATAACATGTTTTAATTAACAAATGTTAACGAATGAAGCAAAACAATTGCCAAAAAAGATCTGTATAAAAATAAAAACATTAGCAAGCAGATAGAAGCGGTGGTTTATATATTTTTTTCGTTGTACAAAGTGAAGTTCAACCATATTAATATTGAAACTTACATAATTACAAATTTAAAAAGTATCCTAGCTTTGGTAATACGAAAACATGTTAGTTGAAGAAGAATCAGGCAAAATACTAAGAGTCTGTTTGAAACACTTCTCAAAAACTCTTTTTTAGTTTTTAAAAACTTGAAAATTAAATTTTTTTTGAAAACTGTTTTGAATTTTTTAGTTTTGGGGACTAAAACTAAAACATGTAAAATGATAACTATTGTGAGAAGAGGACTTGTATATTTCAAAAACTGAAAACAAAAACTATTTCAAAGAGGCTCTAACTTTCTCCTTCTCAAACTTGGCATAGACAGCAGAAACTACTGCCAGAAAATATAACTGAATAAACGCAGTTCCCGGTGTATGTTAATTGATAATACCTTTCCCCGTTGGCTTTAGAGGGTCTTTAAATTCTAAAAACAAGTGATTAACTAGTTTAGGCTAATGAGTTAAATCCAAATATGGTTTCATATATAACATTTTATAATTTGATCCATGTACAACTCAGCATCTCTGTTGTATTAGATTCTTATGTTAGATACCGATGTAAGGTTGTCGCTATGTATAAACTCATTTAATTACTTATAATGCGGGGTGTCACATTTTATAATACATTATTTCAGACATTATTTCAGTTCAGCGTGACTTTTAGATGTTTCTAATAACCTGTATGAATATATAAACGAAATACACCATATTTTCCGTTGTATTTTTTCTTTCATTTATACCTATTATTTTAACTATTTTGTCATTTTTATAATAATGGTTTGTCTAACATTTAAATTATCAATTAAAAAATTCATTAAAACAAGAACAATTCATAACAATAGGAATAATATTGTTTGAGGAGTAAAAAAAATTGTTTTTGATTTAATTATTTTTTACTATTTTATCATGCTGCCACTAATCCATATGGCAAAGTGAAGACTATTTAAGTGATTCATAGATTACGATCCTTGGACAAAAGGACAAATAAATTCATGTACTTTATAGCACATGGAAACATATACCAAATGTCGAGTAATTTCCGTTACTTTCCGCGTCAGACAAGGAACTATATAAGTAGTTGAGTTGAGTTGAGTTAGCTGGTGAATTTTGTTGCCCCCAACGTTGCGCATGTCCTGTGTTTTTTCTTGTATATCTTGACTTCCATGTGATGTTGTTTTCAGATTCTTCAATGACATTACTTACTTGTTATATTTGACTTCTGATCATGTTGCAACACGTAAGTATCTTTCAACTATAAATGGCAAGACTTCCTTCTCATATTCCCACCACCTGTTGCGGCGTTTACTCCATTCAAGTACAAGTCCTTGTTTCTGCATAATATCACTATCAAAGGAACCAAACAAGATCCAAATAAGATCCCAGTAATGAGAACAATGAACATGCAAATCCTCTTTAAAATACTTTCAAATATTTGAAGTAAAATGGACAATTCACTTTAATCTCATTTTTCAATAATATTTTTAAGAATGAAAGTTCCCTTACTAACTACCCCTCTTAATAACTAACTAATTATATCTTCAATAGTATAAGAGGCAGCAACCACCTAACAATTAATTAACATCAACTGCGTAAAATATTTTTGCGTAGAAAGAAAAAAAAAAAAACTGTGCAGAATATGCTAATTTGTGATAGAACTTGATTTTTTTTGTTTACATGACAAAAGAAAAAATTATAAGCTAAGGTTGGGGATATTCATAGATTACATAGATTACACTCCTATATTATCGGCTAGTAAGGTTGGGGATAGACATGATAATGGTTGATGCACCATCGCAAGAGACTCTAAATGATTACCAGCTGTTTTTTCAAGTATATCCGCGTAAGAGTTTCCTTCTCGAAAAATATGATGAATGGAAATATCTCACGACTTAACCACATACATCTGAATGAGCTCCAAGAGGTTCACATAATGATGAAGCCTCGACATTTTCTTTCATACTAAATACACTACATGAAGAGAGTCAGAAAAACAAACCAGTTTCTTATAATTAACCAGCCTCCCAGCAAAGCTTAATCCCAGTCATAAGAGCATGAATTTTTGCATGCAAGATATTGGAAAACCCACACTACCATAGAAGGCAAATTGAAAATTTTCCTCAAAATTTCTAACCAATCCACCATATCCTACTTTACCTAGGTTAGTTAAAGCGCAAACATCCACATTAAAAACCATTGTATCATTATTATCATATTGCCTACATACTTCATGAGTGGGCCTAACTAATGCAGTTGAAATATAGTATTGTTGAATGCCCGCTCTAAAACTTGCAATTGCACATAAACAACTAAAACCGTAGTTAAGACTACCAGTTGGATACCATCAAATACCTACTTGTTGTTGTAACACCCCGTTTTCCCAACATAAAAATTTCTTTAAAAAGATAATCATGCATCAGAGTAAGCACATAAACAGGGCATCACATTTCTAAAACATCTCATGTTAATGAATAAATAATCATTAAATCTTCATAAAATATTAATCATTATCGCAGCGGAAAAATCATAAGGAAAAGCATCTCAAAAGTCTTTGGCACGCAGGCCTCATCAACGTCTTATTAAAAGATCTTCAGAGTAAATGAAATCATGTAAATAGCATAATACGCAAGGAACAGAGAAATAAAAGAAGATCCCCCATCCCGTTACGTATCAGAGCACCTAGACTCAACTGCAGAAAGCCTCACACGTCTGCACCTAATCTTGGTTACCTGCACTTGCCCACAAGGCGGCAATTCCAGCAGAAGGGGTGAGATTCACAAATAATTATATTAAACATGTAATTAAATAATCACAATCAACAACCAAACATAATTCAACATATCGCAGATAAACATCTAGCATTTAGAACATCAACATAAGCAACACATCATTTAGCATCGTCATAATCAACATCATAAACATCTTAGTAAACATCTTAGACGACTCGACTCGACATCATCACTTGACTATGCAACCCTACGTCTTATATGCATGTGGTACCAATCCAGGGCATGAGCCCTCGTCGCTATGAGCATAAATATACTCCAAGGCATAAGCCTTCGTCGCTGGTGAGCAAGGCTCCAGGGCATAAGCCCTCGTCGCTGGTGAGTAAAAACTCCAGGGCATAAGCCCCCATCATAGAATGAGTATGCATGGGACTCAATGCAATTTTAACTTAAACAAGTTAACATCATCAACGTCTTAATAACCATCTTAATCATCATGGACTGACACATGCAGCAACTATACATAAGTAAATGGCAACATGGCAGCAAGTACATCATACCAGTAGCATCCATAATGCAAGCATCACAAGTAAATCAACCATTCATAACTTAATTAATTCATATATCACACATAAGCATCATAAAATCATCATAAACAATCTCAATCATCATGTAACATCATTACAGATTATATTAAACATCATTAGAAGTCTCTTAAGCTACCCCAAGGTCATCTCTCAAGGTCATATGCGACTACAGGTCGCAAACAGAACAGGTTCTAAGTTCTAACATAACTCGCTATGGCGAGTGGGATAGCTCGCCTCGCGAGTAACTAAGGTCCTGCTCGCTATGGCGAGTTGGAGTGCTCGCCTCGCGAGCTCTAGGGTAATGCTCGCTATGGCGAGCTGGGTTGCTCGCCTCGCGAGCGATCTAGGTCTACTCGCCGCGGCGAGTTGCATAGCTCGCCTAGGCGAGCGATGAACAGACTGCTACGGGTTCTGCGAAAATCTCATCAAAAGTTCCCAAATTCATCATCTTAAACGTCTAAACTCTCAGAAACATCAATTTTATGATTAATCTACGTTCTGTACTCATCCTACACATCTGTTCTACAACTTTATGGCCTAATTCATGATTTTTCTCAATTTTAACCTAATTCCAATTCTCACAAAACTCAATCCTACGTTGTTAATCGAGATTAGATGAACTACAGATCAATATAATTAAGTGTTAGGCTCACCCTTACCTTAGAATTGCAGAAAAATCGCAGCCCCTATGCTCTCTTCTCACTTCACGTGTTGTTGCTCCTCTTTCTCCAAAATTCAGTAACGCGTACTGACTCTCTTGACCTAATTTTCCCTTTATATACTCCCAACAAATCTTATCTTATTTACTCTTTCTCCCACATAACTCTCTAAAATCCAAAACTAACCCACAACTAAATATTTTATTTTATTTTCAAATCTTATTTTATTAAACAATAAAATAAGTCACCACGTCGCATAAAATCATATTAAATCTTCATTCAACATCGCATAATATATTAATAAATATATATCAACTTCTCAAATAAATCAAATAATTAAATAATCAAAAATAGGCGTTACAGTTGTGAGTGCACTATAGGTTCCACATTATGATAGGGGTGACACTTCCTATTTTACTTAATAACATTTGTATGATATCTTTCATATTACTTGAAGGATTATTAGCGCACAATGAAGACGTGTTAGGCAATCTACATCCAGACCACACTGCAACAACTCGTGGACAAAGGATGAAACAATGAAGAATAGATTCATCTTCCCCGTTACATCATGGACATGTAGTACAAACATTCATCCCCTTGATGGTGCGAGAAGTACTTAGTTGGAATAGAATTATGACAAACATGCCATATAAAAAATTGCACACTAGTTGAAAGTGGTAACTTCCAAATCCAATTTCATTTCTCCAATGAGACAATACCATCCCTCGGAGATAAGAGCCAGTGATACGCACTTTTTACTGTGTATTCTCCGTTTAAATTGTCTTTCCACACCTAAGTGTCATCAATTGAGGTAATTATGGTTGGTTTTAACTCATGTATTGATGTAGCAATTGTGATAGAACTTGTGCTCTTGTTCATTGAAGAAGAAAAAAACAAGGAAAAAAAAAAGCACTAAATGTTAAGAGAATAAACTGCCTCTATTCATTTTTGTCTAAGGTCTTTCCTACCTTGTATTGAGGTATCATCTCATTACTCTGAATCCCTTTTTAAAAAATTAAACATACCACAATTTTTTTAAGAAGTCAAACTAGCCCACCAACATTGACAACAAAAATAATCGAATTTGAGATATTGAGAGGATCCAATAAAAAGTGCTATTTTGTAATGGTTGGTTTCAACTCATGTATTGGTGCAACAATTGTGATAGAACTTGTGCTCTTGTTCATTGAAGCAAAAAAGAACAAGGAAAAAAAAAATAAGCACTAAATGTTGTTAAGATCTATTCATTTTTGTCTAAGGTCTTTCCTACCTTGTATTGAGGTATCATCTCATCACTTTGAATTCTTTTTAATTTTTTTTTAAGAAGTCAAACTAGTCCATCAATATTGACAACGAAAATAATTGAATTTGAGATATTGAGAGGATCCCATCAAAAGTGCTATTTTGACAATGGTTGGTTTCAACTCATGTATTGATGCAACAATTGTGATAGAACTTGTGCCCTTGTTCATTGAAGCAAAAAAGAACAAGGAAAAAAAATACGCACTAAATGTTGTTAAGAGAATAAACTACCTCTATTCATTTTTGTCTAAGGTCTTTCCTGCCTTGTATTGAGGTATCATTTCATCACTCTGAATTCTTTTTTAAAAAATTACACATATCACAATTTTTTTTAAGTTAAACTAGCTCACCAAGATTGACAACAAAAATAATCGAATTTGAGATATTGAGAAGATCCCATCAAAAGTGCTATTTTGACAATGGTTGGTTTCAACTCATGTATTGATGCAACAATTGTGATAGAACTTGTGCTCTTGTTGTTCATTGAAGCAAAAAAGAAGAAGGGAAAAAATGTTAAGAGAATAAACGTACCTCTATTCATTTTTGTCTAAGGTCTTTCTTACATTGTATTGAGGTATCATCTCATCAGTTTGATTTTTTTTTTTTTAAAATTATACATATCACAATTTTTTTTAAGAAGTCAAACTAGTCCACTAATATTGGACAACGAAAATAATTGAATTTGAGATATTGAGAGGATCCATCAAAATTTGTCGTATAAATTTGTTTTCAACAAACGTAGTACATTTTAAACTTAATTTAAATTTAAAAAGTAATATAATATGAATTTTAAAATTGAAATTTATATGAATTTTAAAACTGAATTAAAATAAACATTATATAATACAACACAATAAAATATATACACAATGAAAAAAAAAACGAAACACTTTTCACTACGTTAGCCCAAAACCACGACAACATTGTTACTAACATATGATATAACTAAACAAGATCTGAAAATGGTTGCCAATGAATCGTCCAATATTTTTTCACTTTGAGTTTTGAACTTCTCTATCTATCCGACGACTATGCATATGCATGCATGCCACCATTGCTTCTTTGACTAAATATCACGCTATGTCTATAAATAAATTCAATGCTCTCTAATCTATTGATAGTGTGACCCGACACATGTAATACCGAGCAGTGTAAACAATTTTCTTCGCAATCGTCCTGCAATTATTCCCACTTTTCTACTGATACACCTATAAAGAACTCAGCACTAGATACACCATATAAATGCCTGTTATTCAATACAAAAGCAGAAAAAATTCTATGCAGTAGTCTTATTTGCAGCACCAGTTTTGAAGCTAGGTAGCCATAATGTTGCGGTTATTGCTGTTTGATTGGACACAAACTAGCAGCAACATGTTTTTCTCTATTTTGTTTTGACTAGTATAAGTTCATTTTGGGGAAACTTTGTATATTGTACTGATTTTCTAATTGTGTTGGTGCTGTGCTTTATTTAGCTAGGATGTATGGGAACTTTGGTCTGTTTTGTTACATCTTGTGCATTAAGATTTATTTCTTCTTTTGCTGTAAATTGGATTTCGATCATTTATGTCTAAGTGTATAGACTAATTCATCGAGTTAAGTAGGATCTAAGCATAACATTTTCTAATATGTTTTAACAAAAAGTTCACAAGATTTATTGTGTGTGACCGCCACCTCGTGTATAACACCCCTCTCACCACAAGTTTTATGGAAAAACTTTTCTATAGACACAACCACAAATGATAAATATTTGACACACTCATATCAAATGAAAAAGATTAAAACTAAAATAATAAAATCACATCAATCAACATAATTTAAATTTATTCTCTTTTAATTTTTGTATTTAATGTGAGTGTGTCTAAATATTAATCATTTGTGGTTATGTCTATAAAAGAGTTTTTCGGTTTCATAAATTTTAATTGTTAGCTTCAACCAAATGTGCAGTCACGCTATAATTTTTTAAAATATTAAACATACGATTGGTTCAAATTTATAACTTTTGATTAAACTGAACGAGACTAATACATACAAATTTATAACTTTTGATTAAACCAAAAGAGACTTATAAATATTATCAAACAATTATTTGACTTGTTAAAAATGTCAAATGCTATGAAGAATAACTTCTTGCAAAGTGCGGAATAAATTTGATACGATGATATGAAAATATAACGGTCTGCGTTAGTTTGAAGAAAAAAAAATGATTAAGAATGCAACTTTATATTCTTTTTAATTTTGTTCATTTATTTTATACAAATTAATTGTGAGCCTTTGAGCCTGCACGATAAATTATTCCATTGCAGATTGCAGTTACACTGAACAGAGGGACCGAAAGAGAAAAAGTATATGCTAAAATAATAAATTGACTATTTCTCTGACCATATTTTGGAAGGTCGAATCAGATACATAAGAAAATCCATGGACCAACTTACAATGTACTAACATATGGATAAATTAGGACCACTTGCTGAATTGAATTAATCAAAGCTGCTTTGTTTCGTACTACCTTTTGTAGTTATTTTAATTTATGTATAGTGAATGAAATTAACTAAAGTTCGGTGAAGTACCAAAGAATATTCACTTTCACGTTATGAAGCACTTACAATTGTACAAAGCAAGTTATTTAACGTGTGAGTGTGACTTTCCAGAAGGTATGAGCTGTCAAAATCACACCTAAATGGTCCTGCTAATTTTATTACTGAACTTTTTTTTTTGAGAGAACTGAACTATAGGCTAGCTTGTTTGTCATGCATAATGCATTCCTATGTAGAAGTTCTTTTTATTCTTGATTATTCAAATATCAAATTGCATATTACAAAACTAAACCTTTTTTCTATCAGTAGAAGATTTCCTTTTTTAATGATGACACATTTTATTGGGCTATAATAAGCACGAGGGCAAACTTGTTTAAAATGCATAAAAGTACAATTTGATTAGTTGGTACTTAACACTCTTTACTCCTAAAATACACTGTAGAATCTAAGGTGCAGCAGATCCACGGCCAGATATAACTTCTGAGTGTTTGTTTTGTGTGGGTGTAAATTACCGGTTCAAAAACTAATATGAAATGTTTGAGAAGAATGTGCATTGTGCACATATTATTATAATCTCAAGTAGATCTTTGAAAATATTGCAATTTATAATTATTACTATTTGTCATGTATAATTTACACATGAGAGAGTAAAGTGTGTTATGTCAATGCTTATTAAGAGAAATAAAAAACAAATGAAGAATTGAAATAAAGTGAATTTTAACTGTGATTACACTTTATATCCTCTCATATGTAAATTACAAATAAGAGAGTAGAGTGTGATTGATGTATAGTAAATGTGAGTTAGAAATCTCACATTACTTAAAAAAGTGGAGGTTGAGTATTTATACGTGAGATGACTCATAAACTCAATGTTTTAAGATTTTTGGTTAAAATGTAGTGTTCAACCCACTTCTGTGGTTACTCTAGACTCAATGTGAATGATCTTGAAACCCTTCTCATGATTCAACATTGTGATCTTTCAAGAGAGAATACATGAGAAATTTAGATAAAATGAAATTTAGAGAATACATTTTATTCTCTCTTGTGCAAATTACACATGAGATAATCAATGTAATAAACACAAACTTGTTGAAATATTAAGTGTGAGACTTCTCTTAATCACAATTCACCTTAAGTCTAATGTAAGAGGATTAGTGGTCTTATCATTAGTGTCAATCATGTATATATCTACATGGAGTTTGGTAATTGTGGTGTCAAAGTTTGGGTTGTGCAAGGGACCAATTTAGATTAGCATGAAACTTTTGCAAGTAATTTATAACTGAAATAAGTTATTTTTGTCTTTATATAGAAAAAATCTGTTTTAAATTTAAATTGAGAGCCCGTTTGTTATAGCTTTTTTAAAAAAAAAAATACTTATTTTAAAAAAATAATCGCTTTTAAATAAGAGTATGCCTTTGTCACTAAAATAAAATAAGAGTATGCTTATTAAAAAAAAAAAAGATTGAAGAACTTCTGAAAAGTTCCATTGTTACTGTATTTTTCCTGTAAAAGTATCAAAATATATTTCATCTTTAAGAACATGCATGCTAATTAAAAGAAAATTTTGATGGAAAATAAGTCAAGGATATAATAGTTTTGTCAAAGAAATTCAAGGATATGGAAGTAATTAAAGTGGTATCAGCAAGTATATTTTAAGACGTGTATTTGTTCATGTTACGAATTCAAATGTCGAAAACCCTTTCTTGTTGGGTTTTTCCAACCATATTTTTGTTAAGGTGTTTGTATAAATAGCTTCAAGGATATGAAGGTTCTAACAATATGTCTTGCGCAAGTGATGGATTCTATTATATCCCCTACGCATTATGCTTTCATTCATGTTAGTCACCTTGTTGACGGTGTGATGGTGGTAAATGAAGTTCTTCACTCAACACATATGATTGAAAATTAATGTTTGAAAAGCCATATTAATTTATTGACTATAGCTTTCTGGATTATATGATGAGAATGTTTGGATTTGATTAAGTGATGATCCTTGATTAATGACTGTGTTTTTTCTTGGGGTCTACCGTTGTTGGTTAATACAAGTTCAACAAAAAAATTAATATCCAAAGCGAGTTAGATTAATGAAATCATTTTGTCATGTTCTTTTTCCTACCAATAGTAGAGGATATATTGGGGTTTCACGGGTACTATATGAGAAATTGGGTGTTAGGGGACACTCCATTAATAATTAATAATTAATATTTTCCGATCAATTTTATTAATAATTAATAATCTTTTTAACTATTATTATTTTATTAATAATCTTATTATTAATTAATAAGACCCATCAATAATTTTATAACTAATCATATTACTATAAGGTTAACTATTAATAATTTGATTATCGAATAATATCATTATTATTAGTAGAATAATAATAGTTAAATCAATTGTCCTTGAGAGCTTAGCTCAATTAGTAGAGACGATGCATAATATATGCAATGTCTAGAGTTCAAACATCGGTTAAAAAAAAAAAGTTAAACTAATTAAAATATGTTTGAACATTGACTTTTAGTAAATTTATCTTCTGGTGTGCCACATGCCGTAAAACAATTGGGCCATGTGACACTTCATTAATTTTGACTTTTTTTTTAACATTGCACTAACAAGGGACCTAAACTGCTAAAATATTTATTTTACAAAAAGTGCAGTGGCCTAAACCAAACTTTTTTTTTTGCAGGAACCAATATCAAAAAGTAGTGAAATTGCTAGGAAAAATGATATATTTAAGCCACTTAAGAAACATCACAAAAAATAACAAAATATAATGTCACTAACTATTTTTGTCAAAGCTAACCAAGTCTCAATCCCAATAAACAACACATTTTTAAGGAACCGGTCATACAACATTTAATTTTGTTGTGAATTGGTTGGCAACTTGCTTGAATCAACAATGAAAAACATTTTAGAAATGGAAAATACTTGTACCATTTAGACTTTTTTTTTTTTGAAAGAGCAACTATATATTTAGACATATCATTGGTGCACACTCACACAAAAATACATATTATTTAATTATTTTAAAAATACACATAATTTAATTATTTTATCTTTCTAATGTGTATGTTCTAAATAATGCGGCTAAACAATACGTACCATGCAAAACATTCTCTTTAAAACCTATCAAACATTGGTAATCATTGTTTTTTTACCTAAAAAGAAAAACATAAAAACACAATTAATATATCATTAATTTTAAATAAAAATCAATTTTGAATATTACATAAAAAAACATATAATTGATTTACTCTAATTATTGGGAATTAAACATGACTCTTAAAGTCATACATTTCAATCACAAACAACGCTATAAATTACATGCACAAACCACCAACGTATCTTGTGAATAATACATATCTCTCATATTCTTTGTGTATTAAACCTAACTTTTGGAGTCATATGTATTTCAATCACCAACCATATGCATGAACCACCAATATATCCTTCATTTTTCATATATTAAATACAAGTTTTTGAGTCATGCATGTCATGTGAAAATAAATGTTACGTATGTTAAGAATACATAGTGGTTGTAAATTTTAACAAATATTACATTTATATATTATATATCTTCTTTTTTTAGTAAATGTAATACATATTTATTAGCTATCAAATAACTGATATTTTGTGAAAAAATTATACATTAGACTATTTACCACTTTGAAATTAGACGATTAACATCAACAATGTTAGTTTCCTTAAAAAAAAAAACCAACAATATTAGTTATGTATTTGATCTCTCATTTACTTTCATCTCTTTTGTATTTTCTTTCTGTTTGTTTGCATAGACGCATAAAAAGATACTTTTATGAATGAAAGAGTACCAAAATTTGTTAGCCATGTAACTATTGACATATATTATTATGAAAATTTTAATCCACTTTTTTATATATGTATTTGGTTCCCTTATAAATATTTATACATACTATATGTTTACACCAATAAAAATATTGTTGCCCCTTTATGTATGATCACAATAGACGTCAAAACTTTCATACAAGAGTTTTAACACTGATTTATTTATAGTGTTATTTAAAATAATCTTGGGTATAAAAGTGCATTTTTAGTACAAACATAAGTATAAATGAACTATTGTGTATTTTTTTTTACCAAAGATTAAAAAACAAACATTCATTTTTATA
This sequence comes from Medicago lupulina, assembly GCA_958299785.1. NCBI lineage: Eukaryota > Viridiplantae > Streptophyta > Magnoliopsida > Fabales > Fabaceae > Medicago > Medicago lupulina. The sequence goes on along the minus strand of OY283144.1, from coordinate 19,972,580 downwards.
TTTAAAATCAAAATCATATATACTAATAGTTTATACATAAACTAAAAGTTATTTTCATAAGCTAACATAAAAAACTCATTGTTTCCATAACTACTTGTTACACTTAAAAATAAGAGTTTTTTTTAAGCAATATTTTTTTCTTTTTTTTACAGGAATAACGCTCATAAAAGTTAAGTATAAATTTATTATATATCATCACTAATATTATTATGATATAAATAAAGATTATGTTTTGGCTATCAATCAATATCATGTAATATCGTTATGTGAGCTTAGTTTAATAGATAAAAGACATTGTGTAATATAAAAAATCATGCAATATATAAGTGATCTATGTGATTCATATATTGATTTTTTTTGAGAGAATATATTGATTTATAAATATCATTATATATATATATATATATATATATATATATATATATATATATATATGAAATGAACTTGTTTGAAAAAAATTTAAACTGTATTTTTTCCCTCAGGAATTGATGTGCAAAACTTCCTTAACAAAAATTCCTTCAAACACAAGCAAATAGTTTTTTTTGTTGTTGAGTGAAATAGAAATTTGATTAAAATAAGAAGGAAATAAGGAGAATGGAGGCAAAACCTGACCCAGTATAACCAACCACGTAATCAAATCCTCAGTGGGTCGTATATACAATTAAATCACAAGTGCAACAAAATAGACAAACAACCCTAAACGGGTTATGAACAAAAATAAACAAACACTATCTATCATATACAATCCGGTAAACCCACGTGTGAGCGCGGAATCGAATTACAAAAAAGAGCAGAGTTTTAAACTGACAAATAATTTGACTGCCATCATAGAAACGATACAAGTATCACACTTCCTGCAAAACAACAACAAGTCATAACGCTTTTTCGAGACAAATTGTATGTTGATAAACGAAGCAGCGACATGAATAAGAAGACAACAAATAGATTCAACACCGCTCTTTGAGAAAGAACCAACTCTAAATCTTAACGAAACCAACAGTAAAGCATCACAACCAACCGCGATGAAACATGTGACGAGAACAGGAATAAAAATTTAAGAATAAACACAAGAGCTTTTGTGTTGTTGAACTTGTTTGTTTTGTACTTCTCTATTGTATGTTTATTTTTAATTTAATTATGGTTAACTTTATTGGCAAATTCTATGGTACACCCAAAAATTTGAGTGTATTGATACACAAAATCCTTAAAATAATAGTTAAGTGAGTTATTTTTTGTAGGGGAAAATTATTTTCTATCACCTATAATTATAATCACTAAATCTTATTTACCAAAAACGTTAACGCAATAAAATTTAAATTTTCTGAATTTTTATTACTCATAATAGAGAATTTTGATTATTTTTTACAATAAAATGTAAAAAAATTTAGTATGATTTTTATAAACAATGAAATAATATTTTTTTCTAAATGCTATTTTTTCTAATGAAATAGCTCTTTTTTTTATATATAAAAAATGATAGTTAATGTATAAATTTTTGAAAGAAGAGTACCGGTACCTTAATTGGCGGGTGTACCGTAGAAGTTTCCAACTTTATTTTACTTCAATTTAATTTCAATGCACTTTAATTTAATTTTTACACACACTTTTATTCGGATTTGGATTCTCTCCGTTTAAAATTCTCTCAAATTTTCTCAAGTGAAATCTTAACTATCAAACATGAGAGAGAAAATGATAAAAAAAAAATTGAACAGCAAAATTTATTTAATAACAGATCCCTGCTCAAGACGAACAGAGACCGATGATTCAGAGACTACAAAAAGACGCCGTATATAGACGAAACATCCAAAATAAACACCATAAACAAAATTGGTTGTTGTATTTCAAAGGTGGAGATTGAAAATAGACAAAACTTTAGAAAAGTTCCAATGGAGAGAATCTAAATCCCTCTTGTTTTCTTATTCATTTATACATCTTTTTAAATTTGTGTGAAATAGAAAATTAATTAATTCATTGTGAAATAAAGAGAGGTAAACAAATCAAAATCAAAATGGTATATTATTCCACATGTTAAACAACTTAAAATGGAAAAAAAAAAAAAAAAGAGTAATGATGGTGGACGTTCCTCCTAGTCGATCTTGTTGTGTCCCACTGAACCAAGTGAGGAGCATAGGTCACTGATAAATCGAGATTCAAAATCTTTGATTTCATCCAACTTCAAAAAAAAAAAATTATTTGTAGGTGTTCGTTCATATCGACTATTTGTAATCTCTACGATAGCCAATTTCTCCATGTACCATGTATGTATATGCACAATGTTTCCGTATTTATAATTTCTTGTCTTTTACGATACAATGAAAAGATGTAATTGGAAAACTATGAAAATTTGAAACCCTAGTTAAAAAAGTGTGGGTCTTACATGTTTTAACTCACTCATCTCTATTTCACTCTACAACCAAACAAGAAAATATTCATCTTCTTTTCCATCTCTCTCTTCAACTTCTCTCTCTCCTTTTTCTCTTCTACCAAACAGACACTAACCAACGTTACTATCCTCTTATTTCTCCCTCCTTTTATTTATACTAATAAAATAAATAAATTAAATTTAAAATAAATTATTCTAATATTCGTTTTTTTGTTTAAAATTGCAAAAACAAATACAATAGCACAAAAAGCAGTACTAATGCCAGTAAATAGCACCAATCACTATGCACCTCTCTCTCTCTCTCTTACTATATCCTTCTGAGCTAGCCATCAATAACTAGATTACTCCACCAACTTCTTTTTCTCCAAAATAGAAACAAAGCAGAACTTAGAACATTTTTCAACTAATGTACTTGTGACTCCACACTCATTCCGTTATTACCAACACAACACTTGGAAAAATATGCATTGATTATTACAAAAATGCGTCAATCACTTCTCTCTAACCACAACAACACCTCCTCAGACTCACAGTCGCCGGTTGCTACCACCGGCCGTACCCGGTCCCACTTCAGCAGCCGGAAAATCTCACCAACAAGCATAACAATCGAGTTCGAAAAAACCAAAAAGCATTTACCCGACGGTGATTCTTACATGGGAACTTTCTCCGGTAATAACACACCAAACGGATCAGGAAAATACACATGGAACGATGGTTGTATCTACGAAGGTGAATGGAAACGAGGAAAAGCTTCCGGAAATGGAAAATTCTCGTGGCCTTCAGGCTCTATTTACGAAGGTGAGTTTAAGTTAGGTAAAATGGAAGGTTCTGGAACTTTTACTGGTTCCGACGGAGATATTTACAGCGGCTCATGGAGTTCCGATAGAAAAAACGGTTATGGAAAGAAGCGTTACGGTAACGGAGATTTTTATGAAGGTTTGTGGAAGAAGAATGTTCAAGAAGGAAAAGGGAGGTATGTTTGGAAAAACGGGAATGAGTATATTGGTGAATGGAAGAACGGTGTTAGTAACGGAAGAGGAACGCTTGTTTGGTTGAATGGAAATCGTTATGAAGGTGAATGGGAGAATGGTGTTCCCAAAGGGCAAGGCGTGTTTACTTGGCCTGATGGAAGTTGCTATGTTGGGAATTGGAATAGTAACGATTTTCAATCTTCTTTATTGAATGGGAGTTTTTATCCTGGTGATGATTTTGCTGTGACAATGAGGAAGAGGTGTTTTGTGGAAGGTGGAAAGGATTTTGGGAAGATTTGTATTTGGGAATCTGATGGAGAAAAAGGTGATATAACTTGTGATATTGTTGATAATGTATCGGTGTTGAATAGGATTGGGAGTGAAAGTGTTTCAGATCCGAAGGAGATTAAGCAGTTTCGACGAAATTCTGGTTGTTTTGCTTCCGAGGTTAAGAGACCGGGGGAAACTATATGTAAAGGGCATAAAAATTATGATCTTATGCTTAATCTTCAATTGGGGATAAGGTAAAGCTTAATTTTGCAACTTTTGTTGTTGTGTTCATTGCTTGTTTCTGATTTTGTAATTTGTAGTGGTTCTGGATTCAAAGGATTTTGGTTTGTGTATTTGTAGGCACTCTGTTGGAAAGGAAGCTTCTATATCGAGAGAGCTAATACCGAGTGATTTTGATTTGAAGGAGAAGTTTTGGACTAGGTTTCCTTCTGAAGGATCTAAGATTACACCACCACATCAATCGATGGAGTTTCGCTGGAAGGATTACTGCCCTATGGTTTTTAGGTATAGCCTTTTTGTTTTTCACCTGGTAGTTAATGTAATAATTTCTTTTAGCACTCACAGGCAACATTTGATTTTGTCGAAGGTTGTTGCAAAATGTTTACTAATTGAGCTACTTGTAGTTTCGTTCTTTACATTTTTGGTCAGCCTAATCAACACAAGGTGAATAATGTTATGGTTTTGAATTTCAGACAATTGAGGAAGCGATTTCAGGTGGATCCGGCTGATTACATGTTAGCTATTTGTGGAAATGCTGCCCTCAGAGAGCTTTCATCTCCTGGCAAAAGTGGAAGCTTCTTCTACTTGACCCAAGATGACAGATTTATGATCAAGACAGTGAAAAAATCTGAAGTCAAGGTTTGTTTTTGGTTGTTAAATTGAAAACATTTTTCCGTGTTCGTTCAAACTAGTATGATGTACATCTTGTATTGATAGCTGACTTTTGTGACTAACTGATAGGTACTTCTTCGGATGCTTCGAAGTTATTACGAACATGTTTCTCAGTACGAGAATTCGCTTGTGACAAAATTCTATGGGGTACATTGTGTCAAACCAATTGGAGGCCAGAAGGTATGCCTTTGAAGATAAATTATTGCTATTTTAAGGGGTTAGTCTAGGAGTTGCAGGAACTGATAATTTGTTGTTATTGAAAACCAGACCCGGTTCATCGTGATGGGCAATCTTTTCTGCTCAGAATATCCAATCCATAGACGATTTGACTTGAAGGGATCGTCACATGGCCGTATGACAGATAAGACTGAAGAGGAGATTGATGAAACTACCACCCTCAAGGACCTCGATCTCAATTTTGTGTTTCGCCTGCAAAGAAATTTCTTCAAAGATCTCATCACGTAAGTTGCTAGTTTTGTTCTTGTTAGCATTTTATGTGCTGCTACTTAGCGATGAAACATCATGTATATCTGTTAAATTAAAATTTCCTTGATATAATTCTCCAGACAAATTGAGAGGGATTGCGCATTTTTGGAAGCCGAGGGAATTATGGATTACAGTCTTTTGGTCGGCATTCATTTTCGTGATGATAATACTTGTGACAAAATGGGATTATCACCATTTTTTTTGCGCACTGGTACTCATTAATATCTCATTTCTGTGTGTATTGTAGATGACTATTATGTAATAGTAATTGAACCAAGACTTATTATATTGTTTACCCTTTTAGGAAAACATGACTCTTATCAGAGTGAAAAGTTTATGCGTGGTTATCGCTTCCTTGAAGCAGAGCTACAAGACAGGGATCGAGTCAAATCTGGCCGGTAAGTTGAATTATGTTCTGGTTTTTTGAATTTAAGTTGATAAAATAATTAGGCTGTTTAGACAATTGACACCACATCCCTAGTTTAAGTGGGTAGTTATATTGTGTTTCCCTAAATCAATATTTTATAGAATAATTAGTTCGAAGAACCTGAGAAGAGAGGCTTGTATCATTGTGTTCCATAAAGGAGTGAGATGTTGTAGGTTTGTATCATTGTGTTCCATAAAGGAGTGAGATGTTGTAGGCTTGTTATTGTATGTTATGATTATTATAAGTTCTAATTCTCTGTTATTTTAAATGCCTAATCATTCATATTTTTATGTTGATGACATTAATGGAAATAATTGCAATTAGTTTGAATTATCTTTAGCAAGTAGGTGGGAATAATGTAGAGCGGGAAACGGTTGTTTGTGGGGGCATACCCAGGTCGTGGTCCTAATTAATTGATTGCTTGTTTCTGGAAGTTTTTTTTTAATACCATCTCTATATTTTATTGGCAATCTGAAATTGTCCTATACTTCAGCATTTATAAAGCAGTTATGGTTGTTGGTTTCTAATATGAATGCATATTTGCACTCTGTTTGGGAGTAAGATATTTGATGTGTTAAGTAGGATTTTTCTTGTTTCAGGAAATCATTGATTAGGTTAGGAGCAAATATGCCTGCAAGAGCAGAGCGCATGGCTCGGAGGAGTGATTTTGACCAATACACCAGTCTTGGGATGAGCCATTTTACTCCTTGTCGCATTGGGGAGACCTATGATGTTGTTCTATACTTTGGGATTATAGACATTTTGCAAGATTACGACATCAGCAAGAAGCTGGAGCATGCATACAAGTCACTGCAGGTTGACCCTTCATCAATCTCAGCCGTTGATCCAAAGCTTTACTCGAAGAGGTTTCGTGATTTTGTGGGGAGAATATTCAGCGAGGACCGGTAGCACGAGTATGAAACAAGGGTGTAAATGTTGTCATGATGATTGAAGTCGCATCAATTGATCTGAATAATATCCAGTAAAGAAAGCTGGAAATTGATTCAGGTGTTGGAATTGGTGTGCATGCAATGGACTGTTTGATAAACAGGCTATGGCACTGAGAATCTTTTTCTATGGCCAAATTTTGAAGATTTTGCCATAATGATGGTTCACTGAAGGCAAGGGTGATCTTTGTACATGAAAGATGGTGGAAATGATCTCTGCCTTTTTTTCTTTCTTTCTTTGTCTTTCCATTGGTTGGGATGTGTAGATTCTTTGGTCACCACAAAGTAGAATATGATATTATGAATGTAAAAAATGTTAGTTAGGGGAGAAATGATAATGTTTTCAGAAACCAAAATCCAAATGCGCGGATACTTTACTTGGTATTAAAGAAAGTGTACAGTTCTTGTAAAAGCAATTATTTTTTTTGGTAATTATTAGTATTTTCCTTCACTAAAGTTTAAACTCCGATTTTTTAATCTTGCAACTTTGAAGGAAAATGCTAACTATTGTCCGTGACTCTAGTTAATATGACCCTAAATTGAATGCTTAATTGAGATCCAAGTTTAGAGACATGGTTTTGGAACAGAGGGTTGGATTCTGTTTGGGATCATTTGTTGCTTAAACCAAAATGGTTAATTGAGCTACAAGTTTTGGAATGGAGGGTTGATGATGCACTTTGGGATCTTCATGTGTCCAAATTCCCAAACAACCAGGGTCTCCTACTTTTGATTATATTATAAAAAAGTAAAATAAATGTGGCTCCATTATCCGTTGAATAGTACTCCAAGTAACATTAAAAAATAATTTAGGGGGGAAGGGTGTCCCTTGCCTTAGTTTAGCTAAGCTTTTTCAGTGAAAGCGATGCGAGGGCATTGGTCTGTGATGTGTTATGAAAAGCAGAGAAAGCACGAGAAAGATTCGGTGTTATGTTTCTTTGATTTTCTTATCGATTTGTTTACTTTCATCTGCTTTTCACTGTTTATATTGTTGTACTTGTACCACACTTCAACTCAATTTAAGCTTCTATAATAAACTCTTTTAAATGTTGATCTTCTCTGATTAAAATCATTCTTGGGAACCATCCCCTGTTAAGATGAATTTTAAATATGATCACGCCGTTAATCTTGTTAATGATTTTAAGGGGATTTGAGAAACAGACATACATGTCGTGTCAGGTCACGAACTTAGGGAGTCGGGCCAAGACGCGTCTCAATGTCATTTTGTGGTCAAAGTCAGTGGCAGAGCCAAAAAGATTATGCTTATTCATTCATTTTCTCTTTTGTTTCTAGTTTAAACATAAAAAAAGCAATATCTAGATCAGCATCATAGAATTAAAAGTCAATTTTCAAATTTTTTGGGTTATATCTTACGATACAAATTGAGTATGAGTCTTGGTAATGAATATCACGATATATGTTTTAAAGATTTTAAATTTAAAAATTATAACATTTCTCTTTTTTTAAAATGTAAAATAGTAGAAATTTCAATTCATCGAATATGTCAATTTTTATAAAAAGTGTTTTAAGACACTAGTTAGCAATTTTTATTGACTATATTATGTCCGATTATAATTATAAACAAAAAATAACTTTTAAGATTTATTTAATACGTAATGTAATTGGTCTATATTATTGAATGTTTAATGTATTTTATCGAGTTAAATATCAATTAATTTATTTTATCAACTTTTTGCTTTTTCGCTAAGGGTGTAGAGCCCCCTCTTCATACATAATTACATATTAATACATTGTTGGATTTCTTAATTTTTTTTTTTTAATTTGGTCATCTAACTATAAAGTGTCTTAATTTGGTCTTGTAAATTTTATGTCGTTTATTATTTTGATCTTTTCTGTTAGTATTTTGTAAAATTTGTTAACTTCTTTCCACTTATCATTTAAGATTGCTGATCAACGGTTGGATTTAAAAACACATATGGCATATGGTGGACTCCCAACATATGATAATTTTTATTGTCATCTTCTCCCCACTTCATCTTCGAATAACCTTCATAAAAAAAGCCAATTTTTTTCCTTTAAAAAATTCATCATTTCAATTTCATCAAAAACCATATAATCAAATTCTTAAATTACACCACCACCATCATCTAACTCACAATCAAACCCATTTATCAAATTTTTCATGAAAATTTATAGAAACCTTTTCCTTCTTCTTCATCGAACAATTTACTTTTTTTGTTTTGCATAGTTCACACAGAAAAATATGGTCTAGTTGTTTTTCTATTTCATCATCATCTTTGTAGCTAGAGAAAATAAATTTTCGTAAATTGAATTTCAGAGTGAGGGTTTTTGGTCTTGTTGAGGTATTCTTGAAGTGTTTTCGTAAATTAAATTTTCTTAATCACTTACTGCAATGAGTGATTGAAAGGTTCAAGAGGAGGAAAAAAGTAGTTACCCAAAAATAGAAAAAAGGAGAAGGAGAAAGGGATGAACAAACCATAAATGTTTTCTTCCTCTTTCTCATCTTCATCAACTACAAAATTGAAACCGAGAAAATTCCAAGTTAAAATCAATAAAGATTATTATTATTATTATTATTATTATTATTATTATTATTATTTCATAGATTTCTAAAATTGAAACCCATAGACTTGAAGTTTCTGTAAACATGAATTAAAAGTGGAAGAGGAGGAAAATGGTGCAACTTAGTTTAAGTTTTCCAACCATATAACACATAATCGTTATCTGGTCTTGTTAAACGCATAATCATCAAATTAAACTTTTGTTATATGAGTTTTAATTTGATGATTGGTGTGTTGCTTGTAGTGATTTGGATTATTGTTTGTTGAGTTGCTTATGTGAAGGGTTCTATGAAGAAGAAGAAGAAGAAAAAGGTTTTTAGAAATTTTCATGAATTTGATAAATGAGTTTTTGATTGTGAGTTAGATGATGGTGGTGGTGTTTATTCCAGATTTAAGAATTTGATTAATTGATTTTTGATGAATTTTTTAAAGGAAAAAAAATTGGATTTTTTTTCAACGAAGATGAGGAGGGAAGAAGATGACAATAGAAATGATTATATGTTGCGAGTCTACGGTATGCCACATGTGCTTTTTAAATTCAACCGTCGATCAACAATCTTAAATCATATGTGGAAAGACGTTACCAAATTTTACAAAGTATTACCGGAGAAGACCAAAATAGTGAACGACATAAGATTTATAGGACCAACTTGAAACACTTTATAGTTATGGAACCAAATTGAAAACGAAAAATAAGTTAAGAGACCAAACGATGTATTAAACCTATTTCTCACCTTTTTAATAAATATTGTGAGTACTTGACTTATGATATAAGTGCATACAAAAGATGTCAACTTAGTTGAGATGTCTTATTTCTTTCTTATTATGCTATTGATTTAGCATAAAAATAATAATCAATTTATGTTCATATTCATATACATTCACATAAAATTTGGTTGATTACTAAGCTTTAATGTACAAATCACCTAAAAAAACTATAAACCCCATTTTAAATTAGAATTAATTCTTCTGTAAAAAAAAAATAGAATTAATTCTAAGACGAAATTAATTCTGCTTCAAGACATTCAAACATGTCAAATAATTTTGCATCACTAAAATTAGAGTCAGCAAAGAGTCGAACCAACTTCAAATTTTTTTGAAACTCAACTATTGAGAATTAATTCACTGAACTTAACCATGAACCAAATAAATTGAATTGCTTTGAAATTTAAGTTTGTTAATTAAACAGGTTAGACTTGAGTTATATATAATTGGACTTGTTTGGTTCTTATGTAATTGATTTTATATAATTTAAATATTTATGTATGTTGGTTTTTAAAAATTTACGTCATCCTTGCCATTAACATTTACTCAAGTAAACAAACTGATCTTAAGGAGTTGAACAAAATTGTTTGTGAATTTGAAACAAGTCAAATTTGAGCTAAAAATGTTAGAGTAAATTACACTTCCCTCCCCTCAAAGATGCTTGAATTACACTCCCCTCCTCTCTTATGTTAAAATATACATTCCCCTCCCCTCTTATTCAAAACATATTAGAAAAAAATTCATTCCCCTCCCCTAAGAAAAACTTGAATTACATTCTCCTCTCCTCTTATGTTAAAATCTACACTTTACTCCCTCAATATATATTTTTTTATTTTTAATAATCTAGCAAAATAATAATAATCTAATACACTTCGAAAAAAACAGTATTGCAGGTCTATTTTAACATAATAAAAAATTGAATACATATTTTTTTGCTATTTTTTATTCACAATTTCATTAACATGTAGTTTTAAACCCTATTATAAAATATGAAACAAGCCAAAATAAAATTAAAATATGTGAAAAAATACTAACGACAATAAACCATGGTTATTTAAAAGTTAATTTTAAACTCTAAATTATAAAATCAATAGCAAAATATTTAAATTTAATTATCATTAACATTTAAATGATAAAGAAATGAATTAATATTTTTTAAAGGGTGGTTTAAAATTAATATATATCATAAAAATATTTATTTATGTTAAAATAGATTAAAGTGTAGTGCATATTTAATTATCAAGGGAGGGGGTTGTAATTCAAGCATCTTATAAGGGAGGGGAGTGTAAATTTTATTTTTCAAGGGAGAAAATTGTATATTTTAACATAAGAGGGGAGGGGAGTGTATTTCAAGCATCTTTGAGGGGAGGGGAGTGTAATTTACTCAAAATGTTAATATCAAAATCAAGTCTAATATTGACTTAAAATATTTTTTATTGAATTGAACTAAACTGAAAAAGAATTGAACGACATTGAACTCAGCTCATTTTCATTTATATCTAGAATCAATTCCCCCTATCCAAAATTGAAACAAAATATGCAGTAGATTGAATTCCCAAGATGCACTGCAAGAATTCTTGATATAAGTTAAAAAAAATTATTAAATTGAACTTACTATTTAAGAAAAAAAAAATCTTTTAGGCTATTACATTCTGAGTGTTTTTTATTCTTAAAAAAACTTCTTTTTAGGGAATATTCTTAATAAACCTTAAATAAGAATAAAATTTATTGAGTTGAACTTACTAATTCAGCGCTGACATAGATACGCCAACATCATAATAATCATATGATTTTCCTTAACAAAGTTAAATGGATTTAAAATAAAAAAAATGTCGCAATTTATAACATCTTTGAATCAGATTTCAATACCGTCAGAAGTCGTTGCAATCAAAAAGTTTGAAATTGTCTAATTAAGATTAGGCAACTCATATTTCATCCTAATTTTTTTTTGTTGAGATCTGAGCCGTTCGATTTTGATTTAACAATTTTAAAGTATTAAATATACATCATGTCCATACCACATCCAATCCAATTCCAACATCTCTCTATTTGAAAAGTGTCAAAGATCCTTCTAAATAGGAAAGTTGGGAGTAATATGCTACTCACATTGAATAAGATATGAAAAGAATTATAACCATTGATATTATTTTTTGTCAATTTTTTTTTATATTCATTGAAATGTTTTTTCTCTTCCTATAATTGTGATAAACAAAATACACAATTTTTTTCCTTAAAATAGGAACTAGAATCAAAGATGGAATCGCTCAAAGGTAAGACCATTAAAACTCTTGTTTTAAGCCTACCAAAAATATCTCATTAGATTTTATAAGCAAAATGATATCATATACAAATAAAAGAGACCACATATATTGAATTTTACTTTAAGTCTCATTTACTTTTAAAGATTATTGAGCCGTCCCTAGTCAAGGATAATAAACTTTAACATTTTTCTTAAATATAAAGATTTTTTTTTCTTTAAAAAAATTAACATTATATTTTTTTTTATGAAACTCTAAGAAGCACACTTGAGACATCGGTTAAGCATTTTCTTTCTGATTTTTTGTAACCAATAGCTACCAAAAATCTTATTTTAAAATAAATAGTATACCGAGCATGTTAGAAAACACTTTATTTTAAGGGAGAGTCATGTTTATAATCTAAATTCTCAACCCTCCAATTTTACATCTCTATTTTAATTACACACCATCTCTCACTTGACATCAAATTAAATGTTCAGATTAAACATGATCAATATGAAAAATTGAACACGAAGGAATCCATTATACTATAATTTTAGGTAACCCACGATTTGAGTGAAGAGTTTAACACTTCATCCATCTTATTATCAAGGAGCTAGGATTGCATCCTTTGTTGCTAACACTTCGGCTCTCTTATAGTATTAGTATATACTAACAACTAACGTTTGTTTGTCATGAAATAAAACAAGACCCTCTAATAAACTTCACATGTATTAAAAAAAATAGTTGTAGTTATAAATTTGTAAACAATGTGTTACTTTTACATATTCAAAAAAAAAAAAAAAATCTTAAAGAGAGAGAAATATAATTTACATTTTTCAATCGTAAATTAAGTATGTATTTTTTTTATAAAATAAATCATTAATAGTTATGAAATTTTGAAAATAATTTATATTTAAGGATAAATAAAAAGTAAAAAATGACTTTATACTTTATAGTTAGCGACAAGAATATAGTAGAAACTCTTGTTTTTCTTAGAGGAAGAAACCAGTCAACCTCTGTTTTGTTGCTTTTGAAATTGGAAGTCTTAGGAAGATGTGTATCAACGACAACCTTTGTGAAAGTAAGCTAGGGCTTAGGTACATCAACCTCTTTACGTTCATATTGAAACGTGTTATTTCAACATCAACTATAAAAATAAACAGCCCCTAAATATACAAAATTCGTAAATTTAATCCGTGAAGTATATAAAAATATATCAATTTAATTTTTAATATTTTAATATTAGATATTAAATTGATGGATTTTATTTAGTTTAAGAACTATTTAATATATTAATATTATTTAGAGACTAAATTGGTGAGATATTCATATTTATGAACTAAATTGATGGTTTATTTCATGAATTATTTAATATATTAAGATGTATCGATATTTTTTTTCTTTTCTAAATCTATAAATTAACGATAATTTTTTATAAAATAAACAGCTATTTATCGACATTTATATTTTAGAAAATATAATTTCATAAGAAAAAAATTATTTTATTGTTTATTAAAATCATACTATTTTTTTTTTACATTTATAGTAAAAAATAATCAATATTCTCTACCATGAGTAATAAAATTTAGAAAAATTAAATTTTATTTTGTCGAAGTTTTTGGTGAATAAAATTTATTTATTATAATTATAAATGATAGAAAATAAGTTTTTTTCTTGAAAAAAAACTTATTTAACTATTAGTTTAAAAACTTGATGTACCGATACACTTGAATTTCTAGGGTACAATCGAATTTACCTTACATATTTTTAAAATATATGTTTTTGCTGTTCCTTTTTTATTGTAGTTTTAGAACAATATTATTCAATTAAAAATCATCTCCATTTATATCAAAATAAATCGAGATGTCATCTATCTAATGAGATACAAAAGTAACTAGTGGGTGATGCAATGCAGTGTTTCAAATAGCAAATAATATTGTTCAATTAAAGATCATCTCCATTTATTTTTTTAAATAGAAAAAACGAAAATACTTCTAAATGAAGACTGAAGATCATCTCCTAACCCAAATGCTTGCCCATCACACTAGTTATCTTAATGAAGATTGAACTCATGCATTCCCATACTTCAGATGTATGTGTATATACTTATTTCTCTGATCAACACATTCCACAGAATGGGTATATATACTTTTGCCTCTGACAAATGTAAGATTATCTTATTATCCCTGTACATTGTCATCTCCACCATATCCATGCATGAATCTGTTTCCAATTCATGATTTTGCATAAAATATATTATATATGTATCATTAATATTAGACGTGTCAATCTGGTATTTGATGCAGCATATGATATATATAGGAGTATCTAATAGAGTAGATAGTCCAATAATTGTTTCTTTCTTTTATCTATGAAGAAAATGGTAAACATTTCATTTGCCTTTTAAACGCCTAAATAATAACCTTGCATCCGAAGAGATTTTGACGAATAGAAACTCTATCATCATATAGTAACTGTCAAGAGAAGACCATAACCCTAGAAGAAGCTCAACTCCTCCAAACACATCTTGTGCTTCTATATTTATATATTTTTACAATATCTAATAATATCACTATTTTTCATTTGAAAAAATTAACATCATCCGAACTCAATCAGTCTCATTCTCATGTACAGTACATAATCAACAGCATATATACAACACATAAATAGTACTCTACGAAACTACCCTTAAGCATATACTCCCTCCGGTCACTATTATAACCAAAAGTTTACTTTTTAAATTCATTTAATAAATAATGTATGTAGTCTATATATAGGCCACATAATACTAAAAAGTCAACTTTTAAGAAAACGCTAACTTGTGCCTTAATGACACATAATAATGATCTAAAAATAGAATATTAAAATAAATGTTGCATTAAAAATATAAGTTTTTAAGACTATAAAAACACAATTTTCAAGATTAAATTTCTACATTTAAATTTTTATCTTGTGTTAGCAAATAACCGATAATTGTGCGAGTAGAAAATAATATTGTTCTCTTGTAAAAACAAAGCCTACGTAAGTCTTTTTTTCTTTCTTTCTTCCCTTGTGTTTGATTGGAATAATAATGTATTAATGTTCCAAGAAACTAGAAAGCCTCCACTCAAATGTCATGATTTCCCATGGAATCTACCATTGTGTTATCAGGGTGCTAGTATTTAGGTCCCACCCGCAATATAATATGTAGCTCCTATTGATTTTTTTTAAGGATGTAGCTCCTATTGATTTGTCGGTTAATTTTTTTTGAATGATTTTCAATTTCAACATATTACTATGGTTTAATTTTATCATTTAGAACAAAAATAGTGGCTTCTTGCAATCTTGCTAAGAAAAAACTAATTTTATATTATACGTATTATCACATCATCATCAATTCGATGTGATACACATGGGAAATTTCACTTTTTTTGGTAAAAAATAAGGAAATTATACTCATGATATATGTGGATTATTAGCAGGACCGTTTCTATGAAACAGGAGGTTCAATTCTCATAGTAAAATATACCTTCGGTAAAATAAAAAAGGAATTTATTTAATCTTAAGAGGCATATATTAGCAACATATATCAAAATTTATCAACACTTAACGTCCATCATATAACAAAATTAGCAATTATGTTTTTCAACATTCAAAATACAATTTTTTTTTGACATTCAACATAGATTAGAACCATATATTTACAACGTTCAACAAAATTAGCAATTACACACTGAAATTTTAAAAATTAACTACTAATAAGCATTAAGCAACGTATAACAAAATTCGAGTAGCTAAGCTTCATTAAAAAAAATCAGAATCAGAAAAACCTTTAAACATAAAACGAAATAAAAAATATTAAGCGAAAGAGACGTGTTAAGTGAGAAGGAGAAACCTAAACACTCACTGAAGAAAGAAAAAGCAGGAACATATGTTTTTTTTTATTTGAGTGAGGGTGAGTATTAGACTTTAATTTTTTTTAGGCCCGTGCATTTTGGAGATAAGGATTGGTTGAGTTGTTTGTACTCCCCTAAGACCGCGTCTGATTATTAGGCCTCGTGAAACATAGGGCCGATACTCAATAATTAAGGTCTCGAATTCGATTATCTCTGGTATAAACTTTAGTGGAATTGATATTGAGTACATTTATACATAAAAATTAAATACTAATAGTCATGATATTCTTTTAAAAAATACTAATAGTTATACATAAATAATTACACTACCAACTTTAATACTCCTTCTAATCCTTATTATAAGAAAAAAAATGCAAAAAAAATGAAATCTCATGTCATTATATTAGTATCATATTGTAACGTTTTGAATAATTTTACGTAAGAAAATGCTAACAATTGCCCTTACGTATATGTTAGTATACCAAAAATATATGTATATTAAATGGAGGATTGTAAAGTAAATTGACACAATTTAGAAAAGTAAATTGTGAAGTACTTTTAAATACTACACTCACGAATATTAAAAAGATAAATGTTAAATGGAGGATAGAAAAATCTTATAAACAACAAACACACCTTAAAAATTATGTCATTTTCTTATAATTAGGATTACAAAAAATCTTCAAAAATATATAAATACAACTTAAAAGATGAATATTTATTGAACATAAGGTTGAAATTGTTCAAAAGCCTATTCGTATAAGTGTTTCTTTTTTAAGGATATTCGTATAAGTCATGATAATGTGCTCGGTAAATTTTTTTGATAATCTATGTACGTGCAACAAAAGCTATATACAAAAGCTATGTATTAACAATGCTGATGCTAATTAAACACAGTCGCTTGAAATATTTATTGAACATAAGGTTGATAATGTTTAAAAGAAGTTTATGATAGATATGAAAAAAGTTGTTTTAGGCTTCCCTACTAAGCTGAGTACTATTATTCCAACTATATGGATAATTAAGTAGTTAATGGTTCCAAACAGAGGTGACACTCTTCCACGATGCATTAGTTTGTTTATCTTAATTTCTTCCATTTTGATATTATATTGGATACATTATAAATGTGGAAGAATTGAGCCCCTCCAATTTATGTGCTAGCAATTTAAATAATAAAAGTCTTCATTATGCTGTCTACGGTTTCGGAAAAGAAACACTATCTAGAAAATATGATATTAATCGTACTTTATCCCTTCAATTCATGACAGAATATTAGGCTAAAATAGCTGCCAAAAACTCAAAGACACATGCACTTTTTTATTTCTGAAAAATATCATCATCATTCATTATCATTATCAACTTCCCTAGCTATATTATTTGTTTGTTTGTTCCTTTCTTTTTCTTCAAGGAGCTGCCGTCCAAGCTTTTAGAATGCCACCTAAGACCACAAATTGAAATTTGTAACATCAATGAATATAGAATCAAATCTTCAATGTGAATTGTGATAATATATATCATTCTATGGCTGATGTAAATGTGACGATTCGTATAGAATTTTCATATAATTTGGTTATAGGGTGTTGACATTCGATTAATTGAACGAACCAATAATACACTAACTACTGTGTGAATAGTGGTGTCCACTTTAGGCAAATAGTAGTAGACAGATTTTAATTAAGGTGCATATTTTCTGGTTAGTTTAAATAACGTGAAAGCTAAGGCAGAACATGTATGTATAGATAATGTTCCATAAATGACTGGCCCTGCTTGCCATTTGTTGTTGTTTGTGGCTTGATGAAGTGAAACTCTTTTTCAAATATTTTCTATCATTTGTTCTTAATCAGTGCCTTACCACGTGGGTGGTAACAATCAAGTGGAATCTCATATTTCTAATCTAAGGAAGAAACCCCACATATAATAGTATCTTTCAACTTTTTCATTATAATAATACTTATTTCTTGAATTTTGGCTTAAATATAAGTTAGACCAATTTTAATTAACTAGTGTACCAGTAAGCCAAAGTTTATATCAATCCAAATTGTAGGTAGAAAATTAGAGTTTATTGCTAGTAGTATATAGGCTAGTATATATTATGTCTAGTTTGTAGATCTAGTTTCACTATAGTAAGTGAATTATTAGGTTATTGATTTCTTGCTAATTTTTGTGGTATTAAAAATTGTTGAGGGTTTCTTTTGGCTTGAAAGGTAAGAATTATTGATATGTGCAGATTTATATTTTACTAGTATTGTGAATTCGTGCAATCTATAGTTTATTGTGTTCCATTAATGTACAACAAAAACATTTAAAAATAACTCCCATTATCACATTAGTTCTACATTAATGTTGTATATCAGCTATTAAGTACATACTTTATAAAGCTAAGCACAACATCAAAACACATCAATCAATAATGTTTAAAAATGCACTATGAACCCAAAATATGTTACATAAAAAATTGAGTTATGGAATGTCATAAAAAAAAAAAAAGCTTAATTGCAGTTTTAACCCTCTAACTTTCACAAAGTTGCGATTTTGGTCCCCTAAGAATAAAAACTACAAAACGACACCCTAAGTTTTGCATCTGTAGCAGTTTTGGCCCCTTAAGACCAAAAAAATATTAAAAAAATAACACGTGACACCTCACTTAGGATGCCACGTCAGCGTAGACCGAGTCAAAATTGACATTGGGGGCCAAAACTGCCACAGATGCAAAACATAGGGGGCCGTTTTGTAGTTTTTTTTCTTAGGGTACTAAAATCGCAACTTTGTGAAAGTTATGGGGTTAAAACTGCAATTAAATCAAAAAAAAATTACTAATAAAGGGTAACACAATTTTAAATCAGAAATACACATCTACCTCATATCAACCTTCAAAACATGCTAGAAAGAAATACAGACTAATGTGTCTATGAATGTGTAATTATATATGAAATGGATGTTGCGTGAAAAATATCTAAATTCATTTTAGATTTTTTTTATTTATTTGAATAGATTAAATTTAAACATATGTGCATCTAACACATTAAGATTGTTTTGAGGGTTTTTTAGGGTTGAAAGGATTGAGGGATGTGTGCAGATTTGTTTTGTATTAGACTAGATAAGACCCCTTTTGTGGGTGTCATTATCGAACCAAAAAGAGACCCCTTAATCAAATTATAGACCATACAATAAATGTAGAAACATATACACTTAAAGTAGACAAAGAGTGTGCATAAGGTCTATCAACCTGAGTACAAATAAACCCCACTTTAGCAAATAAATAGTTGTGATTTTATGTCAACCAAAATAATAATTGACACATTGGCCACACACTATTGGGATGTTTGGTTTATGCCCACACACTGTTGGAACTAGCATATTTCATGAATAGTGAAGTTAGTGATCATGCTTGATTTTAAGCTTTTGTAGGACATGAAAGGGACCAAATCAATTTTGATAAATACCACATCACATGATTGCTTCTATTATTTTGATTTAAATCCTCAATGGCAACTTATTTCTGGTCCTTTAAATGGTTGAGGACAATGGCCTGAAAGTGAGTTGTGACCCCTTGAGGCTTGAAAGATTGTATTAACAATCGACATATTGTTTTTGGATTAAATATCTCTTTTTTGTCTTAATTTATTTTAAAAGTTCAATTTGATCCTCTTAACTTTAAAACAATCAATTTGGTCCCTTAACTTTCAAACAAGTCAATTTGGTTTCTTAACTTATGGAAGTTAACACAATTTAGTTTCTAATTTATGAAAATATAATGCCATATCATATCCATCGGACCAAGTTGCACTAATACATGTGTTAGATTAATATTTAGCTGTTAGATTAGTATTTTTCTCATCCGTCCAATTTTGATTCTGCGACCTTAAACTCCTTTAACCGATAGCTCAATTCAGCTGACCTATTATATAAGTAAAGAGACTAAAAGTGTGTTTGGATGAAGGGTTTAGAAGGGGAAGGGAGGGGAGAATTTACTTTTTTTTTTTTTAAATTACGGATATTATAAAATAATTTTTAGAAAATTGAATTAACAACATGATAAATGATCATATAATATTTCAAAAACACTTAATTTATTTAAAAAAAACATTTTACATTGTTCATAATTTAAAAAATAAACGTGAGACATCCTCTCTCTTCCCCTCCTAAACTCTCAATCCAAACACACCATAAATTAATGAGATATGATATTTGAACAATCAAATTTTGACAACTTTTATGACAACTTTCTCTCTCAAATTCACATTATTCTTTTACTTTCTCTCTCTATTACTTTGGTTTTTGTGTTACTACCTAGATTTCTTTGTAAATTTAGTTGTCCAAAAAAATTTGTTCAAATAACATTCCTCTAAATTAATCTGTTTTAAATTAAGCAACCTCAACTTTTAAAATAAGGACAACTCATAAATAAGTCCATGCAACAACTTGTGCCTTTGTAGACCGGGTCTTCATAAGTAAACGTCAAGTTGCCCAAAAGAAGTACCGAGACCAAACTTAGTAATGAAAATACAGATGCAGACAAAATGCAAGAGTAAATACACAACTTCTTATTATTATAAACATAAAACACGCATCATCTATATAATTCTAGTAAAGATAGATATCAATAGCTACAAATGAATAAATAATGAAAAAAAGAAATGTTAACGAGTGCTCTCGAGACATTTTTTAAGTACTTTAAATAGTAAATTTATAATGAAAATTTGTGTATTGAATGCATTGAGAATTGTAATAGTTGACTTTTTAAAAGAATAATTATTAAATTTAAGATGCTTAAAGAGTGTCGGGGCATTCGTTAACAAGAAAAAAAAACAAAAATGTACCAAATGAAGTTAGCGTGAAAAATCTGCAAAAAAAAAGAGAATGATGATTTAAATAAAAAAAAGTATCGTCACATTATGTCATTGCTTAAAAGAGAAAATAGAATTAAGTGTTGGTTTGGTATTGTGGTAAATTTGGGAAAATTACGGTGAGCTATCGTGCTATGGTTCAACTCAGTGGTACAAAACACACACTAAATAATCACAACAATTTGCAATGCTCGGTTCCCCCTTTTTTTCCCTGTGAATTTGCTCAATTCTCCTTACTATTGAATAAAATAAGAAATTATAGTTGAAAGAATAGGTGGTAAGGAAAAGTGAAATGTTTGTTCGAATATTTGCTATAAGAGTTGGATTAATTGGGGGTGGGAAAAGAAGCTTCAAAACAATTTTTAACGTACTTGAATTACTGCCAGGATGGCCCAAATTGAATCCCCAGCCTATTCGTTTTCATATCCAATACTCCTCACCAGTCGAATCAGGGATACAATTTTCGTTTAGATAAATGCTTAATCTACCCCTGAAGCTTACCGAAAGTATCCTTCTGGTAGTGTACATTTGATAAATTTTAGTGTAGGGGGCAGATTGAGAAATTGTCCTTTGTTTGAGCCCTAAAATGGACGCATAAAAATTATGTGATTGCTTTATAGGTTACTCGGATTGTTCAACCTCAGAAATAAGCCGACCAAAATTTACGTTTCAATCCAAAAAAATAACGATTGGGTCGTAACCCCCAATTTTGTTCGATCAGGAGTTACGACCGATAAATCCATAGGACTTTGAGCAATGCAAGGGGTCTATAAAGCAACCATCACAACTTAAAAACGACACCAAAATAAACATTCCCATATCATTCCACAAATTACCACGTTTGGACCTAACATACGTGCAAGTAGTGCAGATAACATACTGTGTTTTATTTCGACCAAAAAAAAAAAATACTGTGTTTGACTGATATATTTTTCCAAATCAAAAAAATAAATGTTCTGGCATTGAACTAAAATTCGCAGCCTCACCACAAAAGTAAGGTTGGAGTAAATTTTTAAGCAAAAGCAGTATTTTTTCTCTGCTGGTGTGAGATTTTTCATTTCCTCTCAGTAGGAGCTTAGCTTACACTTGCTTTCTAGCTTGGGATTGTTGTTTCATAACTTTGATTTTCTAGCTAGTGAGTAGGTTTGATTTGCACTTTCATTTCATCTGTATTTTGTTGATCAAGGGGAACCTTTTCGTACGGTAAAACTGAGTTGAAATGGCTCTCACTTTCACTCTCACTCCACTAGTGAGATCCAGTATATATACATTAGGACAGGTGGGATATAGATACAGTGTATAGCCTGTCTGTGCATGTATCAAGTCCTAAGATTGATTGTACTTGCAGTTTTTTTATTCTTTTTCTTTTTCTTTTGCATTTCAATTGTAAAATTTGCCCCAAAATAACAAAATGCCGAGTAAAGGAATCGAACTCAGTGTCTGTTTGCCTTGTTTTCAAAAGAATTGATACCACTGCACAATTTCAAAAATTTGCTGCCAAAATAACTATTACAGGAATCGAACTCAATCATCCATTTGCCTTGTTTTCAAAAAGATTGATACCACCGCGCCACAACTAATGTTTACAATAATGACAGAAATTTTATTACATATAGTTGGATACTATACTAAAAGGAAAAATGATGCTACGGTGAGATGGTATAAGAGGAGGAAATAGGTAGAGTTTTTCCTCTAGAGACTATCAACAATGATGCTAAAAGGCAAGCAAAGAGAACTCTAAAGGGAAAAATCGTTTGTGAGAAACCTTTGGAAAATAATACAATCAAGTCAATGATCCTACAGGAATGGGGAAATCTAGAGGGCATCATGATCACTGATATTAGTGATAACTGAATCATGTTTCAGGTTCAAGAGGAGTAAAAACCAAGGAAGAGTTGGAGAAATGCTCCAGGGAATCTGCTAGGTTTTCTACTTTTGCTCACGCTACTATGATCCACATATGGCAGTGGAAGAAACCAATCATGGATATTCTCATTTGTGGCTCCAAATCCATGTTTTACAAATAGAGAAGCTCAATGCTGATAATTCCATCATACAGTCTTTTCAGCAGGTATTAGATGGAAAAAAAATAATCTAAAAATGAGTATGATAACTTCACTCTATCCAGTTACATTTCACTGGCTAGTCGATATCAAATCATGTATTGAACACAGATTTGTCTATAATATCAAAGACTGAACATTTGTAGGACTTCAAGACACTAGACTGGAACCTTTTATATTAGTCTACCACACCAAAATCATCCCACAAATAAACATACCAACCATTTAAGGTTGAACAACACATACAGCATATGCAATGCATTAAACCAGTGCAGTTAAACAGCAGCGCTACACCACTACATCATAGCGGAATTTGGACAAATTGCTTTTATTCCATGATACACTATTTAGTACAAAATGTTGTCAAATAGAAGCTATAATGGCACAATAATATTATTGCATAGCAAAGTTTTAACAATCCCTTATTTTCGCTATCCAAATTGACAACATTGCATTAAACCCAACACCAGGTATACAAGACATGAAAACATCAATTTTTTGAGCTAACAAATGCCAAGAGGATCATATAACTTCAATTTTTATTTCAACATATCCAAGCAGTAGTTCACATAATATATCACTAATAAAGTTCATTTAAACTTTCACAACAACAAAATTACATCCAATTTAATGAAAACAATTGCATTATCCAAAACATTTTTTTTTTCTCTTACACAAATCAAGTGACTAAATTAAAAAGGTACTAAATATTTACTTTTTCTTCTTGCCAGCAACAGTAACCTTCTTACCCTTCAATGTCCTGCAATTATTCTTAGTACGCTGTCCTCTACAAGGAAGTCCCTGAATATGCCTAATTCCTCTGTAACACTGAATCTCCTTCAACCTCTTAATATTAAGTGCATTAAACCTTCTCTGAAATTCACAAACAAATCAAACCATTACAATTACAAAACAAAAAAATAGAAAACAAAAAACCAAAAAAATGAGTTTTTTTTTTTATACCAAATCTCCTTCCGTCATGTATTTCTTAACTTCATCCCTGAGACTAATAAGCTCTTCTTCACTCAATTCCTTAGTAACTTTATTCTCCATATTGATATCAGTTAGAATCTGTCTCGCTCTGTTCCTTCCAACTCCATGAATGTACTGCAATGAAAATTCAATTCTCTTGTTGTTTGGAATTTCAACACCACCAACACGAACGCACACAATGCTTAGCCTTTGAACCTACAATTCAATCAGAATCAGAATGGAATTTGGAATTTATCTTGAATTTTGAAACCCTAATTGTGTTACCTTTTGCTTTGGAGTGTTGACAACTGGGAAGGAAACTCGATTGGAGAAGTGAGCATGGCCTTTGGAGATGATTGAGAGTGAAGGTGCCACAGGCATTGAAAGCGTTTGTACCATTTTTTCTGTTCAACTGCGAAATGGAGTATTCACCATAGCCATAGCCTTATCATTATCTTCTTTCGACTTAACATGACAAAAATGACAAAAATACCCCTGGTCTAGATTATATCCGAACCAGATTGTTAGCATTTTGATGAGATTATATAACCCGAACAACTACGAACTGTAAATTCTGTGTTGTATTTGATGTCAAAGGTCTTTGCTGACTGTTGTATAATTCCAGCATAAGCTGCAAAGCAATTGCAGAGATTATATGAACGGTCAACAATGACTATAACACCATAAACATTTCTAAAAAACTAAAAAAATATTTAAGAAAAGGTAAGAAAAGATGTGAAGTGAAGAATGAAGAAATTTGATGAAGGTGGAAGCCTATTTATAGTCTTAAACAAGTCTTATATCATAATTACAATCAAATAAAACGTTTTCCACCATCCAACAGTCCAAAAATTCATTAAACACACCGCAAACCGTCCAAACATTTGGGTGAAACGCCACCGTCCAAAATAATTGAGCGTATTCGGATTATATAATCTGAAACTGTCTAAAACTAGTTCAGATTATATAATCCAAACAACACCACCAGACAGTGTTTTTTGGAGGGTTTTCATGGTGGATGACAAATAATTTTTATTTTAATAAAAAAAGCATAAATAAAAAAGGCATAAATCATAAGTAAGCAACTTAAAACAACATAAACAACATAATCTTCTAGGATGATGTTCGGAGAGGTGCTTTTGAACTTGATCATGCAGCCTGCCAATTGACATATTTCAATCGGCAGACGAACTAGATCAAGTTCATAAGAACCTCTTTGGGATTAGATCTGCAACTAGATGAAGTTCAGAACTTCATCATGCTTTGTATCTATCTATATATTTTAGATAGAATAATGAAGATCTTCATCATGACGTCAAATAGATATTTATCTATTTGCGACAACATGAAAAAGATCTTCAACACAATGACAAAAATTTTCATGGTTTTTTATTTTGTGTTTGTGTGTTTTGCTGGTAATGAAAACACAAACACTTATTTATAGAGGTATCTGGGCGTTGTGGACCATAGAAATTGTCGAGGCAATGTAGATCACACAAATGAATCATATGTTAAATGAGTTAAATTACATATTTCGAACTATGTTTAATGAATGATCTTACACTATTAATTCAATCTATATGTTTAAATGATTTTTTTTAGCGTAAAGTTTTTTTTTTTTAAGCAAAAAGAAAATATAAAAAATAGAAAGAAAGATACAAAGACTGGGTGACGTAGGACCTGACCCATTAAAACCCAAACGAGAATACAACTTGATATAACAGCCTAAGTGGATCTACTCTAATCTATCTTAACAAAAGTTCACTAATCACAGACGCAACCCAACGAACCCGCGTACGGGCACGAAACCAGATTACAAAAAAATAATGAAAAGTGAACATTGAAAAGAACAGTTATAGTGCAATTATGGCGAATGGATCGACCGCCAACACAGTAACAAAATCCAAGTGCCAATAGCTCCCTGTACAACAGCAAGAATAAAAGCTCTTTCGAGCAATCAACGCGTAAGAACTCATATCGAGGGATGAGTCCAATACGTCAGTAATCAGACCCTTTCGGGTTATTGTAACCGACTCTTTCGGGTTTACAAACTAACACCGCAACCATCAAGCTGCTAAATCACTTCCATACCACCAAAAAGGACAAAATCCAGAACCACCAGTCTTTGAAAACAAGCACAAAACCACCAAAGACTTGAACGAACAAACCGCCCAACAACATAGAATCTGGCAAGCATGAATGAAACAACCAACAAACCTACAAAACAAAAATCAAGACAAAACCAGCATAAAACAAAACGGCGGTGTACCAAGGATCAACAACGGCAAAGCTTGCACAAAACCTTCCGGCAGGCACGAATCAAACCAGCAAAGCCCATATCTGAAATCGACACCGACACTATCCTCCTTGTTCCTTGGAATCAGCAACACCCAAGCATCAAAAGGAGGATTAAACAAAGAGAACAGTCACTAGAAGGAGAAGAGCAAAGCAGAACGCCAAAAAAGACGCCAACGGAAAACTCTCCAGCGTGGCGGCGACCGCCGTGAGCAACAGCAACAAAAGCTGGTCATTCGACGAGAAAGTCGGGAGGAGAGGCGATACGGATGGCTCAGCCATCGTCGCACCACGAACAACCACTCTCTACATCTTGGATTGGAAGATTTGGATGGAGGGAGGCAGTGACTGTGTGTTCTGGTTTAGAAGAAGTTGAGAGCGTGTTTATGTTTAGAGAGAGAAAACTCCACTAAAAACTATATCCATTTTCAGCGTAAAGTAAAACATGATGAAAATTTAAAGAATATATCTATCTATTATTGAAAATTCTCATATGTAGCGTAAGGTTAAGGGAAGAATTTTTTGCCGACATGATGAAGATCTTTAGCTAGCCGCAGATCTTATATATATATATATATATATATATATATATATATATATATATATATAATAAAAACAACTTAATTCAACAACATATAATTAACCATAGATACAACATAATTCGACAACATAAAACACATAATAAAAGCAACATAAAATACGTAATAAAATAAAACATAGTAAATCACATATCAACTAAATTAATGTCTTCGTGTGGTGCGTCCAGGAGTGCCCTGATCCCATTGTTTTAACCCTTTTCATTTTAATTTTTCTTTCAAAAATGTGAGATTGATTTTAAAAAAAAATTAAAATTTTTTATTTGTTTAGTCAGTGTGTCACATCCGTTTATTTGTCCAGATGAAGTCAAATTTGTTTTTGATTGAATCTTTAAATGATGAAGGGGTCTAAAAATTATTTTTTACAAGATTTTTTTCATCAAAACTCACCCAAATGACAATGAAAAAACATTATTTAACCCAATCTTATATTTGTAAGCTTAGGGGCCGTTTGGTGCACATCATAGGAAGATAGGATAGGATAAAACTATCATTCAATTTGTTGTTTGGTGCGCCAATAGAAAATGATAACTTAAACTCATTTCTAATCATATCCTATTCACCATTTGTTATTTTTATCCTTAGGTTTTGGTGGGTTAGAATTATCCTATCATGATTAGCACTAGAATGTTTATTTTGCCCTCTCTCTCAATTCATCGCTTATTTTGTCCTCTCTCAAATTTCAAAAGAGATGAAAAATAGAGTTCAAGAATTTCGTATTACCTTCAATATAGACAAACAATTAATTGGGTTAAGAGTTTGGATTGTAACTGTAAATTTTTTATAGGTTTCTGCTAGTGTATGAATTTTTTTTACAAGTTAAAGTTACACAATTAAGTTTTGATAGAACTTTGTAATTGAAGAAGGAAGAAGACGTAAACAAATTTTTTTTTAATTGTAGAAGCCATGAATTTTTTTAAATGAAGATGACGGCACTCTTAAACATACGAAGAAGACGATTGACAATTTTGTTTTATAATTTTGTATAATTAATAATATCTTAATTATATTTAATTATAATTAATTATCAGGGTAATTATGTCATTTAATTCAGATATATATGATATCATGTTTGTTATTATGTGTGCACCAAATATGTGATATGATAAATGTTTATCTTGTCTATATCGTTTCCTATCCTTTATCTTTATCATATCATGTGTACCAAACGGACCTTTATCTTTAAATAAATTTTTGCTTATAAAAAACCTAGATGAGATCATCCTCTCCATGCCAACTGTACCTCTTTGGTTGTGATCAACTTTAGATGTGATCAAACAATACCAGACAAGTACACAACTTTATATACACATTTTTTTTTTTCCGCTTTTAAACTAACTATAGTTGCTCAGTTAATGCCCAATAATATTTGTATACCCACACTCAGTAGCCATTAACAACACCAAGAGAGAATACCACAACATCTAGTAAGCTTCCTTGCGGCAAGACACCGACCAACATATCATTAAGATCCAACATTCCATAAGAGGAAGAGGACCAATCTCTAAAGCCTTTGTAAATCTATCTAATTTTCTTTGTCACTGAATTTTGTTGTTGATATATTTTTCCTTATTAATTCATGTCACTATTTAAATTTTTCTAGTAGTATAGATAAGTTACATGTGTTCTCTTGTGCATATGCTTAAGATAATTTTTTGTTCTATATTGGACGAAGATCCCAGTTCATCCAAAATCCAATGGGATGCCCTATATAAAAAACCTCTCATAAAAGCCAATGATCTTGCATCTTCTGGAACCATAACATCTTCATCATTTCATGTGCTCAACTGTCAAAAGAAATAGGCAAGATACAAAGAGCTATGACATAAGTTTAATAATGAACATATACCTTAGTCCCCAGCTCCCAGATTAAATCCTCCATTATATATTGATTGTCCCAGCATATAACGTACATAATTTCTATCCCATTACCACTACTCACACTCATTTGCCGACTGCTTGAGCGTAAGAGTACCTGCAGGTGTCACTCTCACCTCCGTACGTGGAGCGATTGTCCAACTTATTCACTAATGTTGCCAACCTCTTTGGTCTACTCTAGATTAGTATTCACGTTGCTTCAAAACACACACACAATATATATATATATATATATATATATATATATATATATATATATATATATATATATATGTTTAACTAATGAAAAACAATAAATGATGTAGTTTAAAAGGCAAAAAATATATATAATTACATTTAATTTTTTGAAATAACAATACATGAATGATTTTTTTTATGACAACACACTGAATACATATGTAATTGTTTAACTAAATGCAATAAATTACACAACTATAAATAGATACATACAATCTATTGTTGATATAACAT
Organism: Medicago lupulina; assembly: GCA_958299785.1. Taxonomy (NCBI): domain Eukaryota; kingdom Viridiplantae; phylum Streptophyta; class Magnoliopsida; order Fabales; family Fabaceae; genus Medicago; species Medicago lupulina. The sequence goes on along the minus strand of OY283144.1, from coordinate 19,943,642 downwards.
TTGTGTACTAAAACACAAGCAAGTTGTTCTTGATATCATATCCTAAGTTCTCCAAATCAAACTTCACCCCATGAATCAATGGAGGTGGTCCACATGCCAATGCCAGTGTATCCTCTGATGCTTCTGGAACATGTTTCTTCAGTCTACTTTCAGTAATGAATCCCACACTATATTCCCACCCTTCTCTTTTACTTTCTTGTACAACATACCACACATTGAATTGTTCATGCTTCTTAGCCCAAGAATCCATCTCTTCCCTCAACAATATATCATCCTCGCTTCGATTAGCATACACAACATATATGTCAGTTAGATCCTCCGGATCTTTTAGAATCGCTTGAGCCACTTGGTAAATTGGTGTTATCCCACTTCCACCGGCCAACATGGCTAGTCTCTTTGCAAATTTGTGCTTACCGTGAACCATAAAGTTTCCTCTACCCGTATACTCTATGTGTCCTAATGGGCCTTTTATATCCAAGGTTGAGCCAATAGGCAATGAATCTAAGTGTTGAGACATTAGGCCACCACTAGGGAATTTTATGAACACCTTTGAAGTAAATCTTAACCAATAGATCAAAATATCCCTTTTCATCTACACTGCTTGTTGGAGTGAAAGCTCTCATGCATAACTTTTTTTCAATAGAGTCACATAAAAATAAGTGTTTCCCAATTGGCAAACCTAATAGTTGGTCTTCATAAGGTAAGGCAAATCGAAAAATCCTAACATTGTGGGAGATTGAGCTTTTTGACACAAGCTTACATGAAATTTTCTCACGTGGGTTAATTAAAGCCACATTGTTTTGCATTTGTGTAATAATAACTTTGTTGGTGTCTTCAACATTTTTGCCATTGGTGTCCGTGGTTACAAGCTCGCCGATTAAGTAATCGTCAAGCATTTTCTTTGCTTTATCTGAGTGGATGGCTTCAAACTCCTCTGTACAATCTGTGCCAGCGTTGATCAAGATGCTGTCGACGCCTCCTGGGTGGTCTTTGAGGTAGTGAGTGCAATCATAAACGTGACCGTTAACGATGATCCAAGCTGAATCAGAGTTATTATGTTTTTTCACTTCAAACATGGTGTAGGTTTTTGAGCTAATATTGTTTGTGTGCAATGATGAGGAGACAATATTATTCTTAGGGTTTGGGTCAGAGTTAGATGATTTTTGATATCCTTGTTTTTTTTCTTTTACCATCCAACCACCAGATTGGTTTCCAGGTTGGGTTGGATGCTCAAACATTATCCCAATCTCTCCCTTGTGAGGCTTGTGCACGTTTGTTTTCACTCTGAACCAACAATTGTTCATCATGCCCTATACATTTCAAAATAAATTGTAAACACAAAATTAATAATCTCTGGTTTAAAATACATGTCGCAGTCAATCACCGCACACATGCCAATACACAATTTTGAACCGTTAATATCTTTAATTGTATATAATAAAAAATTATAAAAATTTGATATTTAAAAAATATTCAACGAGACAAATCAAACAACAACTTACATGTCAACATTTGTATTTATATATTAGTTAAAAAATACAGTCAAAGTAACATTTGTGAATAGTACACATTGTAAAATTACGACATATATTTTGAAACGGAATGAGTATTTGACATAATCATATACAAAATAAAATTATTAGGGGTTAATTGAGCTTACAAAACATCATAATTACATCAAAGTGATTTCATATTGAAAATCGTTTTTCACATGATCTAGTTATATGACTTTGAGTGGAATTTGTTTTTGGCCTTTGATTGTATATTTTTTTTTGGTCAGGTAGTCTATTGGTTAAAATTCACCTTATAAGATGAATAAGTGGGATGTTCGGGATTCGAACCTCGGTCCCTGCATATAATAATGCAATGTCCTACCAACTGAGCTAAGCTCAGGAACGCCTTTGATTGTATATTAAATAAAAAAACCTACATAATATTGGGTCGTCTCTAATATGAACCTCCTATAAACGGTCCAAAGATGACCCTTAAATTTTTTGTAAGGAAATTAATTTTATAACAGATAAGGGAAAAAGATTTAAATTTACTAAAAGTAATAATGGTTCTTCTTTAAATTTTTTTGGGAGATTCATATTAGATAAACTCTACAATATTGACAATCTTAGTGTCATGCAGCCGGGGATTTTTTTTTAATTTAAGGTGAATATTTTTTATGGTGGGCAAGTAAGGGCTTTCGTGTGCCCCTTGACCTGGGGCGGTCTTGATCATATACTATACCATGCCCCTTGACCTGGGTAGGTCTTGATTATATACTATACCATTAAATACTTCTTAATTAGTTTAACAAAAACAAGTTTCATCGTACAGAGAAATTATTATTTATAGTTTCCCTTCCATCTTGGCACCCTATTTTATATGTCTATATGTCCTTGTCTCACCCTTCTGACTTTTAATATCGATGGTTACCACTTACCATATTTGCATTTTTTTTTGAAGGATGCCATATTTGCATTTATATATCGTGAAAAGGTACGAGGTGTTAATTAAGAAAATAATTAAAAAAACATTGGTTTGAGAGAAATAGTTTTTCTAAAATATGAACTTAAAAACTAGATTCTAAATCGGGATAGAATATTCTTACCATAAGATTCCAATTAAGATTTTCAGGTTGCGTGTTATTAGCTAGGTCCCATGCACGTACCGCAATCTCTTTGGCTCCAAAAAAGTCTAATACTTCAACCTCTAAAGACCAAAAGCACCAACACCAATATTTACCATATTTGCTTGGTTTCTCTTGATGCTCCAATTTGCATACTTGCCATGTTTCACCACCGTCCATCGTCACCTCAACTCTTGTCACCTTTCTCCCACCCCCTTCACATTACATAACATATAAATTAATGTCTCTGCTTAATATATGGCGTGAAATTAATGATATATAGAATAAAACTCACCGGAATATGCGTAGCCTTTAAGTAAATAAGGCTTTTGAGTAGTGTCTGAGTTGATGGCCAATATCTCACCGTGGCACGGGGTTGTCATCACCGAGTTTATGTTCAACTCATTGATAATATATTCCGGCTTGTAGAACCAAGCTAGTACAATTTTGAAATAATTCCGAAATCAACATCAATATTTAATTTTGTATATTGATAAATAAGAATGGAATTCATGTATATATCTTCTACTAGCTAGATTTGTGACGTGCAATGGGGAGAAGTTTGTCAAAATAAGTTATGTTAGTTATGACTTAATTTTTTTTATATAAATTTTATGATATGTTAGTTGTTCTTTCAATAGCCATATAAATTTTATGGGTCTTGCTAACCGGTGTCTTTGGGCACTGGTTAAACATATCATAACAGAGATTTATTATCATAAAAGGTAGCTGATTTTGACATTATTATCAATTAATTACACAATTTCAATGCATTAACAACTATATAATTTCCTTTTTCATATCCTTAACCAGTGCCCTTGGGCACTGGTTAGCATTTCCCAAATTTTATATATCAGCTGTTGTAATTTATTACTTAATTATTGATATAGTTTTTATTTGGGTCATGCTAGTCAGTGTCCCTGAGACATTGGTTAAGTAAGCAGAAAAAATAAATTTAAGTAGAAACACTTTTAAACTTGAGAAATTGATTGCACAACTTTCAATTTAAATATTACTTCTATATTTGATTCCTTAACTAGTGTCTATGCCCTAGGGGCATTGATTAATATTTTGATTTTGATTTTATTTTTCTTCATTTTCTTGAGAATAGTAATGTACCTTCTTTATTGGCAAGCTCAGCATCAACTTGTGAGGGAAGTAATCTATTATCATGGTAATGGTAATGGCTATCAGATTCTTTGGTTGTTACAATGATTCGCTTCAACCATTTCACCATTCTTCCTGCAGTGAAACCAGGCACGATAACCCGTACAGGAAAACCGTGATCAGGAGCTAAAACCTCACCATTTTGCATATATGCCAGAATGATATCGCTTGTGCGATCCAATGCAACCTCACTGAGGATACTAGTTCCATATTTTGAACCACCACCACCTGGAAGTTCCTCAGCACCTTCAAAGCATACATAGAGGGCCCCACTTTTACGGTCAAATATTCCACAACGCTTGAGCACGGTTCTCAATGGTACACCACGCCATACTGAAGTGGAAGTAGCAGATGGACCCCAGTTAAATCCAATAGTCTGATTCACCATATTCTGCTCCTTGCGACGATTCCCGGAGCAAACGAGCGTGACAGGGAATTCACGGCTTGGGAAATCGTGGATGAGTTGGTCCATCCTAAAACTGGCTGGGTTTTTTACCAGACCAGTTACTTCGATAGACCAATCATCCCAACATGCTTTGGGAACATGTCCGTGATTACGAACATAGTGGAGTGGAACGGGAGTTATGAAGCCGTGGTGCATGAGGCTTTGGAGTGGTGGCTCTGAGTTGAAAGGGTGTTTACCCGTGAGACGGATCAAGGAAGGGTTTCTTTGAATCCAATGATCTAAGGTTCCCACATCACGAAGGTCTAACACCGAGGATTCTACTTCAGATATTCCCTTTAGGATTATGTTTTTTACCATGCTCAAGTACTTTTCATCTTCTTCTTTGTTTGAAGGATCTGATAGCAATGGTGTTTTTGGGCTAATTGTTTTAAAGGGTTCAACGACGTTATATTCAAGACCAGTGTAGTAGGGTCGACGATTTTCAATGGAAGTAGACATTGAGGGAAAATTATTAGGACAGTTTTGTTCAAGGTATAGTATATTTTTAGCAAGACTCCAAGTGAATGAATACTATACTAAAATGGAATCTTGGTTTGTGATGAAAAATGGAAGGAATGAGGGGTTTTTATAGAGGCCTCGTGGATTCATGGTGAGAATGGGTCAAGGGGCTACAGTGAATCAAATTAATCCCGTTTTTATTTCCTCTCACATAAATGCTGTTTCGAAAGTGATGTTGTTTTCGTCAAACAATTTAAAATTCTTTTTTTTTATTTGTACACAATCTAAGTAATGGCCACGTATGTTTCGTGCTCTTCTTGCGTAAATTCCTTCAAGACTTTGAGCAAATCCTTTCCTGAATATAAGCCAAATAATTGAAATGTACACAATAAGAGGTTTTTTCGATAAAAGCAATCTCGGTATAAACAAGTTTTACATAGAACTATAAATTTAATTATACCTCTGTCTCTAAATATACCAAAGTTACAGAGATTAAAAATGTATTAAATTCGTATATAATTATTATTGTTTTTACAATTTTATCGTTAAGAAAAACAATTTTATTATTGATTGAAGAAAAATATGCAAAATAAATAAGTGTATGTTGGTAAAGAAATAATTAATGTACTTGTAAATATTAAAGAGGTCTTATAAAAAAGAATAAATATTTTTTTTAAAAGATCTTATAATTAAGAACGGAAGTAGTATAAGTTTTTTTAGGTTACATTTGAAGGATAGTCAGTAATTTAGCCATAAATAAATTAAAATTACTCCTTGAGCAAATTTGTGGAAGTTGGTTTATGGGTAGCACTTGCATTTTTTTTTTGGGTACAACACCACTTACATACTTCTTTCGGTCATTAATATAAGCAAGACTTTACTTTTTAGGTACATTGAATAATCAATGTATCTAGTGTTTATTATAGACTAGATACATTAATTATTCAATGTATCTAAAAAGTGAAGTTTTGCTCATAATAATGACCGGAGGGAGTATTTATTTGACTAATTTTAATTGGTTGATGAGTAAATTACTCACAATTCTTTAAAGTCTAATTCTCACCTAAATTAAATCATAATATTGGGGTGTCTTATTGTTTACATCGATTTTTGGTAATATAAACTCCATTATCCATCAATGGTAGCCACCAATGGTTTTAGGACATAAATGTCGATCGACGGTGACAAATGTATTTTTAAAGGGGGATCTTTCAAGCCTCGCAGTTTAAGACAATCAACACTTTTCTTTAAGAACATTAATGTCAAAAATGCATCCGACATCTTTTAATAACAAGTTGTCTCATGACAACATAATAAAAAAATGCTCAAGTGAACATATTCAAAAGAAAGGAAAATAAAGAAAGATGAAAAGAAATGCAAATTGCAAAAGAAAGAAGAAAATAAAGAAAGAACAATAACATTGAATTGGATGAATGTAAAGGGTGGTTGGAATCTTTCAATCCATACACTGGTGAACCCATATGCTCCGTGGCGGGGGTGTTAAGAGTTTAAGAAATCAAGAAAACCAACCATTTGTTCTTATTACAAACTGATATATATATATATATATATATATACCTTTGTAGGAAAAACTACCACTAAATCCTACGGTCTAGATTAAAAATAGAAATAACTTTTTAAGACACTAGAAAATAACTTCCATGACTAAGACACTAGGAAATATCTTCAATGCACTTCAGCCTTGTTTTCCGCCGTGCGCTCCAATTGCAACTTCAAAATTATTTTTCCTTGTCTTTGATCGAAGTTGTGGTGTGTCGAAGTCTGTATGTTATTGATTGAAATCCCTTCACACTTTGTAGCATCTTGAAATAACCTATCTACCTTGTCGAAAATAAAATCATAAGTTCGACCACATATTTCATTTTGGTATTAACATAAGCCCCCAAAATGTTGTTTCTCGAAAGACATGAGAGGAATAATATTTTTGAAACATAACACCAAAAATGAACATACACTTTATGGTCTTTCGACCACTTAATCATTTTTTCTTTTACATCTCTTCAAAACCAATTATTTTCATTCCGCAAAATACATGTAAAAGCCTTCAACATTAGATGTTGTTCCTGAAGGGCTTTATAAAGAATATGATGGCAGGAAATACGAACCATTTTCCATGGCTGAAGAAGAAGCATTACTCCTTGCTAAGGCAAGGAGACTCTAAAAGCATAAATACAAAGTGCCTATTTAATTTTGTATCCATCAATCTCCCTCGAAGGACTGCAAATGGAATTATGTCTTTGTAAGACATCCAAGTCATTTACTATGATCATGGTTTCAAAAACTATTTTAATCCACGGTTTCAAAAACCGTTTTTTTTTTTATGGTCATAATCTGATATATTTATTCAGAATTTTTCCAAAACACTGTTAATCATAAAGATTAAATCACCATTTTTAAACATGGCTTAAACAAACTATTTTTTATGGTTTAAGCGTCTAAAAGGATACCATGTATCAAAGGATAGTCTTACATATCCACTCAAACAAATTTGAAATGATGGTCGAGTACCATTTTTTATTTGAGCATATAACATTACATTGATAATAATAGAAATCTTCTTTTTCAACAAAATGACGACATTAAGTTTGAATTCAAATAAGAAGAATTCTTCTGATCGGCTTTAAAATATCGGTCTCTATAAAACTTTCAATCCTTTCATATGATCATGGTTTAAAAACAAAACCATTTTGATTTATGGTTTCAAAAACCATTTTTATGCATATAAAGTCTTGGGTCGCGCAAAACTTGAAATGGTCCCACTGCGTGTGTCAATTTGTTTGCACTGAATTTTGGTAAACAATCGCTGATTTAAAATTAGTTACTTGCAAGATCAACTAGTAAATCTTAAGGACATACTGTGCTTGTTATTTTCCAGAAATTTGTTATTGTTCTTGATGAATTTAATGGAAGTACGAATAATAGCAACCAATTCGATTCAATCAAATCTATCGAGATTACTTTGCAGTAAAGATAACAAGTAAAAGTTTAAAAGAAACAAGTAAATGATAAAGACATTTAAGAAAATAGACTTAAATTGCATTGCTTGAATATAAATTGGTACACATGTTCATACATTGCAACTTGTGACTCGTTTCTCGCTTGCATTTGGATAGTTTGAGTGTAAGTTTTGTGTATGATTGAATTGTGACCCTTTTCTCTTTCGAGAAACTACTATTTATACTAAAATAAGAATAACTACCTATACAAACAAAACTATAACTGCCTAGAAAACGGATAGAGACAACTATTCAATTTGAATTTCGAATTGCTTTAAACTTATCCATATCTAACTACTTTTCTATACTTCTAACCCGTCGAACTGAAATGTTTATTTCGAACACCTCCAACAAGCCCAACTTCGATAATAAAGTCAATCCTCACATTAACAATAATTAATATAGCCTTTAAAATTTACAGGCCAACACTTATATGAACTTGGTTCAAATATGGACTTACTATTTTAGTAAATTTTCATTAATTAATAAGAATATGTTTGATACTAGATGCATGGTGTCGATCAAAATTGTAGTGACTTTTCATGTCAATGCAGAAGCTAGCATTTGTGGCTTCTCGCAATCAAGACGAAAACACATCAAGGACCGTGAGAAATATGAATCTAGGGTAGAAAATGTGAAACCAATCACACTAAATATTACATCAATTTTTTCATTTTATTTTTTTTGAGAAATCAATTTTTTCATTTTTGTATTATTATAATTTTTTATTATTAAAAATGGTAATGATCGACCTTTAGATCATTTTTGAGAAGTTATTTGATGAATCCATAATATTATCATTATTTATATTTAGACAAAATTACTTCAGGGTTTTTTTATCTTATTTATTTGTATCAGTTTATAGTGCTTTATTTTTTTGTGCCGTTCAAATCTTTTATCTCTTGAATTGTTTGCAAGTTAGTGCTTTTTTTATTTTTCATTAAAAATTGTTGATGTGGCTTTCCACAAATGGTTATTAGCGTTGATGTTTTCTAGGTTTTGATTTGAGACAATAAGACTCGGTGTTTTTATTTGAATTTTATGGATTTGATGAAAAAAGATGATGACGAAGATTGAAGATGATGGTAAAGATGATGATCACATATAAAGAAGATGAATATTTGTTTTTATGAGGTTTTTTAACAATAAAAATTAATAATATTTAAAACTATTGCTAATAATCATACGTGGTGAGCCACCTCAATACTATTTTTAATAAATAAAAATAAAAAAAAATGACTAATTTGTACATGTTTTAAAAGATAAAGAATATGACCCGGACAAAACAAAAGACAAAGGATTCAAGTGTTACAAATAAATAAGATAAATGATTGAACGAGACAAAAAATTAAAGAACTTAAGTGTTACAAATAAATAAGAGAAAAGATTCATGAAATAATTTTTTCATATATTTAAATACGGTGGAATAATTGGATAGACGGATACATTATTAATGTCCGGCTTTTCACCGGTGTATATAATGTTATGTTTCAAATCTTTTTTGCGTTTTTCTAATGCTAAATATAAGCATTGAGTTAGTCACAAAGCCGTCAATCATTTTCATCATGTGTTGACCTTCTCATTTTTTATCACCTAATAATTACATATCCTTTAATTGTAAAATATGTTCCTATTCATAGTTTTTTTAGTCGTTATCTTCTCTCTTTTTTCATAGATAATAGATCATGTGAGTTTATTAGTATGCTATGTTAGAAGATAGAGTTTGAACTTTCTTCTCAAACTCTTTTTTTGAGTGTTTGAGTTTAAATTACTGGATCTGCTCTTGTTAACTAGTAATTATCTCTTTAGACCATCTCGGGTTGGAGCTGCATAAACGTCTCTTAATAAAAAAATTATCATTTCTATTTCACGTGTGATTTTGGATTTCATAGATTTAGGCTCCGATTGATTAAACTGTGATATAAGCTATCTGATATCTAGTATATAGATGAAAAGCTAGTTGATCAATTGAAATTAAAGTGTAAAATAACATAAAAGTATATATTAATTAATAATTGTAATTTTGTTTAGGAAGAGATATACACTTTCTAGTTTTTAAGACTAACTAGTCTACATGAAAAACAAGTTGAAAAGGAATACAATGCCGGCCAAGGCTGTCTACCATAATTCAGAACTAAACAGATGGTTTACAAAGTTAAACTGAGAGGAGATTACTGTATTATTGTATTGAATCTAAAGGGGAGGTGTGTGACTTATAACTAAACGTTAGGGGATGTCTTTGTAACTTTTCTTTTTTAATTATGTATAGAAAATGTAAGAGCATCTGCTATAACTAAAATTTTGTTTTTCAATAATTTTTTGTGGGTTCATAGATGTTACATAGGATTTAAGAACTATCACTCATTTCTACTCCAATTTTCTTTTTAATATATATCTCCTATTTTTGTAATACACACACATATATTGATTTTTAAATAATAAATAAAAAACCATAATTTTTTAAATATTACAAATTTAATTTATTCATCGCCTTAAATTAAAACAAAGAGTACATAATATTACACAAAGGAATAGTGCATAAGTACTAATTTTAATATCCCCGTGAGTTTAGCTCAGTTGGTAGAGATATTGCATTTTATATGCAGGAGCCGGGGTTCGTATCCCGGATACTCCACTTCTCCACAATTAAATTGTGTGAGCTCTAGCCACTAGGCTACTTGACAAAAAAAAAATACTAAATTTAATAAAAATATAAATATTAAACTACATTTCACTCAATTGCTTCTTAATAACTCCACAAGTATGTTCATGGCGTTTGAGTTGACTCTCTATCATTTCATTGATGATGTATCCTACATGAGTATATATCATATGACTTGGGTATACTCTCCACCTTTTGTGCAAGTGTTAGTTCTTTCATTACATCATTTTTTTTCTTTCTAAATCCTTTTCAACTGCTTTCCCTTTCTCTTTCCTTTTTGTTGCCTTTTTTCTCATAAGGCGGACCAATTGTTGTATTGACTCTTTGTTGCAACTTGATGGCGTCTTTAGGTCAATGGATGATGAATACTCCCCATAAGCAAATTTTTTTGCCCTTTTTGAAGCACCCAACAAATTATCGTTGGATTGCATTGTCCATTTTGGCTCATCTTTCAACAATCTCTATACATGCTCAAGTTTGAGTTCTTCACCAACATCTTGAGAAAAAATTGTGTTTGCATTTAGCAAAATTTCATTCTCTGAACTTCCACTTTGACGTTTTTTAGAAGCTTGACTATAACATCCTACAAATTTTCCAATGATTGTATTCAACTTATGTCATCGAGATTTAAGTTGAGATATTTCTCTCACTTCAAAAGTATCACGATAATTGTTGTAATTTTCTTTAACTCTTAAGCAAAAGCTATTAGCTTTTTGATAAATACCTCCTATTGGATCCTTTGAAACATTGAGCCAAGTTTTGAACAAGTAGTGTATCAAACCCTTCACTTCTTAATTTTGTTAAAAAAAAAATTGAAAGATAGAGTTTTTAGTTTTATAAATATGAAATTAGATATTTTTTAAAATGAAATTAGATAGTTTTACTTGTGACCGAGAAGTAAATTCAGGATCATTTGGACTGACTTGTTATTGAGTTTATGAAAAATAGTTTATGTAAATAAATAAGTTTTTATGTTAATTCATAAATTCTCACTAACCAAGATTGTATTGTTATAAAATTATCTTGACAAACTTATGAATAATACATAAAAACTTTATTTATTTGTATAAGTTATTTTTCAAACAGGTTCTTTGAAAATGTAAATAACCACAAGATGTGAAAGCTATATGTAGATAACCCGTCACATATACTGGTGGATCTTAAAAAAGAAATTCAGTATATTGGTGGAATGTAAACCCGTCACATAGCTATAAATATTGGCGTCGTCAAAAAAAGAGAAAGAAGCTGTAACCATGATTGTTCCTAATATAGTCATAACTAAAAGAAAAGTAAGTAATGGTTATTTTCAAGCTTTTATTTGCTAGACGGTGTTTGAAGATTTGGAATCAAACTCACCACTGTAAACAAAAAAAAACTCACCATTGCATGTCTATATGCATTCTAGCCAACATAGTGTAAATGCCCCTCTTTAAATAAAATACAAAATGATCTCATTAATTATTTGACTTATATGTATTGCATTTACTTCTCAAAGAAACCGCCTTAGCATTAATAGAAAACGTGTTATCTCAAACCTATTTTTATAGGAGTTTTTTTATCATGCGTAAATTTACACATGATAAGAAGTTTAAAGTAGTAAATTTGCATTGAAACTTGTACATTTTGTATTTTATATGTAACTTTTCAATAGATAATTGTTGTTTTCAATAAAAACTTACTAATTTTAGTTAACTTAACATGTGCAATATTGCACATGTTAGACAAACCCTTTTATAGGATGCTATCTTTTTTTTCTTAGGCATGATAGGATGTTATAAAAAAAAGTTATATATTGTACAACACAATTTACCTTTTTCTAATAGAAAACAAAAACTAAACAGATTATTTTGTATGTGTATGTGTGCATGGAAAGAGAAAAATTAATGAAGAAGAAAAATTACTAAGGTTACATTGCTTTAAGGAAATCAAATCAAATCACTAAGTACAATATTTTACACCTAATACAAGCTACCTAGTAAGAATATTTCACTATATAAGCAGCACAAGCCATTCTCACATTCCCATAACCCAAATTCAATTATCAAAGATGAAAATGAATCACATTATTTTCTTTTTTGTTCTCCTCTCATCATATACCTCCCATGTTTCTTCTTCTGCTAATGATTTCTGTGTAGCAAACCTACAAAACAATCCAGACACTCCTTCAGGCTATCCATGCAAAACACCAACAGTGGATGATTTTGTGTTCTCTGGCTTTGGACCTGGACCCTTAAACAAAGATTTTAATGTAAGATTAGCCAAAGCATCTGTCATTGAATTACCAAGTCTCAATGGACTTGATGTGTCTGCAGCAAGAGTAGACATTGGTGTAAATGGATCTGTTCCGATGCATACTCATCCCGATGCAACTGAATTACTAATCATGGTTCAAGGTAAAGTTACAGCTGGATTTATTAACCTTACAGAAGTTTATGTCAAAGATCTTAAGCCTAATGATATTATGGTTTTTCCTAAAGGACTAATGCATTTTGTTGTTAACTCTGGTGCTGAAGAAGCTATTGCTTTTGCTACTTATAGTAGCTCAAAGCCTAGCTTTCAGTTTCTTGATTATGTACTATTTAGAAACAATTTACCTACTTCTATAATTGCAAAGACTACTCTTCTTGATGTTTCACAAATTAAGAAGCTTAAGGCTCAGTTTAACGGCACTGGCTAAGATTTCTTATGAATATTCACTTCTGTGTAACCAAGTGTGTTTGGCTATTATGTTTCTATGCCAATTTTCATGTTAATAATACAAGAAGATAGTATGGTTCTTATCTAATCTCAATGGTTTTTACTACAGTTCTTATTCTTATTAATATTATCGTATAATCTGTTAACCGCAGAGATGAAACCTAGCTATATAATCAAAAAGATATTGATAGATTGACATTATGAAACAAAAACCTACAGGATTCATGGATAAATTGTGTGTGCTCCTAGTAGCTTGAAATGATACAATTATACAATATTTCTATTTCACTTTCTTCTTCTTTATGTGTGGATGCTTTTCCTTCAGATTAAACCAAGGAAAGAAGAAAACCTGTGATAGCATTTTTGAATGATTGAGTCTGTCAAAATAAAATTTGATATTAAGAAAAAAAAATACTTTATGATATCAAGAGAACAGAAAAATTAAAATCAGCTAAAACCATTTTAATTGTCATGTTTTTTTTTCCTGTCTGCTAATTCGAGTTTAGATTCAGATTGAGAACCATTTACCGAAATCTGCCAGTCCTGAATGTTCCTTTAACATTATAAGTTGTATTACTGGCTTAAAATTTAATTATATGGTTGAATGGCTGATTGTTCCATTCCTTTAACGTAAGGTAGATTGCCTTAATAAGGATTTCAATATTTTTATACCGGTGCATTGAAGCAAGATAAGATGAGATCGCATAAGCTAATCAAAATTGTCATTGAAAAAACCTGTTAATAGTACTGTGCTGGAAAGTTTTGTCTAAAGTTTACTAAAGCTGTATATTTACACTAAATGGACCAGATTTTAAGCCAAAATGACAATTAATGAAATTTTGAACATCATTGCCAAGACAATGATTTTCAGTCTATAATAACAATCAACCTTGTCATCGTTGTTTTATATTTCAGAACTTATGATATATGCCTAGAATGCTATCTGTACATGAATGAAGAAAGTATGAGACACTATTCTCAATGTTAAGAGGCTCAAAACAACACATCATTTCCCAAATTTTCTTCAAAAAGGGCAACATTGTTTCTCATGTAAGAAAAAATCAGTTTCTAACATTGAGAACGTATCATTATCTAAGTTCCCAAAATTTAGACTTTATGTTTTGATTGTTGTTTCTCGGTGATTTTATTTTGTATTAAAATGCAATCTAGTACTTTTAATCTACCTAATCTAGCCATTTTGATTTCTATAGCAGTGATTTCAATTTTTTAGGTTAATTTGATGGATTGAATGATCTGCTTTTATTTTTACAATTTTAGATTCTTCCCAAAGCAAATACTTTCATGTGTGAATTCATTGCAGCACAATTATGTAGGTCTCTCTCCCTCTCTCTCATGTTTCCTTCTCAAACTCATCATCAATTCCAATTATTTTCCTTTATTTTGAAATATTTTTGCCTAGTAGCTACATCCTATTCTCCAATGTGTTCATCCACTTGGTTTTATTTTGCTTTTGATAACAAGTTATAGATTCTGTTTTGGTGCTATTTAATCATAAATCCCTTTGATTTGTTGTTGGAACAATTGAAGTTCCAGTGTGATGAAATAGAACAATGAGGAAAAATTAAAATCTTATTAACAAGGAATGGAAATGAATGGAATTAAATAGTGAATCATGATAGGGTTACTTATATAGAAAGCAATTCAACTAACTATCTCAACAGACTAGCTAACACCTCTTACTTGTTCAACAAGTCACTAACTAAAAACAGTTATGTAAACAGTATAGATTGATTCACCAATCAATTCACAAATTACTACTTGTATTACAAGTGATTATTCATAAACATGGTAGTCAATAATTTGTTTTTATCTTTACGCTTTTGCAATGTTCTAGCTAAACGCCACATTCTGGATACCATGTTGTTATATGGCTTCTCAGTTAGCATCAAGCAAATTATAACACATCAAGAGCTACAAGACAGAAGAACTATAACCATAATCCTGTTAAACAGGTCTTCAATGCTATTTTTTCTGCAGTTTCCACTAACCTGCCAAATAGCAGAAAATTGTTTGCAACTACTTCCTTCCTCTGTGAATTGTATTTCAATTAGTTTTATTTCAATTTTTTTTACGGATATAAATTTTATTTCTAAACATTAAAATTTATACTTTTGATAATTCGACAAACCCTTCTAGACCGAAAAAAGTTTCTGAGCCTTAATAAAACTTATATGCAAGTCATGTGATTTTGAGGAATATCACTTGAGAAACTTGGATACAGGGAAACTAACAAAATTATTTATTTATGTACCAAAATATATTCAGATATCATACATACAACGTCGTACTCCGCGACTTTAAAAGAGTAGCAAGTTGTTCGTAATGTCATAGCCCAACTTCTCCAAATTGGGCTTTACTGCAAACTGGATCATGGGTGGTGGCCCACATACCAACGCCAACGTATCTTGAGAAGCCCGTGGAACATGTTGCTTCAAAATACTATCAGATATGAACCCTACACTATATTCCCACCCTTCTCTTTTACTTTCTTGTACAACATACCACACTTTGAATCGTTCATGCTTCTTAGCCCATGAATCCATCTCTTCCCTCAACAATATATCATCCTCACTTCGATTAGCATACACAACGTGCATTTCAGTTAGATCTTCTGGGTCTTGTAGAATCGCTTGAGCCACTTGGTAAATTGGTGTTATCCCAGATCCACCAGCCAACATAGCTAACCTCTTTGCAAATTTGTGTTTACCATGAACCATAAAGTTTCCTCTACCCGTATACTCTATGTGTCCTAATGGACCTTTTATATCCAAGGTTGAGCCAATAGGCATTGAATCCAAGTGTTGAGACATTAGGCCACCATTAGGGAACTTTGGATGCACCCCTTTTAAGTAAATCTTAACCACTAGATCAAAGTGTCCCTTTTCATCTACACTGCTTGTTGGAGTGTAAGCTCGCATGCATAACTTTTCATCAATAGTTGCGCATAAGAATATGTGCTTCCCCACGGGTAATCCCAAGAGTTGTTCCTCGTAAGGTAATGCGAAACGAAAGAGCCTAACATCATGAGAGATTGACTTCTTAAAGAGAAGCTTGCATGAGGTTTTCTCACGCGGGTTTAAAGCTACACTAACACTACGCAAGGGTGTAACTGGAAGCGTAATTTCCTTGATAGGTGCCAAATTTGTGGTAACACTAACAGAAGTGTTATGCATTGAGATATCTGGTGACGAATTGGAGGTGCAACTGCCACTGGTTATGAGTTCACCTATTCGATACTCCTCAATCATTTTCTTGGCTTTGTCAGAGTGGATGGCTTCGAACTCCTCTGTACAATCGGTGCCAGCGTTGATGAGGATGCTATCTGCGCCACCAGGGTGATCTTTGATAAAGCGTGTGCAGTCATAGACATGGCCGTGGACTACGATCCATGCTGATTCAGCGTTATTATGTTTTTTGACTTCAGAAATAGTGTAGGTTTTTGAGCTAGTGATCATGAAGGGCGAAGAGAGACTCTTCTTGAGGATTGAGTTAGAATCTGATGATTTTTCCAACTGTCTTTCTTTTGCCATCCAACCACCTGATTGGTTCCCTGGTTGAGTCGGGTGCTCGAACAATATTCCAATCTCACCCTTGTTAGCTTTGCATAAACTTGATTTCACTTTGAACCAGCAGTTATTCATCATCCCCTGAACAAATGCATAGTAAAAGCTTGTTAATTTAGATACTTTATTAAAGCAAAGTTTTAATGTGATTTACTCCCTCTGCTCTTATATATTAGTACGAAAATTGATATATTCGTACCAAATTTTAGACCAAATACATTAACTTTTGTTACCGGAGCTGGTAGTAAGTTATAAGGTTTGGGGTATGTGTACTTGCCATGAGATTCCAAATGAGGTTTTGAGGTTGGGTGTTGAGGGACTCATCCCAAGCTCGTACAGCAATATCCTTGGCACCAAGAAGGTCCAACACTTCAACCTCCAAGGACCAAAAGCACCAGCACCAGTACTTACCGTACTTGTTTGGTTTTTCTGAATGGTCCAATGTACATACCTGCCAAGTTTCACCACCGTCCATTGTTACTTCAACACGTGTCACCTTTCTACCACCCCCTGCACAATCATCAATAATTGAGTTTACTCTTTTTGTTTTCATAGTCAAATACATGTAGGGACTATACAATCTTGCAAGTGGCAACTACTATAATTCTGCATGCTCCAAGTTTTCACGTTATATATCAACTCTAATATATCACAGCTAGGCACTAGAAACTAACTAGTACATACATACATATATATAAGACAAACACCAATTAAGTTCCAATTTGAATCTGCCAATGCTTTCCCTTTCAGATATTGCGGGTTGTGTTAAAAAAAATTGATAGTATATTGATATATAGTTGCCAACAACAAGTGTCTCATATATACTTGGATAGTATTAATTTTAAATTGCAGACAGAGACAGCTTAAAAACCATCCTCTTTAAAAATAACTCTGTCCTCTTCGTAAAAGTTGAAATTAGACACAGTAAGAGAGAATTAGAGCATCTTTAGATTGAAATTTTGGGGAGCCAAAAGTGATTATGAAACATAATAAAATTGAGTTTAGACTTTAGAGAAGAATTGATTTTGACTAAAAGTTAGGAATAAAGGGGTGGGAACACGTCAGGCCGCCCGACAGGGGCTTATGACTAGCCTATTTAAAGCTTAACTCGATCAAACTCGTTTAATGAGAAGGCTAGGCTAAGGCTTACGAAAAAAGCCTATTAAGCCTATTAGATCGACCTATTAAGTTTTAGATATATATTCCATTATTGATATTGTTGAATTTTTTTTTATAAACTCAAGTCTTCATATGATTTGGTTATTTACTAAAAGGTATATTGATGTTATTAGACTTTCATAAGATTTTGTTATTCAGTAGCAGACATATCCGTGCGCTTTAGGCCTTCATAAGATTTGGCTTATTTAGTAGTAGACTTATTATAGGTGTGGCTAGGCCTAGCGTAAAATAGGTTTTTAAATTTTGCTTTTAGACTTCATCGGATCTTTAAAAAGGTTATGCAAGACCTTGAAAATGAATTTATGACGGGTAATATGTCAGACTCAGGTCTATACGTTTTGAAGTAGACTAGACTTAGGTCTTACAAAGCCTAGCCCTATCCCATTTCCACCCTAGTTAGGATATACTAGCTTGTTAGAATTAAACACACCCTTAATCTTTGGAAACAAACAAAAATGATTTTCTTCTAATTGCAATAGTAAAACTCACCTGAATATGCATAGCCTCTAAGTAAGTAAGGCATCTGAGTAGTACATGAGTTGATAGGCAGTATTTCATCATGGCACGGTGATGTTATCACAGAGTTTACATTCAGCTCATTGATAATATACTCCGGCTTGTACCACCAAGCTGAAAAATAAAATTACATAGATTAATCACATTTATATAATATAATAACCAAAATGTCTCGTAGATACAATTCAGTTGATAACTACAAAGATATTGATATGTATAGGTCCTGTTCGAACCAAAATAAATTACCTTCAGCATTGGCAAGCTCAGCATCAACATGAGAAGGAAGTACTCTATTATCATTGTAATGATAATAGTTATCAGATTGTTGAGAAGTAACAATAATACGTTTCAACCATTTCACCATTCTTCCTCCAATGAAACCAGGTATTATAATTCTAACAGGAAAACCGTGATCTGGTGTTAAAACGTCGCCGTTTTGCATATACGCAAGAATGATATCACGGGAAGGATCCAATGCAACCTCCCTTGTGATACTAGTTCCATATTTGGATCCACCACCACCTGGCAGTTCCTCAGCACCTTCAAAACATACATAGAGGGCTCCACTGTTACGGTTCAAGATGCCACAACTCTTGAGCACAGTGCACAATGGTACACCGCGCCACACTGAGGTGGAGACACCAGCTGCACCCCAGTTAAAACCAATGCTTTGTTTTATCATGTTTTGTTCCTTGCGCCGGTTACCCGCGCATACTAGGGTAACCGGGAATTCACGACTTGGGAAGTCGTCTATTAGTTGGGCCATCGTAAATTGGGTCTGGTTTTTGACCAGACCTGATACTTCGATGGTCCAACTATCCCATTGTGCTTTTGGGACAGGTCCGTGGTTGCGGACATAGTGGAGTGGGACAGGTGTGATGAAACCATGTTGTATTAGTTCTTGGAGTGGTGGCTCTGAGTTGAAGGGATGTTTGCCTGTGAGACGGAGCATTGAGGTGTTCCGTTTGATCCATTGATCAGAGGTCCCAGCGTCGCGCGGATCAAAGATCGATGGTTCTAGTTCTTTGGTGGTTTGCTTTGATTTCATAATGAGGTCGTTGTTGAAGTTTTGAATCTCCTTCTCCTCGTCTTCGTCTTCGTCTTCGTCGCTTGAGGAATGATAATTATGAAATGGCAATGGCGGTTGGGGGGATTTATTGAAATGCATGACATCTGGAGTTGACCTGAAAGTGTGGATTGGACCATTTTCAAGGCCTGTCCAGATGCGATTATCTACAGAAGCCGCCATTGAAGAAAATTGGTTGATGACTGATGAGGTAATAGTAGTGATGAATGAGAGTAGTTGATTTTTGGATATGGAAGAGGTGAATTGATTTTGAGCGGGTAATGATGGAGTGAATGAGGGAATATATATAGAGAAGTATACGAGATTAGATTATGGGAGAGAGACGTGACCAAATTGATTTAATTAATTGCTACTTTGCAAGTGAATTATATTATATTATATTTAGTTATTGATTTTATTGGATTATATTAGTCCCCACACAACACATGAATATAAAAAAATGATTGTTGTTTACACTTTTGTGCAACAGTCCCTTGGTTGGACATGTATTCAAAGTAAACCAGGCAGCTCAATCCTGATTCATGGCTTTCACCCACAGAATGAAGGTCATTCAAACTTCTAACAGCAATTTTTCAATGCACGTATTTGGAAGAGAGAAATTACCATTAATCAACATAGGATAAAGTTAAATTTCTTGGATGTCAAATATCCTAACTAAGGTGGGATTTATTAGCTCACATTTTTATGCATTATTTGATGTGGGGAAATTAAAAAGAAAGGTTAAAGAATTACACACAACAAATTTAACAACAATGGTTGAGTTGAATTAAATTTGAATCATTTAGGCAAGACCTCGAGTTCGAATTTTATGGATGGAAAAAAAATTATAGTTGAGGGACAAAAATGGCTAATCAAATTTCTTAACAATATTAATTGATGGTTAAATTGGTGAATATTTTTCTGCAATAACATAGTTAAAAAAATGGTGGAAGAAGAGTCCCGCTATATATTGCATTTTGTGATTGTTGGATATAAAAACTCACAATTCTCCGGTAATTATTAGCTAAAAAGTTGGACCAAGTGAAACAACTTCATAAACTTGTTAAAAGATTTGGTGCCTACAAGATTCCTTAAATTTTTAAGGTACACATCAAGATTCCTTAAAACTGAGTTCGTTGGACCTTGAAGGAGCCTCACTCGATTGAATCGCCATATTTGATTAAGAGCAACTACACAATTAGATTGAACCCCACATTTTATTCAAAATTTTAAAATATCAAGTACACTGGACTCTCACTTATATATTTCAACAAATCTAAGACTTTAGCTTGCACTTAATACATGATAACATTGATCGATACAATGTGATCGGTGCATGTGCATAGATGTAATTTAAAATTAAATAGTAAGTGACAACCAACTGGTATAGTACTACTGGTAAATTGGTAATATTATAAGACAAAGGGATTGAAGGACAAATACGAAAGTGAGAAGTGGCGCATCGTGACTCTGAGCAAAACAGGGAGCTACTTTACGTAGCAAAGGCAAGAGGCATATGAATTCGATGGGTCATCTATTTGGAATTTGGCAACAAAATGAGTGTGTGAGTAGGAAGATAAAAAAAAGGACACACAAGTCTCTAACTAGGGGTGGCTACTTGAGAACTGAGAAGGTTAATACTATCTTGTTGGCTCTTTGATGAACCTTGGAGTCACTGGTATTTGGTGGCTTTCTAAGTCACTCATATATATATGTCTCTATCACACAATCTCAATTACGTCTTGGCTAGATATACTAAATAGAAAAAGAATTTTTTTAACTTTCATTAATAACTGAATTTGGTTGCAACTTTTTTAAGATAATTTATTCTCAACAACTTAACTCTTTTTTTTTGACAAAGCTTAACTCTTTTTTATAATTTAACTTTAAATCTACACAATAACTTAAAGGTATTTTTCTCAACAACAAATAATAATTTATGGGTGTTTAAAATATAATTACAAATTTAGTCAATTGTGAATCTCCGAAAAAAGCTGAACTACTTCAACAAATTTTCAATCTTGGGTCCAAATATTCGGAATTTGCTATCGGAATTAGTAACCAAAGTAACGAGGTCTAAATATGTTCGTGTTGTTGAAACCAAGCAAGCAGTGCCAGCAAAGTATTGACTAAGCACCCTCCCCAAATTCATCTCCCCATTAGGAGGCTAAATTTTATAAATCATCAAGGTCCCCAATCCACACTGAACATTCTAACAAAAAACTATTAACAATTTGAGTTTGATAACAATCAAGTATTGTGAAGACTGAACTTTCTATCATGCCAAACATTACTGCAGAAAGGAATAAGCTACTCATCTTCATCAAAATCCCTAACCTTCACATCTGCATCTTCTCCATACTGAATGCAGTTGTCAATTTGTGCCAATACATATTGTATGCTGTAAATGAGAAGAATTGAACAATAAGTACAAAACAAAACCGCTTTGTTTGGGAGCTAGGGAAGGACTACAGAAAGTCAGAAACGGATGTAAGAAAGAATGGCAGAACATTTAAAAATAGACACGAAAATAGCAGGGTTTTAAAGACAATTGATGAAGTAATTCATTTCACTAATTTATTAAAATACCATTACGGCTTTTTTAAGAGCTCGATTTTGTTAGAATTAATACACTTACTCTTAACTGCAAGCATAGCAACAAAGAACTTCTATACTCACAATAAAAAGTTAAAATGAAAACATACAATTATCAACTGAAAATGTATACATAGATACATACCCCTAAAAGCGTCACCAGGACACGTGCACTACTGCAACCAAAGATGACCTAAAGATACAGCACCGCCATGTCTCTTACAAATTAATAAAATTATTACTTCACTAAAACGAATAGAAGTTCCAATTCAAGTCCAAAAGAGTTCCAGAGAAGAAATAATAACTCAGTGACTGAATGAAGTCCAAGAAGTTTCTGATTAGAAAGAGTCACAACCTACAAATTTAATCCAATAAAAAAGGAATCATAACTATCACTTACATTCCAAGTTTGGCACAAAATTGATATAACTATCACTGGGACTCCAAGTCTGGCACGAAATTGATGTAACTATCAGTCTATTACTAGGACTTAAAGCTTGGCACACGCAAAAAAAGGAATCTTAACTATCACTATGAATCAATACCAATAATTTAATATCACATCAGAATAAATTGACATAACTAATGTAGTCTATTACGACGGTAAAGTTTGGCACAAAATTAATCCTACAGAAAAGGCTTCATTAATTGAGCATCCAACCCAGAGTTGGAAATAGCTTTGGGAATGGCAAGGCTTGGGGCAGTTGGAAATAACATTGGTGCCTGTAAACATCAACCTCAAATATATGAGCATCAACATAACATACCTAAATTCCAGGACTAATTAATTCGATTTGTGTATTGCAAATTTTATATTCACTCAATTCTCAAATTATGTGAACACCAACATAATTTTTTCCATTTTCGATTTTTTTAAGTCCTAAATGTCATGTCTATGATTATTTATATTTGAATATACCTGAGAAGCATCAGCATATCCCCTGATTTTTGCAAGAACTTGCATACCAAGTTTCAATGCAATATCTCCACTCACAAAAACTAGTGCAGCAGCACCATCACTGTGCGTGACCAAAACCAATTTCAATTTTAATAAACAAGGCCACATAATAATGTCATGAAGCATATTCCTTCAGATACAACACAAACCTCATGCTTGAAGCATTGCCAGCAGTAACGCGGTACCTCCATTCTCTTTAAAACATGTTGGGGAGTTTGCGTAACTTTACAGCATCATACTTGTGCAGAAAGAAAAAACAAAATCAGCATACATTATATTCAAATTTATGCATAGGCTACCTTAGTTTGTAAAATAACTTCCCTAAGTTCACAACTATACAGCTACAAATAAAATAAAAACAATTTTTGGTTCAAGTTATATGCATGACTACTTTATCTAGACTTTCATCTTTATCAACAACAATTGATGGTTTTCCCTATCCACCTGGCACTTCAACTGGAACCATTTCCCATTTAAAAGCACCACTTTCATGTGCAGCAATTCCATGCTCATAGCTCAAAATTACTGAGTTATCCTGAGACAGAAATCAACAATAAAGTTGCTACTTTTAGTTCATTTAACATGTGCAATATTGCACATTATTGATGGATTAAAATGAGGGTATAATAGGAAGAAAATGTGCAAAATACATATCGTTAATTTGATGTTAATTTTCTAAAAAGACACTTAAAAAGGAAAGCAGGGAGTATCAATTCGCGTCGGGTCAGAGAGTTAATATGGACAAGTCAAAGATGGCATTTAGTCCTAATGTCAGTACTGAGGCAAAGAAAAGTTTTCAAGAGCATCTTCCTGTCAAAATTAGCAACCCTATATCCAAATATTCAGGTATTCCTACTCGATTTGGAGATCAAAGGGGCATGATTTCAGATTCATCATGGAAAGAATTCGGAAGAAGCTTAAGCGTTAGAAAGAGAAAAATCTTTCTTTTGAGGGAAGAGGGGTGCTTATCAGAACAGTTGCTCAGGCAATCCCAGTTTATGTCATGAGTTGCTTTCTTCTGCCTATGTGTATATGTGATAAAATAGAAAGAGCAGTTTGTCAATTCTGGTGGGGTGATTCAGAGAATACAAGAAAAATCCACTGGACCTCTAAGAATAAACTATTAAAACCTAAATATGAAGGAGGTGTGGGATTCAAGACTCTGAGGGATTTCAATTTGGCCATGTTGGCCAAACAGATATGGAGAATGCATACTACTACCAACTCCCTATTGCCTAAATGCTATAAAGCTAAATATTTCCCTCGCACAACTGTTCTCAAAGCTACTATAGGGTCTAGCCCAAGTTATGCTTGGAGAAGTATGCACCAATCCATTTGGATCATCAATAAGGGAAGCTGCTGGAAAATAGGTAATGGTTTAAAAGTGAGAATTTGGGAAGACATTTGGTTACCCTTCCAAAATGGGTTTAAAGCCCTAAATCAAGGTATTTGGTAATGCCAATATCTTCTTAGTTAGGGACCTTTTGGAGGGGGATCCTATTGATTGGAATTCTCAACTTATTCAGAATTTATTTCTGCTGGTGGGCAGTACTCAGATCACTCAGTTACCCATAATCCACTTTGAAAGGGAAGATGAGCTCATGTGGATGTTTGATAAAGAAGGCAATTACATCGTGAAAACTGAAAAGTGGTTATAATGCCATTAAACTTTGGAGGGACAGGGCTGATCAAAGCCCGTCAACTAGCTATGGTCAAAATAAGATTTGGAGAAAGCTTTGGCACCTTAATACCATTCTTAGACACAAGATGATCCTTTGGATAATTGTCAATGATTATCTCCCTTTAAGGAGTGAATTGAACAGAAAAAGCATAAATTGTCCTATTTTATGTCCTAGGTGTAATGCTAAATACCACACATATTTTTACGAATTGTACCTTATCTGAGAGGGTTTGGTTTGGGTCTCAGCTATCTATTAAAATTTTAGAGCAACCTATCAGAGATTACAAAATTGGGTTTTAGATGTCATTCAAAACAAAGAGGATGCCAACAGATTTTTTAGTTTTAAACAATAGCTCACAAACAATGGAAGCTCACAATGCACCCGGCTCCAGATTGAATGCCAACAAAACCATCCATAGATTTGTGCCGAGACCAAACAGCGTGTTGAAAACGACACTGAAATCAAGCAAGCACCATTGTTGTTATTTACAGCAAAACATATTATAGAGTATAGCTAGCTTGAAGGCAAAGGAAAGTATGACTTCATGTGACATATGTATACTTACACTGTGATAAATAACCCCTCTAATTAGAATAGGTTTTCTACCCTAGGGATCAGATGTTATATCCCTCCTGCAATATAGATTCAAAGCTCTGCCAAATATGAACGAGGATCCTACAACATTTTTGCACGTCAAAAGAAATGTTAAGATTCCATGTAATAAAATAAGGGTATTTTTATCAACTTGCTATGAAATGTATTATTATTATTATTATAATTAAAATTAAAATAATAGCAATAAAATGCATAAATGTGCAGTTATCATGCACAGATCAGTAACAAAATATAACAAATGGAAGTTTTCATTTTCAACAAGAAAAAATCAAAGAGAAATAACATCTGAAACATAAAAGAAAACAAAGAAGCTTACAGCTCGAACAGAGCACTTCTAGAATAACTAGCAAACAAGACATCGCCCAAGGAGGAGTTTCCTATCACAGTCACGGGGACGAAATTGAGGCGGCACCGTTATTTTTCTAAATGATGGCCTTGAAAATATCATCCAGGAAACAATTTTAGTGGACACTATAGGACAAGATCGCAAATTAATCTCTCTCAGGTGTATGCAGTTTTCTACCACTAGCCTGACTCCCTTCTCTGTGACATGATAACAAGGTTCCAGGTCAAGTTGTAGAAGCCGAGGGCAAATCTTTGAGATTGCATACATTGCTTCACCATCAATTCTTGAATTTGATAAGTCCAACACTTCCAGTTTGGAATTGGTCCAAGATAGCTTAGCTTATGGGCAGAAGGCATATTTTAAATGCCTAATATTACAACATGTCTCTAACACGTTAACAATACATATGTCATCACAAAAGCTCAAATCAAGAAGCTGCATATTAGGAAACATAAAAGAAAACATGGTGATGTCTTCATCTTGCAATTGTGAATTGTAAGCCAAATGGAGAGACTTCACTTGATGGTATACAACCAAATCCACCACAGATGGTCTTGAACCAATTCCAATTTTTGTTGACTCCATATGGATCTCAGTCAGCAAAGGACAATTCTTAAGGAGTGCAAATAAGGCTGCATTGTTGAGCTTGCCACAACCATTGAGGTTTATATACACCAAATCACCAAGAAAAACACACAAGTCAATATCTTCTTTTATCAATCTCTTTAAATCTTATATTCTTGATGAGGAAAATATTTAAAACTAATTTTTATTCATTTTTTATTCAAATAAAAATTCAGCATGTTACCAAAATTGTTATTTTTTAATGATTTTGCTTCAAGAACACCACCATTCACATGACCACCACCAATAAGAGCACTAGCACCCATGAGAGGACCAATACAAAATTGTGGGAAGAAACCCATAAATTACGAAAACCCATAAATAATGGGAAACCAAATGTGGGGGCGTGGTGTGGGGGGAACCCATTAAATTATAAAAGAGGAACGAAATTCGATAAAAATGATGGAAACAAATTAGGGTTCAATTACCTTTGAAAGTAGTCGTGAAAAAGATTCCTCCCTCCGTCCCATAATATAAGCAAAAAAAACACATTTTCTTTGTCCCAAAATATAAGCAAAAAAGACAAACTTTTATCTTTTCCAAGATTTTTTTTGTTTATTCTCATAAAATTAAATGCAAATTACTTTCAATTTTCTCTCTCTTTTATTTTTTCCATAACCAATAGCCAATGAAAATTGTTTTTACATCTTCCTATAAAACTTTTTTCCAAAGAAAACACAAAAAACTATACTCCAAATTCTTATGTTATAGTTTTCTTAATAAGTGTGATTTTTTTTTTTTTGCTTATAATTTAGGACGGAGGGAGTATTTGCCAAGGTTTTTAAAAAGGATTATATTAATCGGTACTCTGAGATATGGGTTAAGGAAAAAAAAAAAGTGTCAAATCAAAAGTAATACTCATAAGCCCTTGTGACGTAATCTGATGTTGGATACAATTTGGCAACGTAAGTAGTTAATGGCCACGACAGATTCAAAAATGGATAGAAGTAACATAAGGTACACATTGCATTCACAAAGTTATTTAGGGGGTAAATGTAATGCCCCTAAAATTTGGGGAGGCAATTTAGCTATTGAACCAAAGTTTATTTCAAATATAACTAAACCATTAAAAAAACTAAAATATTTTTTTTATAATAAGTTAAAATATATTATTAAAAAGGGTCATGCTAATTTGTGTCCTAAGGACACAAGTTAAAGAGTTTAAAATGAAAATTAAAAATAACTTTATATTAAAGATATAACTTTTGTAATTTTTATGACATTAAATGCACAAGTTTCAATAATAATCTTCTACTTTTTGTTTTTTAACTTGTACCCCAAAGACACAAGTTAACATTTCCCTATTAAAAAAAACAGAACCTTGTCAGATCTCATTAAATCTTTTTAGACTTACTTATATGAAAAATAAACATAGTGTTAAATACTCGCTCCGTCCCTGTATATAAGCATCATTTCTCTCTAATAAAAGGATAGTTACATATAGAGACAGAGGGAGTAGTTCGTAAGGATTAATTCAACTAATAAATATCGATATTATCAGGTTGAATACCTTTATCTGAATTAAAGCTCAAAACTTTAGAGTTGTGTGTGTGAGTTTCAATCAAAAATTTGCAACTTTTTCAACTTTTAGGATTCAACAATTGTTAAACATTTTCTTTATATGGATCATTCCATTGACTAAATTAATGGCATAAAACTTTCTTTTCGGAGGTCAAAACAAAAATATATTAATGAGGACAATCAAAAGGCAAGAAATGTTATGATTGAAAGGATACAAAAGTAAAAAAAAAATCAAATCATTTAAGCTTCCATTAATAAAAAATTGTAGGAGAAACTCTTTTACATGCAATCAAATCATTTTATAATGTAAAAAAAAATTATTTTATAGTGTCACTTTTATATGTTAGTAATTCTTAAAACATCTCCCATAAATATCGATGTACCGTGATTTGATTGGATATATATATATATATATATATATATATATATATATATATAAACTATCGTCTGGTAAATTAATATTTATAGATTAATTTCCAAAATTAACCTTTTTTATTTTTTTGGTCAAGAAAGTTCACTTATTTTAATAATATCGGGATATTTATGAATATAATAAAAGGTCTCGATCCCAAAAAACCTATCGTTTCAAACAATTCATTGTTCCAACCTATAGGAGATTTCACAATCCGTGAACGGGATCGAAATTCAGTGGCATTAAATATCCTTGAGATAAGTTTCTGTTACATTTTCAATTCATGATTGCAAACACAGTTCCAAAAACAGTTTCAGAAAAATTAATAGCATGTCCACATCATCATCAAATGAGAAGAAAAACACCAACACCAATGGGGTCATTATCAAAGTGTACGTGGAATCTCCTAAAACTCGTTCCACGAAGAAAACAAAGCCACGTGAAAATTTTATAAATGCAGAAACCCAGGGATATGAACATGATCGCCGTGCTTTGCTTCTTGCTCATTCTCGATCTCTTAGAAAATCAGCATCTCAAAAGGTTCCATTGCCCATTGTTCAATCAAATTCAAGACCTAAAATTAAAAAGGTAAATTCTCTTCTCTTCTTTCTTGTCCTAAATTTTGGTTTTAAGTTGATGGTAAAGCGAGGGATGTGACACTATCAACATATATTCTAGGACGACAAAGTTCCGTATATGCATGTGTCCGCAGATAAAATAAACAATTAAGTATGGAAATGGATGTAACTTTCTCACAAACCATACCCTAATTCCCTGAATTTTTTTTTGTTTATGATATGATTTAGTAATTTTTTGTTGTTAAAATGATATCAACGTATACCCGCATATAATTCAAAATATGCTAAGTAATACTCATGTAGCGGGTATACTTTAAAATGTTATATACTCGTATAGAGATACCAACATGGATAAGGAGTATGCACATATATCATTTGTACGAGATGAATAGCGGATAACTACTTTTTTTTTTTCAACGGAAAACAGACAATTTATTAAAAAATATAATGAAAATGTGGGTGACTACTATTTGTGCATGCGGATAGATAATCATTGTCAGCCCTACTTACGCCGTAACCTACTGATCCGTATAGCTCAAATAATCTTGATAAGATTTGTTATCTAAAGGTTTGGGTAGACTTAACTGACTTGTATGTGTGAGATATTACAAAATTGAGTTGTAACTTGTAAGGTGAGATATACCTTTCATGTTTTCAGGCCATGTCTTATCAACCGGTTCGAATATGCTCATGCTCGCCTTCAAAGGAAACTGTTCCAAGCTTAACTATTCGGAGCAGAAATGAACCCAAAGAGAAAAAAGAAGATAACCAATCCGAGAAGAAAAAGTCCAAAGTGAAATCCTCTCCCCAATTTCTGGTAACACATTGAAGACTAATGTTTATTTCAATATTTTGATTCGGATTTGAATTGCTTGATTTTTGTTTATGTTTGGTTTTAAGTTTTAACTAATTTATATATGCAGGGTAAATGGAAGAGCATGTTGAAACAACTATCATGCAAAGAAATCTAGCGGTAATGAAGAACATTTTTGCATTTCAATGCCATTTGATATTTCTTTTCTCTTCGGCTGAAATCTCAAGCATGGGCACTAATATAAATAAGGTGGGGAAATGTGTATATTAGTACTAATTAATGTATTCAATTAGTTGAAAACTAGTTGTATTAGGTCCGTTATTATCTCAAAAGATTAACGCATCATCCTCGTGGAAGATTTTATTAGGCCTGGTGATCGTGGAAGTTCTAAGTTTCGGATGGTGTTTTGTATTAAGATGTTACTACGCGAAAAACAACGAATGTGTATGATTATTTTCTCTGGCAAAAAATACGTATTGTGGATTTGGATCATCTCCAAAATGCATCCCTCCAACAAAATAAATGAGTGAACAGCGAGAGAAGATGAGATAAAACGATGAGGTGATTAGCACTTAGCAGAGATAGAATAATTAAGAGGTTGATAGAAATGAGATTTTAAGGAGCATTGTAGAGAAATGAGTTGCACTAGTAGGTAACTATAACAAACTCGAATAGAATTGAGTCGCACAAAATCAGCACAATGCAAGTACACAATCCTAAGCCAACCTTATGAATAAAAGCATTTGTCATGGAAGTTATAATTTGCTTGGCAGTTGTTATCAAAGGTAAAAGAAAGAACGGTAAACTCATGGAAGTTCTAATTTTCTTGTCCATTGTTATCAACGGTAGAAGGGCCCCAAATACAAACAAATTTGTACTACTGGTAGGTGATTATAACAAACTCAGACAGATTCAGGCACACAAATTCAGGACAATGTAATAAGTACACGATCCTACTTAGGATTCCTAAGTCAATCTTATTAATAAAAGGATTCGTGGTATTCAGAAGAAAAGAAAAAAAAAATCATGTTATTATCTTGAATAATGTTTGGTGGACACCTCCCTCAATAAGTTTATACAAGGACTCTTTGTTTCCCTTTCATGTCTCTATCTCTCTCATCATTTCCCTCTATCATCCTCGTCTCTTCATTTTTTTTAATTTTCTGTTACTCTCTCGTCACTCACAAAACCATCATGTTTGGCAAGAGGTGCGTATATAACTTAAGAGAGAAAGAGATAGAGAGAATGGTGAGATAAATTGATAATATGATATGATGAGAGAGATAGAAATAGAGATAAAATATGGTGTTCAATGTGTTCAAAAATTTGGAGTGCCTAAATATCACTGTTGTACTGTCTTATTGAAAATATGATTATTATGACACTTTGCTTTGCAATAGACAGCATGACAAACTTGTATAATACAGAAATGCAAGTCTCTTTGATATTAGAAATGCAAGTCTCTGAATGTTCAGTAATCTTGTCTTTGTAATTCTAAAGAGAAAACTACAAAGAAACTCAATTGCACAAATAATATTATATTATCATATAATATTAATATACAAGAGAAAACCACAAATATCACTCACAATACAATAATGAGCAAAAATAGAGTACTACGGTATTGTACACGCATGGGTGCGTACTTGTTTCTACTTCACCATTTAACAAATACCCATGTTTCGGAGCTAACAAGCAATTCAATAAATCAACAATGTTTTTATCGGCCTTTAGATCAGAGAATGTATCAAATGGATGCAGGAATTTAACTACTCTGAAGTTTAGAACACTTCAAAAGATAAAACCAGCGATAAAAATAAATTTTAACATTTACATTCTGAATTACAGTTTTTTTTTTCTTTTTCACTCAATATACCTAGTTATACATATACGTGAACTAAATCTTAATCGATTATTTCTCAAAGCCCTTGCTTTCTAAAATGATAAAAGAAGGGCCAACTAAAGTAACATCTGAAAGACAAATTAACGGTCTTTCATAGGAGCTGTAAGATATAAACCAATGCTTACAGATTTAAACCAATGCTTACCATGATATAATAGGGTAACAAACAGTCGAAACACCGAAGAGTCAAGTATAGAGGCCATGATTTGAAAGTTTAAAACTGTCTAATAGGCAAAGATAATAGGAAAGAAAGAACAGTCTTCAATTTTGGAGTTGAAATGGGAGATCTCTCAAATTATTAAGCAGGATATTCTTTAAGCATATTGTTCTATTTACAATTGGCCACATTTATATACTACCATTAAGCACGACATTTTTTACCCCAACACTGTCCAGATTCTCGGTAACACGTGAAGGAAAGTTAAATTACCACCAGGTTAACTAAATCACTAGCAATACCAATAGTGACACAAAGGACATGCAGTACTTTATAAAAACATTCAATTTTCCTAATACTGTCAAAGATGAATTGTTATTATACAATAATAATTCAAACTGTACAGTAATAATTCATCATAGGAAGAATAATGCATCATTTCAAAATGAAATTATTTGGAACATCCCTGATGCCCATGATCACCTGTTCAATTCAATGCAACTTTGCATGACCCAATGACAATAAATATGACCTGAATCTCCTAAACCTAAAAATAAGAGGCAATGAGCAATCTAAAATTGCCTTTTGTACAGTCTATTTGAAAACTGAAAACAGGGGAAATAACGAAATACCATATCAGTCTATAAGTGAGGATGGTACATAGATAGAAAGTGGGCCAACCGCTTTACTCTCCCAATTAAATTAAATAATGCTCTGGCATGGCAACAAAACAAGCAATGTCGAGGTCCTTGATGTACTATTGAAGATGAGCAACTCCTTCCCCACATTTCTGTAATTCTTCTCTTAATTTACCGGCCAGCATTCAATACCCTATGCCTCCGTCGTCTTCTAGGTCTTTCCAACAGTATCCTGTGGAATCCACGTCCAGAGAGAGCAGCAGAACCTGTAGATGCAACACTCCGAAAACCAAAATCATTGACATCAAAAGGATCTGCCCCATGGCCCTGATTATACCTGATAAAGCTGCCAGTACCACCCAAACCAATGGAGCCGAAGAAATCACCATCATCCTCCCCAAATTCATCATCAGAATCAGTTTCGTCGCTGTATAACCCACGGTCATTTGGCTCGAGCACATAATCCCCCAGTACCATAGCCCCTGGAGTTGAAGACAAAATTGTGCTGATCACATCACTCCGTTCTCTTTCGCACTCGAATTTTTTCCATTTTTCTTCTCGTACAGGGTCCACTTCTCGTGGTCGCGAACATGGATGCTTAGATCTAACATGCTTCCTAAGCTCCTTGTAACTCCCCGCAAAAGAACAGTCATCTTGCATACAGCTTCTTTTCTTGCCATTCAGAGACTTCCGGGCAGCTTCAACCACAGTCCAACCTTTCACCTGTCGGCGGCAAAGGGGACAAAGAAGCTCCGGAACTTTTGTAATGTCACTACGGTCGCCAGAATTAGAATCGAAATTCGAATAGTCTGTTTCTTGCTGCGAACTTTGAACAGAAGTTGCTTTTGTATACGCCTTTTTATACTGTTCAAAACAGTTAGAATAGCGACGGCTGGTAGCACACATATAAGGGCGACAGCCCTTGTTATACGATGAACAGAGGAGTAGGATAGCATTGTGGGGAACCTCCATACAGACTGAGCAGGTAGCACCTTTCCAATCTTTCTTTTCTACCTCTTTAGAAAACCTCTTGACATTTTTCATATTTTTTCTTGCACAAGATAAAAGATATGAGGTTTCCTTGTGACCACGAGATTGGGACTTGCACCGCATCTTGCCAACTTTAGCCATTTAAATACTGAACCTGAAACTAATCAGAAGAGAAATATATATTAAAAAGAGAGAAATTCAAACACAATTAAAATGGCGCCCATTACAGAGCAAAATAAATCAAGTGCCCATAGGATAACTTGCTAAAAGACACTTTCGTAAAGGGTGTCTTCTAGCAAAACCCTATATATAATGCTCCTTCAGATGAGCTTAGTGTACATGTTAGAATAAAAAATAACCAGGAAATCATGCTGTAGCCTACATGTTAATCAATCAAACAAAAAAAAAATTCAAAATAAAAAATAAAACTATATCAGCAAAAAAATAAATGAATGAAACCAAAAATATAATCATTTAAAAAAAAAACACATAAATATTATATGCAATACTTGGTAGGAGAAATAAGAGTAAGGTTTATTATTAACATGAGCATTCATTGAAGTTAATTGACATCGCCCTCAAAAAAGGAAAACATCTCTAACAACTCAACAGAATATTAGACTGATATATGAATCATGGCAATTTAAACTTTGAAACGGGTAGAGCACAATTAAGAGTTGCACAAAAAAAAAAATCTTGACTTCTGCTTCTTATACCCTAAGGTCCAGGGTGAAAGACTTGGACTGTTCCCAAACAATAGGAGGAACATTAATCATCTCAATTGAGGTTAAAGTAGTGATTTTTAGAACCCAGGCTCTATGGAGACTGCACGAATAATGTATTCACGTTAACGGGTCTCATTGATGAGCTTGGTTAACTATCATAAAAAATCTATTACGCAGTCTTGAAACAGAAATGGGATACAAAAGCACAGATAGGCACAGCTTGAATAATGGATTTCCAGACACAAAAAACCAGGGTAGAATATAGTTAAGTGGAATTTGGTATACTTCAATTACAAGGTAAGTAGTAATATTTTGAGTCATGACTTGGGTAATGAAAGTAGTTTAACAAAGACAGAGCAAGGTAATAATATGGCATAAAGAGTTAATGGCTTTTTCTTTTGGATTTTAAGTTTAAACACCCAACATGGATAGAATTGTTGAGGGAGATAGATTGTGCACCTCACAAGAGATGTATAAATTACAATGTCCTCCATTCTATTTTTGAAAATTATACTCCTGTGACTTGAGAGAAGAAATGCACCACACTTTAGTTCTGATAAATGTAAAGGAATTTCATAGTGGCGATGAGCAACCATGTACAAGTTTCCAAGGAATATTCTTCCTGTATCTACAGTTTTCAGTGCCACCAAAAGGTAATTTTGAAACTTCAGAAAATCTACAATTTTCAGTGTCACCAAAAGGTAATTTTGAAACTTCAGAAGATAAAATGAAGCTTCAAATGCCCTTATTATGGGTGCATTTGTTTCAGCTTTTAAAAAATTGGATTTTGTGTTAAAACAATCTAGAGATTTTTTTAGAGAATTTAAACAAAATATGAAGCTATCTTTGTTTGTTTGCTACCCCATATAAAACCCTTTCAACTATGTTTTTGGAAAATTATATTTTGGGAAAAGCTAATCTTAATAGAATCAAAAATAATTGTTTTTTTTTTAATCCTAAACAAACACTATCAAAATAACAAAACTGATTTACTAATCTATATATGAAAATAAAAAAAATAAAAAAATCTTCTAAAAAAAGTCAAAACAAACACGCCCTATGTCAGCTTCAGAACTCCACCCAATGTCTTCATTGCAATAAGTCACAGTTTTCATCAAAAAATAATAATTAAGTCTCACAGTTGATTGCAAGGGTTCAAAAAAATTTGAAGAGATTAAGGGAGAGTGGGTGGAAGGAAGAGACAGAGGTACAGAGAGAGACTAGAGGGTAAGGTATATTCATCCCAAAAGGATTAAAGTTTTTAAAATTGGAAAGGAGAGCACTGCAAATTAAACATCTCTCAAAAGAGGGGAATTTCCCTAAAAACGTAAAGACACGCGAAAAAGCAGATAACAAAGATAACAAGCAAAGAATCAAGAACTATTGCACATTCACAATGTAGTGTTAGCATTGCATAGTTATGAAAAATATACAAGTAATCAGATTTTCACAATGCAGTGCTGCATATTATTTTTTAAAAATGTTCAATTTTCCATCAGATGTTTACAAATAACATCTCAAGAGTAAATAAAATAGTGAAGACGTGAAACATAATCACTCAAAAGCTTAAAACTTTGAAAAAATGACAGTGTTTTCAATAAACCACTTTCACACAAATAGTAGAGTCTACAAGTACAATTAACTGGTCAACATCACATCCAATCTGATGCACCTGATGCACAAATTCAACATTTCCACAATGATGCACAAAAACAAAAACAAAGCATCCATATTTTTTTCCAACAATAAATTAAGATATCAATACAGAAATTGAGAAAAAGGTCCTCAAATTCAGTTGTAGAAAAAACAAAGTACACATATTTTCCCTTACAAAAAAAAAAAAAAAACTAACTGGCACTTTCACAAAAATTGAATCATCCGCACAGATCAAAATGTTCGA
Source organism: Medicago lupulina (assembly GCA_958299785.1). Classification (NCBI taxonomy): domain Eukaryota; kingdom Viridiplantae; phylum Streptophyta; class Magnoliopsida; order Fabales; family Fabaceae; genus Medicago; species Medicago lupulina. Next base: position 19,907,775 of record OY283144.1, on the reverse strand, counting down.
AATTCAGATTCATATTCTCGAGTACTTTGAATCCTCAACACAGTGAAAATGAAACACGAAGTTATCAATTCATGCTCGAGCAATTCAATTGAATCTCATGAATGCAATTTAATCCAAGGAATTGGATCGGTTATAATTCAAAAATCGTAACCGGCGAGATCTCACAAAAACACAAGCAAAATTGAAAGAAAAAAAAAACGAAACGCGAAACAACATATGCATATAAGAGATGAGAAAATGAAAGAGTGTATGAAAAGCATGGATCGATCGAAAGAGAAAAGGAAAAGTAGAATACCTGAGGAAGAGATGAATAAGGTTAGAGAAAAAATGAATTGGATTGGATTGGATGGGAAGGAAGGAAATCGAAGAGAGATAGCGATCTTGACGTTCAATCCGGAAAAACATAAACTGTCTAGGGTGACGTGTGCGGCAACACCTAACCCCTATGCTACGCAGTATTTGTTACGACGATGCGATCGAAATGGAGACTGCAGAGTTTTGTGGGCTTATCATCAGCCCATTAACATGACTTTATTTTTATTTTTAGAGGTTTAATTAAATTTATTTATTTTTTGAGAGGGGGTTTAATTAAATTTATTTGTTTCCTTTAAAAAAAATTATATTTATTACAAAAAATCATGTATTATTTTTACTCTATATCAGGGCCCACTTTCTAGTCATTAATTCAATTTTTTCCCTTAAAGGAAAAAAAATTACAATAATAAAAATGGTATGTTACACAAAATCATGTATTATTTTTGTAAAAAAAAATCATGTATTATTTATTTATTTATATTTGATTGGATTCCATTAATCTTTTATTTAATTTATTTCTTGTAATTCAAAATTCGTTCAAGAGGTAAGTAAAATCACTCTTATAAGAGAAGAATTTTATGAAGAGAGGATGGTATGTCAATCCCAAAAAGGATAAACCTTCAAGATTAAAGAACAATTCTAAATACAACCAAAAAAAAAAAACCAATTCTAAATAAATTTTATTCACCTCTTTTTGAAGATTCTTTTCAAGTATTTACACTAATTCTCTCAAATAAATAAAGTATTTCCACCAATATTGGTTTAAGATTATATGAATTCCACCATTTATTCTATTTTATTTTATATTAAAAAAAGCTTGGTAAACTCTGTTGCCTCACTTCACTTGTAAGTTCCATTTGGACGGGACCGTATGGCTGCCCAATCGCTTTACGAATTTTCTTGTTATCACCTTGAAGGCCAAACAAAACTCTACAATGTAAAGGAAGATATTAAGGCATTGTTTTTTTCTCAACCAGTATTGAACCATTTTTATCCATTGGTCTTCTCAGAAGATCAAATTTTCAGACAGTGCGAGGGGTACATTCAAGTTCTTCAGTCATATAAACAAAATTTCCTACAGTCCTCGAGCGCTAGGAGAAGTGTTAAGGCATTACCCAAAAACAACTGAAATTTGTCGTGCTACGTGGGTCGGTTATATGAATTGAACATTTCATTATATTCAACCAAATTATCAGAGGAAAGCATTAAACATGGATTCAAAAAACAAAACAAAAGAACAAAAAATATGAAAAACACAACTTTGAAAATAAAAATATACACAAAAATGGCATTACCCTAAATAATATGTACAGTAAGAATGGTTATCTGATCCTTGCCACTGTTGTTCCAACATCCAAGCTCTGCATTTTTTCATCAGTTGGCTCATTTGACAGGAAGGCGGGGATAACTTTTTTCAGCTTGACTGCTTCAAAGGACAAATCATTATCTGTGGAGCTCCATATCAATTGATCCAAAGCAGTGCTTAAAATCTACTTGAGTTAAAAACAAGCAAAACTCTGAATGGCACAACATGAGCAAAGCAACAATCGCTGCAAAAATGGACCCCGGGTCAACTCCAGCAATTTCAAGAGTGAAAATTGGAAATATTACTTCGCTACATGCAGCGTAATATGCAACAGTAAAATAATCAAACAAACCACAGAAAGAGGTAAATTCAATTCATGCTATGTTACAATGATTTTCCCAATGCATGCATACAATATTGTTCATCATTTCAAAATTCCACCAGAGACTGGTTAAAACATTTCCTGCTTTATTCCTTTTCATAGTTTGTCGGTTATTCTCACAACAAAATTCACCCCCAAATAAGAGTGAAATCACACTTGAACCCCACCCAATTAAATATAGAAATTTTATGTGCAACACGAAAACCAAAACTGGAATTTTAAACATCTTCCCTATTTTTTGTCCATGTCATTGCTCTTTAGTTATGAATGGGAATTCTTTTGAAAGGTATGAAAACAGTTTTCTAATTGATTCCAGTGTCATCATGATATAAAGAGGAAATAAAAGCATCGAGGTGAGATGCCATGTAAAAATATTCACCTTCATTATGTTTCATAGTTGAAGATGACAAAGTTTAACCCCTTCTGCCATGAATGTAAGGAGATGAAGACTGGGAAAGTGGCCTTTGGAGAAATGGATGGTTTAAGAGTTGAGCAGCAGTAGAACGATCATCAGGATTAACTTGAAGGCACTGCATGACAAAATCTTTTGCATCTCTTGAAAGACTATCAGGAATAGGAGGTGGCTCACCTTTTCCTATTCTAAATAATGCCTGCATCTGTTATTAGAAGAGATCAATCAAAAAATCAAAAGTCGGAACCAGCATTAATGCAGTTTTGGTAGATATTATAGATAAATTTTAATATTTCATGGAAAAGTATCCATTTTGTTTTTATAACTATAAGAATCAACCAACATTTCTATGTTATGTAGGAAACACTAGACATAGAACATGAACAAAACCCACAATTTAATTTACAAATAAATAGCAGGAAAATTAGGTATTTGGATCAAAATGGGTAGCCTGAACTGTTTAATAATGGTTAACAAAATACAAAAGCAAAAACTTATGTAGAGGCAAACACGGGAACCGAAAAAGACTGAGTGGAATTAAAATCCAAACTGAAATTTTGAAAATTGAATAAGTTCTCCCTTGAGACAGAAAAGGGAAACATAATCAGGGGTTGTACAATCCCCCTAATGGGAGCAAAAATAATATGACACATACAGGTTCCAAATTGGAGTACGGAATTTGGCCCGTTAGCATCTCCAGAACAGTGCATCCCAGACTCCAAATATCAGCTGGAAGCCCGTAACCCTTGTTCTTTCCTCTCACAACCTGCATATTCATGAGTAATAATTAGAATAGCTCATTCTTCACATGTTCAATCTCAAAAATCCTAGCAAAATGTTATATTTTCTGTCAGAGGTAGAATACAGTGCCATAGTGGAAACAACATTAAAACTTGTGTAGCTAAAATAGTTACTTCAAGAACTTCAACTAGGAGACATCATGAGCGTGAAATTAGTATGAGATAATCAAGCTTCTCTACATATTGCTCCCAGCTTTGTTTTAAATGAAAGGATCAAATGGCAAATGCATATTTTGGGCGACATTTTATGAGAAAACGGTCCTTTTAATTCAAGAGAAATCACTATTGGTTATCAACTTCAACGATCAATTAATGGGTATATTTACTAAATCTCTTGGGGGACCTCGGTTTGAATTTATTTTAACGAACTATGTGCATGTAACATGCATGTTCCAGCTTGCGGAAGAGTGTGAGAATAGAAACTCATTCTTCATGCATGCATTGCACATTTGCACCAATGGTGTATAGAAATGCGATTAATATGCTCATGTACGCATAAACAAGGCAGCTGTCTTCTACACACACTTCTTAAAAACTCTAGTTTTACTATATACAATAATCAATAGCTATGCTATCAAGAAATTAAAAGATTAATCCCCAAAGCCAGATAATTTTAGAAAGTTTCAAAAGCCTCTAATTGCAACATAGACACAATCTAATGTCCCGCTCAAAAGTTGGCCCTTAATTCATTTTCTTTTGGTTTAATATGGCAGGAATAGTTTTAGCTGTTTTGTTATCGTCGATACCAATTCTAAGTTCATGACAATGAATTCTTGAAACAGATTACGTGTGATCACTACATCACTGTCAATAGTTATATCAATTTGTTCATCACATCGATCAAGTCTCATGGCAAATAAATGGGACAAAGCGGGAGAGAATTGTATAAATTCCACATGCAAGAGTTTCGTTGTGTCAAATAATCAAGTAACCTGTTAACAGAGCCCAACATGATCCCATGAAACAATGTAGATTACTTTTGTGACGCTATAATATTATCCTTGAATTCTACGTGGGAATACCACCAACTTCACAGATAAGTAAGAGCATTTAGTGTTTTAGACCCATAGCACAATAAATGTTCACAGTTTAGTATAATGTAATTTCATTTAATGTGTTCAGTCCTCGTCTAAAGAAGAGTAGAAACTCAAGCTAGAGTTCTGCATCCAGGCTATTAACATATTAATAATGGTTGATTAAATTTTCATTAAAAAAAAATGTTGCTTAATTTATGTAGATGTTGGAACTTGGAACTATGTACACTCCATGAAATAAATTTGAACGTTTGAACCATTAATCAGTATTTTCGTTCATAAGTTAAGATTGAAGGCAAACCTCAGGGGCCATCCAGAATGCTGTTCCCTTGCATGATTTAACATCGTTCAATTTGGTTGCCTGAAAAGCAATTTATAGAGCATTGTCAGAAAATGGAAATTGCATGTTGTTTAGATATCTATAACTGAAATTAAGACGTTGAAGAAATAAAAGCCCTAGAAAGAGAAGTATAAACTAAGGAATACCTTTGCTAACCCAAAATCTGCAAGTTTGACAGATCCACTTGCATGCACCAATATATTTGCACATTTGATATCCCTTAAATTGGAGAAATATAATTAGATTATATGAATAATGATTGTTTCATCCTAATTACACAACTGATACAGGAATGCAGAGAAGATCTCAAAGACATGATAGGCTTAACTCAGAAAAAACTCCAACAAATAATTTTTTCAAAACTGAAAATCTGTTAGCTACTGGTTCAGATGTGAATAAATACCAATGATGATTCTATGGTATTTGCGAGATTATTGCATAATAAGGGAATGATGTATTATTATTGATACACGAAATAAAGACACGTCCAAATAACAAGAAGAAAAATTTAAACAAAAAAGAAAAAATTGAACAGATACATCAAGTTATTTGCAACAAATATTTATATTGCAGTTACGAGTGAGAGCAAGCAAAACTGAAAAATTTACAAAGAATATTTATATTGCAATGATGAGACGTTAATCAAAAGTGAAAGTTAATTTTAAGCAAGGAAAGCAAGTACCATAGACAGGACTCTTGACAGCACTATTACAGAAATGGGAACCATGCCATATGATGCAAGACGAGAATTAACACAGAAAATCAGTAATCATATATGCATAAAGGAAAATAAAAGTAATTTAAGAAAAAAAATTGTGAGCTACCTGTGAACCACATTTTGATCATGAAGGTACTTCAAACCATGCAGAATCTGTCTTGTATAGGCAGCTACTTGGGAATCTCGAAGAGTATACCTCTGATAGAGGCTTCTAAGAGAACCTTTGGTTACAAGCTCAATAAAGATATAAAGCTTAGATTCATCCTGCAATAACATCAAGCAGGGTATAAAGTACAAAATTTATTTTGATTCGTACTCTGTTGGATGTACAAATTCAGACAACGAACACTGCCACCCAGATGAAAATGTTTAAAATGATAGCAATAAGGTGCTAATATGTTGCAAAAATGTTTAGTGTCTGGTCTGAATCTTCATCTTTGCTAATTATTGTATTGTACTCTTGTGGATCCTTTGTAGTACAAGTAATAGACTACATTTCATTGCCTATCATCAAGATTGTCTCGTGAGTTTACTCAAGACAGTATTTAGTAGGAAAACGATAAATTAATGGGTTCTTAGCACCGGTCCAAACCAAATTTCATTGCTTATCATCTAGGTTGTCAAACTAGAAAGTCTTCTTAAATTTTTGGAATCACAATAAATTTGACGCGTAAAGTTGTAAGACGGTTTGATAGGTCCAGACCGGACAACCAACATAGCATCACAATCCAAAGTTGATGAACAAATTCAAATATCACAATATAGGTTTATGATTCAGGAGAGAACAAGTTCAAAATCGACAGACTTTATTCACAAACATTTTACTTATACTTGAAAATATTGTAAAAAAATTGAGATGCATAAGGACCTTTTAAGTTTGACTTAATCCGTAATGTCATTGTTCAACACAAATTCAACAATTAACAACAAGAAAGTGCCAAAGTGAGCATGAAAGAAGAAGACAAGACGGAACAACATAGATTCTACAATGGTAAACAGCAATAAAAGATCAAATTGCACTTATAAGTAAAAGAAAAGACTAAACAACAAGAAAGTACCATACCATTTCAGTGCCATAGTATTGAACTATATTATCATGTTCAAAACGACTCAAAAGTGCTATTTCCTGAGAGAAAAGAGAATGAATAATGTGAGAAAGTAAATAGAGTAAGAGGATCAACAACCTCTCAAACAATTCGACATGTTGCATAAAATAGGACTATAGTTATGGAAGAAAACTTCTTATTTATTCATTATCAATGAATGCTCAATATCGGAAAAGTGAAGTGTAATAAGTGATAAAATAAAATAAAAAAGTGTAAGCCTGTCACCTGCTCCAGTTGATACACACTTTGTTTTCCCTGTTCCCCTTGATCAAGCAAGGAAACTTCTTTTACAGCAAAAAAGAATCCATCGCTGCAGTGATTCAGAAGATATGAATAACAAGGTCGTAGTTATCACTTATGGCATAAAATGGGAGACTAAATAATCAGTACAATCATTACACTGAGAAAAGCTTTGCCTTGAGCTTCATACAGAAAAATCCAAAAGAAAAAGAAACTCAAATGCAAATAGGGGTGGGTCAACTTGGAGCTATAAAGCTCCAGCTGACTTGGAGGGTTCGAAAACCCTTGTGATCCTATTGTAGTCAAAAAGTAACTGCATTAAAAGGCAAAATCATGAAAAAAATTGACAATGTTATCCTACATACTGCCAAGTCTGAGTAACCTCACCCCCTTCTACCCAAAAAAAAAATTCTGTTACAGGATACAAACTAGCCATTTTTGAGTAATTAGTGCAGCATGCATTGACTGTCAGATTCAACTAGCCAATCCCCTTTATTATTCTACTCATTATAACAATAAGCTACCTTAATTTTGAAAATGATTATTCGAGAGAATAAATGTTAGTAAAGCAGAAACGAGAATATGTCTCGCATCCTTTTACTGAAAATCTTCATTACAGCCCAGCATATTGAAAGAGATAGCAACAGCAAAGTGTTTCCTATTTTGTTTTCATATAAAAAAAGACACCTAGGCCTAGCAATATTCTTGAAATGAACTAGTTTCCCAGTCATAAATTCCACAACTACCTAAGCATTAAACTCAAGTCTAATCTTATCCCACTCTTATTCATGATTCAAATATGGAATTTCCCTACCAACCAGCATGTGACATATGTTAAATTATTACGATTACAGCAAAGAAGCATAACAAACAAACAAAAAACTTAAATACACAAACACACACATATGCTAAAGTAAATGATTGAATGATTGATCACACTTACTCATAAATTCCTTCATAGACGGATCCAAACGAACCACCCCCCAAAAAGCCACCCTTTTGCCAGCTTCCAGGCGTAATAAAACGATTAATTCTCCCGTTTGGAGATACATTATTCGACCTAGGTTCCGTAGCAGTACTAGAAGAATCATCTTCGTTGGAAGTACTAAACAAACGCGATTCCAAAAGACCAGCAACAATCTCATCAATCCTTTCCTCATTATCCACCACCCCATTTTCTCTACCAACTTCCTCACCTTGATTCTCCTCCACTTCCCTGTCAAAACCCTCTTCTTCCCCTTCCCCAACCGGAGCCAAATCCTTCAAAAGATCCCAAGTGGAACATGTGTTATCAACAACAACCGGAATTCTCATCCCAGGTGGCGGCTTAATCATCGGTGGACGAATTCCATTAATACCACCACTACTACTAACAACGACAACACTTTCACTCTCATCAACCTCATCTCTAACCCTAACCCTAATCATATCCCTATCTTCACATATCTCATTCAATTCACCTTCAAACACCTTCTTCTCCTTCAAATCAAGCTCATCAAGCTTCAAACTAGGAAGACCATCAGAATTGGATCGAATCTTCATAGCTTCCCAAGCAGCAGCAGGAATAGCAAAATCCTCAGGTCCAGAAAGTCCTAAACTCCTACAAATTCGATCAAACTCACCTTCAATTCCTTCAATACGGAAGCTGGTACGATCGTATAACTCCATAGAACGAGTGTAAAGTGAACCAGAAGAGTCATCGAAAGAAGATGAAGATGATCCAGCGTCGTAATCGGTGTACTTTTGAGCATTACGACGCTCGAGTTTAGGTTTTCTTCGAAGCTTCTTTGAATCCATGATGACGTTGGTTAGGTTGTTATGGTAGAAAATATGATGCATTGAGAATTAAAGTTTGATCCATGTAAAGAAAGAGAAAGTTGGAGGGAAATTTTGTAATTGGTGTGTTGGGTTTTGAGGAGTGATAAAGAACAAGTAAAGAGAGGAAGCGAGTTTGTTTGGTTGAAAAGGAAAAGAACAGAGATCACAAAAACGCGCTGCCATTGCCATATGGACGACCAAACCAACGCTTTGCTCTGGCTGCTCCCGCGGATTATTTTATTTTATTTCTTTTTTTTATTTCATGTTTCATAGGAGTACTTGATAATTTCATTAAACTATTAAGCTTAATTCAATTAGTATCATAGAAACACTAAATAAATCAAAGCAATTTGATTTAAATGGTTAATGAGTTCAATCAATTGTTTATGAGTTTGATTTCTGTATAAAACGATTATTGACTATATTTTACTTGTCACTCAATCAAATTTAAATTTCCGACATCTTATTCCCTTAAGAACAAGAGGGTTAACAAAAAAAATATACTCTCTTAGTTTGACTCTGAATATTTTTATTTGGTCTTTGCTTTGTTTTTTAAAAAAGAAAAAGTAGGCATTTTTTAACAACATATAACTTTTTTTAAGAGATCTATAAAAGAGGTCAATTGTTGACTTGTTAGCAAATCGGAGATATGAATTGAACACAATGGTATTAGTAGGTATCTAGTTTGATTAAGTAATGAGTATATCCTTGTTTGGATTAACTTATTTTAGAGCTTATGCAAAACAGCTTATGCAAATAAATATGTCTTTATGTATTATTTATAAGCTTGTTAATGTAGTTTATGAAAAAATAGTTTATAAAGGTACAATTTTTGTTAGTGAGAACTTATAAATTAAGATAAAAACTCATTTATTTGCATAAGCTCTTTTTCATAAGCTCAATCCAAAAAGGGCCATATCAATTATCCAATCATTTAACGACATTTCATATTTTTATATTAATTCATATTTAAAAATAAATGCAAATGTTAAATAAATTTTTGCCTAGAGGGTCTGGTACCCAACCGAAGTTCAAGATATCTAAGAATTTACTTTACATTGAACCGAAGACCAAATTTTCAAAGAGAAACATCAAACATAGACTCAAAAAAATAAAGGAAAAAACACAACTTTGAAATATAAAATATATACAAAAGATGAAATGCTAATTAATATGTACAATAAGAATGGTTATCTGATTCTTGCCACTGTTGCTCCTAAAGCTAAGCCCTATACATTATTTTCATCGGTTTCTCGTTTGAGAGGATGGCAGGGATAATCTTTTTCAGCAGAGATTAGAACATCAAGGCACATTGCCAAGTTGATAACTTGGCTCTCTGCAGTTCCAATTCACTTGATCCAAAGAGTGCTTAAAAATCTACTTGAGTTACAAACGAGCAAACTCTGGAATGCCACAACATGAGGTAACAACAGTTGCAATCATTGAAAGAGATAAATTCAACCTATATGCAAAGTAAAATAATCAAATAAATTACTGAAAGATATAAATTCAACCTATATGCAATCATTTTTCCATTGGATGCAAAAAATATAGTTCAAAATTTGAGGTAACAATAGCTTTTTATATGATTCCAATGTCATCATGGTAAAATTGAGGAAAAGAGAGTATTAAAGTGAGATTCCATGTAATAACAATCTTCACCTTCATTATGTTTCGTAGTTGAAGATGACAAATTTTAACCCTATCTGCCATGAATGTGAGGAGATGAAGACTGGGAAAGTGGCCTTTGGAGAAATGGATGGTTTAATAGTTGAGCAGCAGTAGGACGATCGTCAGGATTAACTTGAAGGCACTGCATGATAAAATCTTTTGCATCTCTCGAAAGAAAATCAGGAATATGAGGCCGCTCACCTCTTCTAATTCTAAATATTGCCTGCATCTGTTGTTAAAAGAGATCAATCAAATAATCAAAAGTTAAAACCAGCATTAATGCATCTTTCATAGTTATTATAGATATATTTCAATGTCATGGAAAAGTAACCATTTTAAGAATCAACCAACATGTCTACGTTATTGGAAACACATGACATAGAACATGAACAAAATCCACAATTTAATTTACAAATAAGTAACATGAAAATTAAGAATTTGGATCAAAATGGGTAGCCTGAACTGTTTGACAGTGGTTAACAAAACTGAAAAGGCAAACAGTTATGTTGAGACAAATACGTGAACGAAAAAAAAAAAGACCAGGACTGGAATTAAAATCCGAGCGGACATTATGAAAATTGAAGAGCTCCCTCTTGAAACAAAAAAGAGAAAGATAATCAGGGACTGTAAAATCACCCTTACGGACACATGCCAAAGGTAATGGGAGAAAAAATAGCAATGGTATGACACATACACGTTCCAAATTGGAGTATGGAATTTGGCCTGTTAGCATCTCCACCACAGTGCATCCGAGACTCCAAATATCAGCCGGAAGCCCATAACCTTTGTTCTTTCCTTTCACAACCTGCATATCCCAGATTAAAAACTAATAATCATTGGAATAGGCTTATTCTTCAGATGTGCAATCTCAAAAATTCTAGCAAAACATTGATATATCTTGTGTAGAGGTATGTATAATACTCAAAAGTTAAGATTGAAGGAGAACCTCAGGGGCCATCCAGAATGCTGTCCCTTTGCATGATTTAACATCATTCAATTTGGTTGCCTGAAAAGCAATTTATAGAAAAATATCAGAAAATGGAAATTCCAAGTAATTGCTAGTTGTTCCGATATCTATAACTGAAATTAAGATGTTGAAGAAAATAAAAGCACTATAAAGTAAAGTATAAACTAAGGAATACCTTTGCTAACCCAAAATCTGCAAGTTTGACAGATCCACTTGCATGCACCAATATATTTGCACATTTGATATCCCTTAAATTGGGGAGATATAATTAGATTATATTAATAATGATTGCTTCATCCTAATTATACAACTGATACAGGAATTCAGAGAAGATCTTAGTATGAAAAGACATTTGTTTGGGGCAAGAAAGAAATGGATGCAAACAATATAGTTCATAATTTAGGTAGCAACAGTTTTCTATATGATTCCCGTGTCATCCATAAATTGAGGAAAAAAGAGTATGGAAGTGAGATTCCATTTAACAATCTTCACCTTCATTATGTTTCATAGTTGAAGATGACAAAGTTTAACCCTATCTGTCACGAATGTAAGGAGATGAAGATTGGGAAAGTGGCCTTCGGAGAAATGGATGGTTTAAGAGTTGAGCAGCAGTAGAACGATCATCGGGATTAACTTGAAGGCACTGCAAGATAAAATCCTTTGCATCTCTTGAAAGAAAATCAGGAATAGGAGGCCGCTCACCTTTTCCAATTCTAAATATTGCTTGCATCTGTTGTTACAAGAGATCAATCAAAAAATCAAAAGTCATAAACAACATAGCTGCATTTTTCATAGTTATTATAGATATATTTCAATGTCATTGAAAAGTATCCATTTTGTTTATATAAATATAAGAATCAACCAAAATATGACATTGAACATTAAAAAAAATCCACAATTTAATTTACAAATAAATAGTAGGAAAATTGGGAATTTGGATCAAAATGATTAGTCTGAACTGTTTAATAGTGGTCAACAAAACTGAAAAAGCAAACATTTTATGTTGAGACAAATACGTGAACGAAAAAAAAAGAGCAGGACTGGAATTAAAATCCGAGTGGACATTATGAATATTGAAGAGCTCTCCCTTGAGACAGGAGAAAGATACTCAGGGATTGTATTAACCACCCTTACTGACACCTACAAAAGGTAATGGGAGAAAAAATAGCAATGACATGGCACATACACATTCCAAATTGGAGTATGGAATTTGGCCAGTTAGCATCTCCAGCACAGCGCATCCCAAACTCCAAACATCGGCTGGAAGGCCATAACCTTCGTTCTTTCCTTTCACAACCTGCATACCCCGGACTAATAATTAATAATCATTGGAATAGAAGCTCATTCTTCATACGCAATCTCAAAAACCCTAGCTTTTCTATATCTTGTGTTCATGTTGAGGTATAATACTGAAAAGTTAAGATTGAAAGCAAACCTCAGGGGCCATCCAGAATGTTGTCCCCTTGCATGATTTAACATCATTCAATTTGGTTTCCTGAAAAGAAAAGTATAGAGAAATATCAGCAAATGGAAATTCTAAGTAATTGCTAATTCTTCAGATATCTATAACTGAAAATAAGATGTTGAAGAAATAAAATCACTAGAAAGAGAAGTATAAACTGAGGAATACCTTTGCTAACCCAAAATCTGCGAGTTTGACAGATCCACTTGCATGCAACAATATATTTGCACATTTGATATCCCTTAAATATGGGAGATATAACTAGATAAGATTAATAATGATTGATTCATCCTAATTACAAAACTGATACAGGAATTCAGAGAAGATCTTAGTATGAAAAGGCGCATTTGTTTGAGGCAAGAAAGGAATGGCAATTGCAAATCACAGGATGAAAAACCATCCTTTTCCCTTGAGATACTTTTCTAATTTCCACATCTTTATTTAACTCTCATATTTGGCCAAACATGTAGAACATTCATAGTATTTGGAATAAGATAAATGCATTCGGAACGATGAAAATGAGGCGATATTTCTCAAAAATGGGAGAAAGGGACACCCAAATTACAAGAAAAACTACAACAAACACAACAGATTATTTGCAACGAATATATTGCAATTACGAGAGAGCAAGCAAATCTGAAACATTTACAAAGAATATTTATATTGCAATGATGAGACAGTAATCAAAAGGGAAAGTTCATTTGAAGCAAGAACCATAGACAAGACCCTTGACAGCATTGTTCTGGAAGTGGGAACCATACCATATGATGCAAGACCAGAATTAACATGGAAAATCAGTAATCATATACGCATAAAGGAAGACAGAAGTATATAAAAAAACTGGAGTCACCTGTGAACCACATTTTGATCATGAAGATATTTCAAACCATGCAGAATCTGTCTTGTATAGGCAGATACTTGGGAATCTCGAAGAGTGTACCTCTGATATAGGCTTATAAGAGAACCATTGGTTACAAGCTCAATAAATAGATACAGCTTGGATTCATCCTGCAATAACATCAAGGGTATAAAGTGCAAATCTCATTTTGAATCATGAGCTTACTCTGTTAAATGTACAAATATAGGCAATGCCCTTAATATGAAAATGTTTAAACTGATAACAATAAGGGACTAAAGATATTGCCAAAGTGGTTTACTTTCTAGTCTGAATTTTCATCTTGCCAATTGTTGCAGTCTTGTACTCATGTGGATCCTTTAAAGTACATATAATAGACTGCACTTCATTGCCTATCATCAAGGTTGTTAAAATCAAGAATTTACTCGATACAAAATTTAAATATATTGTTGGCAACCTATAAATTAAAGTAAGGCGGGTTCATAGCTCCAGTCCAGTCCAGACCACATGCCACTGCCTATCATCTAGGTTGTCAAACTCAAAAGTGTTCGTAAACTTATGGAATCTCTATAAACTCGACTCATAAAGTTGTAAGAGTTTACTTAACATAAAATCTAAATATCTTGTAAGCAACCTATGAATTAGACTAAGACGGCTTCATAGGTCTAAACCACAAACATAGCATCACAATCCAAAATTGATGTACAAATTCAAAAATCACAATATAGGTTCGCATTTCAGGATAGGAAAAGAGTATAACAAGTTCAAAATCGATAGACAAAAGATAAATTGTGGGGTTCAAAATTACTCAAAAATGATGGTGGGACTGGGTTTTCCTTTCAGCTAGGTACAGTTAAGTTTAAACTCTTTAGAGTTGGATCCATTCACCGTGTTGGCCTGTTAAATTCATTCAACGATTATGGGTTTGTTTGTTCATGTTTTCTAACTCATTACTTGTTATGGGGTCGAGAGTCAATACAACATAATTCACGTCCTTTGCAGATTGGTTTAAGTTGGGATGCTAGATGCATATGTGGAGTTAAGTGCAATAGCTGTGATGTTAATGTTTTGTATGCTATAGAGCCTTATCATTCAGTTGATTCATTTTTTGGGTTTTTTTTAACACTGAACCATTGTCTGGTCATGTCAGAGGGAAAATAACCATTATGTTGTGGACAATTATCCCCAAACTCATGTATGTGACGCTATACGAGTCTACTCGAATTTACCCAAACAATTTGCAAACGAGTTAACTCGATTCTGATATCCAGAGTCATAAACTCACTCAATTCCATGAGTTAACTTAAGGGTGTGTTTGGATTGAGGGTTTGGGAGGGGAAGGGAGGGGAGGGTTTGTTTTTCTTTTTTGAATTACGGACTATATAACATGTTTTTCTAAACAAAATAAAGTGTGATTGAAGCATTATATGATCGTTTATCATGTTAATATGTTAAATTTTTAAAAAACATTTAATAGTGTCTGTAATTTAAAAATGAAAAGTAAACCCTCCCCTCCCTTCTCCTCCTAAACCCTCCATCCAAACACACCATAAGAGTTTGACAGCCATACCTATCATGACAATATGTACAAACTCTATCCACAAACATTTTACTATATATTGTTGTAAATATTGTGAAAAGTTTGAGATGCATAAGGACATTTTTAAGTTTGACTTAATCTGTAATGTGTCATTGTTCGACACATTCAACAATGGTAAACGACAAGAAAATATCAAAGTGAGCATAAACAAAGAAGACAAGATTGGACAACAGAGATTCGATAACAGTAAACAGCAATAAAAGATCAAATTGGACATTAAGTAAGAGAAAAGACTGGACAAGAAGAAAGTACCATTTCAGTACCATAGTATTGAACTATATTGTCATGTTTAAAACGACTCAAGAGTGCGATTTCCTGAGAGAATAGAGAATGAATGATGTGAGAAAACAAATATAGTAGGAGAAACATAAAGGAGACGACAGCCTCTCAAACAATTTTATATATTGCATTAAATGGCATTATACTTATGTAAGAAAACTTCTTATTTGTTCTTCATCAAAGAATGCTCAATATTGGAAAGGTAAAGTATAAATACAACGAGGGATAAAGCAATTAAAGTGTAAGCATGTCACCAGCTCCAGTTGTGAGACACTTTGTTTTCCCCGATCCCTTTGATCAAGCAATGAAACTTCTTTTACAGCAAAAAAGAATCCATCGCTGCAACGATTCAGAAGATACAAACAAAATGTTAGTAGTTATCACTTATAACATAAAATAGGCGACTAAATAACCAGTACAATCACGACACGGAGAAAAGCTCGTTCCTGAACTTTAGACAGGAAAAAAACCAAAAGAAGCGGCAACTCGAATGAAAATAGGGGAAAGGGCATCTTAGAGCTATAAAGCTCCCACTGTGGCAAGATCCAAAGACGGGACAAACCCATTTGCCAGAGAGTGATTCCACAACTCAAATTTGTGCCATCTTAGTCACAGAGATAGTAACTTCAATAGTTGCATCATGGCCCCCATTCAAATTGAATGAAAAACAATGAATGATAGCTTATGCCCTATTATAAAATGCTAAGGAATATGCCAAGTTTGAAATAATCTTGAGAATTTGTTAATTTTGACCCCAAAAAATGACATTAAGTAGCATTTACAGTACTCTTGACCTCTCAAAATGTAGCTCCCTTACAACATTACATTTTTCTAAAGTTTCCATTTACTATAGTTGTACATAAATTCATATTGTCTATATAAATGAAGCCGTATGTATCACTAAATCTATTTCATGCAGGGACAACCTAATTCACTATTCAGTTAGGGGTGTTAAAGTTCAAATACATTACCTAATCAGGATGAACAATATGACAATTCATGTAATTGCACTTCAGAAATTATCTGTCAATAAAAGGCTAATAGCAAAGCTTATTAAAATAGTAAATTAGAGGGAACACCTTGGAGACAAAGAAATTATGGTTTTCATCTCACATCAAAAGTACAGCACCGGACGCAGAGGGGGGCCCCCACACGTACAACAAAGGGTGGTAATACATGGGTATATAAGGAGATAACGCATTGGATAAGATCAAACAATCCGATATAACTCTAAAGGAAGTCTTCATGAAAAGAAATCACTATAATTTGGACGGTTTAAAAAGCTTTCTATTATAGGGTACAAACTAACGGTTTCTGAGTAATTAGTCAACACTCAACATACATTGACCTGTCAGATTCAACCGTTAGCTACCCTTAATTTTGAAATTGATAATTCGGAGAGATTGAATGTTAGTAAATAAGAATTAGAGTATATCTTGGGTCCTTCTTTTACTGAAAATGTTTATTCCACTATATTGAAAGAGATAGCAACAGACAATATTTTGTTTTCTTATGCAATAAAAGCCCATCCAGCAATATTCTTGAAATGAACTAATCTTCCCAATCATAAATTCATCAACTTCCTACGCATTAAATTCATCTCTAATCCTATGATGCCCTCATTTATGATTCAAATATGGAATTTTTCCCAACTGGTATTTGGCATATGCTGAATTACTGCTATTACAGCAAAGAACAAAAAGGACTAAAATACACAAACACGGACATATGCTAAATTAAAGTTGAAAGTAAAGGGATTAATTACACTTACTTAGAAATTCCTTCATAGACGGAACCAAACGATCCACCCCCCAAAAAGTTGCCCTTTTGCCAGCATCCAGGTGTAATTTTACGGTTGATTTCCAGTTAGGAGATACGTTATTGGACCTAGGTTCAGTGGCAATGCTAGAAGTATCACCTTCATTATAAGTAGTAACAATTTCCGCACCCCTTGCTGCATTATCCGTCAACCCCTCTTCCTCTTCTCTCTTCAGACTTACCCTACCAAGTACCAACTTCCTCACCTTCTTTCCCCGCCACTTCATGTTCATCGTCATAAAGCCCTTCGTCGCCTTCCCTTACCTGAAACAATTCCTTCAAAAGATCCCAAGTGGAACAAGTGTCACCTTTGTCTCCAGTGGCGGCTTAATCATAGGTGGATGAATACCATCCATACCCTCGTCACTAACAACAACAACAACAACAACAACAGTCTCAGCAGCCTCATCTGTAATCCTATCACTGTCTTCGAAATTCTCAGTCAATTCACCTACCTACGCTGGTCCAGAAAATGATGTTGGTTAGATTAGGTTGATATGGCCGAAAATGTGATGCATTGAGAATAAAAAAACCTGAAACAAGAGCGTTACCGAAAAGAAAACAAAAGAAGAAACGTAAAAGAGTAAAGAAAAAGTAGAGAATCTTCCAAAGAATCTGTAATGTCAAGTTTGCTAATAATGAAAATACCATGTTAATAGAACAATAGGTTGAAAATTATTATTAAATAAGAAGAGAGGATGGAAGAAAGTTACAGGGAATTTCAGTTTTGAGAATGAGGGATGTGAAACGAGAAGAACGATAGAGAAAGAAAACGACTGACCAGCTGGTAGGTGTGTACTACTGACAGTGAGGGAAGACTATTCTGCAATTGGAATCACAAAAGGACCCCATTTTTTGTGGCAAGGACCGTGTGGTTGGAGTATTTGAGTCTATTGTTGTGTTTGTACTGATCTTTCATTTTTTTTCTTAATCAATGATTTAATATTCATTTGTTGCAGTCTTTCTTCTTTATAAAAAATGGTTGAATCAGATTTCTTAGATTTTTTTTTCTTAATCAATGATTTAATATTTATTTGTTGCAATATTTCTTCTTTATAAAAAAATGGTTAAATCATATTTGGAGGGATGGACTGTTGGAGCAACAACCCGTTTGTGTTTTGGATAACAATAGAAAGGGGTTGAGTTCTAAATTTAATGGTTATAGTAAGACAGTGGTGAGTGGGTGGTGACTCAGCTATTTTTAAATTTAGATGATGGGTGCTAGAAGAAGAAGATTGTGGTAGTGGGTCTAACACTTCCACTTTCTATGAACCCTAATCTCTACTTTTATTTTTCTTTGTTACAAAAACTAATAAAAAGATGAACCCTAATTTCTACTTTTATTTTTCTTTGCTACAAAAACTAATAAAAAGAGAGATGAATAATAAAATTAATTAGTAAGATATTTTAATGAATCAAAATCATTTAGTTTGGGTGACATATGACACACCATTAAAATTCGACCACTTCAACAAGAAATATTTGATAGTATATCAAATTTAAAGTGTTTTGAAATTGCATGGACAGATTGGAAAGAAAAATAAAATCAGAGTGATCAAAGTCAAAGTGACCCTTGCCTGCATAAACTTTTGGGTTAATAGGTTTTTATCTCTGTAATATAGGTCACTTTAGGTTTTCCCCCTATGAAATTTTTTTGTCGGATTTCGTCCTTGTAAAAAAAAAATTAGAATACCCCCTAGGTCAGCTGACTATGTATTTTCGCTGACATGGCACGTTGAGTCACCTTTTTCTGATGACATGGCGGGCAGATTGTATAAATTTTTTTATTTTTTATTTTTTTGGGGTACACGTGGCATTTGTGATTTTTAAAATTTTTAAAAAAACGAAAAAAAAATTAAAAAAGAATTAAATTCTAGAAAAATTAATAAAAATGATTAAAGAATGAAAACAATTATGGAAAAATTTAAAAACAAAAACAATTCTGGAAAAACTAAAAAAGAATTGGAAAAAATAAAAAAAAATCTGGAATTTTTTTAGAAAAATTTATAAAAAAATCTGAATAAAATTAAAATTATAAAAAAATTAAAATATTATCTAATTATTTTGATTTTTGAAAATTAATTATAAAATTTTTTAAAATAATTTGAATCAAATCAGAATTTTTATAATTTTTTCGAAAATTTTGATATATCTTAATTTTTTTAAAAAATTCCATATTTTTTTTCATTTTTATTAATTTTTCCAAATAGTTTTCATTTTTTTATTTTTCCAGAATTGTTTTCATTTTTTAAAAAAAATTTAATCATTTTTATTCAATTTTCTATATTTTTTTCGGTACTTTTTTTCATTTTTATTAATTTTTCTAAAATTTAATTCATTTTTAATGTTTTTTTTGAATTTTTTAATAATTATTTTTTTTATTTATAAAAAAATCACAAATGTCACGTGTATCCCATAAAAAAATTTATACGGTCAGCGAAAATACACAGTCAATTGGCTTAGGGGAGTATTCTAAAAAAAAAAAATTACAAGGACGAAAGTTGACAAAAAAATTTCACAAGGGGAAAACCAAAAGTGACTTATATTACAGGGGGTAAAAGCCTATTAACCTTAAACTTTTTGAATCTTTAATTCTTTGATAAGTTGTAACTTTTTTTTGAATATGCTAAATTATCCTGCTCAAATTGACACCAGAAAGAATCGAACATGAGCATTTGAGGAGGAGCACAATCCAAAATCTTAAACCAACATCGTCAGACCAACCCAAGTGGGTTAAATTATATATAATTAAAACTCATTATTCGTAGTTCATATATATATAAAATCAATTTATTAGACTAAAGTGATTAACGAGCTATAATTACCGATAAATCGTTGGGAAAATTCGGATCCTAACCATTGTAATTCTTAATCAAATTATATTTATATTTCATTTGAACTATGCATTATCAAAATCTCCTTTTATTGATAACCGGAAGATTAAAACGAAACAAAAAAATACATGCATATGCATATGCAATATCAATCCTCGTATTTACATAACAATTATAGTGTCTTTTTTTTAAGAGAAATTGTAGTATCAATCATCCTTTTTCAGGTGTTGATGAATTTTTCATTTTGAATTTTTTTAATGATGATTTTTCCATTTCTAATTTACCACTAATTCACTAATGTTCCTTTTACACATTAGTCATTAAAAACTTTTGACTAATGTTGAAAGGAAGCATCACGGTATTATTGATTCTAATGCTTTTCTTGGGATGCTTTCAAACTCATCAAATCATCGTGTATATGTTGTGTGGTGATTTTCAAAGTTTTTTTTTTTTTTTTGTATAAAAAGTTCATTACATTGTAAGTTGATTTGCGAGGTCCCCTTTTTCATGTGAGTTTATCTCAATGAATTCTTTTAATCTTCATAATAGTTGAAATTTGGCGACGATGTTAAAATGTGATGGATCAGCATAGACCGACTCATTTTATATGAATCAGCTAGTTCTTGTTTGCGTGTTTCACACATCATGAGTCCAATCAAATGTCACATATTTTGAATCTCATGTTGAAGTAATGTGATGAGTATTCACACCCTTTGAAAACCTCGAGACTAACCTTTTCATCATTACACCTTTTCAAGTGTTTTCCACACAAAAATGATTCTCAATATCTTGATTTTCTTTTGCGTTTTTTTTTAATTTCACGCTCTTAAATGCTTAAGCTAAAAAAAATCTCTTCATCGACCATGACTGATGGGATGTCATCCAGCAAAAATTTATGGGCTCAGGTAATGACTCGTGTCTTTTGATGTTAAAAACCTTCTTGTTATTTTCTTTGGGCATCACATTGGCCCTAAAGGTATTTTAGAGACTCATAAACCTCATTTTCCCAGTCAAAAGAACGAGACAATTTTTGCTTCTCTATCAAACTATAACATTGTTTCTTACCTCACAACATATAAACCACTACAAGAATGCCTCTTACTACTATCGCTCCTAGATATTTAAATTAGCTTAACAAAGTCAGGAAAGCTAACAAGTCTTTGCCGGACTATCTCGACATCATTGGCTTTGTCAAAATGTCCCGACATCACGTCAAGGTTGACATTCATATCGTCGAGGTTGACATTCACATGGTGGCAACAACCTCTTATTTTTGGAGTTTTACCACTCATAACTTTCATGGCCCATATGGAATGTTCTGACGACGAGGTCGTGGGTTCTATCGTTACTTCCGACAATCCCGTAAAAGCTTATGTTCCATGTGTCACTGCTATGCGACTTTCATTAAGCATTATGCCAAAACAAAATGTATTGTTCTGATCAGGAACATGTTTCCTTTCTTCATTATTGGTTGTCAACTCACGGGTTTTGTTTTGTTCAATCAATATCTATAAATCACGAGACTAATTGGCAAAAATTTTCCATAAAGAAAAATAGTCGGCCTTATGTCATTTCATCCTCGCCGACCTTGACCACATTAAGCATGATCTCATCAATGTGGTTGAGATCGACACCAAGAAAATTCATATTAGCGACCCTATTTGGCTCATCCAACTTTCATAAATGTTAGTTGCAAGAACTATATTTATCTAAATATTTCATTGCCTAAATGGTACTCCCTCCGTTCCTTTTTAAGTGTATTTTTAAAAAATTTCCATCAAAATAGCAAAGTGTATTTTTTCACGTTTTCTTCCAATTATACCCTCCTTTTAATTCAACAATAAATTCATATTTTTTTGCACACACTTTATATTTCCAATAAATTTAATACGTTATCTTTTTCTCGTAACAAACAGTTGTTAGTTATTATCTTTTTCTCCAACAAATTCCTATTTTTTTACGCGCTCTATCTCCCAAAATAAACAATTGTCAATTTTTAAAATATTCCGCACATCTTTTAAATTATTATAAGTCAATATAAAAATTATTCCAACTTCACATTAATCAAAAACTAAGAAAAACTTTACTTCCTCCCAACTCCTTTAATCAAAGTTAAGACTTCAACTATGGCTTCAACAAATGCTAGATTCGCATTGTGCGACATCTTATTTATAGAATTTTTAAATTTATAGAATTGTTATTCATCTTATTTATAGAATTTTAACTCTTCTTTGAACCATTGTTTGTAACAAAATTTTGTTTAAATTTGAAGATAATAAGAAACAAACTTTGTTTAAAAAAAACAAACAAACTTTGTTTTAAAAAAACAAACTTTAGCTTTCCAAATAGATAACATTAATTAAATTTATTGAAAAAGTTAATAGTAATTGAAAAATGGTATAATTGACAAATCATACCCTAAAAATACAAAAAGGACATTTAAATAGGAACGAAAAATACACGCTAAAAAAACACTTAAAAAGGAACGGAGGGAGTAGAATGCAATAGGATTATATTTAATTTTTTTTCTTCATGCATTATAATAAAAGAGGAGAGTGTGAGATTTTGCTTGGATGCCTCTCACCCCCACCGTCCATCCGTGGTCAAGAACTATCACAACCAACCATACCCCAAATTTTCCTTATTCAGAAAACGAGGATCGCACATAACAAATATTAGGTTTTTCCAATTCAACAAGAAAAGAAAAAAACGAAAGTTCAAAGAAAGATCGGTTAGGGTTAGAATTTGAGAGGCTACAACTAGGAAAAGAAAAGTCAGAATAACTAGAGAGGGATATCTCTTTTTTTGGTACAAAATTAGTGAGGGATATTTCCTTTTTTTCGCATACACAGACTTTTGGTCAATCACACACATATAATATTATTTTCACAATAAAATAGTAAAATGAAATAAATATTTTCCTAAACTAAAAAATAGTATATTTGAAGAGGGTGTTCTTGATACGTTTCATTCATTCTGAAGAGTATCCCAAAACTAACAAGAAAATTTTATACACTACCATACACCTTCTCTCTCTCTCACACACACCACATCCCACAAACAAATCAACAACAAAACAAAACCCTATTTTTCTAACTTCTTTCCACTCTCAACAACACACTCATTTTCTCTCTCTCAACAAAAACAAAAACCAACCTCATTCCCAAAACAACGAACACTCCCCACAATTCAACAACACTTTGCGATAAAACTCGAAACGCATTCTCACAACAACAACATCACTCTTAATTCTAAACGGTTATCGAAACGGTTGCGTTTCTTTAATCCTTATCATCGATTAATCAAAATCACTCACTCGCTTTAAAAAACTCTCTAGGGTTATCGAAACTCTCTCTCTCTCTCTCGTGTTTTCAATTCCCAAAATTCTCTCTCTATATCTCTCTCTGGAACCCTAGGTTTTGGAATAGTTTCTATTGCACGTGCGTGTAATTCTAGGGTTTCTCTTTCCAGACGCATTTTTCGCCCTGTATAGGGTTTTCAATCGGTTCATAAATTTGTGCTTAATTCTTTGGATGGTTTCGTTAATCGATTGTTAAGAGTTTCATCATTGTTATCGTATTGTGCTTTTTGGTGTGAGAATTGATTTTCTCTACGGAGAGAGAGATTATGATTCTCTGATTTTTCTAGGTTTTGGTTGAATCAATCTTTCTAATTGAAGATGGAGGTTTAGAGAACCTTTTCCTTTACGGCATTGTCTTGTGTTTCGAGATTGCGGCGTTGTTGGAGCCGTTGCAACCGTGAATTTGGGATTCATCTTTTAGGGTTTCTAGAAATGAGGGGTGAATAGTTTAGGTTAGTATTCAGAGTATTACAACAGTGTTGTTTTAGGGTTGGGGGTGGTGAAGGTGGTTCTGCATTTTTTGGGTTGATTCTGATGATGTTCAGTTTTCATTATGGAAAAAAGTGAACCTGCTTTAGTTCCACAATGGTTGAGAAGTGCTGGAAGTGTTGCCAGTTCAGCCCCCCATTTTGCATCTTCGTCTAATCATACCGGTAATTTCGACTTCTTTGATAGTTTTCGTGTTTTTCATGCTTTAATTTTTATCAATTTATAATAGAATTAGAATCTTACATGTGAAATGTAAAACTTCGGAATGTATTTATAAGTTTATTATATGAGAAAGTTGTCTCTGCGAGGAAGGGAAATGATTATTTATTAATAGGTTTAACATTGTTGTGTAGATTCTCATAGTGTAGCCAATCATACAAGGAATAGATCTTCTAAGACAGCTGGTGATTTTGATAGTCCTCGTTCCGTGTTTCTTGAACGGACATTTTCGTCAAATTCTCGGAGGAGTGCTGTCAATGGCTCTGCAAAGCATGCTTATAGTAGCTTCAACAGAAATCATCGTGACAAGGACCGTGATAGAGATAGGGATAGAGATAAAGATAGATCCCATTTTTTAGACCACTGGGATCGTAACTGTTCTGAACCATTGGCTGATCTCTTCGCTGGAAGGACAGAGAGGGATACTTTGAGGCGTTCTCATTCATTGGTCTCCAGGAAGCAGAGTGAGCCCGTGAACCACAGAGGGTCAGTAGATACAAAATCTGGTAGCAATTGCAACCAGAGTAATGGCAATGATGTGCTTTCTGGGGGTAGTATTGGTAGCAGCTTTCACAAAGCTGTTTTTGATAAGGATTTTCCATCACTTGGAGGAGATGAAAGGCCGGGTTCAGCTGAAATAGGCAGAGTTGCATCTCCTGGTTTGGGTGGTACTGCTAGTCAATCTCTACCTGTTGGCAGTTCATCTTTGATTGGCGGAGAAGGATGGACCTCTGCACTAGCAGAAGTACCTTCTATGATTGGAAGCAGTAGTACCGGGTCTCCAACAGTGCAACAAACTGTTACTGCAACCTCTGGGTCTGTACTTTCAAGTACATCAGTTGGTCTTAACATGGCTGAAGCTTTGGTGCAGGCTCCATCTCGATCTCAGTCAATTCCTCAGGTAGCCGAGCTAGCCGTCCGTCACTTTCTGTTATCATTCTTTTAAATATAACGATTTCATTTATATAAATGACCAGCTAATAATGTGTATATCAATTGCAGGTTTTGGTCAAAACCCAAAGGCTTGAAGAACTTGCTATTAAGCAGTCAAGACAGTTGATTCCAGTGACACCATCAATGCCTAAGGCTTTGGTGAGTAAACTGCCTTTTGAAATATTTTTTTATTGGTTTGAATTGCGAAAATTGGTCTGTTTTAGCTTTTACCAGGGCATAGGATTTCCTGAAGTGGTTTTGCACTTGCGTTCGATCAATTTCTTTTTCTTGCTATGGGGCGTTATGTAATGGTAAACAACTGAGTTGAAGTAGAAAATTTGAAAAGTACCAGAAGTTTTAAAATCGATGCTTTACTGAGGGTGGGTTTCTAGGGAGGACATGAGCAAAATGTCAAAGAAATTAACGACATGAAGTTTGTTAGTGTTTATTTCTTACTGCGTTTATAATGCATGTGGAAAATGCAAATAACTTATCAACATGATGATTGCAATGTTTGCCTCTTTTATTTTATTGCTTCTTGCTTAAATTTAAGGTTAGAGTGGTATATATAGAAGCCATAAGTTGATTACTATTTATTACCCTCTCTTAGCCGCCCCTCTGTCAGTGGCACATATTTGGCATTTCCCCATCCCTCTTTTTTATTGTTTCATTAATCTGTTATATTTATATTCTAACATGGATTTAAAGTAACAATTCTAGTCTGTAAGCTTTAACAGTTTGATTGTTAGTAGCAGTAGCATCAGAAGCTTGAACTTTTGCAGGTTTTTCTTTCTTAGGTGTGATTTTGTTTCCTGAATTTGAACCATGATGCAGAACACTTGTATAACCAGATGGTTTTTGTTTTAGCGATTCTTGCATGTATAATGTGCACTAATCAACGTCTATGAATGTGCAGTTAATTAATTCTACAAATGCGACATGATTTCGCCTTTTTTATTACATTCACATTATAGTGCATTTGACGGACAAAATGAAGCCACATAGCCTGTTGTGTTGTATTCTTTTTGTTTCATCTTTTAAGTTGAGCCAAAGTTTACCATTTTTACATCCATGTTCTACTTTGGTTATTAGGCAAATGGAAAAAAACAATACTTGTATGCTTTGTGTTGTGGTTTATATCCTGTCTACCAAAACACTAATCACTGGATACTGATTTTTGCATGCTCAAGCTGGTTGCTGCCCCACTGTTGTATAATTATGATGGTTGTGGATATATGTCCTATATTAACATTGAATTATGTAATATTATCCTTCCCTTTTGTTCTTAGTCTGTGGATGCCATTGAAATTTTTCTCAGGTTTTCTTTGTATGTCATAATTACAGGAAGTTTTTATACTTATAACATCTTATTTGTTGTCTTCATTTTGATTTTGTAAATGATTGGTTTTTTCTTAAATCTTTGGTGATTTTGGGATATTTTTTCAGGTTAGTAATTCTGAAAAATCTAAGCCGAAGGCAACAATTAGAAATTCTGAGATGAATATGGCTGCCAAGAGTGTGCCACAGCAACCCTCTGCATTGCATATTGTTAATCATTCTGTTCGCAATGGTAATGCCAAAGGCGATGCTCCAAAGACATCTGGAAAGTTCACTGATCTTAAATCTGTGGTATGGGAAAATGGTGTTTCTCCTACGGCAAAGGATGCTTCAACTCCAACAAATTATTCTAACAGCAAACCCGGAAATCATCTGGCTGTTCCTTCTGCAGTTGCTTCTGCGCCTTTGAGGAACCCCAATATTCTTAAATCCACCACAGAGCGGAAGCCAGCTTCTTTGGACCTGAAATTAGGTTCCACTGCAGATAAGAAACAGTTTGCTTCTCAAGTGAAGAGCCGACATGATTTCTTCAATCTCATTAAGAGGAAAACTTTGAACTCCTCAGTTCTTCCAGATTCTAGCTCCGTGGTTTCATCTGCCACGTCTGACAAATCTGGTGAAGTGAATATGGAAGCAGTTGGACCCCCTGCAAGTCTTCAAGATCTTGGAAATAGTACTGAAGTGACTAGCAATGGTAATGCCCATTTGGAGAATCACAGACTTCCCAACGTCAGATTGAAAGATTCAACTCCTGATGAGGAAGAAGTTGCATTTCTTCGTTCTCTTGGCTGGGAGGAGGATTCTGGTGACGAGGATGAAGGCCTCACAGAAGAGGAGATCAATACATTTTATCAGGAGGTTAGCATCAACTACTTTTATCCCGTTTTTTATTGATTGAGATCATTATGAATTGGAAGTTGCTGAAAATCTCTATTAAGGGGAAACTTGGGTGTTCCTTGTCTTTTGTTCACCAATTATAACATGTCACATGGATTAAATTTTAGTTATATTTAAGCTTAAAGTACTTTATATTATTGGATTGGATACACAGTCCATGTGTTAATTGTGAAGAGGAAACAGTAAAGACAGCACACAAGTAATTGCACCTAAGTTTTACGATTCATCTAATATTATCAAATTTGCCCTGTTGAAGGTAAAGGTTTCAGTTCATTGCCATTTATAAAAAGGGGAGTTTTCTTCATTGAATGAAATGGGTTCAAGACTACCCTTTCTGTTCAAGGCTAAACTGATTTGTATGTAAAATATATAATAGCAAATTTGATGCTTGAGCAAGAGGCATCTTGTAGTAGCTCTGATTGATTTTGTTCTGGATAAATTTAATGGTGTTATCAATTCATGTTGGTCTAAACTAAAACTTATTCTTTGTTGATTTTGTTTTGCAGTGTTTGAAAATGGGCACCACCACATTAAAGCTATGCCCAGGCATGCAGCCAAAGTTGTCCAAATTTTTTGAATCTTATGCTACTAACTTGAATGGAGCTACTGCAGGGTCGAGTACTTCCGACTCTGGATCTGAAGTTTGAACTAATGGTTGTATCATGAATAGATCTGGCTAGTAACATTCTTCTCTTTTGTTTTTATAGAAGGCTGGTGATTTGGGAGGGAAAAAAGAGGGTGGGTTTTGTTTGGAACCATGCGTTTGCAAATATTGCAATAAGTTACAGGTGCCTCAAGCCTGCCTGCCTGCTTAACAGGGGATTTTTTTTGTTCTGAGGCGTGGTAAAAGTAATAGGTTGGTTGGGTAGTGGTAGTAGCGTAGGGGTTATTTTGTCTGCAGGAAGGTGCTGGGCAATTTCATCTTTTGGGGTACTTTCATATACGTTTTTCTTTCAAGAGGGTTTGATTTTAAATGATAAAAGTTTATGACTTTTTTTGGTAAATTTACAAACAAACAAAAATTGAAAGTTTATCAATTTAAGTTCTTGTTGATGCTTTTTTTGTTTTGCTGTCATCGGTTCACTTTTTTTTTAATGCACCTACCGTAGCAGTGTAAAATTCTCTACAATAAGTCTAAATCTGTTTTCTGTCACTTTCTTTTTGTCCTTTTTCAACCTTTTTTCGGGTTAAAGTCAGAAAGATATGCGATTATGTAAGTTTAACATTGGGCCCAAGACATTACCCCTAACACTACAAACATACCCTCGTTTTATCCGTGGGACTAGAGGATTGTTCTGTTCTATACACAAACACAACTGGGTATTCGTTGTTTTGTTCTCACAATCATAACGAAGACAACTTAGGGCTGAGGCTAAGGGGTCTGTTTTGTTCTCTAGAAAAGAAACGCTTATTAATCATGCTTCTTTTTTTTGTCACGAAAGGAACAATGCGATTTTACAGCTTTACACTATAGGACCCCTCCTAGCATCGTGGTATACATTTGGACATACGTAGATTGTCTACGTTCATCTTGTGGGGCCTCAGTATGCCAGTAGGAAGTACACTAAGCTCAAAGGGTACACTAAGAATCATATAAGAAAGAAAAATAATCCTAGTTCATTGTACACTCTATCCCCAAAATGTAAACAACGTGATTGTCTTGGTCTCTCGAAGACGATCTTTTTAATAGAAAAAAATATAGTTCATTACAGCCGGATAGATTCGTTGAGTTTGTTCTTCAAATATCAAATATAAATCCCATAAAGTACAGCACCAATGCGTGGTTATTAATTTTCTAAAAATAGAAAGAAACATCTGGTCCTGAAATTAACATTTATGTGTATTTTTAAAGGAAAATGCTATGTATCTCGAAAAAACTGGTCCTGATAAAATCACGATGGTGGAATGAACAACAATACCATTATCTTTTTCCTTGACCCATGTATTCAAATTATGTGATATTCTAACGATGAAAAATAGTTCGTGAAACATTCGGGATAACTATCTTCGCAACATCCATTTTTAAAACTTAAAATCGTGTTGTATCATGTAAAACACTGCTTTTCAAATTACCATCCATGGAACTTGGACCTTCCTTTTTACTGCTGTTAATGTATTGAGGCGGAATTTTTAAGGTTGCATTGGTGGAGATTATGTTTGTTATGACAGGTCAAAGACCTTTGGCTGGCAATTTTAATGATATGTGTTCTCAAAATGTGAATAAGGAGGTGCTCATGTGAACGAAATTAAAGGAAGTGTGTGACATTTGGATACTATCTTGGCTCACTTGGCTGGCATGCAAAAGGATCTTGCAGATATCTCAGATTAGGAGGAGTTTTTTTTTTTTGAATGGCAAAATATATATATATATATTAGGAGGAGTTGACGTGGCATCAAAGGTCTAGAGCCAAATGGCATAATGACGGGGATAAGAATACCTCTTACTGTTACATTAAAGCCACTGTTAGGAAACGACGTAATTAGATTGTATGAAAAATAAGAAAGTCTTAAAATTTCAGTTGCTGCTTTCTTTAAGGATATTTTTCATCGAAGTAGGTAGTCCCAATTATGTTGGAATGCCTATGCAGTTTACATTTCTTTGTTGGAGCAACTTGGGGGCCTATAAAGCAACCTTACGAGATTAGGTCGGCTTTGGATGATACGGAGAGTTGCAAGACCCCAGAGCCGGTTGGGTATCAATATATATCATGATGAATTTTTTCATAACAATTGATAATAAACATCTCATTCCTAGTTCACTTTGTAATGTGACATTAAGGTGTTGACTAAGATTGTTGTTAATTGCTTAAAACCACTCATTCCTGAATCCTGATAGTATATCTCCATATTAAACTGGCTTTGTGCTTACCCAAAGCATTTGTGAGAATTTTGTTGCAGTAAACATATGGTTGATAGCACGGGGAAAATCAGTAGGAGAACTGGTTTTCCACTTGATTGATTACTTTCATGATGGCTTGTATTTAGAGTGTTAAGACTAACATGTTTCATCCAGAAAGGGGACTCCGTCAAGATGACCCTATGCCCCCTTATATTTTTTTGGTTTTATGGATAAATTAAATTATTTCATTGCATGGGTGATGTTTGCGATTTTTTTTTTTCTTCATTTGGCAAGGCTATGGAGCATCAAATTAATTGTATAACTACTACATTAAAAAAAATTAGTGCTCTCTCTAGTCAGGTTGTGAGTATAAAGAAGACCATAATTCTCTTTTCTAAAGCAGTTGTGTAAGCCATCCGAATTTATACAATGGTAACTATACCTATTCCTAATAGTTTCTTAGTGGAAATCCAAAGGTTGCAGCTGAACTTTGTGTGTGGGGACACGAACGATAAGATAGAATTTCATGATGCTAAGTGGGGATGTAATGACTCTTCTGAAGCATCTTGTTGGCTTGCGTATTCTTCAGTTTTCGCTATACAAATAGTGCTGGTCTTTTGAATATGGGGTGAACTAAGTGTAGTAGCAAGGATAAACTCAGAGCTAATGTTTTAAACGGTAAGTATGATCGTGGTATGGTTGAGAATGGTAGCATTTTTTTTGCATGAATTTCCGTGTGTCCTATCTTTCAATTTTTTTGTCCTTATTATACCTCACAACTCCAAGTTGAGAGGTATTTAAAAATTAAAAAAAAAAAAATTCACCAACATAGAACGCAACTTGGAGTTGCGTGGTATGAACTTTAAAAAAAATAAAGAAACTATATCGCTACTCCAAGTAGCGATGTATAATAGCTCCAAATTTTTTTAGGTACCTCGCAAGTGGGAGTTGCGTGGTACCTTGCGTGGTACCTAAAAGTAAGGTATTTTTGCAATTTTTCTAAAAAGTAGGGTAGTTTTGTATTTTTTGGCAAAAAATAGGGCAAAAAAAAAAAATCTACTAGAGTCCTCAAATTATTATTTAAAATTTTCAATTAAAAAATACATGTCTTTACTTAGTACCTGTTTGCCATCACGGTGGATGCCCACCAAAACCACGTTTTTCCAAACTCTCCAATTTGGAGCTTCTCTATTTTCACGGCGGGACTGCATTGTGACGTGCAATTAAAGTGGAAAACGTGATGACAAACACACAATTAGATATTGCCAACTTTGATCGAGTACAACGTTTCTGTTCTGGTTTGCTGAGTTCAAATATTAAGAAAATGAAGAAGACCATCTTTGTAAAAACCACCATGCGACTGAAATTACATTGGATAGTAGATCTTGATCAATCATGTCAAACATGCAATATGAACCTACCCAGTGGCTCGAGACTGTTGGAACAATTTACATTTACTGATTTACATCAAGCCAGCTATTTATCACCACATTAAATAAAGAAAATCGCACATGGGCAACATAGTCTGGTATAATTTGAAACTCCAGATCATAGCCTGGTCCATCTTATTCGGGATGTGCAGTCCAATAAATCAGTCCACTGCATGCAACGAAAATTTGGTTTGGCATAAAAATAATCATCAAGCCATCATCAAACAAGCAGGCAGCATAATGTTACGTTGTTAACCAATTTCAAGATTGACATAAAAGGAAGTATCAATATTTTTCAAGTTTTTGACTTAAGTGTTGGAATTAGAAGAAAGACATTTGAGTATGCTTTAAAATTTTCAATTTGACATTAGGACATTAGCCGAAGGTATATTTGGTCGCATTTTGAAACTGTATGAATTTTTTTTATTAAAATACAGTAATGACTTTGAGAAATCAGTACCATGATGATTTTATCCAAAAGTAACATCATTTGAAATAAAACTTAGGGACATATTTCCAGTGAAATTTGAAATGCTAGTTGTTTGAAAATCATTTTCAAACAGATTTTTAAATATTTACTAATATGATTGGATATTCAAAATTTTCCATGTTTAATAGTTTTAACACGATTCCTTCAATGATAAATTCAAGGCACTTTTCCATAACAACTAAAGGGGAAAATCGGTTCTCATTAGGTAATAAACCTGTCCTTACCTGATCAAGACAAATACACACTGCAAAACACCTGCAATTCCGGTCCACACTGATGGAGAAGATTTGTCAAGTGAATCTTGGATCAGTAAACCTGCTGATCCAGCTAAAGAAACAAAGGACACAACATATGCAATGAAGAGCCACAGCTTCAGTCTGTTAACAAGAGTAAAAGGTTAAAACATATTCTCAAGACAACACAGAATAGATAGCCATGTGATTCTTAAGAAGCTTTGAACTAAGGGGAATAAAAATCGTGGGATTATTTTGTCTAGTTGAGTTGAAGCAAGGTGCGACATTGAAGTAATGAACCTGGAAATAAAGATACAAGGGCCAAACCAATAACTGGTCAAGAAAATAGATTGGAAAATTGCTGGTTATTTAAAACCAGTAAATTCATAGCATGATACAGCAGCCCGGCAGGACATTTAAAGTCAGCAAATCTATACAATTGTAAATTTGTAAATCTGCTATTCCCTCTTGAATTGAGATAGTCCAGTTGATAGATATATGTGGAGTTGCCAAACTCACGAATCTACCAAAACTAGTGGTGCATCCATACACCAATTGTAAACTCGTCAGACTTAGCTCTAATGGTGGGAATAATACTCAAGCAACAGAAACTGGTTATACAACACTATAGCTACAAAAATACGTAACATGTATTTAACAACCCTCAATTCGAAACATATAAATAAAAGGACAAAATCAACAAAACAGAATCACCATGCAAATGATTCAACGAAAGGCTAAATAGAAGTTTGCATAAAATAAACAAATTTCTTTAAATATGCGAGTGGGTTCAAAAATCACAACCTAGGTCTGTGTCATGACTTACATGAACAAATTACTAGGTTTGCAGAATATGATTGTCCAGTAAGAAATTTGCACCTTTGATGTGTAAACATCTTGCTAAGTCACGAGTAATGAGCCGAAATGATGAGGGTTTGATGTGTCTCCAATTGATGTACAACGGTGTGTTGAAGACACCACTCATTTTACGCATTTTGTGGGAAGTTTATAATTGAGAGAGAGTAACCTCAACTCCTCAAATAAATACTTACCTGGTCTTACAACAACCCATGACTAACCTCCTCTCTCACCACTACTTCCCTTCCCTCCCAGTAACCATGCTGCTGGGCCTAACTAACTTCCCAACTCAGCAATGTAACTAATTTCCCCCCACCCACAGCCCACCTTTTTTTTTTTTTGCTTATGGAGTATAGGTCTTCCAGATCATGAGCGTTCTAGGGTTCGTGTCCAATAATTAGGCCCAAATTGTCACACTGGGGAGTCTTCATAAACTCATGGAATCTCCATAGACTCCAATCATAAAATTGTAAGAGTTTGCATAATATAAAAAATGATGTTTAAAAAATAAATCAAAGCATCTAAACACAACTCAATACTATGAGCTTAGAAAACATTCAAAATGCCAAGTTGTTAATTAAAAAAAATACAACAATTTAAGACCCATGACAGCAAAGATGAAAACCACACAGCTCCTCAAGAAAGACTTACTTTATCTAAAAACAACAAAATGACTAATCTCCTTTCTCACTATAACTCTACCTCAGAACCACATTGTTTGACCAAAATAAACCAGGCCAAACATAGCCTTAATAGTTTGTTTCTCCAACATTTGATTCATCTATTGTGCCCAAGGCTGTTTTCTAACAAAGCAAATTTAGTTGCCAATGATCCAAATCTATCCGCCATCTTTGCTTTGATGTGCGTGAAATTTTAAAGTGAAATGCAAGCGTAAGACTTGTCATCAATAGTGGCATGAAAAGACATTTTGAAAGCATCAGATCGGACCCATATTTGGCAGGTCCGACCAATTGATGGAGCACTCAAAATAGGAATTGATGTAAAACCTTTGCATAAACAAAAGGAAAGCCTAAGCTCTTACAAGAGAATACCAAATCCTCTGCTTCTAAGAGAATTACTCGATGACTAACCTCCTCTCCTTATAATCATGATCTTTCTAGGGCTCACGTCCAACAACTAGTCCACGCTTTGTTCAATTCCACTGCTTACATCATGTAAAGGCACAAAACTTAAATCATTCACTGAGGTTAGTGGAGCATTGTTCAATGTCTACTGCATGCTCTGTGATAATTTGGTTGTGTGGTCTTCCCGCTGTATCTCAAGCAAAGCCGACTTCACTGACACCGACAACAGAAGTGTCATACAAATTGCAACAAGGTTTACGTAAATAGTGCAGGTCAATTGTCACTTTATCAAGGAATAGTGTAACCAAGGAGTTCTCACTCTATCTCATGTCTTGACATTTGTTTAGACTACAGATTGTTGTCATCTTTGCCAAATCTTTGACATGTCAGTGTCGCGTTTTCCTAGTTAGAAAAATGATGCCTATAGACTTACTAGCATCAATTTGAGGAGAGATATCAATGGAATTTATTGGCAAATTATCTGGTTGTTTAAAACCAGTAAACATGTAAACATTGATCAGCTAGCTATTTAAAGTCAGCAAAGATTGTACGTGACAGTTTAGCTAATTTACGGTCTAGTTAGATATAAGCACGTCGAATAATATTTGAATGAGAATTCTCTTGCAGGAGAAAAATACCACAAAGCTTGCCTGCACTTTTATGAGCTTAAAGTAATTCAAAATAGTCACTTCTTAGAAATGCTTGAATTGGCTTATTTTAGTTTATCTACCGGCATAAGTTTTGTTGGAGACTGTTTGGGAGAACTTACGAAAACAATTTCTGACATTGGTCATAAGTTGTTAAACCAATTTCTAAGTTGTTTTCAGTTTAACAACTTATTTCCATAAGTTCTCTTATACAGCTTATGAAAACAACTTATAGCTTATATGTTAACAATTTAACTTAATTTTATATTTTACTGGAGAAATGGCTTATAGATAACCTGTATCTTGCCACAGTTTGTCGTAACTCGTAAATATAGGAATTCTTTACCGATTTTCAAGTCAAACAACATCACAATAATCAACGAGGAAATCAACAATTAACAAATCAAATGAGCAATAAAGTAGGTACCTCCACTCTCCTTCATCATAAGGAGAATAATCAATATCTTCTTTTCTAACGCAATTGAACATCAAACCAGCAAGAGAAGCAAAAATTCCTTCGAAAACAACAATCAAAACACAATCAGTGAATTGAAACCCTAAAAGATAGAGAAAAAGAAAGAGATGTGAAACTGACCAGGAAGGTAGTGAAGGAAAGGAACTGTGGTGGAGCTACATACGACGGCGTCGAGCCAGATCCACCAGCCGGCACCGAAAACTGCTCCGGCGACGCCTGGACCGAAAATCGCCCATAATTCGATTAAGTCCATTTTCGGTTCTCAGTTCCACGTAAACTCAAGCAACAGAAAAGGTAATTTGCGTGTCCTAGATACTCTACTAATCTTTTTTTTGGTACAAAGATATTCTACTAATATACTCTCTTACTTACTTTTATTTAAGGAGATGAATATTAGGAACACATTTTAAGTTTTAACACTCAAAGAAAATATATATCGAAAAAAATGCGTGTTAAAATTTGTGTTGTTAAAATTTTAATAATAAATTTCTCAAAAATAAATAAATAATAATAATAACAGATGAAAATTAATCGCGTCTTGTTAACTATTGCCTTTAATATTTATTTATTTATTGACAAAACTCTAGATCTTCGTTAAAAAATTTAAATCAAAAAAATATTTTTTTAAAAATTAAATACTTCAATTTTCAAAAACAAAATATGTAAATATTTATTTTAAGATTCTCCCAAAGACATTTGTTAACGTTTTTCAAACTAGTTGTATCCCTACAATTTTTTCTTTTTTGCTATATTCAATTTAGTCTAACAAAAAATAATATTATTTTATATTTGATATTAAAATATTATTTTGTATCAGTTGATTATGGATTCTTACAAAGGTGAGATTACTCATCCATGAATATATGCATGACTACAAATGTAAGAACAACGATGTATTTAGGATTTTGTATTCATACACATCGTTCAAAATGGATGAAGCTCCTCAAATCCATGTCGCACGATCAACTCATTGTCAAAGACTTTGATTTGTTATTTGATTTATGTGTCGATGAGATGGAGTAAAAGAGAGAAAAGATTTGCAAAGGAGGTAAATTAGGGTTTTGTGTTTGTGAAAAATGATGAATTTAATAAGACATGAATGAAGTATGAAGATAGAAGAAACAGAGAATGAGATTGTGGTTTGTGAGTCAGATGGAAGAAATTTTGTTGGGAGAAAGATAAAAGAATAAGTACTATGGATGAAGATGATTTAGGCGAGAAAAAAAAAAGAGAAAAGAGAAAGGGAGAGATTCTTGTTAAAAAAGGAGAAAGATTGAGAAAGTTGTGGGTGAGACAAAATTTTGAATTGGTAACATTTTGAAATTCAAACTATTAAGGATAGTGATCTTAAAACAACTAATTTATCCTCAAAGTTAGACATATTGAAGATTTTGTAAAGGCAATGTATGAAGTTCGATTAGATTGTATATTCTTATATTGATAGTAGAAATATGCATGTAGTTTTCTAGGTTGTGGTGGTTGATAATTAATGTAGGTGATACATCAATGAGTAAATGGTCACTTTAGTCCCTGACTCTGCACATCGTTGTCACAAAAGTCTCTAACTCATGATTAAATACAAAGAAGTCCTTGACTCTGCACTTTCGTTATCACTATAGTCCCTGCCCTTACATAATTTTGTTAAGTGATAATGTGGCACATGTTTTACGATGACATGACATATGAGGTGCACAAGGACAAAAGTGAAAGTAGAAAATTGTCACTTTAGTCCCTGAACCAAAAATCAATATCCTCAAATTGAATCTCAAATTTCTAAATCCTTAAATCTCAAGTTCATAAATGTAATCTAATTCTCTATTTTATTCAAAATCAATCTTCCACTAAACACTAACTTATTGTTAAGTCATTGACTGTGTATACTTACTGTCAGTTAGGTCCTTGACAGTAAACATTTACTTTCACTAAGGTCCCCGACAAGTTATTAGTTTAACATAATGCTTTCATAATTGAATATTATAACAGGAACGAGGCATTGCAACATTTGATTTATGGGCATAATAGGATTTTCATCTTTTTTATTGTCGACAGTCATGTGAAAGCTTCATAAGAGGCCGAGAAAACATTATAATTATAACTGTTATTATAATCATTTCATCTTCTTAAAGACACTAATAAGTTTCTTTTGTTAAAGAATACATGATAGACACATTTGTATTTGGTTTTGTTAAAATTAAAGATTTGAAACTGAAAGCATAGTGTCTTATAGGAGGCAAATAGAGATGAAAAAGCTCAAGGCCCTCATATTGCTCCAAAGCAAGGAGCTCATGATACATGTTTGTTGATAGGGAGCTACCAAGTTTGCAATACAAATGTTGTAATGCCTCCTTTTTGTTATGGTATTAAATTATGGAAACATTATATTAAACTAACAACGTGTCAGGGACCTCAGTGAGAGTACATGTTTACTGTTAGAGACCTAACTGATAATAAGTATGCATAGTAAGGGGCCTAACAATAAATTGGTGTCTAGTGGAAGATTGATTTTGAACAAAATAAAGAATTTGATGAAATTTAGGGATTTGAGATTCAATTTGGGGATATTGATTTTTGGTTCAGGGACCACATTGACTATTTTCTACTTTCACCTTGGTCCCTATGACACCTCATATGTCACGTCATCGTAAAACATGTGTCACATCATCACCCAACAAAATTATTTAACGCCATGGACTAAAGTGATAACGGAAGTGCAGAGTTGTGGACTTCTTTGTATTTAATCATGAGTCAGGGACCTATGTGACAGCAAGGTGCATAATCAATGACTAAAGTGACCATTTGCTCATACATCAATATTAGGTAAGCAATATGTATAAACAAATATCATTTCTCTAAACATAATCTTTAAGTCTTTACGGAAAAAACACATTCCAATGTACCATCTCTAAAGCTTAGAGTAAAACCATTTATAAAGTTTATTTGAGTAGTGATATTTGAACAACTAATTGAAACAACCGTTGTGACAACTTTCATTTTTTCTCTTTCCATTGGTCAAAAACAACTGAGAGAGAAAAAGGAAGAGAGATAATAAGACCATAATGTAAGTATGAGATAAAATATTGTCACAAAGTGGTTGTACAAATATTATTTCTTGTTTATTTTTTAACTTGTTATATATTATACGAACATGATATCCGACATCAATGAGAGCTTACTCATTCATGAGTCTTGAGAACAACATGGATTTTAGGGGATGAAATTTTTGTCACCATGTATCTTTACCCCAGTCAATGGGTTTAGAATGATGAGCATTGAACTTGTAAGCATCTTTAAATGAAAGATTTCCATTTGAAGTGTGCTTCTAAACTAGCCTGACTTTTTAATTGTTCTTTATAAGTAAGGTATCTTGTTGCACAAGTTGTCTCAAAGGTTGGAATTGATGATCTAATTGAGGGGGAACAAACCAATGATTGTTTACTATAAAATTAGAAACCATTAATGATAGATGGAAATTATCGATGATATTGATTTGGAGAGCCTTTGTGATCACGGGACCACACCAATCGCCATGCCAAAAGCTCATGTGCAGACCTTTTCAAACCAACCAGTAAGAATTTTATGAGATTGACTCGTATTTTGCCTCGATTCCATTCCAAATTGAAGAGTAAATGTGATAATTATGGGCTTGTTATTCTTCATGGCCATGTTTCTTAGCAGGATAATCTATGATCGTTATGTAATTCTTAAAGAATCCATAAACTTTACGAAAAACATGTTGTAAATTTCTCAAATCATACCTAAAGCATAACGTTTCTCGTGATGTTAATGGCAAAGTTCTATTTGAAGATTTAAAAGTAGTTGCATAATCTCTTGAATCAAAATTAAGTTATATGATATTAAATTTGTTAAAGGTTTTCCTAAAAGAAAATGTTTTTTTTAGGGACTAAAAGAACATGTTTGTCAACGATATATGAAATAAGAGAAGGGATCCATTGACTCCAAGAGTTCATGTAATGACTTACTCTAAATCATGACCATTCATTTTAATAGTAATTAATGACTATGATTAATTTAAAATAATTGTTATGGTGAGGGTTTTATACTCCTTTCAAGTTCAACGCCAATACATACAACTCCTTCATTTTATTGACGACAATACTCACAGATTTGTTTTTTTCCTTCTCAAATGTGGTGTTGTCTTCCATTAACAATATTGAATTAATCAATCAATTGAAAATAAAGGCAAGATAACAAAATGAATATGAAAAAAAAAGAAATGAAAAAGGAGGAAATTCACGTATTGTTTCCAATTACGTAAAAGTAACAAGGGAAACTATACAAATATTATAATTTACTGCGTCATACAATTTGAAAATCTCATTTAGCTTACATATGGATCAATGTTTCGAATAAACTATTTTATATTCTAACAAACTTCAAACACGAAATATCACAAGTTACTAATTATGACTTCTACTAACAATATATCTACTAACAAAATATAAAAATCGAAGTACAGCAAAATTTCATAATCGTCCACAATTAAATGCACAAT
This sequence comes from Medicago lupulina, assembly GCA_958299785.1. Lineage (NCBI taxonomy): Eukaryota > Viridiplantae > Streptophyta > Magnoliopsida > Fabales > Fabaceae > Medicago > Medicago lupulina. The sequence goes on along the minus strand of OY283144.1, from coordinate 19,868,010 downwards.
CTTCTTAATTTTATGGACACATTCGTCATTTTGCAAAAAAAAATATTCAATTTTTGAAAATTAAATATTTTAGGTTTATCACTTTATCTTCCAAGCATAACCAATTCCCTAAATATTGCAAGTTTATCACTTCAAAGCTAACTAATTCCACATATTAATTTTTTTTGTTTTATTATTTTTGAAGCCTAACTAATTTTCTATGGCTTTATCATTTAGCAGCCTAACTAATTCCTCTTATCTACTAACAATATATAAAAATCGAAGTACAACAAAATTTCATAATCGTCTATAATTAAATGCACAATCTTCTTAATTTTATGGACACATTCGTCATTTTGCAAAAAAAAATATTCAATCAATGAAAAACCGAGAACCAAACCAAACAAGGTCAGTTTAGATTAGATCGGTTCGGTTTTGAACCGAACCAAACAAGATCGGATACTTTTTCGATTTGGTTTGGTTTGGACTCTCGGTTTCATCGGTTTTGTCCGAACCGCTTGCACCCTTAATTTTGCATATAAAAAATTAATTGAAACTCTACATTATGTTGATATTTTTATAATAATCATTATTCTTAAAAAATTTAACATATCAACTTTCTCATATTGATATACAAAAAATTTGATTATGGAGATACAAACACATAAAATCTGCAACGAGTGCGGTGCAAATATTTAACGGTGTTTTAAATATAAAATAAAAAGTTGTTTAATAGAAACACTACATTGATTTTGATATTTTGAAAATAATCATGCATTTCCAAACTTTTATCTTATCGACTTTCTCATATATGTATATAAAAATTTGTTTAGACAAATATAAGTACAAAAAATCTGCAACGGGTGCAGTGCAAACATTGAACAGTGTTTTGCAAATAAAATAAAAGGTTATTTAATAAAAATACTACATTAATTCTGATTTTGAAAACAGCTATGAGTTTTTAAAATTTTATCATATCGATTTTCTCATATATATGTGTATATAAATTTGTTTGTGCAGATATAAGTACAGAAAATCCGCAACGGATGCGGTAAACATTTAACAGTCTTTTACATATAAAATATAAATTATTTGATAGAAACACTACATTAATTTTGATTTCACATCTATAATCAAATAAATTTCTCATAGCAATTGTACCAAAAAAAAATCTTATAGTAACTTTCTCATATATCTACATAAAAATTTGTTTTTGCATATATAAACAAATAAAATTCATAATTGGTGTGACTCAACTATTTAATAAATTTTTGTATACATAAGAAAAAGAATATTTAATAAAAACATTACATAATACTCATAATTTTCATTTAATATATATAAACATTCTACCATATTAACAATTTAATTTTTTATTTTATATAATTATGGTAATGTTACGTGACCCGTGCGAAAGCACGAGTCTATTACTAGTTTTAACGCAAAAATGTAACCCGCGGAAATAAACACATGCTTAGTCACACAAACGTGATAAACACATTTGTTAATTATAGAAAGAAAAGTCAATTAAATAAATTGTATTTTTGGAGAACTTAATTAGTAATTATATAAAAAATAATTAATGATTTTAATAATTTTACACTCACTAATTCAAAGAACTTAATCCAATTTTTTTGGCAAAGATAATCTAAATGAAGAAATTTCTTTTTGTCAAAATTAATCAAGATTTTTCCTTATGACTCCAACCGTGTGAACTATTTAGCATCTTTTCCTTAAATAAATCCACATTTCCTTGTTTTTTGCACGCGTCTATTATATGATTTTTTTCCTAATATATTCTTACCTAGTTTATTATTATTATTATTTAATTTTTAATTCACTGTCATGGTCATGCTTAGCTGTGCCAACTTTTTCAAGCTAACATTCTTAAAAAAAACTTTTTTAAGCTAACAATACATTAAAACTAAATAAATATTCTAACTTATCTCCTAAAAAGAGTATTCCAACTTATTAAATTATGAGTTTAATCATCTTACACGGTTAATGTAAACTAATTTAACACAACGTTCATCAAATCGTGCATGAGCCGCCTTCATAATTTAGTTTTAAAAATAACTTTTCTTTATTTATTTTTTTTTAAGGAAGGAAAACTATACCATGCATTATTCCATAATTTTCTAGATGTTAACGCAAAACTATTTTACAATGGGTTAATGAAATTTTTGGTAATTTTTTATTTTTGCATTGGATAATGGATAGTATGAGTCAGATACATTTTTAGAGGACACACAGTAGATAGCAGGTAAGTTGCACGTTTTCACCTTGAGCATCATGCTTGCCACGTGTCTATCATTATGTGGCACACGATATGTAGCGTATGTTGTCACAACACCGTATAGAATACTCCGCTTATAAAAATATCTACCTCCCTATAACAGCCTGCAAAAAACGCAAACTTTCTCTCTCTTCTCTTTCTCGCTCTTCTCACTCTCTCACGTACCGTTTTTAATTTTTTTACATTTTATTTTCATTTAATTTCTTTCTTTCTTTCTTTCTTTGTACTAGCCCCCATCGTGAAAACGAAATCGAACTACACGAAACAAAAACAATAATAACTCATCTAAGAAAACGGATCCGAAAGAAAGAAAGAAAAAACAATAACTGAAAACCCTAACCCTAGAAAAAAACGGGGCTTATCCTCTTCTTCCCAAAACCGAATCCAACAATTTCGATTCCGTTTCTCTCTCCAAATTAGGGTTTCAATTTCTATAATGGAATGCTTTCGTTCATCTGCATCTTCTTATTGCCGGCGCCGATGACCGGAACCGGAGAACGATGCCACCGCCGCAACAATATGACGGAGCAAGAATCATCTGCCTGTCCTTCCGCCGCTCCGGCGGAAATTTCCGCCGCTGATTTGGAGATTGATTACTTCTCGCAGGCGAGGAAAGTGCTGAGCGAGCGTTCACCGTTTGATGTTATCGAGGAACCGTCGACTTCTGCGGCGGTGGATGTTACACTGCCGAGTGGTTTAGCTAGTTTGTTGAACCGTAACGGGGATAATAAGAAGCGTCAGAAGAAGTTGAATTCCGGTGGCGGTGGTGGTGATAAGAAGAAGAAGAAATCGTCCAGGGCGAATGAAAAGCGTGGTTTTAATGTTTGGGTTGAGACGGAGGAGTATTTTAGGGACTTGAATTTGAATGATATTGATACGTTATTGCAGGCTTATACTACGACATATAGTTTAGTTTCGAACGAGTGTTTTAAAATTCCGCATTTGGATAATGGTTCTAGGTTTAGTGTAGTTAGCAGTGAGAATGAGAAGAAGATTGTTCCATTGTTGAATGTAGTTTCTAATGAGAATGAGAATGTGGATGAGAAGAATGACGTCGAGGAAGTTAATAATGAGAATGGTTCCTTGGCAATTGAGTTAAGTGACGTTGTTGAATTGGAAAGAGCTTTGCCGAATAATGATGACAAGAATTATGATGATTCTGAGAATAGTGTTGGTTTAGAGTGGTTTTTAGGTAGCAGGGATAAGGTTTTTTTAGCTTCTGAGCGGCCATCGAAGAAAAGGAAACTTTTAGGTGGTGATGCCGGGTTGGAGAAAGTTGAAATGAATAGTCCAAGTGACGGGGACCAACCTTATTGTCATTATTGTGGCAGGGGAGATTCAGACACTGATTCAAACCGGTTAGTAGTATGCGCTTCTTGTAAAGTCGCGGTTCATAGGAAGTGTTATGGTGTGCAAGATGATGTAGATGATTCATGGTTGTGCTCTTGGTGTTCGAAGCAAAAGGGTGATGTTGATGACTCGGTGAATCCTTGTGTTCTTTGCTCAAAGAAGGGTGGCGCTTTAAAACCGGTTTATAGTGCTGTTGAAGGTGTTGGGTCTTCGCCGTTTGTGCACCTTTATTGTTGTCTGTGGATGCCAGAGGTTTATATTGAAGATTTGAAGAAGATGGAGCCTGTTATGAATGTGGGAGGCATCAAGGAAAACAGAAAATTGATGTGTAATATTTGCAAATTGAGATGTGGCGCATGTGTTCGGTGTACTCATGGTACGTTTTGTCATCTTGTACTAAGCAATTTTCATTCATCTAGCGAGCATTTTAGTGTCTTAAAGCTATTGCTTTTTGTTCAACATTTTTTAGTTTTGACTCACATAATCCCGTATATTTGTCTATTGTAATTTGATTGCTTGTTCACATTTTTTTCTTGCTTGTGGTAACATCGAGGGTTGACTGACTTTGTTCAAAGATGATTTTGTGGCTTAGGCTTAGTGCAGTGGATGAAAATAAGTTCAGTTTCTACACTAATTAATTGCAATCTTTACTACTATACAATTTTCAATTTCACGTTATCTTGGTGCAGACTGTATTTTTACATCTTGGCAGCATATCTGCTCTAAAACCGGCCATTCATTAATTACATGCTTCCACATGTATAATTCTGTGCTGGTCAAAGTGTTATAATATCATCCGATTGATAAAAATGCTAATAATTATTTTGTCTGACTAAAGTTGAAGAACATTAGTTATTCTGCCTGATCTATTCTAGTGGTAACTGTTAAAATACTAATTTGGTTATACATTAGAGTTGTATTATACAATATGTGCGCACTTTAAGAGTCCAAGTGTTTGGAGACTTTTCACGTTCCTTCTCTTGAAGAACATATTTCTTTGTAATTAATTCCATGCACCAAATTATGTTTCTTTTTTCTTTCATAATTCTACCAGACTACCTGTCCCAAAAAACCGTGTAATTAATCAAACTGAGGGTTAACTTCTTTCTATTTTTCTTATTGCAGTTTCATGCAATTCAATTTTGAAGTGAATATCCCAGTCCTTTATTTTTTCAATCTTGTACAGAATATTGACAGTAGTATCTAATCTGGACAGTCGACTTGTAGTTTATGCCTATTCATTGATTGGAAAATGCAACACATGATCTTGAAGCATCTAATCTGGGCCATTGACTTGATTATTCTTATTCATTGATTGAAAAATGCAAATCATGGAGTGACTATGTAGCTTAAGAGTTTAAATTGGATTAGATGTTGTTGGAGAGTTGTTTGACGTGTTGATTATTCCTACTCATTGATTTAAAAATGCAAATCATGGAGTGACTGTGTAGCATATGCAGAGTTTAAATTGGATTACATGTTATTTGCTGTTTTCTTTAGGTGTCTTCTAGGTCTGTTTCTCGCGGGCGTGTAATAAATATGTATTTATGTAAATTTTTGCATGTTGAATCATCTTTGGGGGAACAAGGATATTTATGGCTTTTTTCTTAGCATGTGTAGCGTATTCTTTTTGCCAATGAACCTCGAGTTTAAAAGGCAGGCATTGTAGAATTTGCAATGTGTCTGTTTGATGACAAATTGTGAAGACTATGTGTGTTAAGTCTCTTTTAAAATGATATGCCTGCAGCAGGCTCATTTTTTAGCCATCTGTTTATCCTTTTGCATGCTATTCTATGGCAGGATAGCATTACTTGTCGTTTTGCATTTGCTGATGAGTGAGTGTAAGGATGGATTGATTTTGGAATTGAACATGTGGCAACCCCCGTCTTTGCATTTTTGATAAAATCTTTTTTAAAAATTACTAATGATATGATATACCAAATCAACTCTTGGGACCCAACTAAATGCTATTTTTGGAAGTAGTCTGTTTTGGCCTTTAAAATGATTATGTTAACTACCACAGACAGTTGCTTCATAAGTAGATCTTTGATCTATTGAGATGTTGGATTTGGATTCAGTCTTTTCAATGTAGGATTTTCTAAGCCGTGAATATTAGCATACATACTTCTTTCTTTTCATTTTTTATGAAGTGTCATGTTTGATTAAGTTTCCGTGGTATGGGCACTTCAGCTATTGTCTCTTACCTTGTTTCTAATATCAGTATGAGTATCTCAATGTTCTTCTTTTGATCTGGTGTGTAACTTGTTGGTGCTAGTTGGCATTCATAACTATCTCATGCTCTTCAAATTGTTTTAGCTCGTAACTTTTTCCTTCTATATGGTATTTTCAGCATCCTGCAGAACTCCTTTCCATCCTTTATGTGCAAGGGATGCTAGACATAGAATGGAGGTTTGGGCAAAGTACGGCAATGATAATGTGAGTTCTTTGTAATTATCAGAACTAAATCTTCCTTTCTCCTTTCCAGTAAACAAGGAAACAACAAATCAAGCAAGTTTTTGATCATCAATATTGGATTAGTTCATAATATGCCAATAGTAAATAGTCCCTTTTTTTTTCTTTTCAAGTTACAGTTTTGTCGCAAGAGTTGATTATCATGTACCTTTGTATGTTATACTTTGTCAGATTGAATTGCGGGCTTTTTGCTCGAAACACTCAGATCTACAAGAGAACAGAAGCATCTTGCCTTTGGGAGGCTCTATTCCAGTTGGCAGTGAATTTCCAGAAGCTAACAACCTTCCAGTGACATTACCAGTGAAAAGTGAACACAGTATAAAAATTGGTTGCAGCAATGGAGCGTTGGAGTCTGATAGTAATTCTGACAAGTTGAACCATAATGATGAACCTCCGAATGGAGGATTGTCTGTCGGTACGATTAGCGCACAAAATATGTTGGTATGTGGTGGCGCTGCGCAACAACATAATATTGGTGTGACAGGGAGAACCAATGAGAAGGTTGATGCCTCTAATTCCCCCGGTTTTGCACTTGTTTTGAGAAAGGTATTATGCACATCATTAACATACACTGTTTACAGTGAAACTATAATTTTGTAGACAATTGTTTTTTTCTCTCTTTTTCCGTGCTTATTCTAAGCTGACATTCACTTTTTGCCAGTTGATAGAGAAAGGGAAAGTTGATGTAAAAGATGTTGCATTGGAGATTGGCATTTCCCCAGATACATTAACTGCAAATATCAATGTAATGCTCTAAATTTATCATGCCCACTTTGTGAAACTGATTATTTGAACAAAATTAATTTTATTTTTATGCTTTAAACATTATACTTGCAGGAAGCTCATATGGCCCATGATGTGCAACACAAAATAGTCAATTGGTTAAAAGCCCATGTGTATACTGGTGCATTTCATAAAGGCTCAAAAGCCAAGTTCAAATCGGCTATTGTATCCATGGATGAAAGTGGAGCTTCAGCTGGTTCTGATGCTTCACCGTTATCTGATTCAGACTTGCTCGATCCTGTTGCTGTTAATGTTAAGTCTGTACCACCAAGGAGAAGAACTATCAATAACATTAGGATTTTGAAGGACAATAAAGTGATATGTTCATCTGAGGGGGTTACTACTAGTGACGGTGGGGTGTCAATTGATAAGTCCTTGGTCTGTCAGCCTGAGTGTGAAAATCCAGGAAGTTCTGACAAAGCATCAGTTCCCGATGCCACTGACATGGTAATTTTATGACCTGGTCTCTTTGGGTTGGAAAACATTTTTTAGTTTTATTTCCCGACTATGTTAGCCTTGCTATGCATAGCCGGTCCCAAGCTCTGATAAAAGTAGAGAGTTCTGTTAGGCAGTCAACAGCCATCGTAAAACTTTATTGAATCTATATCGCATGGATCAAATACGTAATAGTGTTTTTTGTATTTCCTGTTTTTACTAATCACTCATAGTTCCAATCACGCTTTGTCCTTTTCATTTTGTTTTAAGATTTCCAATATTTGTAATGCAATAAGGTAACAAACCCTGACATATTTGAAATTATTTGTGAAAACAAAGCTTAAAAATGAGAATAGAAAATATTTTCTCAGACCTAACAGGTCTTTTTCTACTGGAATTCATTTTCTTTTGACTCCTTGAGTAATTAAGTATTCTGAATTCATTTTCTTTTGAACCACATGGTCAGTTCTGCTTTTTTTATTCCTTCCCTTTTGATCTTTGGAACTCGTCTTTCACAATGATATATACATGTTTTGTTAGGATTGTTTAAACACACAAGACAATATATTGTTTTACCATTTCGTAATGAGCAGTTTCATTCATTTTTTTTTCCTCGCACTTGCTTAGCGAGTAGGATAAGCAAGAGATCTATCTTTAAAATCACTGGGAGAGGTCTGAATCTAAATGATCTATCTTTAAAACCTAGTGGAAATTTTTGTTGTTATTATAGTAGTAGTACTTGCTTCGTGGGATAACATTTGGTTCTTGTTTACTGGTGGGGTATTTTTTGTTCTTTTTTCTGCTAGCACTTCATTATTGACAAATCTTAGCAATGTTTTAACTCACTTTGTTTACTGTGTTCTGTTTTTCATTCCATGCAGAATTTAACCAAGTCTGAGGATATATTTCATGAGGTTCAAGGTACGGCTTCATCTTGAAACTATCCATTTATAAAATCAAAAGCTACTACACCTATTTCTCTTGAAATTTCTTGCTCTCTTCTTTTGTCATTCCCTCCTTTAAAGGTCGTGGTATAGGTAAATTGAAATGAAATGCTAATGCTGTAGGGATTTGATTTTGATTTTTTAACTGCAAACATGCTTCAATTACTCTTATCAGTATTTATGAGATCTTTTCTTCCTATGTTATGAGTATTTATAGCTACATTATGCAGGGAATGCTGATGACCCCTACAAATCCAGCTTATCCGTATGCGTTTCAGAACAGAACTCTACTGCTTGTTTGCAGAATGCATCTATGCTTTCCGATCAGCACATTCCAGCTCATTCTGCTTCAGAACCACCCCTTCCTGGTTTCATGTGAGCTTCTCAAAGTGGCTATTTTATTATATTCAGCATGTACTGTTTTCTGTCTCTTTTATACAACCTTTGACGTGACATACTTGGGTTGGCATTCTACTTTAAAGTCGACTTTCGTTTTTTTTTTTTTTATTGCAGAAAACTGGAAGCAATCTCTAGTTACGCTCACCCATACATTAACAAGAAACTGCTGCAGATTCATAATGGTTTGCCCTCGGAGAACCTTATGGGTAAGACAGATTTGAATATTATCTTTAGGAGGCATTTGATGCGATTGTTCTAATTTTCTGTGTACGTGTAAACCTGTTTATTTTAATATATAAACCTGTTAATATAATATATCGGAAAAAGGTATATTAAAAAATTCCAAATCTCCTCGGTATAAAATGTCAAAGTCCTCATTGGAATGATATTTATACCCATGCATAAAATTAGTAGGTGTCCATGTGTTTGGAAAATTCAAACGGCCACATACCAAATGACTCCTTAGTGTTTTCTTTAATGTTATTTGGACTAGTCTTATAAATTTCTCTCTCAGCAGGTTTAAGTGGGTGCAGAAATTCTTTCGTTGAATCATCTGGAGCTAATAACTGCCCGAGTAGTGAAAATCAGCCGTTAACTTGTACTGATGTTTCCAAGCCTGATCCAGTAAAGATGGAGCAGTTGGTCAGGGACGAACAAATGCAACTTACAGAATTTTATTCAGAAGATGAGTTGGAGTGTGATCTTATATATTTTCAGCATAGACTGCTGCAGGAAGCAGTTGCAAAAAAAAGGCTTGCTGGTGTGTGCATCATTTTGTACTGAATTCTCATCTACTTCATTTTTTTCCTTCTAATTAATCTGAAGTTGGCATTATCAATTGTTTTGTATCCATGTTCAATTTTAAACTTGGTCCGCTTTTCTAATTTCAGAAAACTTGGTCTACAATGTTGCCAAGAGTTTGCCCCAGGAGATTGATAAAACACATCAACAAAGATGGGATGCGGTGATTGCTAGTCAATATCTGCGTGATCTTAGAGAGGCAAAGAAACAGGGTAGAAAAGAAAAAAAAAACAAGGAAGCGCAGGCAGTATTGGCTGCTGCAACTGCCGCAGCAGCATCATCTACTAGGGTTTCTTCATTCCGTAAAGATGCCATAGATGAATCTATGCAACAGGAGGTCATATGCACTTGCTTCTTTTGCAATTTCTTTTAACAGTTTGCATACCATATTGACAGTAAAATATGATTTTTCAGAATTCATTGAAGTTGGGTGCTTTAAGTGGGCGGACTGGTCCATGTTCTCAGCCAATGCCCCGTGCCAAAGAGACTCTTTCTAGAGTTGCTGTTACTAGAGCTTCGTCAGAGAAATATTCGGATTTTTCTTTGCCAAGATCAGATATTTCTAAGGAGCAACGTAAATCATGTGATATCTGCAGACGATTTGAGAATGTGTTAAATCCTATCCTAGTCTGCTCTGGTTGCAAGGTTTTAGGACTCATCCCTGGTCCTTTTCATGCACTTGTTTCTCTGTTCTTTTCCCCTTATTAGTTTTTCATGGTTGTAGGTTGCGGTGCATTCAGTTTGCTATCGTAGTGTGAAAGAAACAACCGGTCCATGGTACTGTGAATTATGTGAAGATCTATTGTCAAGAAGTTCTGGGCCATCTGCTATAAATAGCTGGGAGAAGCCATATTTTGTTGCAGAATGTGCTCTCTGTGGTGGTACTACTGGTGCTTTTCGGAAGTCGTCTGATGGTCAATGGGTTCATGCCTTCTGTGCCGAGGTTACTCTTTTTTTTTTTTAATTTTTTTTTTTGCAAGTCTACTTGTCTTCCTTTAACTCCTAACTTCGCCTATTTTTTTAACTTTGTGATATTTACAATATTTTATAGTGGTTTTTTGAGTCTACGTTCAGAAGAGGACAGATAGATGCTATTGAAGGAATGGTATGTTCATTGGTGGAACAGATGATATTTACATTTTGAACTCGAACTACTTATCTCTTGCTCGTTTATTTAAAAAGAACATATAATTATCTTGTCTTACACCTATTTGTATATTGTTGAATGACAGGAGACTGTGCCAAAAGGAGTTGATATTTGTTGCATCTGCCACCGAAAGCATGGTGTATGTATGAAGGTAATGATAAACAGACACTGTTTTCCACTTCTATCATTTTCTTCAGTCAGCATGCTTTTGGAATTAAGATTTCTGTTTGCTTAGCCAATGTTGACATATGCTGATTGCAGTGTTGCTATGGCCATTGCTTGACCACATTCCATCCATCCTGTGCTAGAAGTGCCGGTTTGTTCATCATTATGAGGACTGCTGGGGGCAAGATGCAACACAAAGCTTACTGTGAAAAGCATAGTTCGGAGCAGAGAGCAAAGGTTTTACTTTTTGTCTACCTTTTGTCTCTTGGTGTAAAATGTCCTCTTTGTTGGCCATCCATAATGACATCTAAGTTTCAATTCCTCATTTTCCCAGGCTGAAACTCAAAAGCATGGAGTTGAGGAGTTAAAAAGTATCAAGCCAATTAGGGTGAGACTTTCCTATCCGTTTTTTTTCATCTTGATTCCTTACTCATTTTTGTAGAGCTTGGTACTGGAATATATTGTCATTGGATAATGGATTAAGTTTCAGTTGCAGACCTGCAAGTTTGTTTTCCTTAGTTTGAAGTGCTGGTCACTCTAAAACTATGATGTTATTGCAGCTGGCATTTGTAGAGTCTTAGTCATTCACATCTTTGTTGAGATCGTTGAGTGTCTCCATGTGAGGGAATCTAATGCTTTATGTGGGTTTGGAGTATCTTGTGGAATGATTATTGTGGGCATAAAGTAGTTTTGTAGTAAATGATAGCCTGGTCGATGGAACATGGAAGTGCTTGGCATTAATGCAATGCTATGCCTGATAATGTTAAAATTTCCTGGATAATGGATAAAGTGCTTGGTAATGATTTTTATTTTGATGAAGTAGAACATTACTGAAAAAATAGTCTTGTGTCTGCCACATGGTTTTCTGTCAGTACAACTTTAGTTCCCAATTCAGCTGAAATGATTAGTAACTTGATATTTTATTCAAATATCTGGTTGTTGGTTATCAGAGATGGGCAGTAGAAGACTTAGTGGGTCTGGTGTTGGTGTTGGTTGTTGATTATGATCAGAGACGGGCAGTAGAAGAATTAGTAGGTCTGTCCGGAAGTGGTAGCATGATGAAACTGCTGGTGCTTGTTTCACAATCAAATCACGTTCCTCGTTTGTGTGCATACGACGTGCCAATGCATTTTTCTCTTATTTTAATATAGAAAAATTAATTACCCATGAACCATAAATTCTTACTTTTATGTTCAAGTTATACTCGCACTGAACATGATCATTATTCAAGTATTTTGTTCATGTAATAATGTCATGTATATAAAGTAGCGGATGTATAATTATGTGCAAGAAATCGCAACTGTATAGATAAAAAAAAAATTGTTATCAAATAACTTGATTCTTTCTAAATGCACTTGAAACAGGTTGAACTTGAGAGATTACGTCTCCTTTGTGAAAGGATTGTCAAACGGGAAAAGATTAAGGTAAAAATTTAGTTTTTTTAAAAGTTCAGTGAAGGCTTTAGTTGTTTTCCACCATTTGCACCACATTCTTGATGACATTTACTGTGTCATGTCTAGAGTAATGTGTGGAATCTCTATATGTGGTATCTGTCTTGTACGGTTGTTTTGATTATTAACTTCTGATTCTATCAACATTTACAGAGGGAATTGGTTCTATGCTCACACGACATACTTGCCTTTAAAAGAGATCATGTTGCTAGGTCTGTGCTTGTTCGTAGTCCTTTCGTCCTTCCAGATGGTAGTTCAGAATCAGCTACAACATCCCTGAAAGCAACCACAGAGGGATACAGGTCGTGCAGTGAAGCGCGCCAAAGATCAGATGATGTGACTGTGGATAGCTCAGTTTCTGCTAAGCACCGTGTCAGAGTTTCTGTATCCATGGACACAGACCCAAAATTGGATGATGACTGCTCAACCTCACAGAGTCACTATAACCACAAGATTCCAGAGAAGATGCAATTTTCTGGCAAACAGATTCCCCGTAGAGCTTCTGCTACATCACGCAATATCTCTGAGGAGGATGCATGGAGATCCAAATCTCGAAAGGTCTGCAGTAAATTAAGAGACTGATGTCTTTATTTTTCATTTTTTGCGTACTTTTTACTTTGAAATGTTTGATTTGGAGGGTGAATTCTGGATTTTGCTGCACAAGACCTTATCCATCATGCTTGTTTGCAGTTACAGACCAATGAATCATTTGGAAAAGAGCTTGTTATGACGTCAGATGAAGCATCTATGAAGAATTCAAGGCTACCTAAAGGATATGCATATGTTCCTGCGGATTGCCTGTCAAATGACAAGCAGTCTAACGAGGATGTATATGCTAGTGGACCAGGGGAACGTGATGGGTAGAGCGATCTGGTTTTTTATTTACGCCCACGAGGCTGACATCCACATTATAAGATGCCATGCCATTTTGCACGTGGAATTGTATTTGAATATGGCAAAATGAGGGGAAGTTTTGTTAACGTTGTTGTACATTCGTTTGTGAGAGTAGTAAGCTGTACAGTGGATGAATATTTCTTGCATTTACTTGTATTTGGAAGGGCCTGCATTGGAATAGAAGCATTCCCTCTTGTAAACCATACAAGGGAAGATCAAGAAATTACCTGTTTTTATGTAAAGTTAATGTACATATTATGACAGTCGCATTAATTCTGGAAGGGCCTTTGCTTGGCATCATATTATACCGAGCATATGAATTATGTAACCTAATTTTTTTCTTATACTGCATTCTAATTGATTTTAACGCTGATTGTCATTTGTAATCATTTGGACTCCTATGTTCACTGTATCTTAATGTAGTTAATGATAAGCTTACAATCATAAGCATTTGAGCTAAGTTGAATTGCTCAAACCTTCGGTCCAAACTACAAACATTTGTGTATTTTTTATTATCAGCCAATCATTTATGCTAGAGGAAGAAAATGTTGGTTTAGCTTTAGTCGCCGTGGTACTGTGTCAGTGGCAGCTGTGGTGATATAAATAACTAAAGTCGAATTTTCAAAATTTTAATTACTGGGTTGTTAGTTTAAACGTTGTCAGTGATGACTTATAGCACATAAGTACGACTTGGAGACTAAAATTAATTTGATGCACTGCTGCTGCAGAGAGCAAAACCTGTGAAATTCAAGGATGTAGTACAAGTTTGGTGACTAACGGGCAATTTCACTGTGACACCAAACTTTACACATACACAACAGCAAATGAGTTTTAGCTCGGGCAGACCAATTTTTATAATCATTGATTTATTTTTTATTGTGAATATCAGGCTTTTTTTTTTTTTTTTAAATTTAGTTTATTATATGATGTAAATTCATATTGACGATGGCCATCTTTTAATATAAAAAAAAAAATACTAATATTGACTATACTATACTCTTTGCGATGCATGATGGTTATCTACATAGTTTTCTAAAAACATACATATAAAATCATTCATTCTAACTGAACTGACCTTGCACAACAGTTGATCAAATAAATGTCCGTTAAATACTGTTCATACTGTGGGCATGATATTGTTGACTTGAGTACAGATCTTAGGTGATCCTTCGACTTTGATCTCCAGTTTCACAATTCATCAGTTTTAATTTATCATTTTATTTGCACAATTTGAATGTTGACTTGCCAAATTCCAAAACAGATTGACGCGCCTAAACATGAATATTGCAGAACAATTTCTACATGAGCACATTGGACATAATCAATTAATTAAAAATATGGAAATAAATCTACAATGAACTTTATTTTAACACACATTGGACTTTTCAAATTTATTGAGTCTAAGTTAGCCAATAATTGCTCATATTGTATTCATTTGGAAGAAATGGATTCTGCATGTCAAAATTCTACGCATGACCATTTTTTGTGGAGTATTTCTTTATAAATTCTAATCTATTTTATTTTACTATAAATCAAGTATCTTCTGTAACTACAAAAATTATCTTCTGTAACTACAAAACATAGTTTTCCTGTTCCTTCAGAAAAAACACAATTTTCCGAGCAGGGTAAGAACAAAAAGATGGTAAAGTTCCTCTTGGATTAATTATTTAATTAATCAATTATGGATTGACAATAATCAATTATTATAAGTTAATATTATAATATAGATTATGATCTATTGTGTTAAGCACTAATTAATTGATGAATACGAGTGATTGAGCTATTGTTACTAAATTGACTCTGATGGGTTGGACCAATTTAGGTAAGCTCAATGAGAGTTCCCTGCCCTCAACCGTTTAGCTATTTAAACGTCATCCCATTAGACGGTTAAGCACTTTGACCCCATTACAGTGAAACTCTAAACTTAAACGGCGATGAGGTAGTTATCCCTCTTATACTTATTGGTGGTTGTTCTTGATTCCTTCGTCAACCAAAAGTTAAAGGTACACAATTCTTTATTCTCTCTATTGTTATTAATGATGTTATAATTTGTATCTAGTGACCCTTGGCTAAACACTAAAACTTTTATCAGTTCCCTCTCAAGAGTTTTAACATTTTTGCATTTTTAGGATTAAAATCCAGATTATAATTCTAGTTAAATCGAAAGAGACATGAATCATCTCATCTAAAGGATCTTTAAATATATTAATATTTATTTTGGTTTGATACCTTTATGACTAATTTTGACTATGCACCCCTCTAATTTTTTTGAATGATTTTAGTCTCTAATTTATCTTCTATTTTATTTATTTAAAACTCATTTTTATTAAAAAAAAAGTCTATATTCGTCTTTAAAATTGAACACTCACCAATTTTATTCCTAGTTTGTAAATATATATCAATCAAAATAGTCTCGGAAATTTTAAGCATTAGTCAATGAGATACATTTGTTAACTAAATGTTGATGTGTTTGTCAAAAAAAAAACTAAATGTTGATGTGGCACACTAAGTACTTAGTTGGCACCTATGCAAGTCTCCACCTCATAGAAGAGCAATAATTATCATATCAAATTGATCCTCGTCTCTTCTTTCTCTCTCACACACAGACAATCGCCTCTCCCCCATCTCTTCTTTTCTACCTCTTGCCCTTATTCTCTCCCCTTTCTTTCGTACTGCCAACAAAAATAGGTTAAACTAATAGGATCAAACGATTTATTTTAGATTTAAGAATACTTTTGGTCTCAATAAATTGACTTAATGATGAGTCTCCAATTTCTTCTCTTGAATCTCTAGTCTCACAACATATTGAATTCTTAAATTTATAAAAAAAATTATATCTCAGTTGTTTGTAAAATCGTATTTTCATAATTATGAAAATAGAGGGACTAATGTCATTAAACATATTTTTTAACATGAAATATCATTTATTTTAATCATAAAGAGATAAGTATATCACAATTTTTTTTACAAGATATGATTATGTGAAATTTTTAAATGAAAATAAAAATATTTTCAGTGAAATTTTACAGTGAAAAATAATATATAAAAGAGGGAGCATGGATAATTATGATCTTTTGCTTGGTGGGAAGGACATGTTGAGAAGGAAAGAATTTGGACAGACAATATAATAATGTATGGATCTTTCTCATTTCCCTCCCATTTTGGTAGGCATAATAAAAGAAAGGTAAATAATGGTAGGGATGATAAAAGAAAGGTAAATAATCACAAAAAAAGAAGAAGGGAAATGATAGCTGCAGCCTGCAGCACTTCTTTTCTATAGTATCCCTTTTTTTTCCCTTTATTCTTAGAAGGGATACTAATTTGTTCACTCCCAAAGGTATCTGCAAGGTGCTTCGATTCAAAGGTAAGTCGGCCGTTCTACCTATTGAACAGTAATTCCAATTGCCTACAATGTACATCATGTTTTTTCTTAGGCAAATATTTTTGTAAATAAAAATAAAATGATACAAACACTGGTAGACATTAGATCTGATCCAAGTAAAACCCAATTGCCTACATTATGTTATTGGTATGTTATTATCCATATTTGTTCAACACTAATTTGTTAGATGGAAAATGTTTGGTGAACAACTAAACACCTCAGTGACACCATAAAAATAGAAAGAAATCGACAAAGTGATATACTGTTAGCGTTGCGATAGAAAGAAGAAAATAGGGAAAAAAAATAAGGTTTGAATGAATGTATAAAAGTTAGAGATGTTCTAATATAAGAATTTCTTTCTTTTTTTTTAAAGAAAATATTAGAGTTGTATTTTGAAATGATACAACAAGCAATAGGAAGGAAATTTGTTTTCCTAATTTTCCAAGAATTGCAGCACTCTTTACAAATAAACTGTAGACTAGTAAGTGTATTTTTGCTTCTATCTCTTATTATAATCTCTAGACTAGTAACAAAACACCCTTTCACAATTTTACAATTTACTTCTATGTCAATAGCATTGGCAACAACAATCACTCAAACACTCTTCTATTATGTAAAATACATATGTACCATTTCATACGAGACCTATTCTTAAATTGATGATATTCATATACATATTTTACCTGATAAAAGAGTCGTGGTTGAAACAAAAGTGTTAAATTTGCCGTTACTAATACTACTCATTAATTAATAAAATTAGGTAATATATATAATTTGTCTTTTTTTTTTTTTTGTATAGATATTGATCCCAAATTGTCCTTTAATTAAGATTTTGGTTAACAACTAATACTAAAAAAATATTAAATTAATTAAGAGCATTTTTATATTAAAATAAACAATTCATCAAGTAATTTAAAAATAATATTTTTTCCAAAAAAATTTCAAGCAAGTTTAAACACACGCTCCAACTTATCAAGTATTTACGTAACTTACACTTATAAGACCAAACATATTAGTAAAAACAAAAAAAGACCAAACTTATAGTATTTTTTTTTTTTGAAAGACAAACTTATAGTATTTAAGTTCATTGATTGTATATATTTTCATGACGGTAGAAATGCACAACAACCATATGTTTGTTCCTCGCAAAAAAACCATATGTTTGATTTTATAGTTAAAATAACCTATGTTTGACTGTAATTATTCTTTAAATAACGACTGTTTATTTAATCACAATAAATTTTCAAGACCAATTTTTAATTATACACACCGTTTGAACACAAAATAAAATAGTTTAACAGCATTAATATTTTGAAACTTTGACTTTGACCTGTTTCCGATTTACTCATGAAACAGTATCTCATAGACAAATATGATCACAATGTTCTGCATCACCCCATGTGACATGCTTCAAGAAATTATAGCATAATTCTTCCAAATTGTAAGCTAAGAAAACTTAAAAAAAAGGAAAAAGATGAATAAACAATAAACAATTTACATTATATCTGATCTAAGTAAAAATTTCAAATGAAAAAAAAAAAGAAAAAAAAACTATGGATCTATCAATCTAATTCCATTCCCACCTATCAAACAGTTGTAGGTTCAATACAAAGTTTTGGAGTTTGAACTTGAATCTGTTGAACCTGTAAACTTCTCAATGGAGCCAAACTTGAACCTGATCTTCTTTTCCAAAGACTATTCTCACTTTTGTTTCCTTCTTCCAATTTATTCACTCTCTTGATCACAGGCAAAGGAGGATCCATTTCATCAATTTTTATGCCAACAACAACATTCTCATTCCTAATACACCTTTCAATATTTTTGGGCACCTTCACAATATTACCTACCACCCTATGTTTGGTTTTTGTGGTGGTAGAAGTAGTTGAGGGGGTGCTAATAAGATTCTTACTAGAGAAAAGTTTTTTGAGTTTGGAGTATTTCACAACTGGTGTAATAATTGAGGGGGTGCTACTTTTGTTGTTGAAACTGAGCAACTTGTATTGTGAAGTTGGGAATCCAGCAATTTTGTTGTTTCTTTTGACTTGACCCATGCAACCTATTTTTGGTGATAAAGGGTCATTGCAAGAGGAAGATGGATTGATTCTACACCTTGGAAGATTCACATCTTTGATGGAGGGTTTTGAGCATAACATTGGAAGGAATGTGTTTTTGTGATTGTTGTTGTAAAATTGATGATGGTTTTCAAATTTTTGATTGCCCATGTTTTCAGGATCAAAATTGAGAGAGAGAGAGAGAGAGAGAGAGAGAGAGAGTTGAGAATGGTGTTGGATTTTTTTTTTTCCTTTTAAAGTGAGAGTGTGAGTATGGAAGGACAAGAATATAAGAAAGTGTCAGAGGAAATGACTAGGTCTTTCTCCTTTTGGTTTTGGGCGTTGTTTTTGTGTTGTGTTGCTCTTTCAATCTGAGAGTTTGAGGTTATCAAATATGTACAAGTCTAGCTAAGCTTATGTGTTGTTTTGTGATTGTGACCTTTTATTTTAATGAAATGATTTTTGGATGAAGTCTTGTGTGTTACGGGGATTATAAGATAAGATTCTTACAAATTCACAAAATGAAAAATGATAGAAGAAAATATAGTAAATAATATACACCCTCCAAGAAAAAAACTATTTCTTACACTCATTGAATACATAATGTATTCAAGCTATAATATAAATCAAATACATTAAATATTTAATGTATTTGTTCTATATTATAACTCGAATACATTAAATATTCAATGAATCTAAAGAATAGATTTTTGTTTATAAAAGTGATCGAATGAAATATATATTTAGATGTTCGAAAAAAATAACATTTTTTTTAATTAATTTGAGTAAAAAAGAAACAATAAATAAGAAAAAATAGAAATGCTAACGATTGTCCTTAAACACTTTTTAAGAAAATTAAACGATAAATTTTAATAAAAAATTGTGTATTTAGTACATTAGAAATTAAAATATTTGGTTTTTAAAAAAATAATTTTCTATTTGAAAAAATGATAATTTCTTAATTTTGAATATTTAAAAAATACCATGAAGCATTCGTTAAAAAGACAAAATAAAATTATGATTCCAAAGAAGGAGTACCGTGGAAGAAAAACTGTACACATGCAATAAGATTTCAAACAGAGGAGAGGAAGGACCACTATGGAGTGTGGAATGGATTGATTTTTATTTGGAATTATGCAGAGATCAGATCAGAGAGCAGGTTTTGTCTTTCTGATTGAGTGTTAGCCACTTCACTACAAAATTTTATGTCTGGAAAATGGGAAGGACTAGTAATGGGTACAGCTAGCTATAGCATCTTCTTCTATGTATGTGCTTACTTGTGTGTGACTCTTGTGGGATCTGAGTTGAGTGGATCTAATGGTTAGTAAAGTACTCATAACTGTAGGGGTAAAGTAAAATCATTGGATGGGCAAGAGCTACCCTTCATTGTCCCCCCTTTTAACACTTTGTTTTGGAGTGGAATGAATAAGGGAATAAAGAATACAGAACGAGAGGGAAATTATGTGGAAAAACAAGAGAAAATGGTTAGAAAAATTTAGTGGATTTCTAAGTTATTTAGACGAAGACGAATGTAGGTGAATAAAAAAATGTTTGTTTATAAGGGGAAAAATATGGCTAAGATATAACATAAATATTAAATAATTAAAATTTATTCATTCTCTAAAGAGGAAGATTTATAGTCAACTTTTGACCTCAAATCACCCATCTAAATCATTTTTCCCATTCACTTTTATTTAAATAAATGATTTCACATCTATTTTAGTGAATTGTTTTTTTAGTGATTTCGTCGTCTTAGTGCGACGTTGTTTTGTTTGTCGTCTTTGTACGACGTTGTTTGTCTTTTCTGTCTTGTTCACGTGTTTGTTCAGTTTAGATTGTCGTATCAGCTTCAATATAGAGCAGTCAATAACTTTGACGTCGTCAACATTGCAAATCCGAATACTTAACTATTCTAGAGACTTGAATACAATCATATTTGTAAGCTTACGTACATTGTCGTTTTATGCTATTAACATGGATGTTGTAAGTTTGTTTGAATATTCATCCTTTTTGTTTTTAGCGAATTAACATGAATGAATATCATTTATTTTTAGTTAGTTTTTTTATTCATCCCATAAAAATTTAATTGAATTTTTAAATGTCTTGTCCTCGTGAGCATAACTTAATTGGCAGAGATAATGCATTGTTATGTGCTGGGGTCGTGGTTCGAATTTTGGACACCCCACTTATTCATTTTATAAGGTGAATTCTAGCCACTAGACCACTTGACAAAAGAAAAAAAAACCTTATTATTTATTTTATAAACTTTTAATTTCTTCATTTTTATGACTTAAACAACTAAAATGCACATTTCTCCAAGTAAAGTGCAAGAACCTAGAATGAACGAATTTAATTTATCTTTTTATATATATCCCACACTTTTTTCTTTATCTGACCTATTAATATTATCTTTATCTGACCTATTAATATTATGGTTAAATAAGTTTTTAGTCCTTATAAAATAAATCGAAGTGTTTTCATCCTCACAAATTTTTTTGTTTTGTTTTTCGTACCTAACGAAAAATAATTTTGACATGTTCTTGACATTTTTTGAACATAATATGAACATACAAAAGTTGAACATAATAAACGGACATAACATGAACCTATTTTAAACATAAAAGACTCAATCTTGACATTCATATTAACATAAATTGACTATTAGGGACTAAAAACAAAATAAAATTTAATTTTGTGAGGACGAAAACATTTTGTTTAATTTTTTAGAGACTAAAATTAAAATTCGCTATATTTTTGTGGACGAAAAAGTTATTTAACCCTTAATATTAACTTAAGAGAAAAACTTTTTATGTACGTTGATAATTGATACATATGTAAATATAAATAACTAAAAAAAACTAGAAAATTGATGCCCAAATGGTGTGAGGGCATTCCAGAGGTGGAGGAACAATTGTTTGCAAAATGTGGTTTTGCGAGTGCCGGTTGGTATGAGCTCTTTAGGTGATTAGGAGTAATTTTGGTGGTGTCAAGGGATCATTTTAACTTGCTCGTCATCTTTAGATTTTTGGTGGGAAAAGGAAAGGCTTTAAGAGAAATTTTGTTGATTTGACATACAATTTCATGGCTTATTTAGAAGATTAGGAACACTCGAATTTTCATCTCAAAGGACCTAAAGTAAAAGATGAGGTGAATTTCATTAAAAAGTTATCATGGAATGGTTCTTGGGGAATAAGTCGACTACTCTGTGTATTTATTACGAATGATTCAAGTTTCCTCTATATTGTATTTTAAGGTAATTTGTTTTTTTTTGGGTTATCGTCGGGTTGATTCTCTTTTGAAAAGGATAAGTACTACTTGTGCTTCATCATATTGTAAGATTTAGCACCTCTTGCATTTATCTCTTTTTTTTATTAATAAAGTTTGCTATTAAAACAAAAATCACGAGTCTCATATATCCTTTTACTAGCAAATTAAAATGAACACAAACTTTAAGAAATAAAAATAAAGAATATTTTTCACCAAGTAACGGATCCTAAATTGCATTTTGTATATATGACCAATTGACAATCAATATAGTATAAGATGATTCAAAAGTAGGATAAATTTTATTTGTCTTTATAATATGTTAATGTTTTTAAATATAAACAAAATCTTTTAAGATCATTCATTTAATGATATTTGTGATCCATATTATGAACCACATAAATCATTAAATGAATGAACCAAAAAAAAAAATTTGTGTTGGGAGGAAGTACTAATCAATTTAGATGCCCTAAAACTCGTTATTGTAGCTATGGATATGTAAGTAGTGTCATGATGATTGAAGATGATTATGATGATTATGTAACTAGGTTCAAACTTCAATTAGTTTGAGGTTGAAGAGTCAAAATGTGGTGATCTAGTCCCCGTGTTTTGCGGAGTTGGCCCACCATGTCAAAGACATCTTCACACCATTAATCTGACTTGGTCTAACCTACGTATGCCACGCAATAGAGTGAAATGAGAGCTGCTTCTTCGTCTTGTTGCTACTAATATGATTAACTATGTGGTCAGCTCAACATTAATTAATCTAATCTAATTTAAATTTGGAGTATATATTATTAATCTAATCTAATTTAATCCATGCTTCCCAACATGATCGACATGGTGGTGATTGGAGGGCAGTCTTTCCTAACGGCTGTGGGAGGTTAGTCCTTTTGCTAAACTAAGCATCCGTCATCCCATTTTCTAAGTTTCATTTCACATTTCATATGGTTAAGAAAAATTGATAATATGATTAATCTATTTTTTCAGAGTTTAGCTGCAAAACGTAAACACTAATGCAAATACAAATGACGAATTATGAATTTGAGCATGTGTTTTATTATATCAAATGTTGTTGCAGCTTTTTATTAATCTGAGTTATATTTAAGGGGCATATATATTTTATGTATAATTATTATCGAATTGTCATTTGCGTTTAGATGTTTTCAATATTAAATTTTTATATTTCACAATAAAGTAATAATATTAAAGTTATGTATGGAATATAAAAATGTGGAATATAAAAACAATTTGGAAGATGACATATATTCTAAGGATATTTTTTCTCTTTTCAAGATGTGCTTATAATTAGAGAGGAAGTAGTAGGGAGTACACAATGTATAGCAGGGAGGGACTGAGTATAAATTTAGCTTAGGAGGACCAAATTTAAGAATATAACATAGTAAAGAAAAGACAAATTTTTATACGCATATATAATGTACACAAGAAATTTAAGAATTTATTTGATATATCCAAAGTTAATATGCATTCAAAGTTATAAGAAATTTAGAAGATATAAGAAAATGAGTTTCTTGAGGCTTCATTGAGTAAGATGAGATTAAAGAAGATTTCTTAAAGTAGAGAAAAAAATAAAAAATAACAAGAATGCAAAGGTAGGAGGAGAAATTCAAGATAATATCACAAGCACTGAATCAATGGTATGATTGAGAGTGTGCAAACAACACTACATGCAATAAGTTAAAAAATTAGAATAAAATTGTTACAAGTAATTATAAATTGATGTTCTAGTTAAGGTTCTTCTATAAATCGCAGAAAAAATTTCACTTTATTTTTAATGTCATATGCATTCTAGTTAAGGATTCGTGCAATTAAAGTTTGAAATTTACATATACACAGCTAAATAGATTGAATAAAAAAGGTTTATTATTAAAGATCATATAAAATTTACGAAAAATAACTATAATGACCAAAAAATATAATAACATACCAATATAAAGAAAAAAACTATGAAAATCTTAAGGGACCGTGACCTCTATTGTCCCTCTTCTAACTCTATCCTTAATATCAAGGTCTCCATTTTCACTATTACGACATTTGTGATTTATTTTATAAAGTTGATTGTTAAACACATACACACTAAACATTAAAAAGTGGAGAATTAAAAGTTTGAGTTTGAACTTCAACGTATCAAATATATGTACATCTTTTTTTGGTTAGATTTGTGATTTATTTTATAGAGTTGATTGTTAAACACATACACACTAAACATTAAAAAGTGGACAAAAATAAGAATTCATCTTCCTTGTTGGTGAATTAATTGAAAATACTCTAGTCTTATGTCAAAGTATAATTAAATTGAAAATCTAATATATATCAACTTTCTTCTTTTATCTCGTTGTCCGACCTTGAACTAAGATTTTAGAGGTTGAAGAGAAAACTCTCAATCAAGTGACCTCTTAAAAAACGGACAATAATATATCAATTTCAATTGTTTTTTCTTTTTGAAGGATCAATTTCAATTGTTGACGGGGTATATTGTAAAATGAATTTTTAATTACTTTTACGTTGTTATTTGTATTTATTTATTTATTTATGTTTTTTTCTTAAAGTTATTGATACTACTATAATGAGATCACTTTGTTTCTTTTTAAATGTCATTTTAAATGGTACTCTCAAATTAAAAAAATATTTTTTTGAGAGTTTTATTAAACCATCATTTTAATTTATCAATAAATTTTTAGTTTTCTTGCATTCACACTCTCCAATAAATTTGATTCTCGTCTTTACATTTAAAACAACGAGTTCATATTTTTTCCAATATGTTTTTTCTCTCCAATAAAATTGAAGGGTCCTAACGTTTGGCCAGTGCACATATTTCTACACATGAATCAGATTAGTCATCTATCATTGGTGGGTCGGAAACCGGTGCGAAAGCCAAAAAAATAAATTGAAGGGTTCTATCTCTTCCCCAAACAAAAAATTGTCAAATTAACAGATTACCAAATAAAATTAAATTTATTTCAATTTCACATTATTCCAAATTTTAACTCAATTTTTCATTTAAGAAAAATTTAATATACTAGATTCAATAAATTTGGATTAGGTTATTACACATTAAAGTAAAAGAAAATCTATATTGGGGAACCGATCACGTGGAAAGAAAATCAATTACGAACGTCGGTTGATTCATTTGTTTGCGGCCGACACGCCATCAATGTATGCATGTGGTAGGCACGTGTTCACCCTTTTATTTTATCTTATGGTTCATCTTTAATTGGTTGTTTCAACTAATTAATTAATGTAAACAAACTTTTTTATGCCAAAAAGAAAGTGAACAAACTTTTAATTTTACATGTTTGATATTCTTTTTTGACGGTAAATGACATTAATTAGAATGTAAAGATTAGTGCAATTAGATTTGACAATTTGTGTTTCTCATCCAAGGTTAAAAGTTAAAGTAATTAGATAAAAGATCTTGTAACCAGTGTCATAAGGATATTGGTTAAATAATCTATTAATAGAAATTTTGTTGTAAATATGAATTCTTATTTTTGTCTTAACAATAACTAACTATTTTTTTTTATATAAACTTGTTAATTTTAACACTTTAATCAATGTCTCAAAGACACTCATTAGCATTCTCTTTTAGATAAACTATCAAATAACTTACACTGATACATAAATCATAAGTCAATATGTTCTACCTAGTCGAAACCTCTCTTATCAATCGAGTCAGTATCTTTTCCATATGGTATGTGGCCTAAGAGAAAAGAGAATCCAAAGTCTTTAAAACCATCAAGTACGTTACATATAATTTATTTAGCTTGTATTGATTCAGAACGATTATAGTTGGTCTAAGAAATGATCGATTCAATCACATATTTGAAAACCATTAAAATGTTTTGATATGAGGTTGAGATTGACGACATCACACATTAACATTCTTTTGCAATGGAACCTCCAATAAATCAAGCGCGTTTGAGGCTTTCCAACAATCACGTTAATAAACAACTTGAAACAACATATAATTAGCAAGACACAACTAAGAGAAATGCTAACTAGTTTCTTAAAGACACTCTTTCAGAGTTTAAAATAATAAATCTTTATAAAAATATGTGTATTCAATGCTTGCAAATGTAAATGTTTAAAATAGTAGGTTTTTATAGCAAGCACTTCATTTCAAAATATAAATGGCAGTTAAAAATTGATGAATGCGACCATATATCAATTTTTCAGTTAACACATCATTTATGCTTATATTTCATAGTTAGTGGAAAAAGTAATTTATGCTTTATTAGTGTTTTACACTACAAATAATATGAGACAAACAACTATCACAACTATCTCAAGAGTATTTTTTTGAGTAAACCATCAAAATATTTCTTGTTTCTGTAAATCACTTTCAATTTAGTCATCAACATTATTAATATTTTAAATTTGTCTCTGTATTTGTTAAAAGTTTTTAAATAAGGTCTTTCTCTTTATGTTTTTGTCATATAACGAGAGACCTAATTAAATTTTTTTTGACAAAGACAATGACTAATTTGAAATATTAGTAGAATCAATGTCTAATTTGAAAGTGACTTATAAAGACAAAGACCTTTTTGGTGGTTTAATCATATTTTTTTGAATGTCAAATCTTATTAGTTAGTTGATAAATTACAATTTACTTTTTCTTTCGAGTTTAAACTCAAAACCTCCAACTCTTTATCTCTTGGCTCAAACGTTACCACTTACCAACACCATATCTAATCACTAGACTATGTCATTTTCCTCCCTCAGAGTAATATTTTGCTTTGTGCTATCAGGACAAATAACTTTCAAGAGAA
This sequence comes from Medicago lupulina, assembly GCA_958299785.1. Taxonomy (NCBI): domain Eukaryota; kingdom Viridiplantae; phylum Streptophyta; class Magnoliopsida; order Fabales; family Fabaceae; genus Medicago; species Medicago lupulina. The sequence goes on along the minus strand of OY283144.1, from coordinate 19,841,407 downwards.
GCAAGAGAAGTTGCTTTTGGAACCAGGTTTCTCTAAAATCATAACTACCCTTCGGGAACTCAGAAAATTAGAGAGTGTTGAAACATGAAAGTTTAAAGAGATATAAAACTTCTAGGAATATGAGAAAGGTTAGGGACACTCTCTTTTCAATACTTTCTCTAACACTTGCTCTTACATAGGATGAAATTTATGTATGTCTCACCACTTTAAGTGAGGCCGTTTTCAATGTTTAGGACACACCTTGATTTAAACCAATAAAAAAATAATTATTTAAGAGTATTGAAAAGAGAGTGTTGCTAACATTCATCTAAGAATATTTGGTTTTCTGTTGGAAACATCTTCAAATCACACGAGTATAAATTACTCTCTTAGCTTGTTTTTGGAAGTTAAGGGCCTGTTTAATTTATAAAAACATTTTCTATTTTTTTTATTTTTAAATTTCTGTTAATATTATTTGATAATCAGATGTAAGATATTCTTAATGTGAACCATTGTTTGCATTCTCTAAAATTATTAAAAATGTATTTTTATTTTATTTCTAGAAATGCATTGTCCTTAACTAAGTCTAAAAGGACAACACGATGCATACGTAAGGAGGTTTTTACGACTTGAACATGTGACCTGTCGATCCTTAATCATATGACAACAACTTTACCGTTGCACAAAAGTTTCTCCTTGTTCACGTCAAAAGTCTCTTATCAAATTAAAATTTTAAAAAGTATTATAAAAAAATGTTATTACAAAATAAACAGAGAAGTGAAATTGAATAGAAAATACGCGAGTAAAAAGTTTAAAATAAGTTAAAAGATAAACGACTTGAAAAAAAGAAGTTTAACGTAAGTTTTTTTTTTAAGAAAGAAGTTTAACATTTGAAAAGAAACGAGTCCAAAAAATAATTCACAATAATTGATTGAGTTGAGTTGTAAAGTAGATCAGGCATGCACATACATGCATATCTCCAAATGTGATATATTCGATTTGCTATTCTGCACGTAGTACTTCATAGCTTACTATTCAAAAGGGTCCAATTGTTTGATCCTTTAGCATTAGAAGAAGCTTAGCTGCACGTTGGTCAGACAAGTCAGGGTTCATTTGTCCCTGAACAACAAGATCCTAAAACAAGAGAAACTGGATTTTTTTTTGTTGACCTATTTAAACTTATCTATACTAACATAAATGTTAAAAGTTTGTTTGAAGCTTATACGAAATAGTGCTATATACCGCAAATAAGTTGTTTATTCAAAGAGGGCCCTAACCTTGGTGTTTTTTATTTGAGAAACTCAGCAATCATTTTCAGTTTGCCCATAACTGTGCTTTACAAAGAAGGCGGCAACAAGGTTAGGCTTCATACATACATCGCATAATATAATACTTCCAATTGAATTATTAAAGGGAATAAAATTATTACATAAACACAAGAGCAACAGACAAAGCAATGGTGCTATCCAGCGTTGTCGTAGAATATGATGCACAAACAATTTTCTTGATATAGTGGTCTATTTCTAATCAATGATCCCATAAGTTCAAAAATGGAAATAAAGCAACTAGATTTGGATATGCAATCATGTCTCAGCTCTCAAGTATTTTATGTATTCTAGTTTCAAATTGTTGTGCACGAGAATGACATATATATTGGTTCGAGATTAGGTTAGATATGGTTGGTGCAAGAAGCATGCACCTGTACGGGGAGGGTAATCTTGGTCTGGTTTCAAATCTGACTGCTTGATTTCCATGTTTCCTAGCCCTTCCGGTTGTTTGAACCCATGACATAATTTACGAAACATGTAATACATGCAATGAAACACCAAACGGCGGACACCAGTGGTAAGATATAGTAAAAGTCCACAGGATTAGTTAAAGTCATCTCCCTCTTCAAATATCAAATTTCTTGATCCATTATTCAGTATAGTATACAGGATTAACCAAACTAAACTAGATTTGCCACTTCGCATTCTTTTCCATCCACTGCAAAACCAAATTCAAAATTTCTCTTGTAGCAATTATAAAATCTGTTTAAGAATAATGTTACAGAGGAGATGACATAGTGATAGTGGTCATGGCATTGCCATTTCTATCAAAAGGACAGTTACCACACAAGGGGAAATCTAAAATAAATTTACACGAGCACAAGTGAAAGAAAAAAATGAGGGGTATATGATGGGGAAAAAAAACCATTGTAAGCTAGTTCCTATCGGTTAAGAGGGGGCACCACCCTCTGGTGCAGCTGCCTCATCCTGTGGCAAACCCAAATCGCTTTTTTTCTCAGGATCTGAGTTATCCTCTGATGAATCAAGAGATTTTTCTGATTTGTCATTGGAAGCTACAGGTCCATCATCTGAAGAATCTATTGTGGTCTCACTCTCAACATGGTCCTGAGCATTATTTTGAGGATTGGATGGGTGATGAGATGAAGAAGAGGAGGCTAACCCTTTGGAAAGGGTTTCAACATGGTCCTGCTGAGCATTAATTTGAGGATTGGATGGAAGATGAGATGTAGAAGAGACACCTAACCCTTTAGAAAGACAAACATATTTGGAAACTAATCGTCTGTAATTCTTTAGCAGGTCTTCAACATCACTTACTGTTAGATCACCTACATTAGCAAACATGTATGGAAACTCCCTGAAAACATCATTCAACTTATCCTCCTTAATTATCATACTTGCCCCTTTATTCTCTAAATCTGAGAGTGATGGAACTTTTGTGATCGATGATTCACTTGCAAAAGTCACTTTCTTACTTTCTAATTTTGCATCAGATGATGGAGCTTTATTCTTGTCATGCTGTCCATGATTTTGATAAGGTGAATTGGGATCTTGCGTATCAACTGAAAGCCCTGAAAGAAGAGCACGAGCAAATTCCATGTTTCTCTCAAACTCAGTTTCATCCATTGAAATGGCTTTTGCATCAATGTTTGAGATAAAGGATTCGGCAGAGAGCATGTTTGTAAAATAATATGATGCTTCCCCAACCAAACGAGATTGGCGTCTAAACCTTTGTATGTACAGTAGATTTGAGTGCAGTTGTGGAGGGTTTGCCTGCATAGTATCACCAATAGAAGACTTTTCTTAAAAAAAACTGACATAACTTTATCCACATGAATATGACACCTAAAATAGAGTTTAGGAATATTTAGTTGCTCTCTGCACAACTTTGATGCTATTCTTTCAACTAAAATGTATAAAAGAGAAGCTCCTAAATTCAATGATGCACTAAATCAATATATACATGTATTTTTAAGTCTCACAGTCACATACATGTAGGTCACCATTTGTATAGTTTCATCACATTTTAGTTTTAAGCAAAAAATAAAACTAATTTGATAGCAAAATATTTCAAAGGAAAAGGTCATAAAACACCATGTGAAGCTCAAAAGACAATTTTTCAAAGTAAATAATTATGCAACAGACATCACACATAAAACATATGCATATCTGTGGGTAATATGGTTATGCTGTGATGAATGGACCAGTTGCAAGATGATATTTCGAAACACCCGTCAAATATTGTCTTGTAAATATGGCACAAGAAACTTTGCATAAAATTCCCAGAATTGCAAACTTTATTTGTACAAGATTCACAGAATTGCAAACATTACTTGTACAAGTGGAGTTCATATACTGAAAATCAAAGCAAAGTGGCAAGTATGGGAATGATAGATGTAGCAATACATATTCGTGAATCATACCCATAATTTATTAGAAAAGTGCAGGAAGTAATAACAACATTTTTGGAAACCAAATTAATTCTATACGACAAGTACATAGGTATATATAATACTCCCTTCCGACCCTCTTTATAGGACTTCCTAACAAAAATCACGGGTATTAAGAAGAGTTGTTGGTGTAATAAATTTGTCTCAAGTCTGTGTTACTACTACTACTAAATAAACCTTTATTTGTGTGTAGATATATTCAATGTTAACTTTTCATATTCCAAGACAAATTGGTAGTATTAATAAGGCATATATATAGAAAGAGTAATAAATGCATTTACAAACTTGTAGAATAAAATGTTTGTAGAGGGTAATAAATGAATTGAGTTTGTAGAGGGTCTTACATTTAGGGACAAAACTTTAGACCATTGGAACAAAAGGTTTTGTAAAAGGTCTTATAATTAGGAACGGAGGGAGTAGGAGTATTATGAAGCATTGAGTTTGTACCTTTAGGGTAACATAGATTAGTACAGGAAGAAATTCATCAGCTCCAGGAGGATTATCTTTGGAAGCAAGAGAAACATTAAGCAGCAAGTTGCCGATAACCTTGCAACAGTTTAGAATGCAAGTAAGTTTGTCTCTTGGTGCCTTGTACATGTTGATCTTCTGTAATTCTTTCTGAGCAAGCTGTCACCATAAGAATGAGAGAGAATATAAAATTTAAGGGATGCGGGAAATATATAGATAACCATTAACAAGTCAAATTGTAATTATTGCGGCCAAAGATGTCGTAAAAAAGACAGCTCCGGAAGAATTTTTATGGCACTTCTCCCACAATTGACAAAATCATTATTTACAAACTAATATTGTGGCTAATGAGAACCCAGTGGGGAATCAAATTGAAAATTGAATCAATTGATTCTTAGGAAAAGCTTGGCTAATAAAAAATATTACCCATCCAACTTTAGAACAAACTGAATAACAATGTAACCAAAAAACATTGAAAAACATAGTACCCAAGAACCACTCAATTTAAATGCATTTGGAAAATATGTTGACAGAAAATGAATGGTACCTATAATGTGTAACACAGAGAAAGCATAGATCAGCACTTATCATGAGCTAAATCTAAATTATAAGAATAGGGTTTTTAATACTCATGTCCCATGTCAAAGAAACTGTGTTTGTTGAGTAGGGTTTTTAGGTTTTGAATTCAACTATGTATTTCTTAATAGCTTTGGTTACTAGTTAGTTGGCATTGGGAAACACCAAAAAGTTTACAGGCATTTTTAAAACCGAACTAAGAGACGGGAGAAGAATTGAGCATTGATGTTGCCACATTGGATGACAATCTCAGCATTCATTGAACATAATTACACTCAGTACTCCTTTTTTCTAATGATAAAATATTGTTATCATTGGGAACATGTACTTAGTTGACATAATTTTATATAAAGATAAGTAAATTAGTTTTGAATGTATAGTTTATATACTCACCAACCATGATGTTTCATTCTGAAATGCTGGCTTGATATCCAAATTTTCTGGTCGAATAAACTGTTGAATCAAAGCCATCTTCTCTGAAAGTTGGTCATCATGTTTTACATCATCTGGAACTGAAGCAAATACACGGGGAAACAACTTCGTCATAACGTACTTCTCGAGACCCTGTACATGATCAAAACCCAGAGGCAAGAGCAATCAATCAGCAAATATAGGAAACTGATAGAACCAACTGCTATATTATAATTGAAAATGGGGAAGAATCCCCTTCGATTACAAACGATGCTAGCACTTTAAGGGTCTGCCCAATGACAAGATGATCCTCTTTCTAATCACTCGTCCCTATTTATAGGGAGCATGCCTTGTTTGGCCTAACTATCTTTACACACTCTCTAACTTACCTATTAACTAAGGGTGGTCAGTTTGGATTGCGTTATTTGAACTTATTTACTGGCATAATCACTTAAGAGACTGTCTGGGAAAGCTTATGAAAACAACTTATATGAAGAAGATTTGACTTATTTTTAACTTTTGTTACAGAAACAATTCATACATAAGCACTAATATGATAAGCGCTTAATATGCTTTAAGCGCTCAATTAAGTTATATATCCAAACAATTCCCAATTAACTAATTTTACTCACAAAACTTGCATTTTCACTCCACTCGTTTTTTAAACAATCAACCATTATTGACAAAACTGCAATGTAAATAGAGTACTGGTGACATTAAGAAGTTGAGTTTGTGAGTTGATTAATAGAGTAAATAAGCTAGTTGATTAATTACAATTAAATTGAATATCTTCAATTTTGGATAATCATAATAGTAATAAATGAAAATAAGAATATGGAAGAAACTAACTTCACCGGCACTTTCGAGTTCATCATCAGAGCAACCAGCCCAAAGCGGATGAGCTTTGAAAGCAGCTTCCATATTAGCAAGAAAGTCTTGTACGGCATCACTGTCTCTCTCAGGATCGGGTCCATGATTTGAAAACGAAACTATGAAACTGTAAAATCATAATCATAGCAATGTATCAGTGAATTGATTAGGGTTCGAATTGAAATTAAGATGAAAGGAACTGACCTTTTGATAGCTTTGACGAAATCGGCGGCGGCGGGTTGACGCATGCGTTCAAGGAAGTCGTGTAAACCAGAAGAAGCGTCGGCGTTTTCCATTACACTGTCTGTGTAAACTGTTGGAGACAATGCCCGTGACTCGACGCGATCCAACACTAACTGTTACAACACGTCACTTAAACTTGTTATTTTCTACTTTTTGATGCACAAGAGGGGGCAACCCCAAAATACGGTGGTTATTAAAATTTTACTTTCTTTTTTAATAGAAAAAAATAATAATCCTAAAATGTGTTATCTTTTGATTCATTGTAATTTTTTAGTTTCAGGGTTATTGTGGTGGAATAGTAACAACTTTTTTTTAACCCTCTTGTTCTCTATATGAAAAAGGGTTATGATAATTCAAAATTTATTTAAAAAGTAATCAAAATCTGATTAAGAATTGTTCTATTCAATAATCTATTAACTTTAATTATAAGACTAAGTATTAGTTCTTTGTGATTAAGGACATAATAGTAGATGGTTTTATTAGTAATTAATTTTTTTACATGTATAAACTATTTTATTATCGATAGACACTAGTTAAATATATAACTTTTCTCTTCATAAAATTTTATATTTTTTTCATTCTAAAACATTTTATTAGAAGTTTTTTCCCGTATAAAATGGGTTTAAGTCATATTAGAAACTTCAATAACTTAAGAAAAATATACATGTAAATTGGTATCGTCCTCGAATCTTGAGAGCATCTCACTTCAAAGTCTCAAGCTTATACCACCGTACCATACCAATCTTTGTGGATTTGACATGTTTCTATTGAACTAGCATCCTATTTGTAATTGATTTTACCTTAGAATGGTTTATAACCTCTTTTTTTATACCAGAAGGTATGGTTTGAAACTTGATTCCAAATGTAATTTTTACACTCAAATTTATTGTTAAATTGACTTCTATTAAAATCAATTTATTTTAAATCAACTTTTGTAGCAGAACCAAAGACACACTTCATAATACTGTAATCAGTAGTAGTATAAGAAAACATTTACTGGACTCGCATGAATGTGCACCTAGTATTATAATTATTCGTTAAGCGTAAACAAATCTAGTTTTGAGTCCGAATCAGATCAAACTGATGTTAATTTTGACATTTCGTTGCATCACATTTAACATACTACCAAAATACTGCAGCATTTCGTTATAAGGAACAAAAAAACCAGTCTTACACAACACGGTGTATAATCAAAAGAACAAAAAAATAATAAACTTAGAATAGTCCTAAATAAATATTCTATTAGCACCTCTATAGCTATTATACATATCCCCCACCCCATGCTCAAATCCTCCACATTCATGCAATTCTTATCTTGATCAACCAGCCTTGCCTCTAAGCTTCCCACAAAAATGGTCAATGTTATATCTTTCGCAGATGATTCTCATTCTCAAATCCGAAATGTTCCGGCTGCAATTTAAACAAGTAGTTCATCTTGTGACCAGAAAAAAATCATCCTCCTTTGGATATAATTCTAAAATAAAGCACTCCAAACAGCTCCATCTCCTTCACCACATTTTGAGTGCACGTATTTAATCTTCTCTACTGACTTGCAGATTCCACTGCAGCTCCAATCAAACGACGCAACACATATGTTACCTGCCTGTGCCTTCCACTCACAGTCTGCACAACATAAATTAATTGCATATCAGACATAAATATTATTTACAATTGACAAACTTCGTTTAATTTCTAATCATCTTTAAATTAAGGCACATAGGTTTATGATTGCTTCAAGTATATACCTGGAGGGGTTCCACAGCACATACTGCGGTCATCAATGTGCTCAACTTCAAGACCAATGAACCATGAACCAAGTGAAACGTCTTCATTCGCATATTTGTGTAAAATCGGCCTGCAATCATAACAAGGACCTCAATGAAATTTGTAATTTTTGTAAGAAAGAATATTATATGTCAGATACATAAAGATCCTTGCTGGTTCTATTATCAAGTTCTGATTCACAAGCTGAGATTTCATATTTGGAAACATTTCAACTTGTCGTGTAAAAGTTTTTCACTTGAATCAAATCATAGAAATAAGTTTTTTGCTTCCAATAAAATCTGCAGGACTATCATTCATCACGTAGACAAAATGTAGATTAAAACTTAAATTTTCCATTCAAAAATGTTCCTCGGTTGCCAAATTAAGGACTGTGTAAAGAAACATATACATACTGGTTAATGGAAATGTAAGTGGCCAAATCCTTAGAGATTGCATATATCTGCCCGGTTGCGTGTCGGAAGTATTTGTTTCCCTCTTCTCCAAACTTCCAAAACTCAGGTTCATGGTACTTGACATCCCTATAAATGCAGAAACAACGTCCAAAATGGATAAATGTTAAGCCACAATCAGGAGCATGGAAGAGTAGTAGTTATTTTTGTTTGAACCCTCCGGCTTCTAGGGGAAGGGCCCCCAAATAATCTAGAATTCAGTGCACTTACTTTCGAGATAAAACAGGTCCAGATTTCATACACCCAATGTAGACCCTAGGTTTTGAACGATGACGGGCAAGGGTTGCTGCCAGGACACCTAAGAGCAACAAAGACGAGTGAAGTTATTTTTTGGGGGGAAATAGGACAGAGAAAAGTGGTAAAGGTTTAAAAGAAACAATGGCAATACATTGAAAAGAAGTCAAGAATCCTAAACAGATATATACCTAAATTGACGTGAACATCATCATCTACTTTGACATAGAAATCAGCATCCCATAATCCAACTGCAGTAGAAAAGAAAATCTTTGTCTTTGCAGACAGCTCATGATATCCTTCAACATGTTGCTATAAGATAATACAAAACCAAATGTCAAAATTAAGCCAAATTATCCATATTTTTCTCATACAAGAAAGTCATAAGAATAATGATCTGCCTTACCAGGCGAAGGAAGTCTTTGTGTTGAGCTTCTTCTGAATCAATAGCACGATCTAGAATGCTGTTAGAAGTTGCACTGAAACAACAATGGCAAAATCATTCATATTAGTGCCATTAAGTAGAATCCATATAAATGAACAGATCATGTAGTAATTGGAACAATGCAGTATTAAGAAAAACAAAGAACTGTAAAGGGAGCCAAGTGATATTGGTCATACAAGCCATTTTTGCAGGCATTCATAGTTCTTTGAGTTTGAGGTAAGCATTTGAAACAAGTGTCGTGATCCAATAAAAATAATCAAGTGACCAAGATGCTTAGTTTTACACATCACCAATTTTCAAAGTGACTTATGTTTTGGATCTAGAAGTCAGACAAGTAGTGTTAAAAGAGATAACATTGTACTAGTTCTAGCAAACCAAAACAAGAACATATTTTTTGTGTTGTCATATTCAAACTGAAATAGTTAATGTCAGTGTTATGCCAAACAATAAGAAACATCCTACAGCTTTGCATTATACTCCTAATTTATTCGGTCACCTTCATTGTTATTATCTCCTAAAACACACCAAATTTTGTTTTGGTAATTTCATACATCGATACAACCAGAATCATATAGACTATATTACCTGTGGCCAATCATGAATCTGATAACAATTCCTTTCTCCCGTTCCAATTGAAGAAGTTGTTCACCTGATCAAAATGATAGACAAAAACACAACTTTTCAGAAATTAATCCATCATAATTAAACTCAATGACCCCTTAAAAATATGGATAGAAAACTCAAGGATAACTAACTTTACAGAAACAATTGACCTCAAATTCTTCATCCCAGTATTAAAGGAATATTATATCAAATTGAGTCTTGAAGTAAGATAGTTTTACCTTGAGGCATCCAAGTTTCTCTAACTGAATCACGTCTCTTCCTGCTACTGAAAGCTGTGTTTATACCTATGACTATAAATGCCTTCTTCTTCTTGGAAGTACCTTCACCGGAATTGTTGGCCGAGGCAGTTGAGTTCTTTTCGCGAGAACTCCTAGCTGCTGCCAATTCCATTTGCAACATGGAAACTTGCTTGTCTAAGGCCCTGGAATCCAAGAAATTAAAACACCAAATTATTCACACAAAAAAAACTTCATTTGCAATTTGCAAAAAAACAAATCTAGCTAAAAGGAAACAGATTCGATTTTGCACTCACTGAATAGCTTCATGTGTTTTATACAATTCATTCATATCATCCTTAGGCTTTTCCTGCTTCTGTTATTCCAAAAAAGTGATAGGGTTTACTTTACCAAAAAAGCAAACACAAAACAAAAACTTTTCTACAACTGAAATTAGAAATCTGAGATAGAGATTAATCAAGCACATACCTTTTTTGTCACATCACAATCCTCAGAGATCACTTGAAGTTCTTGTTGATCACGTTGATGCTTAGAAATTATCACACCATTTGATTCAGGTTGCTCCCACATCCTGCTACAAAAAAACCACAAAAAAAACAAAAAAAAACTCCAAAATCAGATCATAAAGTTCAAATTTTGAAACAGAAATCTAACACCCCATGATTTTGATTTCAAACCAAAATCACTCACAACACAAAAACACATATGATTGATGAAAAAACAAAAAATGGGCAAGAAGGGAATTACCTAGTTGTGATGAGCATGCCAATAAGGAATGAAAAAACAGAGAAAATTGGAATCCATTTAGCAGAGATTTTGGTAGAAGCACGAGTCTTCATGTTTGTGTTGATTTTTCTTGTGAGTTGGATGAAGAATTGGAAGAAGAAGAACAAGAAGTTATAGATATTGGAACTTTGGTGGGAATGTCAAAGGATGAATTAGTCTATGGTTTTTGGTCCAAAAATCTAATAATGTCTGCTACTATTTGATGTTTTTTCTTCTTTTCCGTTTTTATATAAGAAAATTCTACATTAAATTATTAAACTAATGTAATGTCTGCTTATGAAGAAACGCAAGTAGTGGCATAATTATTGTTATTAGAGTGATTTTTAAATGCATATGGTGAATGTTACAAGTACTATATGAAGTTTAATCGAGTTGAAAAATAAATAGTGGTAATAAACTAATAATTGGTGAGCGAGTTACAGTAGTAGTACATAGTACATGAGTCGTGACGCGCATTGTGTGTGGTCGTCGACTTGTGCCTTGTAAGAAATGGCGTCTAATTTTTGTCTCAATTTGTTCATGACTTTGTGGTCTTCTCATATGACTCTTTTGGTCTTAGTTTCTTTTCTTATTTTTTGTTTCCCATAAAGAATTATAAAAGAATGAAATTAAATATGAAGAATGCACGTTTCTAAATAAATTACAGAGAAAATTAAGATGAATATTTAAGAAAATGGGAGTTTATATGAAGATAAAGAAAGAAACTTCCGCGCGTATGTAGATGAGATTTGAGCTCTTACATGCTACATCTATTTGACATTATCTCTACTCAAATGTGTCGAATACTAAATATGACAATTTGTTTAGACAAAAACTTTTAATTTTGGTTCTTCGTATTGGGAGAGACCAACTCCTTTTATTAGAATTGATTCATGTTGATAATTTTATGATAATATACTAACATCATGACAATGGGTTTTTAATTTCATTTTTAAGAATAATGAGCAGTTTCAACATATACAAAACTTAATTGGACATGTTACACCATATATCCCATGAATTACCAATAGAAATGGAGTAATGGTAAATGGACAAGTAATTACCGAGAGGCAAGCTAGTCAGCAAATTTTTGTTGTCGTTTGCCAATATCAAAAGCCATTGATTAACTAGAGTTAGATATAGAAGAACATGTTAAACTCGCACGAATAATTTTTTAAATTTTAAAAAAAGAGAAGCGTTTATATTTAATATTTAAAAGCGTCATTGATATTCCCATGAGCTTAACTCATTTGATATGACAATGCATAATATATCTAAGGTTCGAAATTCGAATCTCAACCACCACATACAGGAAGAAGAAAAAAAACGGATAGAATTACTCACAATTAAAAAAATCTACTTATTAAAAAATCATTTAGGTTCAATCCAAAAATATTCCTAAAGTGGTTTTCTTAGGTTCTCATAATATATGCCTTATTTATCCGTTTTTTTTTACAATCCTTATTTATCATTTCTTAAAAGGATCAATTTATTTATTTATATATTTTCTAAAGGACGTGTCGTGTGCTTCCCGATAAAAAAGTTGGAAACTACCATGAGACTTCCTTTTCCTAATCAAGCGAATGTTGCCCATGTTAGTGTTAGTCAAGCAGGCTTTAGAAATGTCTCGAGGTGGCTCTCCTTAATGTGTGGTCGGATTGATGTTTGATTTTGTTAAATCAAGGTCGGGGACAAAAGAAATTAAGAGAAGATACAAGTGACATGTTTTTTCAAATAATACAATAGAACACCAACCTTGATTTTATTAAGGAGCTAAAAAAATAACAAATAAAATTTATATTAAAAATATAAATTATTAAACTTTTATAACATTGAATACACAAGTTTTAAGAAAATATTTTTATTTTTAACTTTTTTAACTTTTGCCTGGTTAGCATTTTCCTTTTATTAATACATTTTTTTTTAATGTTCTACCAAAATGTTATTTTTTTACTTGACAATATTTTCTTTTATATACTAGTGAAAAGACGGACACTCTTTTTATTGTGCTAATATTTAAAAATTATGAACGGAATATTTTGTATTTTTGAAATTTTGGTTTTGATTAAAAGTAAAAATATAAATGTTTGTTGCTTTTTTTAATGACACGAACAACAATATTTATTATAGAAAAAATTGTTTAAGAGTATAATTGAGATAATGAAAAGGTAAGTATAAATATACTCATCTAGTTTGTTATATTTTTTAAATGATAAAGGAAAAAAAACAGATATACATATATTCACATTGTGTTTGTTATATTTGTTATAATATTTAAATTTATTCTTATCTATTTGTTACATATGTTACTTGTATTTAAAATTAAGGGTATTTTTGGAAAGAAAAATCCAACACAAAAGTGTGCTGAAAGGGGTAGTTTTCTTTATATACAGTATATATTATATAGAGTAAATTACACTCTCCTCCCCTGAGAGATGCTTGAGTTACACTTTCATCCCTTCTTATGTTAAAATATACACTTCCATCCCTTGAAAAGTAAAATTTATACTCCCCTCCCCTATGAGATGCTTGAATTGCAACCCCCCTCCTTTAATAATTAAATATGTCATACACTTTAATCTATTTTAATATAAATAAATATTTTTATGATATATACTAATTTTGAACTATCATTTAAGAAAAATAAATTTATTTCTTTATAATTTAATTGTGAATGATAATTAAATTTAAATATTTTGTTATTATTTATAATTTAGAGTATAAAATTCATTTTAAATAACCATACTTTATAAACTTTCATAATTTTTCACATATTTTAATTTTATTTTGGGTTGTTTCATATTTTATAATAGGGTTTAAAAATATATGTTAACGAAATTGTGAGTAAAAAATAGCGAAAAATATATATTCAAAATTTGATTATATTAAAATGGATCTACAATACTATTTTTCTTCATAGTGTGTTAGATTATTATTATTTTTGCTAGATTATTATAAATAAATAAAAATATTGAGGGAGTAAAACGTAGATTTAACATAAGAGAGGAGGAGAATGTAATTCAAGCTTCTCTCAAGGGAGAGAAGTGAAATATTTTCTAATATGTTTTGAAAAAGAGATGAGTGAAGTGTATATTTTAACATAAGAGGGGAGGAGAGTGTAATTCAAACATTTTTGAAGGGATGAGTGTGTAATTTACTCTATTATATATAAAGAAAATAACATGTTTTGATTTTTTAGGATTGACATTTATCTTTTCAAAAAAATTCTCAACTTTTAAGGTTGATGACACATATAATGAATAGATAAGAGTAAATTCAAATATTAAAATAAAAATGTAAAAAACACCATGAGTATATATATGTTTGATTTTTTTGTTCGCTTTATCATTTAAAGAGTGTAACAAACTTGATAAGTATATCTATACAGACTTTTACACTATCCAAATTATAAATTTAAACAACTTTTTCTATAATAAAAATTATGTTTGTGTCATTCAAAAATTAGATTATATTTTATTTGTTATATGGTTGGTATCATTGAAACAATCAATTGTTAGTTTGGTTTGTTATATAACTTCAAACCAACAAACTTTTTCCATGGAATGGGGTATATATCCCTTTAAGCCGGTGGCATTTACAATGCACAAATGTTAAATTTGTGCATGGTACACAAGTATGCCTTTTTGCTTCCGACAACAATTCTGAACCTTTGATATATTAATATTCTATATCAAGGGCTGAGATGTTTTACCTGCTCTTTTCAGATGAATTTTTGCTGAAAAGCTTGAAAAAAAAATGTGACCTCACCATTTCATTAAATAACATTATTTCATTTCATATATCATTTTTTAAAAGTAGTATTGGGCTATTCATTTGGAACCCATATTGAATATTTTTAGTGATTATTTTGTTAGACTAAAAGTTAAAAAACTGTGTTTAATAACCGAGTGATATTATTTTGAATAAGATGAAATTCAATTTGGTTAATAAAAATAATATGAATAATAGGCCACGAAACAAAATAGTAATTAAATATTTTTTTGATTCAAGTGTTTCTGTAACAAAACAATACATTCAAGTGTCTCTTTTATTAATAGTTTTATAGATTAAATTAATTAACGAAAGACATATTTAAATTCTAAGTTAATTAGCAAACACACATTAATGCCAAAATAATGGATTAATGAAAGACACATTTTTTGTCAAAAAAAAAACTACAGACACATTTAAATACGTTTTTTGTAATTTTGATATTTTTTAAATAAATTTTTTGATACATTTAAAAATTATTGAAATAATTTTACAAATAAAAAGAAGACTATTGTAGAAACACATCACATCACACGTTTAAAGAACTTTTTTTATTTATTTAATCAACTTTTCATAATAATTTTTTTTTGAAGAATTTTCATAATAAAAATATTACTTATAAGATTTATTAATCTATTTCAAAATAATAATGAATCTAAATAAATGTGAAACTCGAACTGTTTCTCCTTTTGTTTGTTGTGACTTTACCTTAACCATTTTTTCTCATGATAAAAAGTCTAAAATATGGTTTTGGTCCCTACAAATATGTCTTGTTTTAGTTTTAGTTTCTGTAAAAAAAAAATTGTTGTTTTTGGTCCCCGCAAAATATTGTTTTTGAAAATAGTCCCTGAAGGGACTAATTTCAAAACCAAAATATTTTGCAGGGACCTTTTTAAAAATCAAAAGATTTTGCAGGACTATTTTTCTCATAAATGGGTTCAGTCATCATGTGTCACGTGTGCAAATCATCACAAAAGTGAAATGAGAAACCAAAATCAAAACGAGACATATTTGCAGGGACCAAAAACAACAATTTTTTTTACAGAGAAAAAAACAAAATGAGGCATATTTGCAGGGACCAAAACCATATTTTAACCAAATAAAAAACTGAATCATTTTGCTACAGTACAACAAGTTAGTCTAAGATAATATATTAAAAGCTGAATCCACCCAGTCGTACCGCTTTATGTCAGAATTTTATTTATATAAAGAAACTGGAAGACCGGCTACAAAAGGTTTTAGAGACATTTGTGTATCATGCACAAATTTAATAGTTGTGCATCGTAAACGCCACCCTTTAAGCCGTCTTGTGCGATCCATTTGGTTATGACCCAATAATATAGATTTGTGCAGCATCTCAATCTTCAAAATGCAAAGTTTTTGAATGATAATGACAACTCCTCAATGTTGTTTCCATATCTTCGTGATTTAGTGTCTATAAACGTCAGTGGTTGTAACATGCTCACCAATATAACCTTGTTTGCACTCCCTAGGTATTGTCCTTTGCTTAGTGATATCAAAATGGAGTCAACAAGCATTGGAATTGGCCCATTGGGGGAACCGTTTGTATACCATCAAGTGAAGTCTCTCCATTTGGCTAATAATTCACAATTGCTAAATATAAACATCGATATTTTTGCTTTCATGTTTCCTAATATGCAGCTTCTTGATTTGAACTCTTGCCCCGGCATATCTAAAGATATTGGTAAAGTGTTAAAGAGATGGAGTGATATTAGACATTTGGAGTTACCTTTCTACCCACAAAAGGAGCTACCTTGGATCAACTTTAAATCTAGCAAACTAGAGGTCTTGAACTTGTCGAAGTCAAAAATTGATGATGAATACTTTTATGTGATCTCAAAGTTTTGTCCTCAGCTTCAACAACTGGATGTAGAAAATTGTCGTGATATCACGGAGGATGGAGTTAGGGTAGTGGTAGAAAACAGAAAACACCTAAGAGAGATTAATTTGCAACATTGTCGTAAAGTGTCTGCTTATATTATCGATCGTATGATACTTTTGAAGCCATCGTTGAAAATAATAGCTCCGCCTTATTTTCATCCATGTCTCGGTCTCAGTGACTTTGAAAAGGGACTCCTCTATGTGCAAAATCTTGTTCAGTAATATTTTAGAAGTCCTCTGTTCAAGTGTAAGATTTTTTTGTTGTAGATGTTACTTTTGTGACATTTTTTTTGTTGAAAATATGAACTTCCATCTGTTTTATTTTGTTTTTAGTTTCTGTATGATAACTACATGAGCAATATCATTTAATAGTTACTATTTAAATTTTGTTTCATCATGTGTGGTGCGTCGATTCCATATTGTTTTCAAACTTTTTTTTTCTTTGGCAATGTTTTTTACAAACTTGGCACATCGTGTCATTTATTACTAAGAATAATACTACCAACACTCTTTTTAACATTTTCTCTAACAGTCATCAAGAACTTTATGTCAAACTCTCTGGAAGCCAATTCCTTTGTTTCTACGACACACTTTGCCCTGCTTTCTTTCTCTTTATATCCACATGTTTTGTTTTATCGTCTGGTATGAAGCTCAGACATTGCTAATGTAAAAAATATAGGACATAGCTATATATTTTATATAGCTAATAATAAACTAAATCAATTTATGAACAAATTTAGAAAGAGTTTAAAATGAGAAGCAAAATTAATGTTTATTTAAACTTGGTATTTTCAATCAAACAAAAAAAAAAGACACAAATCAACCAAAACAAACCGTGTACTTTCAATTACGAAAAATATTCTAAAACAGAATGATAAAATCACATCCTAGTTACTTCATACTTAGAAAATCCACTATCGAAGGTTACTATGCACATATATATACCAAAACTTCGGCTCCATGTGGTATCTTGTTTCTCTTCAAAAAATGGATAAATGAATATGTGCTCCAATTTTTTTCACCACATGATGATGAACAAGGTTGTGCAAGCAGCTTACAAAAGTTGACAAATTTTCCCTGACTACTCAAGTAGTAGTAAGGAAGATAAGACACTATTCAAGAAAGAAAACATAGAGGAGATATTAGAAAACAACTCAACAAATAGTATGCATATATCGATTTATAATTGCTGATAAATTGTTTTGCTATTATATGTGGTTCAATGCTTAATTTCTTATAGAATGACCAAGAATCCAAGACATTTTTCATTCTATACCAGTACTTGTAGAACATATCAGATGAAAAGTAGATATTTATTCAAAAGTAATACAATTTCATATCCAAATATGCTCAGTTTCTTGCTGCAGCAGTTGACAGGTCAGAGAAGGGTTTTCATCACCATTATTTACATGTAAATATGCTTTTATATGAAGTACTATGGTTTTTATATGATTCTAGTCATTTTAGAATACGTTCATCACTACTCGTAACACATTTGACTCATTTGATAAATGTCACCTGTAGTTTTGATGTGAGGCACTTAGGTAGGACCAATATATCATCAAGTGGACCAGCTTGAACAAGGAAAGTATATTCCTCCACCGAACATAGCTTTTACGGTGGACACCCCCTCAACATTGTCTACTCTCTTTGTATTATCTGAATTAAACTTTTTTTAGTAATAAATTATGTAAATATGCTAGATCTGATACCTTTGTTTTGTTGGATGCTCAGGTACAGTATTACCCATTTGATATCAAAATTGTAATCCTAAGTTGCAACTCTAAGTTGTTGGTTCACTTCTTTTAATATATGCATGATCAACATAACAAAACTCTCTTCGTATGGTTATGTCCTTCTACGGTGCTATAATATAATACTTATCTAGTCTCTACAAAAAGATTATTTTTACTTATTTTGAAGTTTATATTCTTGGACATTCAGCACATGTTGAAAGGGTAATTACCGTTTGTTTAGTCTCGATTTTCAATATGACCATCTTATTTGTATTGTTAAAGTAAGAGGTTTGTAGCCTCCTTACCTTACTCCTTAGAGATATATTTTAGGCTTTATTTGGCTCTTGTTGAGAATCATGGAATCATAGGGAGAAAGGTCATAGATGTAAGCAAGATAGCAAGCATAAGAGTACTTGTGTAGGAGATACTCATAGAAACTCATTGTAGAAATGAATAGATTAATAAAAGATAATGAATGAGTACAATAATGTTCTTATATATAGAGATTAGTTTGAGTAACTAACTGTAACTAACTTCTAACCAAACTACTAACTCTAGTTTACTTATCAACTAACTATGGTTGATTACTAACTCTAGTCTAACTACCTTAACTAACTCCACATAACTTCCAACTATTTTAACAGCTCTACTGCATTTAAGGGCAGTCAATGGTGGATTACTTACTAATTTAATTAGTCTTTCTAAGCATGCTTGATTTGACATGAAGGTGCAACTCTCAAAAGCATAGGGAGAGCTAGCAATGCTACTTGGTAGAAATATTGACATCAAGATTATCATTAGTAGTGTTAAGGGAATGTAAATATTACTAGCTACATTTTAATTTTAACATGCCTTTGTGTATCTCATATTGTTTAAAACTTTATGCATACATTCCAACAATTCTAGTAGATACACACATAACACATTTTAAATTTTATCACCTATTAAATTGTATCGCTCATTAAAGAAATCAATGTAATTTTATGCCAAGGTTTGATTGTTTTTTCTTCTCCTCTTCTACTCAGTTTTATTTTAACTGTTTTATCCAAATGCAGATCATTTTCAACATGGAAACTATATGTAAATTCAAGATTTGATATGTTTGCAACTCTTTTTAAATGTTCTTTTGCTAAATTGACTTGACTCTTATATATGCTGAAAGGTGCATAGTTTTTATATGTAAACTTCCTTCTTATGTTGAGTTTTCAACACTTGTCATTGATAACCTCTCATCACTTTTCCCCAACACTAGCATAAGCTTAGCTGAGACTGAACTTAGTACACTGAACTTAGCTCAACACTTTCATATGTTCTTTAAATTAAGTTGGTAGCAAGATGTTGCCAACACTCTGTTGCTTCTTTACTTGCTTATTAAGACTACATTACTTGGTTAATAAGCCATAAAAATATTGTTGATGTTGTAAGGTTGACAGAAAAATTAGAAAATATATATGCGCAGTTAGCCACGGTTGCGCAAGTGGTACAAATTTACCATGGTTATAGTGTGGCGAACTTATGGTTCAATCGCGGTGAATTATCGTTACTACACTCAAAACAGCCGTCGTGAACTTTTATTTCGGACATGGCTAAAAAAGGCGACACCTTGCTATGCCACGTCTGTGTGACAACTTTTATTTGGCACGGTTATTGTGACTGAACAACACTTTCTTTGTCGTGTAAGAACACATGTTAAGAAACCAAAGATATGAACTTTATCTTAGAAGCTATATACAATTTGCTCAAAATTAACAATTGTTCTTTCAAATTTTAAAATAATATATTATTTTTTTATTTTTGGTTTCTCAACGTGTGTCCTTAGCTTAGAGCATTTGTTAGCATTTTCATTACTTAAAAATATATATTGATTCTAGAAAGCTAAGATCGTATCTAAATATTAAGTCTATCGTTTTTATGTGATTGGGGTGTTGCAAATTTTTCTTCTTGATCAATGGAAGCAATCGGTTATTATTCATTTTAGAGTTGCTTCCACATACTTTCGTTTAGACTTGGATGATGGCTTCCTCTCGAATGAAAACGATATCACCAAAAATAAAATATTTAAGCTAGGAATATTGAAAGCCAAAGAACCAATGTCCGTGGGTTAAATATGTGGACATTGAGGGTCTGTTTGGATGACAAAGGAAAGTTGAAGGAAAGAAAGTAAAAGGAATGATTGTTAGAGGAAAGAAAGTGAATAGAAAGTGAGTGGAAAGTGAGATGATTTTTTAGTTGTTTAGTATTAGTGAAAGTGGTAGAAAAGAAAGATTTATATTTAATAAAATGACCGAAATATCCCTATAAGAAGGTGATATATATAAGTGATTTAAGATTGTAATTTTATTATTAATACAAAACTACATAATTGTACATTTATTTTATTTAGATAGAACACAACAGCAAGAATTTACTTCATTACATAGTATATTTTAATTTTAATTTAATATATTTTAATGTCACATTGAAAATCATTTGCATTTGTGGGTCTATTATGTAATTTCACTCTAAACAGTTCTTTTTGTATGCTTTCCGTCTAGTATAGAGAGAAACATTTTTTGTGTGGGTCCCAGCCCATCAGTGTCTTTCCTTACCTTTTCAAGGTTGTTCCAAACTATGGAAAGATTGTCCATCCTTCTACTTTCTATCCTTACTCAATCTTTCCTTCAACTATCACCCAAAACAAACAAACCCTAAGTTAGGGAGGTTACTTTCGTGTTTGAGCCTCACAAGAGTTTTTTAATTTAAAATCGGGTTATGTTAACAAATGCTTTTAGTGTACCGGTTAAAAAGTCAAAAATTGAAATAAATTATTAATTTGATGTAGAAAAAGTCCATTTTTAAAATTTCAAGATATTGAATATACCATTTTCAATATGAACTATCTTTTTTAAAATTCTTAAGAAATGCCATTCGTGGAAACACTCTATTTAAAAATAAATCCCGTGTAAAATTGCGAGATTTGCGATTTTCCTAAATAAGAATGTGAATGTTACTTTCTCTATTTCATAATAATTGAGCATTTTGTTCATTTCTCACATATTAAAAAATTGTATGAAATGATATATGATGGGAAAATATTATACATCCATAAAATTGTATGAATTTTTTTAAAAAAACTTCCCTTTAAAACTTGTCATATCATCATCGTATTATAAACTAGATATATTTTTTTCTTAACAAAAAACAAAACGCTTGTTAGCATGAAAATCCTTCCAGCAAACAAACTCAAAAGATTGATCTGACTCAAGGTAGACCCTTAAGAGGTTATTAGTTGATAGGTTTAACGGTACAAGCATGTCGGTTTAGATGCAAGAAACATGCAAACGAAGATGTTAAGGTAAAATTGACAAACAAGAAAGGAAAGGAAAAAAATATATACACGGTGTGCAAGAGTAAGAAAATAAATAAAAAGGAAAAAAGTATATTTTAAGATAAAGGTGAGTTGCATTTGCATATATAGTTCATTCAAAGTTTCTAATAAGATGTATTTTTATGTAGTGTTATTGAACGGAAACTATTTTGTATGGAGTTTGATTCAACTTCGAAACAAACTAACTCCTAACATGCATCGATTTTATGTGTTTTTTTTTTACTTTTATGAGCCTTCTTCTACAAGTCTCTTTCTTTGAATTTGAACCTTTAACGTTAACAAAAAAAATCAGTAACTTATTAATTGAAATCCTTAATCGATACACTTCAATATGACAATTTTTAGATGTGTAGTTTGAAAGTTCGAGTAACTTTGAACGTTGCATTTTTAAAATCTCCAATACTGGTAATCAAAACATTAATCTTTGAACTCTAATACATGAGACAAAACTATCTCATTGAGTCTTTGAGAAAAATGGATTTGAGACACTTTAAAATGATCATTCAAAATATACATCTAACAATGCCATACAACAAAATAAAGGACCAAAGCTGTCAAATTTTAAAGTAGGACATCAATTCTGCAAAATGGTAAAAATAAGAAGACCGGAATCGCAATTATTGAGCTAAACTAAATCTATGTTTGTAAATATTTTATTGATGCTGCAAGGATTATGACTTGACAGCACTTGGTCAACATTATGTATGAAATACATACTCCTTCTATTCTAAATTACAAGAAGAAAAAATTACACATATTAGGAAAACTAAAACAATAATTTAAAATATAACATTTTGTGTTTTAGTTGGAATAAGTCTCATGGAAAGTTGTAAAAACAAATTTAATTGATTATTGGTTACGAAGAAAATAGGAGGAAGAGACAATTGAATGCAAATTGTACTATTTGATTTCATGATAATAAGTAGAAGTTTTTCTACAAAAAACATGATATTTTTATTAAACAAGATGATTAAATTGGGTAAAAAAATTTCTTTTTTCTTATAATATGGGATAAAGAAAAATGAGTTTTTTCCTTATAATCTAGGACGTATGCACGAAATTATTAGTTAATCAAATAAGTTACTCCTTCATGTTCATAAAAAGGGTCTTGCTAACAAGTGTCATAAAAACATTATTTAAGAAACTTATAAAAAGGAATCTTGTTTTGAAAATACAAATCAAACATATATAAAAGTCATAATTACATAATTTTCAATGTAAAAATTATTATTTTTGAATGCCTTAACAATGCCCTAAGGGCACTTGTTAGCATTTCTCTTATAAAAATAACAAAAAATTATTACTATATGTTCTAATTTCAAAAAAAAAAATAATTAGTATTACGAAGACATGAGTATTCCGTAAATTTAAATATAGTCATATTTGTCGGTATAAATGTCGTTTTATGTTATTATCATAGATATTATGAGTTTATTTGCAGATTTATTATTTTTTATTTTTATCGACTTTGAATATGTATTGTATTAATATATTTTATCAATTTAAATGAATAAATATTGTTTATTTGTGTGAAAAACATACATGAGTCAAATCACTGAAAAATCAAACATTTAGACAAATTAATCAATTTTTCAGTAGAAACAAACATTGTGAACTTAAAATTAAACATGTTTGTATCACTATCTCGTAGTTTTACCTCATTTTGTTTTTACTTAATTAACCTTTTAATTAAACAAATGAGAAACATTCCTAAATTATTTTAATTACTCACCAAACACATAATGACATGACATTCTTCATTGAGTCACAATAATAATATTCCCGCAAAGAACATTCGCCACCAATAACGATTTGAATGTTTTGAAAACAAACGCACCTTAAAATTTAAAAATCTTATCAGTGATCACTATCAGGCCGTTTCTACCTTTTCACTCTGCCGCCTTTTCAGGAACGCGTACAACAGACATTTATTCCATCATCCTCTTTTCACTATTATCACCTGTCTCTCACACACCCTACTATATCGTAAACCACCATTCCTCAATCATCAACCGTCCATTTCTGAAACAAACAAAGTGCGACATTTACGCCACCACTACAACAAAATCATATCTTAACTGATTTGATTCTGTTGCGGTACAGCGGTACTATTTGCTAGCATCACGCTGTTAATATTTTCAGACATTACAGTACATGCAATGCAATTCAAGATCATCAATATTACACCTGCACCTACCTATTCTATTACACAACTAGTACAAATTAAAACAACAAGTATATTTCAGATCACATTTCACAGTACACCCAACATTAATTCATTATACTAAAAATTTAGATTAATTAATGCAATTGAAGAAGCATCTACTATAAAATTGACACACATTTTCTCCTTCCCCTAAAATGTAACTGAGTTAAATTAAATTAAAGGTTAGTTGTATTAAATTGAAAGACAAAAAAAGTTAAACGCGCAAAACCCTATGTTTACCCTTAATGAAAATGTCCGCCCATTACTCGTATCTTTGATAAACGTACCATACTTATTTAATCCACAGATAAAGTAGCATTATCATTATCTTTGGACATTAGCAATAAATATCGTAATTAAAAGTTCTTAAAAAGGCATATGGCATGTCTGCAAAGTAGGGGTAAAACCGTAATTGTAAAGCGAGTTGTTTCAATTTCAATTCATTTTCCAGACACAACAAACTTTAAATAGAAAAGAAAAGAAAGAGAAGCACACTCATTGTGTCACTCACTCTCTCTGAAAAAACAAACTCCTTCGATTCCGTTACTTCTTATGTTCGAAAAACCCTAGTGAGAAATCTCACACCAATCATGAACCGCCAAGTACTACCACCGTCACCAAAAAACGCAACCACACTCAACCCAAAACTCTGGCGAGCTATCGCCGGCGCCGCCGTGCAAATTCCCACTGTCAATTCTAGGGTTTACTACTTCCCTCAAGGTCACATGGACCAAGCTACTTCACTTCCGAACAATCTCTCGCCTCTTCTTCTCTCTCGTCCCTACATTCTCTGCTCCGTCTCCGCCGTTCATTTCCTCGCCGATCCGAAGACCGATGAGGTTTTCGCTAAGCTTTTTCTTCAACCGTTGAATGATTTCACTGTTAATTTTCCACGGATTCCGGTGATTGAAGCTGATGACGGTGAGAGGATTTCTTCGTTTGCGAAGATTCTTACTCCGTCTGATGCGAACAACGGTGGTGGATTTTCTGTTCCGAGGTTTTGTGCTGACTCGATTTTTCCTCCGTTGGATTATAGTATGGATCCTCCGTTGCAGAATTTGTTGATTACTGATGTTCATGGTTTGACTTGGGAGTTTCGTCACATTTACCGTGGAACGCCGCGCCGGCATTTGTTGACCACCGGTTGGAGTAGGTTTGTCAACGCTAAGAAGCTTGTTGCTGGTGATTCCGTTGTTTTTATGAAGAATACTAGAGGTGCAATGTTCGTCGGAATCCGTCGTGCTGTTCGATTGGTTCCGAATCGAACTGGTTCCGGTGGTTGCTCCGATGTGTCGAGATTGTGTATTCCGATCTGTGGAGTGAGAAGTAGGGTAGATGATGAAGAGAAGCTGGTGGAAGAGAAGGCGTTTTCGAGGCACGGGAAGGGGAAGTTGTCTCCGGTGGCAGTTGCGGAGGCGGCGGAAATGGCGGCACAGGGGATGGGGTTTGAAGTTGTTTACTATCCGAGAGCAGGGTGGTCGGATTTTGTGTTGAAAGCGGAGGTTGTGGATGCGGCGATGAGTGTTACTTGGTGTCCTGGAATGAGAATCAAAATGGCTGTTGAGACTGATGATTCTTCCAGGACTACTTGGTTTCAAGGTGTAGTGTCTCAGGTTTCTGTTCCTGATCATGGTGCTTGGCGTGGTTCGCCATGGCGTATGCTTCATGTATGGTTCCTTTTTCTTTTGAATATTCATCTGATTTGATTGCTGTGTGCGTTATATAATTATTATGTTATATATGAATAATTTGGTCACATTGATAAGGAAACATGCATTTTATCTAGATGGAATAAAGTTTGACTGAGAATGTTTTTGTGGATTATGATTTTTTTCTACTTTCAAAATGAAATGTGGCCAATCAAATTATATATTCAATTTATTTGCTAAAATAGATTAAATATGAGTATGGAAGAATGGCTGTGGCATGTGTTTTTAAGGAAAAATAATTTTGCAAGGTTTAATGTAGTTTATACATAGCATTTTAGCTAATATATTTGCATGAAGATGTTGAAATGGGTAAGGAACAGTATGATAATAGTGTTTATCCTCTGTTTGAAGGTAATGTATATGTCTACCATGTTAACATTTGATTTGTTGTTCAATTGCTTCTGTTATGGTGCTTGAATTTCTACATTTTTGTCTAAATGTTTTACCCTGCTTTGTTGAATTCACGAGATTTGGTTGGGTTGCAACTTAGAATGTAGAAGTGATTTTAGGGTTTGTAAAATTTTGTAAAACCAATGGATACAATTATTGGGACTTATGAGGTTGTAACTTGTAAGAGTAAAGCTCTGTCTCTTAATCTCGGTTTTGCTTTCCTCCCTTGATTTTTTGTTTCCTTTTTTTGAAATCTGGATTGCAACCTTTTTTGTATTATTACATTTAGAATATATAATATATTTCTTTCATGAATTTTATCTTTCACATACAAATTACTTCAATTTTAGTGCAATGATTTGTCTATATCTGACTTGGTTGTCTCTCTTACTGCTTTTGATTTCTTATGTCTGATTCTTCATATCATTTCTGTTGTGAGAGAATATTTTTTACATTGAAAGTAACTTTTTTCAAAGAACTTCTACTTTAATATGTTATCATCTATCTAAAATAACTGAAATTGGCCATTTATTATTTCTCATAGGTTACGTGGGACGAACCTGAAGTGTTGCAAACTTCCAAGTGGGTCAGCCCTTGGCAGGTGGAACTTCTTTCTACTACACCTTCCCTTCATACCCCATTTCCCCCAATGAAAAGGACTAGAGGGGTATCTGGGGTGTTAACTGATGGAGATGGAGACCCCTTTTCTATCACAGGGTTCACTAATTCAACAACGGGACAATTGAATCAACCATTGTTGAGTTACAGTACTTTTCCTGCTGGCATGCAGGGAGCCAGGCATGATCTATTTTCCGTTTCAAGTTTCTCCAACTTTCCAGGTGATAACTTCCGTCTTTGTATGGGTAACTCCTTTGGCAGCAACACAGTGCCAGGGTTGAAATCTTTTTCAACTGATCTAAACGTTGGCAGTTCTCAATCTGGCGATTTTTCACCAGAGAGCCAGAGTAGCTTGCCTTCCTTTGGCACAGATTTTGTTCGGAACTACAACTGCAACTCAATGAAACCCGGGCCTGTAACGTTTCAGCTATTTGGTGCAGTCATTCAGACAGAACAGCCTGTTGAAAGTGGTTCACATGGTACTGTTAGCACAGGAGATGATAGCAGTAAGGGCTGCAACGAAACTGAAGGGGTTAACAACCCTCTTGAGGATTCGACTTACTCGAAATTGCTTGACAGGCTTGATGGCCAGTGCCAAATAGCCTCAACAGTCGAGGCTTGCTATCTGTGAAATTAGTTGCGACTGTCATGCACATAAGTAGCTGTACAGGTATGCTTATATCTTAGTCAATCAAAGTTCTCAATAGGGATAAATCAAATTATAAAATCAGATATTCATGTTTTGTTGAAAAAACATTACTGAAAATATGGATTGTGTTAGCTCAATGGTATTTATTGCTGTCTCATTGGAATGAATATATGCCATGTTTTAGGCTTTGTTCTAGTCAAGTGCTGGCTAAATTAGTTTGTGCATATATTCTCACAAGTGGATTAATTGATAACGTAGGTCTGGTTTTTCCCTTATAAGTTTTATATTATATGGTCGTGATACGATGCCTGTTTTTATTGCAAACCGAAATCACAGAGTAAAAACACTCATAGGAAAATATTGACAGAAAGTAGATAAAAAGGGCAGAATGAATATTATTGATGATAAGAAGTAAATGAAAATGCAGAATGAATCATCCCTGCTACCCCATAGCACAGCTCCTTCAGAGAATAGAAGCTTCTCTTCCCTTAACGTAAAATCAATACTCTCTTGATGATCTCTCTCATGATTCCCTTATAACAGAATTCTCATGTGAATAGGACTACTCTTTTTGTGACTAGTCTAATACAAGAAAATAAATGGATGTTTATTTTGATTGTTCAGAACTTTATTGGGGAAGAAAAAAGATGCAGCTTCTCATGGCATGAAGTTCAATGGATAAAAAAAACGGGAATTTGTGACTCTCCCATCTGAAGTGAGTGTCTTTATATTGTTGAACATCTTATACTTGTTGGCATGATTTGTAGTTTGGTTTAAAGGTACTCCACATGTGACTAAGATCCATGTTCATTTAATTTTGTTGCTTACTTCGGGTGCTTTCCATGCAGGTAATTCTCCACGCAGACAGGACCATCTTTTGACCTTGCAGTATGCTGTTTTCTTTTGTTTGTCTTATTGAAACCTGGAACAATGAAACTAAGTTTGTAATATTTGGTAAAGACGTGTGCGATGTTAATTTTTTGACATTTTTAATATTTCCTATAGTACAATGGTTGGTTAGTATCTCAATATTGACCCCGCTGTTGGATTTATATAGAAAATTTGTAGATTGCTGTTTAATATTCTATATTAAACGTGTATCGCTTTTAGAGGTGTCAAAATGGGCCATAATGGGTTTTAGGCTTTATATTAACGTTATTGATAAATGTACTTGGAAACTTGATCCTTTTGAAGGGTACTCTATCAAAGGAAGCCCCCGTAAGTGGACGGTGAGAATGGGCACCTCGAATTAGTTGGTTCTTGGGCAGATTGTAGAGTGTTGTTCTCTTGATGGATAACATTTTTTTTCCAAGTTAACGTTGTTGAAAAATGGACTTGGAAACTTGATCTTTTTGAAGGGTACTCTCACGAGGGAGTCTATCTTGTGTTGAATCATGGGGTACTGACTCTCATGTATCTCCATTGGAACAAGGTAGAGACCCCTTAAAGGTTTCCCTGTTTGCGTGAAGGCTCTTGAATAAAATAATTTCAGCAAAGGATAACTTGGTTTGGCGGGATATTTTAACTTCTGACTCATTGTTATGTTCTGAGGATGTAGGAAAAAGGAAAGTGTTCATCATTTGATTTTTAAGTGCAGCTTCATTGATGGTATTTGACTGAACGTTTCACGCTGTTGGGTTCTCAATAAACCAAAACCGTCTTATGAGTTTTTTTTTTTTTTTTTGTAGTAACTCATCTGCTTGTCATGGTTATTCTACATCTTTGTCGTCTTCTTTTTGTTATTATGCTTGTCTGAATTTCTATGTATCTAGAAGTTTTGTTTATCTCCATTTTAGATATAGTGCTTTTGTTTGTCATGGTTTTTTTTATATATTTCATTTGACTTCTTAAAAAAACATAATAAATTGAACACAATTAACCACATTTTTTTAAAGTTGTTAATCACAACTTTTAGATTCTCAAATATAAAACAATGTTATAGACTCTTTTAAATGACAAGATATATGATCTCATGAAGGATACTCTCTCAAAGTAAGTATTCGTCTAAATCTCAAATCGAGTAGTATGAAGAAAAAAAGAAGTAAAGTGTTGTTCTAATAAATATGAAGAAAAAAAGAAGTAAAGTGTTGTTCTAAGTAAAGTGTTGAGATTGTGAAGGTAGGTATGCATTGTCGAACCACGAAAAATTTGTGTAACCAAAAAAAAGAACCACGAAAAATTTGTGAGTTAATTTTATTTTGTTTCTTTTGTGGATTTCCCAACAACACTAGCATCATGAGATTTCTTTCGATTCTAGTTTTTTATTTCATTATTATATTTGCATCTCTCTTATCTCATCCATCTTTTTTCTCAAATCTCTATTTCATTTATATCTTTATATATATATCTTTCGTCTCTCTCACTCCTCCTCCATTTTGGTTATTTCTGCTATGCATCTTAGAACACTAATTCTCCCTAAGTCACATTTTGAGTTATGTCTTGTCTTTTGCTTTTATCTTTTCCTATCGACTTATTATTTACTAAAAACGTAATATATGTTTTAATTTGATTTATTTTTTCAGAAATTGTTGTCATGAAAAAACAATTAGTACATGTTAAACTCTCATATGGTCGATGGAACAGGCACACACTTACGTTCTCCATATATATGATTTCTTTAGAGCATAAAATTCATATGACTTTTTTAATCTAGCATAATTTAAGTTGTTTTAAGGAAGCAGAAAAGAAGATATCTCTCACTCTTATTTTTTTTCTTTCTTGTCTCCATTAGTTGTCCTAGACAACAACACAATTGACATTGTCTTTTTTTACTTCATTCTAATTCAACAAAAACATCTAGCTGATTTGGATAACGAATGAAATTAGAATTGATTTTTTGTTAAAAGATTTGAAAATTGTATCCGTTTTATTTTTCATGACAAAAACCTTCAAATTTATTTATTATTGTTTTTATTCGCTTTTCTAATTATTATTCTTACGAATTACTATTGAATTCTTTCAAATCTTACAAGCTTATAAAATATTTTAAAACTTTAAAAATGTGTGATATAAATAAAATATAATCTTAAAATGTAAAAAAAAAAAATCAAAAAATCATAAAAGTCAATACTTCGTCTATTACTTACTATCTTCATGACTTTTTCTCTATCAAAATATCGGTCCCCATATTTTAGCAAACTTACAAAAATTGTTTTCACTTTTTAAAGCAGTACTTCTTTGTCCTTTACTGTAACATTTATAGCAATTTTGGTCTCAGTCTGTGTTTTTTTTTCTCCCTCAAAATGATTTATAATACTAAAAAATGTGATTTATTTCCTCATGTTGAAAGTGAAGACAATATATCATTTTTTATGCCAAAACTCACCTTTTTGGGTTTGAAAATTCACCATTTTTAGGGCAAAAACAATGAGTTGATTCATGTTTTTTTATTACAGTTGGTTTATGTTTATGTTTCGTTTTTTTTTATAGACAAAATAACAAATGATCATTGAAATTCAAAAATACGAGTAGAGAACGTTCAACCTGATAATTTTGACATTTTTACCGGTTTAATTATATTTCCTTGCTCGTGTGATTTGTCTTTGATGTTACAAAATTAAATTTAGGATTGAAACTTTTGCGTCATAATGCTATTTTTATAACTCGCTAAATTTTAACTATAAAGTACTGAGAATAATATTAAATTTTATCGATCAACAAAAACCAATTAACCATGAAGGGGCATTCGTGAGCTTAACCCAGTTGGTAAAAATAATGTATAATATATGTAAAGTCCGGTGTTCAAACCTCAGCCACCACAAAAAAAATCAAACATGAAGGGAAAAAATCATAAATCAATTTTGATTATAGAATTATATAATTCTTATTTTTGTTTTGTTTTGAAGGGCTTACATAACTCTTATTAAATCGAGATAAATTATGTAGAAATTAAAAATCCATTATACGAAAATTTACGTATGTATGGAGTCATATTATATGATTTAAAAAAATGTATTTGATGCTAATTTTTTTTATTAAAGTATGTAAATTATCATTTTAATATTTTTTTAGAAATCACAAACTTTAATCTATATATTATATACTTGCAAACCATAAGCCCCGTGAACCCGTGCAGTGGACGACCAACACACTAGTATATATAACCGGCTAAGGGTTACTTTGGTTCTTAATTGACGTTAGCGACGGCGGCGACGGAAGAAGTCTTTCCTACAGTGGCGACTACGGAACATTTTCCAAAGCGGCTTCGATTCCCATTATATCATCAACCTCTTTTATTCAATAAATGTTCAGGCTTCTTGATTCGATGAGACAACACATACGATGTGTCGTCCAATACCGTTTTCTGTCGAGTGGCCATGGTTGGGCCACTTTACATTAACGATATCTGCAGCATCCATTGATGTGTCGCTGAGAGTGGTTGCACGAAGGAGGATGAAAGAAAAGGGATTTGTTGCGTAGTGTAAGGGCTTTTATTGAGTGGGTTTTGTTGATTCTCTAATCTCTATCTAATAGTTACTTTTGTCCTTAATATTTATCAAGTATCTATGTATCAAAAATTTAAAATAATGTACACATTGTTAATTTTTGTTTTAATTATAGTATTTTTTATGTTTGTTTGAAGTTCTATTTGTCATTGTTGAAATTAATCTTTATTTCTACTCTGCGTTGAACATGAAACTCAAGTGGTGGAAGCCAAATTTTCATTGAACAAGAGAATGAGGGGCAGAGGGATTCGGAGTAGAGAATTTGGTGGCGGAGGATCTAAATTCTTGTATTCTGCTCATTCTCAGTGGCCATTTTGCTATGCATGCATTGGTCATCATAATATTAGCCAAAAAGAAAAAGAACTTCAATTTTTACCTTTTTTCTACACAACAATATCTTTTTATCCAATTTTGTTCAATATTTGGTATTCACGGTATTATTTTTGTACAACTCGTTGGATTGCTATGAGAAATTAAAAGTCTTAATGAAGACATAATTTCATGGTATGTATTATGTTTCTCAAAGTAATTGAACCTAAGGAGAGCCGAATTTTTGGGTGTGCAAGAAACTCAATAGAATTAGGCCTTTTAAGGTATAGGTCTAAAAAAAAATTATAGCTCAATAGTACTACTAAGTACTATCCTACTAAAAACAAAAATTTATTATTCTCTTTCGCTCTAATACAAGACGTTCCATCACCATAACTCCATCGGACTTTTCTTTTCTTCTTCTCCGATTTGATTTCCTTTTCACCTTTTGTTGTCTTGTTTTAGGCCTATTAGAATTGAGTCATCTTTCTTTTGGTGTTAGATGGGTGTTTTTTTAGGATGGTGGTTTCAGGTTCCTTATGTATACGGTAGTGATTTTATCTTTGGGTGTATCGCATATATACGTCACCTTGTATTTATATTTTAAATAATTTAAATAGAACATTGTTCTTTAAAAAAAATGGCTAAATTAATTCAATGGTCCCTCAACTAATTATTCATTTTGGTCTCATAAGTCTTAAAATCAGCATTTTGATCCCTCAACGTTTGCTCCATTAGTCAATTTGGCCTCATCTGTTAGTTTTGTAATAAAAATTTTGATTTGATTTTAACCATTTGAGAATGACCCATTTGTAGATTCAACTCTAGAATGTGAAAAAGTTTCAATTTTTACATTCATTTTCCAAAGTTAGCAATAATAGCTTAACTGGGTCAGTTCATTCTCCATTGAAGCTTCTATTCAACGTGCTAGTTGAAAAAAGATGCTAATTTGAGGAGAAAATTTTGTTGGGTTGAAAGAGAGAGTTTTGACGGTGTGAAGTAGAAGGGAGACAACAACAGCGTATCTGAGAAAATCGAAAAAAATTAGTTATGTCATGTTTTGTGCTTAAAATATAAAGAAAGAAAAGAAAAAAAGTAACAAAGCGTCATGAATATTGATTTCTGGGTAGGTAATGGGTATGAAATTGAAGAGGATAAATTACAAGGAATGTTTGTTGGACGAAGTTGAAAACGAAATTGTGAAGCTTTGTCTTTGATTACGTTTTTAGTGAATCTGACTTTGTGAATTTGGTTGGGTTTGTTAAATCTTGTTGTTTTTGATTGATGAATATGGATTTTATTTATAAAAAAATACTTTTTTTTCTTCTTCTGGGTTTGTGTTGATGAAGGTACGAAGATGGTGATGAAGATGATGAAGAGAATAAGGTATGAACAGTGAATGTCCAATTGCAAAACCATTTGATGAATTTTGGTGATGAAATGATAATGATGTTCATGTTTGTTTTTTGTTTCTGGAATATTTTGCAGGGTTGTTTATGAGTGGTGATGAAGATGATGATGAATATTATGAAGAAGAGAAGGGAAGAGGATGAAAAAAGGGAAAAAATTAGTTGGTGATGATTTACAGTTAGATACAATGGACATCCAAAATCTAAACCGTCCTCTTTTAAAAAAAATATATCAAACGGTTTAAATTAAAATAATTAATATGATCTATGGTAGACCACTCTTAATGTTGGTTCATCATAGACAATTAGGGTTAAAGTTAAGAGTCATGAACTTTTTTGAATAACGGAGCAAACGTTGAGGGACCAAAATGTTGATTTGAAGACTTATGAAAACAAAATGAAAACTGAGAATTAATTGAAGAACCATTGAATTAATTTAGCCAAAAAAATACGATTTTATTTTATTATGGATCTTATCTCACTTACAGAGTCGAATCTCTGGATTTATAGGAACTACCTTAACCTAAGAAATCAACAAATTTAGATCAACTACTACGTCAGCGTATACCCTCGAACTTTCTTCGTTAGAATAATGGTAGGAGAAAAAAAATGTCGAACTCGAGCTTGGATGGTTCGGCTCTAACCTTTAGACCATTCTCCAACTCAATGGAAAGCTCCATGAACATGGCCTCACTAGCCTTAAGCTCGCTCTCCTTAGAAACTTTATTTTTTCCATCGTATTCAACCCTCTCTTTGCAGTTTTCCACAAATATAACCAAATTTCTATGCTCGTCGACGTCATATTACAAATAATAATAAACATTTATTAGTATTGTCAAAAAAAATTATTAGTAATAAATGAAAGAGTTAAGTATGATTTTGGATTCTATAAATTTTTCCTTTTAGTCTATCTAAAATTTTCTTTCAATTTTTAGTCCTTATAAAATTTTCAATCACTAATTTTAGTTCCTATTTTTAAGTTAATTTTTGTATTGTTTAATGAAATTGTGCAAAAATATATAGAATATTGTAAAAATCTCTTAAAAAAATTAGAATGTTTTAACAAAACATAAATTAAATATGAATTTTTAACCGCTAAAAATATAAAAAATTCATATTTAGTTCATGTTTTGTTAAAAATTTCAAAATTTTTTGAGAGAGATTATTATAATATTATAAATTTTTCAGCAAAATTTTATTTAAAAATATGAATTACATGAGTTTACTTGAAAGAAGGGACCAAAAATAAAGATGAAATTTTTTTTAGGGACTAAAAATTTAAGAAAAATTTAGAGCGACTTAAATGAAAAATTAACATATTTTTAAGGACCAAAAACATATTTAACCTTAAATTAAAAGTACCAAAATTACTATACATCTAAATATTCAACAATTAGTACTTAGTATACTTTGGATAAATTTAAATTAAGTGTTTACAGACAATAGAAGTTGGAATAATTAGATATCGGTCACAACATTCACTCACCGTTTTTAGGCCTTGTTTGGATAAACAACATAATTCGTGACTTGTAGCATAAACGCCTATCATGATAAGCATGTATAAACTATTTCTTTAACAAAAGATAATATAAAGTTGAATTGTAATCTTATAAGTTATAAGTTATTTTCATAAAATATGTTGGAGTGCTTATGAAAATAAGCTAAGATAGTTTATGAACTTGTCATAAATTGTTTTCGTAAGTTATCTTAAATTGTCTCACGAGTGCTTATGTAAATACAACAACAACAATCAAGTCCACTAAATAGGTCATTAATATTTATGCAAGTAGATAATCTCAAATAAATAAACCCAAACATGCCCTTAGCTACACATATTTTCACCAGATTTTGACAAAGGTTGCATCAAAGTCAAAACAACAACATTTTTATTGTAGATGATCATAAAACAAACTAGACTTTTGATTCGTGCGACGCACAGGTCTTCTCAATTATAATAGAGACCAATAAATAATCTTTAATCCGTAAGATCATGGTTCGATCAATAAACACAAATTAGATTATTAGAGATACAATATTACAATCAAATAATAATAATAATAAATTATAAAGAAAAAAGATAAAAAGAATACAAAATTATATTGTTACACGGGTCAATTTTATTTATTACTTTTATAGTTAACCATAAAAAATTAATGCAGTTCATGGTTCCTAACAAATTATTTAGGGTAGCCGAGTTTGCATGAAAATTAAGGTATTCTGTTTGTAAACGTATTAAATAAATGTATAACAACTTGTCGGAAAACAAATCTACATAAACAATAGGTTAAGTTGTTGCAGAACTAATAAAATTAATAAATAATAAGGATAAGGATTAAGATATCTATTAAATTTTTGCTTTGAAAAATATTCACGGAGTTATTAGAAAGAGAAATGAAAAACATATGTGATGCAAATTTAGAGTCAGAAGTTTAGGATAAAGTTGGTGCAAATCTAATAAGGCATTAGTATAGGAAAAAAGTTAGGTTAAGACTTAACAAAATTAATAAAATTTTAACTTAAATTTCAGCTTATCAGAGTCCTAAATTGAAAAGGAGATAAAAATTCAATTGATAACACGATAAACTCTTCGACCAAAAAAAACCCGATAAACTCGAATAAGTTGAAATTTAGTCATCTGAGTTTAACACACAGACAATGTTAATGCAGAAAATATAGCATAACCAACACAAATACATTTTCATTGTTAATGCCTAAAATAAATGATACTTACAGTCATAGACCAACAACAACCTTACACTAATCACATTATTCACTCTTGTCAATAAAATCATCATCTCCTACCTCCTCATTCTTGGTATGTTCATCACTCTTCGATATGGCTCCACTTAGACTCTTCCTTTATAAAAATTTCCCATATAATTTAGGAGTGCCCTTAACTTAAATTAAAACTTAATAAAAAATCTAACATCTAAACGCAGTCCCTTATCCATATTGTTCACCCAACAACATCGTGAGGCCTTCAAAAGTTTTTGTTCCCATATTTTTAGCTGTGAACACCTCAAAGCCTATCTTACCCACTTCTCCAGTCTTCTCTAGCTCATTTAGCTCTTCTCATTTTTTTCTTAATATATTTGCATCAACCGCATTGGTCCTTTTTTTAGCACCATTGGTAACAACCATCTCCTTTTCTATATTTTGTAAATGAAACAGATTCCATTTTTCAAAGTGATGCTACCAACAACTAGTTCCACACTCGTTATAAGCCTTTAACTTATCCAACTCGTACAAAATCTCGCAAGCGTGATTATAGATACAAAAATTTGTGATATGAATTTTCACTACTACAAAATTGGGCTTCTACAACGCTTTTTTTTTTGTTGCTTTAGATAGCGCTTTTGAAGCGCTACTGTAAATCGAGTTGGTAAAGATAATATAGCGCTTTTTTCTATATAAAGTGTTAGCTAAAGCAGGGTTTATATAGCGCTTTATATAGCAGGGTTTATATAGCAGGTTCTCCTTAGATAGCGCTTTCGAAAAAAATCACCATCTAAGACAGGTTTAGAAGTAGCGTTTTTGTTTTAAAAGCGCTATGTAACAATATGTTTAGATAACGCTTTATAAAGGAAAAAAAGCGCTAGGAGAAGCATTTATTTTATTATATTTTGTCAATTTTCTTTTCCTTTGCAGATAGCGTTTTTTTATTAATTTAAAGTAAAATATTTATAAAGTCAGAAATTTAAAGGGAAATATATATAATTTTGGCACATTATAATTGAGACTATTATTTATCAAATACAACTTAACCATATCATAAAAAATGTATGTATATATAGCATAAAAGTCAGAAATGTATAGCCTCTAATATGGTAACATAGATATCTCTAAGAGTTACAACTAATTAGTTAACATAAATATCAAAATCTTCTATGATATCATGCAGTCTACATCTATCTTCTTGGTCTTCCCAACATTTTTATCCAAAACAAGCAGGCAAATCATCATTCATTTCCAAATTTCGTTCACTCTCCTCCACCTGAAAATATACCAGAAAACACCATTAAGCAATAACACTATATTATATTAAAGATAAATTCAAAGTACTACTGATCATGAGTACAAATTAAAGCAAGATTATATAAATTAACACAACTACCACTTCTAGCAAATATATTTAGAAACATGAAACCCACCTTATCATAAAAATATCATATAACTTTTAGGCTGACCATGAACTGACACCATTCTTCTTGGATATCTCTTAGTTTATCTTTTGAGTATGTCACACACTTGAAACCATCAATGTACTGCATATATTATAACAAAAAATAACTATGTTACTTAATAAACTTAATTATATACAAATATTATACTTTAATATCAAAATAACATACCAGCTTTGAAATCTCGTTTAGTTTTGAAATGAGAATCTTTTTCATACACCTCATCACAAAGTATCCGCAATCTATACCATTTTCTTGGCGAGGACACTACAAAAAATAAAATAAGTTTGTATCAATCAAATTATTTATATTATTCATACACTAATTTTTTAAGGTTGTTATGTTATATTATTAAATTTGTACTCGAATCCATGATATATTGTTAAATTTATTCTTTGATACTTGAGCGTCCCTTGCGGAGCGAAATACCTGTAGAACTCTACAAAATATAAATGTAAACTTAGATTACATACAACTAACCACACACACACACACACAGATATATACACACACACACACACACTTACGTGTCAAACATATTCTTCATTTTTGGGTAATTCATATAGTCATTGAGTAATGGATCCAAATAATATGTGATTTCCAATATGGGATCAATGACAACTAACACCCAATGTCCACTACACAAAAGTTAATTAGAAAACCTTCTATAAATGATAACAAGTTAGGAAAATATAATCAAAAATAAAGTTTCAAGGAAAATCTTACATATGCTTATGTATATAAAATGGTAGAATAAATAACTTGCGCTCATCTTTATATTTCAAGAATTCCTTAACCATGTATGCTTTGACCAATTCTTGTTCTGCTTCAATTAACACCAAGGATATTCTTATTCTGCAGTTTTCTTATCGACAACTTGTTAAAGTGTGGATGAGTTTTCTTATTGACAACATGTTAAAGTGTAGATGAGTTAAATAAGTCATCAACTAAGTGTTGTCAACAAAATTCAATTCAGACAAAATGTTCAAATAACAAGAAAAGTATCTTGAACAAGCCTTTTTTTAGTATTTGTTGTATGAAATGAGATATTTAAATTGACAGAGGATGTTTGTTATCTATATTATTAATAACCAGGTAGCTAACTCACTATGTATATGGTGTCCTGTTATGAACTACTAAAGATATGTGTGTAAAAGTTTCATGTAGTATTTAGATTCAGAAGTAGTTGAATAAGTTGTCCTTAAAATCAATACATTTAAAATCTCTCCATAATAGAATAACCTGCCACTTTATAAATTCTGCATCATTTACTAATTCTCCCAATACCAGTCAATGCCTTTAATAATACCTTAACTTGATCTTAGTCAACACAATTAAGTAAATCCAAATACTACCAACAGTACAAATTTAGAAAGCAAGAACAATAAATAAGGACTAGTAGATGATGAACAGTCTCAAAAGCAGCACAATACCAACCACCCCATAGAAATTAATGTCATCAAAACATCATTCAACCCAAAAAAACTAGCACAGCCAGAAACTATGCAAGTACAGACACATATACCGTACATAACATTGACATGTCGAACCACTCGAACAGCAACAAACTTTAGGACTCATATGCCATTGACATGTTGCTATTAGGACTCATGTGGCTACTTCTCAATACACATACATGTCATCACCTAAATCATCCATACCTAACTTCAATCGAGGGCTTTCTGAAGTGGTTCAATCAAAGAAGGTACCACAGGGCTGGACTCATATGCCATTGACATGTTGCTATTAGGACTCATGGTTTTTTTTCCTAACATGATTGCATCATAAGCTTAACCTATCTCAACCCCAATTATTATTTTTTAATATGCCTATTAGTGTTTAGGGTTAGTTCCTACTCAAATCACCCCACTTGGCGTTCCAAAACACCATCAACACTATATAAACCTCCATTACCTCTAAATCATCTTCACAACCACTCTTCTTCTCTTAATTAAGCTTTAATGGCAACTTAGCTAGTGCAAGAGTAATTTAATTAAGATGGCTTCCAAAACTTGTTCCTCCCTTGCTATTTTCCTCACAATCAACCTCCTCTTTTTTTCACTTGTTTCAGCTTGCG
Organism: Medicago lupulina; assembly: GCA_958299785.1. Classification (NCBI taxonomy): domain Eukaryota; kingdom Viridiplantae; phylum Streptophyta; class Magnoliopsida; order Fabales; family Fabaceae; genus Medicago; species Medicago lupulina. The sequence continues at coordinate 19,801,817 of OY283144.1, read as the reverse complement.
GTTCCTATTACCCTACTCCAAACCCAACCCCAAAACCAAAGCCAAGGCCAAACCCAAACCCTAACCCAACCCCTTCAAGTGGCACATGCCCACATGATGCTCTCAAGCTTGGTGTATGTGCCAATGTCCTAAATGGGTTGCTGAATTTAACTTTGGGTAAACCACCAGTAACCCCTAAACGACATTAAAATGTTCTAACAGCAACATCACAAAATCAAATTGAAAACAAGAGAAAGAGAGATACCTGAAGAAGAAATTACATGAAAAAGGGAGAGAAAGCTAACTCTGGTTGCCGATAACTAACTCCGGCGACATTTTTCGGCGAGTTGAGTTCAACGCTTCAACCCAATTCGTACGTTTTGCAACCGGCGTGTTTTGTTTTGTTGTTTGAAGACTCGTGAGGTAGAGAGAGCTATGAGGGAGAGAGTGATGGAAGGGGATTTAGGGTTTTGATTTTTGGAAAATAGAGTTGAATGTGAGAACGTGATTTGGAAAAAGTAGGATTTAGTTTGGATTTGTTTTTTGGAAAAAGTTTGGACCTATTAGTTGATAGTGTTTATTATAAAAAAAAATACAAAGACTTGAGGGAATCGAACAAGCGACTTTAAATCACTTTATAAAATGACGTTTTTTTTTAACCTATAAGCGCTATTTTTCTCAGGCATACAATAACGCTTTTTTTAACCCATAGGCGTTATTTAAGGATGATTTATATATAGCGCTTTTCATAAAAAATGCCATATACGATTAATCATGTTTTTTTTATTTAAATATCTATTATTTTTATTTAACCTATACTGACGCTTTCAATACAAAGCGCTATATATACTTAAAAGGATAGATAACGTTTTTTCAAAAAAGCGCTGGCTAAGACCTCCGTATTTTAATTTATAGCGCTTTAGTGTTAAATGCGTTATTTATGAGGCGCTATATTTTTTCAATTTTGTAGTAGTGTTTCTTTGTTCCTTTATAAAAATTTCACATATCATTCAAGATAGCCCTTAAATTAAATTCAAACTTAATAAAAACTCCAACATCTAAACGCATTCCCTTAACTATGTGTATTCATGCGACAAATAATGCATCTTCAGCGCAATGAAAGTTCTACGCTTGTGTTAATGTGTCTCTTGTTATTAGTCAGAATATAAAGTATTGATGAAATTAGGCCATTAGAAGTTTCAGTATGCCATATGATGGTCTCAACTCTCGTAAAATACAACTCAATAATTTTTTCTCCGAGCTGTAGGCTACCTGTGGCCGATACGGGCTAGCCTAAACGGGTAACAAATTATTTAGTGCTGAGGTAAAAAGCGCTGGAAAAATTTCAGGCTGAAATTTTGAGGCCCAAGCCCTTAGTTTTATCTGATTTGACTAACTAATTAATGTAGTGGGTTAAAGAAAATAGATGATTTATAGGTGTGGTAGTTAGTAAGTGGGTATGATTAACATGTTTATGAATATATATAAGCTTTTTATAATTAAGTAATTAAATTATTAGGTTGTACCAAAAAAAATTAAATTATTAGGAGGATTAAGAGGATGAGAAAGGTGGGTATTTTTTCATTTAATTAATTAAAAATAGAAAGAGATGGGTTAAGTCGGGTTATTTTCATTTTCATTTTAAAATTTAATTAGTTAATAGAATTTATAGGAGGTTTTGGGGGGAAAATATTAGAGAACTGGTAAGATTATAATTGGGATTAAATATGTTTTAGTCCCTATAAATATACTAATTTTTTATTTTAGTTCTTCCAAAAAATTTATTCGATATTTAGTCCTTAAAATTTTTTATGTTTTCACTTTTGGTCCCTCTTATTATATGTAGAATTTATATTTTCGAATAAAATTTTGCAAAAAAATTTATAATATTATAAGAATCTCTCCCAAAAAAATTAGAATTTTTAAACAAAACATAAATTATATATAAATTATATATTTTTTGCGGTTAAAAATTCAAATTTAATTCATATTTTGTTAAAAAAAATACTAATTTTTTTGGTAATGATTTTTACAATATATTACATATTTCATCATAATTTCATTAAAAAATACATAAATTTACTTAAAAATATAGACAAAAAATAATGATTGAAAATTTTATATAGATTAAAAATCAGAAGAAAATTTTAAAGAAATTAAAACATAGAATTAACAAATTTATATGAAAAAAAAACATATTTAACCCTATAGATGATATCTATAAACAAAGTAACGCTCGTGTTTAGTCCGTACTCTAGCCTGTAATTACCAACCAACCAACAACTCCCACAACATACCCTCCGTCCCGTTAATACAGAAATTTTACAATGGCTGCTTCTCTCTCGAATCAATCTCTATTGGCTTCTTCTTCATCTTCTTCATTCTCTTCAAAATCTCTAAAACCATCCAATTTTGTTCATTTTCCATCTCGCCCCTTTTACGCCTCCAACACTATCTTAGGGTTTCCAACTCTCAATCCAACCTCCTCCCTCTTCGCTTCCAAAGATTCCTTTTCATCTGTGCGCTCTCTCTCTCTATCTCTGTTGTTTTTTTACATCATATAATTTTCGTTATTCATTCTGTTAATTTTTTTTTGTATACTCAAATAAGCCGTTTTCATAAGCTATCCCTAAGAGCTTATGAAAAAAGCTTCTAACAGCTTATCCTCTCTCTGTCTTGTTTTTGCACAGACAAATGATAAAATAGACGAGACTCGTAATGGTGAAGATAAACAAGATTTACCCAGCTTTGCGGTCCTTATTAAAGCATACAAGAAAGCCTTTCTTAACGGCGATGGAAAGACGGCATTGTTGATTGAAGAAATTATACAATCAAAGGCAATTGAAAGGAATAAATTGATTCAGAAAGTATCTAGTTTATCGGCGGAGAAAGTTTCTTGTAAGGAGCAATATCTTCGTTTACAAGCCGATTTTGATAACTTTAGGAAAAGATGTGAGAAGGAAAGAATTAGTATCCAATCGGATGCTCAACAAGAATTTGTTAAAAAACTTTTGTTGATGGTGGACAGTTTTGAGAGAGTTAAACAACAGATTGAAGCCGAAACTGAGAAAGAGAAGAAGATTGATGCGAGCTATCAAAGTCTTTACAAGCAATTTGTAGAGACTTTGAGGAGTCATCATGTTTCTGTGGTAGCAACAGTGGGAAAACCTTTTAATCCCTTGGTAAGTTAAATCCTGAAAATACATGTACCTATATTTTAAAGAGTTTATGAAGAGAGAGATTTCAAAAACTGTATTTGATTTCTAATATATGGTTGTCTAGAGTAGAGAAACTTTAGAATACAAGATACTAATAAGTTAAGAGAATAAGTAGCTAACACTTGAATTAAGCTGTAATGAGCTAAGAAGAATATAGAATGCATCCACACTTAGTTTGTTCATTGATTTGTGTCTTACATGGAGTTAGATATGAAGTTAATTTGTAAAGTGTGTTATATTGTGAGCAATGTTGTCAATCGCGGATTGTGGAAAACAGCTGATCGCTGAAATTCTGCGACACAATAGGGCTATAGCGTCACTATAGTAGCTGTTTCGACAACATTTTATACCACATAGCATATTATGGAACAATAGTGATTTGTATAAATTCCGCTACGCTATAGCGCTGCTATTTAACAACCCCGATAATGAGTGATGAAATTGTGGAACCTATGTTTTGCTTGTTAGGTTTGCTTTTGGCATTTAAGTTGCTTTTTAGAGAGATAGTACTGCACTGCTCTGCTTCATAATCTTTGAATCTATATCATCAGATATTTGTTTGTGATTATGGATTTATGACTGTAAGGCACACTACTACATTTTGATCTCACTGCCATCGATTTTAAGATACTAAAAGTTGCATAGATGAGATGTTATTTGTTTTGGAATTGCTTAATATATATATTTTGAAGACCTCTAAAAAAAAAAGTTAAGATTTTGAAGAAAAATGTTTTTGCAAGAATTGGTTTTGGTAGAAACAAATTAGTTTTTTGTTTGGGAATTTTATACGGGGAATGTGAGTGGAGTTTTGTTTGGGCACTCATAGTGAAAATCAATTCAAGTACTATCGAAAGGGATTCTGTTTTTATGTTATGTCTAAGGCCTCGTGGGACGTGGCTGCAAACCAAATTACAAATTACAGTTTTTGTTTTTTTTTTTTTATTATCAAATGACCTTTTCTTTATGGCTAATTTAATTGTTGGTATCCCTATACTCCTACCACATTCTCTGAGCTAAATTGTCTTTTGATTGCACTGCCACGGGAAAGAAACAGAAATCGAGTTTCATACATCTTACTTTTTCCTCTGGAAAGTGAAAATACATTGTTGATTGTTTGTCTATTGTCATTGTCACCATGCTGCTTGTTTTCCCATCATATGTGAGCCTCTTAACCACATTATATGCTTGAAAACTAAAATGTGGACATCATTTCTACCTATAGAAGGCATATTTAATGAAATCTTATAAAAATTACCTGCATTGCTATTGTTTATTTTGTTTTTGGAATACTTCTGTTGCAGCTACATGAAGCCGTTGGACGTGAGGAGTCCGAATTGTTTAAGGAAGGGATTATAATTAAAGAATCCCGTCGAGGTTTCTTGCTCAAAGATAAGGTTGTAAGGCCAGCACTTGTGAAGGTTTCCTTAGGTCTCGGGAATAAGAAATCTTCAGCGGCACCTTCCAAGTCCTTGGAGCAGCCTTCAACAGCTGCTAGAATTGATGAAAGATAATCTCTTGAACTTTCTCTCTTATTCATCAAAAGCCTAGTTCCACCTGCTTACCTGGTATCTTGTCATTGCTAAACTTGAAATCCTTCTGTTGTTCTATCGGCATGTTGGCCCTAAGTGAGTATAGTCTATGTCTCTATGATATGCTTCTATTGAAACTACACTGCAATTTTTTGTTTCATCATTGAAAAAGGGAATTCATTTGATCATGAAAAATTTATGAATTTACTGGACAATCGATTTTTATAAACCAGAAATTGTTCTTTCTTGAAATTTTCTGTCGCTATTGTCCATGATTTTGATGCGTAGAGTTTTTACAACATGTAACGCAGGATAGCGCTAGTGAGAACTTAACAGTACGCCTTAATATTTTGTCAGGCACTCACCAAAAAGCAACTAAAATTTGAGTTTTGAACATATGTAGAGCTCCTGTGTTTGCTTGATAACTATGTTACATGAAAGTTAAGCTGATAACTAACTGTAGGGTGAGGTTTAGCATGGGAATGGATAGTTGTTTCCCACCATGGGAAAGTTTTTTTCAACCATTAGATTAAAGATTTTATCATGGACTGCCTACACCATATTTTTTTTCCTTTGTCTTTTACACTTTTTTTTGTTCAGATCTGAATTTTTCTTTTTTTCCACCATATACTTAACCATTATTGAATAAATAACAAAAACTCGAGTTTCATATTTTTTATCCAAAAAAATTCAGTAACGGAAGCAACATCAACTTGCTTCTTTTGTGATAGAATCCCATCAAAATCCAAACTAGCTTCATCATCATCATTTGGATCATTTTGTTTATTAAACAAGCAACAATGTTACTACAATCATGTGCAAAACTTCGTTAAAAACACATAACCGTGTAGTTCAAAACATCACAAACAGCAATGAAAGCAATGACAATTACTCAGTAACAACTTAGCAAAATAAATCCTAACTCCCCAATTTATTTCCTTCAGAACCAAAATCAAATTAATTATCCTATACAAATTTATTTCTCTTCTTGTTTGTTGTCTTGGCTGATGCAAATTTTAGCAAATACAATGAAGCTTGTTGTGGTGGTTTTCCAGATCCCAATTTGTTCTTGTTGTTTTGATGTTCCAGATCTCAACTTTGAGGAAGAAATTGGTGAAGATGAATGATTTGTTTGAAGAACACAAATGAATGAATGTATTAATGAAGATGAATAGTTTGTTTCAGATTAAATTCCTTTATCTCTATTTTATTTCAAGAATATTTTTGAAAGAAAAATAAATTAAGAGCTGAAGATGTAACTTCCATCGTGACATGATAAACAAACTGATTAAAGATGATGTGTAAAAATATCTAGTATAGATGGACTATAATAACAATAGTGGTACTACTTAATCAAATGGTTAAAGAAACACTTTTTCATGGTGGGAAAGAAGTCTCCATTCCCATAATAAACGTTCTCTAGTAAAATCCTTTCATAAAATCGTGAGGGAATGCCAACTGCATTTGCAGAGTAGAACTCTTTTATTTTATTAAAACATAATACAATAAGCATGCCTACCAGTCTATAGCTTTATACTGGTATTCAATTCATTTTATAATTGGGTTGTGAAAATAATATTGGAAATTAGTTTTTAATTAAATGACATAAGACGAGTGCTAGCATCACATTCTCTCACACACACCCTATCTTTTATTGGTTAAAATTTACATGGGTCCTACCAATTTATGTGGGTCTCATATAGATTTAGTGAGACCCATATAATTTTAGAGCAATAAAAGATAATATGTTGGAAAGTGTGTGTTGTGTTGTTACCATTATTCATGAAATATTTCAGTTTCCTAAGGTAAATGTTTGCATTTCTATTAATGTATCAAATATTCATGTAAGTTGTAACCATAGTCGATGCAGATAGTATGTGTGCGGGACCATTAATTTTCTCCTTTTATTTTGCAAATATTATTGATGTTGTTCATTTTCTGTCATACTGTGGTTGAATATAATTGAATAATTGACATACTTTCAGGGATTATGGTTTTATCACCTGTATTAGTTAGTTAGTTCATTTCGGATAGGGAATGTAGTGGCTTCATAGAAGAATTCAAACTGTGATTCATGTTATTGAGAGTTAGAGAAATAGAATGAAATTTACGAACAAAAAACTGAAGATTATGAAAGGAGGAAAATGATTAAACACAAAAAAAAGAGAGGAGGCCAAAATGACAATGACATATCGTTTGGCTTTGTTTAAACATACACAAATGTTTTTTTCATCATTGGATCAATAAGTTACATTATATCTGAGTTAATTTAATGGTGAACTTTATTGATCCAACGATCAAAACTAGTTTGTGCATGATGTAAGACTTGTCTTATTTGTGCTCCATGGAATTTACTTCATTGTTCGTTACAATTTATATACTATGTTTGGCAAATTTTACCCACCAAACTCCAAACACGTTCTTAAAAACCACGCTATGTTTGTAAGTATACTTTTGGATGGAAATAAAAAACTATATATTTTTTTTCTTTCTAGAAGTATATTTTGGCCAGTATCTGGGTAAGTAGATCCAACATACACCTAGCATATCCTTTCCTCTTTTCCAGTTAATAATTTCTTTCATCAATAAATTAATGAAACTGACTTAAAAGTTTCAAAGTATTTAATTCAGTTATTCTTTTTTTGACAAATAAATTATTCTTTGTTGTCTCGGATGAGAAAGAATTTATTCTTAGTTTTGTAATCCAGTGTTTGTTGTAAGTTAAAGAAAGGCAAGTGTCGAACATTGACATGTTTTAAAAGTGACAACCACTCACAAATGTTTTTTTACTTATCCAGTTTAATGTTAATAAAATGATCAATATCAAAAATAAGGTGAGTTATAGGATGATAGTTCAATTAAGTCATTCACTAGTGTACCGCTTTCAATAACCACTAGATTAATCAAATCCATACACCCTATTATACACCATATTCACATGAATCTTCTTTTTTTCCTCATTCCCCCTTCTCTGCTCCCAAACCTCTGGTCCATAACCACCATCGCTGCCATTTCATTAACATTCCCGGCGTGTGCTTACTGTGGCAGCCATGGAGAAAATGAAGCAAGTATTTCCCCAATGTAAAACGTAAATTTGATATAGAGAAAATGTTGTTAATCTCGTCAATTTCCATACAAAAATGTTGTTAATCCTGTCCTTGTTTCACCGACATGCCCTTCATTCTTCAATTCAATTTTTTTGTTTAGAAAAAATACATAAAGTAATGTTACAATGAATTGGTAAAAAAAAAAAGTTTAATTTCTCCTATTTTTCAAAGTTGTGATTTTGGCTCCTAAAAAAAAACAATTTTTTTCAGGCCCTCTAAGTTTACTTTATGTTGCAATTTTGGCCCTCACGTCAATTTTGACCCAGTCAACGGACACGTGGGCACCATGTGTGTAATTTTTTGTATTTTATTTTTTAAAATAAAAAAAAAATTGTAATTAAAAATTTTTGTTTTTTTAATTACAAAAATAAAAAAATAAATTTTTTTTTAATATATTTTTGTTTTTTATTACAAATTAAAAAAATTAATTGCAATTTTTTTTGTTTTTTTATTACAAAAAATTAAATTTTTTTTTTTTTTTAATTACAAAATAAAATATATATAAAAATGAGTCCACGTCAGCGTTGACCGCGTCAAAATTGGGCTAGGGAGCTAAAATTGCAACAGAAAGTAAACTTAAGGGCTTGAAAAAAGTTGTTTTTTTTAGGGGCTAAAATCACAACTTTGAAAAACTTAGAAGCCAAAAGTGTAATTAAGCCAAATGACATTAATTGCTTCCCACTTTATTTTAGTTCTTATCCATTGAACATTATTAAAAATAAAAAATTATCAATATATGTGTTCCCATTGTTGCACATGCCAAGAATTCAACGACATTAGCACAAAAGTTCAATTTAGGAAGAAGAAGAGAGTGAATGCTCAATTTTATTCCAACCACGAAATCTTCATTGATGCACATGCCATGAATGAATATTTCAGATCTCCCATGACTGTTTTTGTTTTTGATATCTCCTATGGGGAGATATGAATGTTCAATTCGATTGAAACATTTCTGGATACTAACGGAGGGATATGATATAGGAGGCATGATTATGTGTAAAAAACATAAAGTGTTCTCATTGTAATTTTTAAAAATATGGACATTGATTAAATCAGACAATATATTGATAATGGTCCATCGATGAAGGACTTAATTGAGCCTTCACCTTAAAATCCACCGCAAAATAAAAGTTAAGAAAAGTTACGTTAGGGTTCCTTTAATTTGATTTTTCAAAGAAGTATTTTTTTTTTTAGGGAAAAGAAGTATTTTTTTTTGTTGAATTATTCATTTTGTTGGACCAATTTTGAATTAAATAATGCATTACATTTGACCAATGATTTGTTTGGGTTTTTTTATCAATTTTGACTGACATTGACTATTTTTTAAAAGCACGATAAAAAGTAGATTAAAATAAAAAAGAGAAGTACAAAGAATTAGGAAACATAGACCTGACCCAATTAAACCACACATAAGTGTTTTAGTCATCCCTAAATGGAATTACAAACAATCAAAAGTGGTGTAAAATCAACAATAAAGAGTAATACAAATAGAAATTAGCCGTCCCCGTAAGCATAACTCAGTTGGCAGGAGCATGCATTGTTATATGCAAGGGTCGGGGTTTGAACCGAACCTCATACACTCCACTTATTCACCTTGAAAAAAGTGAATTCTAGCAATGAGATTGCTTGACTTAAAAAAATAATAGAAAATAGCCTCGAATGGGATGAAAACTACCGCCAAATCTGACGGTCCATCAAAGCTAGAACACGAAGCAACAAACATGCACTAGCACAAATCCATTGAACTTGTAATACGCGTGCAAAACCAAATAGCAAAAAAAGTGTGTGATTTCACGATGAACTCGAACCAACGACAACCCAATGCTAGCACGACGAAAACGCAAACTAGTACTCCCTCCGGTCATATTTATGAGCAAAAATTAACTTTTCAGGTTCATTGAATAATTATTGCATCTGGTCACATTTTATAGACTATGTACATTAGTCATTCAATAAACCTAAAAAATTACTTTTTGCTTATATATGTGACCAGATGGAGTAGTAGCGAATTGTAATAAATAGATCAACAACAACAATAACTCAAAAGTGAATCTTATAGATCGCGAAGTACGATCAAACAATCTGACATTTAATCAATTTCTATAGAAGATTAAAGAGTGAATCCAAATTTTTTTCATCCATACTCGATTGCATATAAGTAAATGAATTTCTTCTTCTTTTTCAATAATGCTAGTTTCAATTTTTTATTCTTTTTCAACTGTAATGTACGAGGGTTTAAATTTAGATTGTTGAGGTTAACTTAAATTCAGTTTAAGTAGGTTCATGTAAACTAAGTTTAGTTCATGTAAACTAAGTTTACATAAACCTACTTAAACTTAGTTTACATGACTTACTTAAACTCAGTTTACACGACCTACTTAAACTAAATTTACAAGAACCTGCTTAACTGACATGACCTACTTAAACTCGGTTTACATGAACCTACTTAAACTCAGTTTACACAACCTACTTAAACTAAATTTACAAGAACCTGCTTAACTGACATGACCTACTTAAACTCGGTTTACATGAACATACTTAAACTCAGTTTACATGACTTAGTTAAACTCAGTTTACATGACCTGCTTAAATTGAGTTTAAGTATGTACACTTAAACTCAATTTACATGATTTACTTGAACTAAGTTTACATTACCTACTTAAACAAAGTTTAAGAAAAATGGGTTTTGGGTGTAACCAAGAGAGAAAGAAGAGGTTTTTCGAAAATCAAATTTTATGAAAGGGTAATTTTGTCATTTTAAAATGTAACTATGAATATACATGGTGTAATTAAAAAAAGTCTTATATTTATATGTTAATTTTTCATAATACACGTTGCGAAAAAGGTAAAATCAATTTTATTTAAAAGTAATCAAACATTTTAAAATCAATTTTCAACTCAACATACCCTTAATATGATATTAAAGCCAACGGAGCTCCTATATTTCATGAAAGAGAATATACCAAATAGGCAACGCACAAATGTAAAAAAATGAAGGAAAAAAAACCTTGAAACAGAAAGAAGGGAAAGAAAAAAAAGTGGGTCCACGAATCAACGACTTAACATAAAAAACACCACAAAATGAACCTAGCCCATAATTCCATCTATATTCAATCCAATTTAAGAAACATCTCCTCGTAAATCATATTAAAATCCACCCAATAAATCAATAAATTAAATGTTCATATGTTAATTAAAATAAATTTCCAAAGAGTACCAACCCAAACCCCAATGTTCAACTTCTCTGCTACATTCACATATTCACATTCATATTCTTTACGCTACCGCATTCTCCCTTAATTCCATTCAGGTTCATTCTTCACTCTTCATTTTCTTCTTAACCCTTTTCCACATTCCTCATTTTCACCCTTTCTTCGTTTTCATGCATTCTCTGACTCTTTCTAATATGCATCAAACATCCTTACCTTATTATTCTCACTCCACCCATTGTTCTTGTCCCTGTTCTCGTTGTTGCTGTTTTTGAACATACCCATTACTTCAATTTAAAAAAAATTCAATTTTTCTCAATTGGGTATTTGTTATTGTTGTTTCTGAAACTACCCATTATCTGAATTTTGAAAAAAAAATCAAATTTTTTGAATTGTTTCTGAAACAACCCACTATCTGAATTTTGTAAAAAAACGATTTCTTTTTCTTTTTCTGAATCCATGGATGCACAAGCGGGTTTATCACTGGGGTTAAACGCTATGCCATCTCCAACAAATTCATCAAATGGGTCACTCACTGATAACTCTTTTTCATTCCATATGAATTCAAAACCAAACCCTTCTCTTTCATGGCGTTTACTTCATGAAAAACGAGACAACAATGTTCATGTTAATCTCATAAAACAAGAACAAGATGAAGTTGTTGATGGTGAAGAAGAAGGTGAAACAATTGATTTCATGGGTAGGCCTATTTGTTTCAAGAGGAGATTAGAGGAGGAAACACATAGTTTTGTTCCGGCGAAGCGTGTTGCGGTGGATTCTAAGGCTGTGAGTTGGGGGAATCAACCTTTGAGTGTAGCTGATCCTGAAATATTTACTATTATGGAGAAGGAAAAGTTGAGACAGTTTAAAGGAATTGAATTAATTGCTTCTGAGAATTTTGTTTGTAGGGCTGTGATGGAAGCACTTGGTAGTCATTTGACTAATAAGTATTCAGAGGGAATGCCGGGAGCGAAATATTATACCGGTAATCAGTATATCGATCAGCTTGAGTTTCTTTGTTGTGAGCGTGCATTGAATGCTTTTGATCTTGATTCGAGTAATTGGGGTGTTAATGTTCAGCCTTATTCATGTACTTCAGCAAATTTTGCTGTTTATACTGGTCTTTTGAATCCTGGTGATAGGATTATGGGTTTGGATTCGGCGTCTGGTGGACATTTGAGTCATGGTTATTATACTCATGGTGGGAAGAAGGTTTCGGCGGCTTCTATATTTTTTGAGACCTTGCCTTATAAGGTGAATCCTTTGACTGGTTATATTGATTATGATAAGGTTGAGGAGAAAGCGGTGGATTATAGGCCGAAGATACTTATTTGTGGTGGTAGTTCTTATCCTAGAGAATGGGATTATGCGAGGTTTAGGAAGATTGCTGATAAATGTGGAGCTGTTTTGATGTGTGATATGGCTCATATTAGTGGACTTGTTGCAGCTAAGGTAATTTTTACTTTTCTCTTATTTTGTTTAACTAATGTATGTGTTTTACTTGTTGTGTGATCAATGCTGCTCTGCATTGATACTATTTAAGGGGTAGAGTTAGATATAAGCTTTAAAACACTTAAGATGTGGTGACTTTGCTTTATCAACATGTTTGGATTTGTTCCTGTCTTATTATGTATGTGATTGACGAAAGTAAAATTAGTTTGAATGAATTTGATATTAGACAAGGTAGTATATGCTAGCAATATCTCTGTTGACAAGGATTTGTATTCCTTAGTTCTAGCACGTAGGAAGGATGGAAAGCAAAAGGACCTCACCTTTCTTTGCTCTTTCTTATCATCGAGTTTGATGAAATTGACCTTTTGAAGTGTAATTCTATTTGAAATTGGGTAGTTGTTTTTTCTTTTATTTCCATTAATCACCTTAATGAAGGAAACTAATGGCAGGGGGGTTTACTATTTGCATGTTCGGTGGAATGTAAATTGCTTAGATGGTTCCAAAAATATGGATAAACCGAAGCTGTGTATGGATAAACCTCTAGGGAATGTAAATTCCTTGGATGGTTCCAAAAATTTGCAGGTTTTGTGAAAACATTTCCTTTTTTCATTTTCTATAACATATATTCCATTTTAAGTTGCTAATACAAAGATGCGAGACTCCTGAAGTGAACCATTGTAATGAAGAGAAAATGAAATACTAGATTGAGATGATTCATTTTTGGAAATAATAAAAACAACTGTTTTGGCATTTACATTGTTTCCGAAAAATTCGCACAATTGTTCACTTCAAGAGTTTATTATCTTCATGTCAGCTAGGAAAATTAACACAAACTTCCGATAAGGAAAATAGAAAATGTTATCATAAAGTAAACGGGGCTTAATATTTCTTTTGGTGGGCAAAGGTTAGTTGTTTATTAGATGTGAGTGAATAGTGAGATTTGAACTTTGTCCTCTTATGAATCCCATCTCCTATATCCCACACCCCTAACAACCTAGTCATCCTTATAACCATTCGTATACAGTATTGTTAATTGAAGAAATTTCACGTGTGAAACCAAACTGCAATCTTGTTTTTTTTTTAATTGCTTGTCTACCAATTATGCTGTTCTTTTTTATTTGTTTGGCGCTTTGTAAAAGGTTTTATTTTTCCATAGCATGACTTGACGCTCTTTTATCTTTCAAGTATATTGACAATTGTTTTTACTTTTTACAGGAAGTTGTGAGTCCATTTGATTACTGTGATATTGTTACCTCAACAACCCACAAAAGTCTTCGAGGTCCAAGAGGAGGTATTGTCTTTTACCGAAAAGGGCCAAAACCAAGGAAGCAAGGCTTTGTTCTTAACCACGGAGATGATAATAGTAATTATGATTTTGAGGAGAAAATAAACTTTGCTTTATACCCATCGTTACAAGGAGGTCCCCACAATAATCACATTGCTGCTCTTGCCATAGCGTTGAAACAAGTTGCGACTCCAGAGTATAAAGCATACATGCAGCAGGTGAAGAGAAATGCACAGGCATTAGCAGCTGCTTTGTTGAAAAGAAAATGCAGATTGGTTACGGATGGTACTGACAATCATCTTTTGCTCTGGGATATAACTGCACTCGGTTTAATTGGTACTTTTCTCGAGCTGCCTCTGTTTTGTTATTCATATATGCTATAATCAAATTAAAAGTGAATATGATGTTTTTTTTTGTCCATATTAACAAATTATTTTTAACTTTGTTGCTAAATGATGAAAAATAAACAAGTGCCTTAAATTTTATGATTGTGTCCTTGATATATTAAAAGTGTATGCTCATTGTACTTGAACTTGTTATGTATTTCAATGCAATGCAAGTTCTTAATTTCAATTATTAATTTATATAAATTCATAAAATGCACATGTCAATTCTTTGTGGTTTAATTACTTTTATCATTTTTCAGTCAAGTAAATGAAAAATTCTATGTAGTATTTGTTTAAGCCAGTACAAACATACAACAACAAAAATCTATCTTTATCCCTCTAGGTTGCCTTCTTTTCATTTTGCTACCTTGAAGTTTATAACTTATCACTCTTCTCTTGAGGACTATTTGCCATGATATGAGAGGTTTATCTTCATCATTTTTATACCAACTAAGTTTTCAAGTCGACTTCATTTTGCCATCCAAAGACTTTCAAATTTGTATCAATTGGTTGTGTATAATATTTTGTTCATTTTAAAATACCTAGAAACTATTTATGATTTCTTTAGATCGGGTTCTTTGATATTCAAGTCCCCCTCTTATATTGTTATATTGTTGATGAGCAATCGACTGTTAGTAGGAGTCTCTGTATGGGTGTCCTTTTAACTCAAGGTTGTGTTTTGGATCCCCAATATATACCTTAAAGTTGTGTTTACTAGAAAAATAATGGTCAGATTTTGCAAATGTTGCAATATGTTCTTTTAGCCTAAAATTATTTTTGAAATTTTTCCTTTTCAAATTCAAAGTATCTGTTTTATGCACATCTGTCCCCATTTTTTTAGTAGATGTATGGTTTACAAGATTTGAGTAATCAATAAAAGAGATAAGTGGTGGCAAGGTGCTAGAAAAGAAGAAATAGATATGATGTGCCAGCCTCTCTTGTTGAGTTTTGAATAGTAAAGATGCTAATGTATATTTTTGTTATAACTTTGAATTTTAGTATCCATTGTTTGATTGTGTCTGTTACTCATGATTTCCTATATTCCTTTTGTCTTATTAGTTTGTACTTAAAGCTGACTTGAGCATGCTCTCTCTATCATCTTATCATGTTTATACAGACAGAAACTATGAGAAGGTTTGTGAGGCGTGTCACATCACTCTCAATAAGTGTGCCATTTATGGTTCTATTTCTTCTGGAGGAGTGAGAATTGGTGAGTATCTCTCTCTTATAGTTAACCTGAAGTCATGTATTGCAATAGTTTCAGTTTACGTTAATATTTTCGGTCGATTATGTTTGCAAGTGCAGTAAATATTTTTGTGTTTACCATACTATTTAATTTAGTATTTCTAGTCCATACTTGGTATGTGGCTGTTTCATACGAACAAGTGTTTGATCCAAAGTCTAAACGTAATCGATTCCATATAAGATCCAATATCCACATAATTAACAAATGGTAATATCTTAATTTTTTGGAATCGATAAAGACAAGGAAGTTCACATTGTACTCCTAGCCTACTACCCTATTCTTGTGCTGGAGACGATAGAAGATATGTGTGTTTTTCAAGTAGAACTTATCAAAATCTAAGCTCTGATGCCCCACTTTGTTGGAAGGGAAAATGAGTTTTAGGAAACTTTTGCGGAAGGGAAGATGAGGTTTTGGAAAACTTCATTAGCCTGTTGGAGTAAATCGACTTTATATACAGTCTCGTTTATTCTTGGGCTTTAAATTTTGTATGTATAAACAAATTACTATTGGGTCTTTTGAATACGCTTACGTTTAATCATTTCTAAAAATCCTATATTTTATTGGTATTCAGGAACTCCTGCAATGACATCAAGAGGCTGTTTAGAGGAAGATTTCGAGACCATGGCAGATTTTCTTCTGAGGGCAGCTCAGATTACCAGCATTATACAGAGGGAACATGGTAAATCATGCAAAGATTTTCTCAAGGGTCTTCAGAGCAATAAAGATATTTTTGACCTCAGAAATCGAGTTGAGACATTTGGCTCCCAGTTTGAAATGCCAGGATTCAATTATTGATTTTAGAGTGCAAAATACCTTCCATCCATTCATACCCGGACATTATTATACTTCTTGGCTTACCATGTTTTGAATTATTTTTCCATGGTATCAAGTCAGATCCTCTTCTCATTACTCTTTTATTTATCAAGTTAGCTCTTGTAAATAAGTATGCAGACCATACACTGAACTGCAATTTTCCAATTATTACTTAGTGAATGTACAAATTATGCTTGGTCCACACCCTTTTCTTCAATCACAATTATTCTGGATACCCTTTTGTTTATGAAGAAACATCCGCAAAATTACATGACAATGTTCCTATTCGGCACTCTTGTTGATGCTTGCTATAACAAATCTTGACCGTCTGATTTAAATCCATGGTCGAGTTTGTTTAACTTTAATTTGCTGATTGTATTCTATAAGTCATTCGATCTTGATTCAATGGTCAAGGGTCACTACTGTGTGTAACTGGTTGTGTGTTATTTGAAGTAAACATGAGTTTATCTTGTAGTCATCACTAACCTGTGTTTCTGTCCTTATTCCTGTTTATGGAGCCTAATATGCTTGAGCTTGTTGCCACCAGCATCATATCATATTTGACTCAAGTTTTTACTTTATAGTACTGCTTTCGTGTGATTAAGAAGCAGTCTTTGTTTGTACATTTACCAGTGCTTTTAATGCTGGTAACAGCTGTTGAACAGGCAGCAGCAGGAGCAGCAGACATTTCTTACCTACGGCATAAAATGCATTATATTACTCTTTCTTTTTTGTCTGCATCTTTGCACTTTCAGTATTATTTTATTGTTTGATTTTAAAGCATTTACTTATATTGAACCCTTATAAGGAGGCAAGGCATGAATTTGCGGCAAGGGACAAAAAGCATGAGATACGGTTAGAATTAAGAAAGCGACCTCTGAATTTTTTGTGATATATTTAAAACAACCCAAAACCCCAAAAAGTGGAAGTTGAAGAATTTTGAAACACAACAAAATTCTGAGTGTGAGAGACAGAAAGAGAGAGAGACTTGTCAGGTAATTGGAGAATGTGGGGAGAGGAAGTTTTGATGTTCATCATAGTTTATATTGCTTTCAAATTGAACCATATCAGACAAAAGCTAAGCCAAGAGCAAAAGAAGCTGGCTTTGGAGTTAAAGCAGTTCAGGAATCTCAGAGTGCAACAGTTCAAAGCATCCCTTTCCATTATTCTTTCTGGACTAAAACTAGAATGAATGATTAGTCATTTTCTTTGGCAAAAACTTACAACCTCTTTCAATCTTTCAAATTCAATGTTAACAATAAAGAGAATAAAAAAAAAGCAATCACTACCATTGAAAAAAGAATTTCAAATTTCACCCTATGACACTATTCTGTCATCAGTGTTTGCCTTCTTATGTCTAAGATCATGGGCCTCTTTTTCACTTTCTTTTTTCCCTTCCACTTTTTTGGTTACTACTTATTCCCTTTTACTTTTGTCCTTTTCCTCACCAGCTGTAATTAGTTAAAGGAGGGAGAAATGGAAGTTTCCCAAATAATTCTACTGCAAGAAGTTAAAACTAAAATAAACAAATCATTTTTTTCTTAGAGTTTTTCACATCAAATACAATGCCTTTGATTTTTATGTGCATTTTATTTGTGTAAGTTGTAGACGATGAAAAGTAATAGAAATCGAGTCTCTCTTTGTATTTTGATGTTAAAATAAGACAACTCGTTAAATTGATCTTTAATCTATTATAAATGTTGTTTTCAAATCCACAACTACATTAAATTAAATTTTAGAACCTTCTTTACAGGCTTATGCTTGGAAAAAAGACTTGGAGGAGGCAGTGGCATGAAATTTTTCATGTTTTTCAGCTAAGGTAAAAGTGAAAAACAAAACAAAACACCACAAAAGATAACTTCTAATAAGAAAAAAAAAGGGTTAATAGAAAGAAGGTACAACAACCCCATCAAATGTTACTCTAATCTCTAAACATTTTTTTTTTCTTTCTTTTGAAGGAAACTATTTCTTCTTCTTCAATAGTTCAATTCCACCATTACTAAATAATTGACTTTTTTTTTCTTTTTCTTTTTTCACCTATGACTACAAAAGTCCAAAAGCTTCTTCCTTCCTTCAACAATCTCATCAAAGAAATCATCAAGTTGAGCAATAATATTATCAGCACCAGATCTAAGAACACCAAAAGAGCTTCTCAAATTATCAACTCTTTCTCTAATATCAACTTCATTTTCCCATTCCATTATTGATCCTTTTCTCTCCATTTCACCTCTAAGATCTTCTATAACAACCTTTGATCTTCTAAATTCATGTAACAACATCCCTGGCCCACCATTGATTCCTGCCATCTCCGCCGCCACTCGCTGTTGCAACCTTGATGTTGAGATCATAAAAGATGATCCAAGAAATAAACAACCTTCGTATTCATAATCCTCGTACCCTCCGAAGATCAAATCCGATGATTCTGGATAACAATAGACCAAACCGTATAAGAGGATCATTAATAACAACGAACTCACGTTTCTCATTGCGTATAAAACACCTCTGAAACCGTTGAAACCGTTTAGTTTTGATTCAATTGAAACTCTTTCATCAAAACGTAATGAAAGTGGTTGAATCCTTGTTTCCATTAAAGCACGATTCTCTTCTTCTAGCCCAACTGCTTCTCTTCTACAACCTGATATTGCTCTTATAATCTGCATCATCAAAAACCAAACAAAGATGTTTTCTTCAATGTTTGTTTATGCAAAAAATGAATGAAGAAATTTCAAAAAAAGATTGATTTTTTTTCATGTGGGTATGAATCAAATTTGGAAAAAAAATAATTTTTTTATGTGGGTATGAATGAATCAAATTTGAAAAAAGATAGAATTTTTTCATGTGGGTGTGAAGCAAATTTGAAAAAGATAGAATTTTTTGATGTGGGTAAGAATCAAAACCTGTCTAGAGATTTGAGGGGTGATGTGAATATGAGAATCAAGAGTTGAAGTGATGTTTGAAGCAGCAGAGTAATAATTTTCAATTCCTGAAATGCCAGACTTAAGAACATGACAAGCTTCCCAAAGCTTAGAACTTTCATCCATGTATTCATCAAGCCATTTATCACCAACTGGTAGATGAAGCTTTTGAACCAAAAGGGTCAATTGTGTGTGTAAAGATCGAAGTAAAGAAAGTGTTCTTTGAAGGAATTGAATTGACATGAAGTTGTTTGTTAAGAACACTCTTTCTAGATCATCTATTCCTCTTGTTAGAAATGAGTAGAATCCATTCACTGAGTTTGTTGATGAAGGATCCATTTTTTTTTTGTTAAGTTTGTTAAAGTTTTGTGGAAATTGAAAGAATTTGAGAATATGAAGATTTTAAGGGAAAAAAAGTGTATTGGAGGAGTGAGAAGGGAGAGAGGTTTGTGAAGAGGGAGGAGATATTTAAATTGAGAGAGAGTGGAAGAAGCATAAGGGAAAAAAAGGAGAATTTTGAGGGGAAAAAAAAGAAAAAAAGTGAAAGGAATTGGAAGAATGGAATATCTTAGAAGCTCAGGTTTCCAAGGTTGAAAAGGATTGTTGGGGGCAATGATGGGTGTTTCCTACATAGGGGAAAGGATGATTGGTAATATGCCATTTTCATTGTTTAATGGACACAAAAAAGAAGATAGGTAAAAAAAGAAGACAATCAAATTTTTAGAAAAGGGGTTTTGGAAAATATTAAGAGAAAGAAGAGAAAAAAATGAAGACTAGTCATTAGCATTGAGGGAAATGGGAGGATGAGTGGGAGGGATGGACTATGGAGAAACAATGAAGAGGTCAATGACCCAAAACAAAACCATCTTTAAAAAATACATACAATTTTTTTTTATACGGTGGTATACCTAACCTCATATAAAATACATTAAAGATGGTGTTCAAAATACGGTGTTCAAAATATAGAATGCATTCGAAATACCTAACTTTGATACAGTGGTATACCTGACATCAAAAATCATATAAAATGTGCTTAAAATATGGTGTTTGATGTCAAACTTAGATATCTAAAATAAGTAGGATATAATATATACTAATTTCTTGAGTTTTCCCTTTTCCTTCTTTTGGTGTGTCAACCTTTAAACAAATGATTTCTCCAAACTCATTCCATTTATTTGTATTATTTGGATATATTTTAGTATATTTCAAGGGAAAGAAACCGAAGAAGAGGGCGCAAGTTAGTGAGATTTTGATATTTTTATTGATACATGACATGTATAAACTATTAAGTATAAGGTTGAGATTTTCCTAGGTCATACAAAGTTTGACCATGGGTTGTTTTGTTTCTACAACATGAGTTTGATACACATCATGCTTTTGTTTTGAGTGCTCTTTGTTGGCTTCTTCTTTCCTCAATTTCTTCCTCGAGCTCCTGAAATTTGCTAGCTAATCTTCAAACTCTATTATATTGAAATTTGAATTTTGTTTTTCCTAGATATATATTGTCCAAGTAATTGATTTTTTTCCTTCCAAAAAGTAGAAAATGGAATGATGAGGCTACTTGTTCTTATGTGTTTTCGTAATCTTCTCCCATACATAAATCAGTCTTTTGAGGCCATATATGCTCTTTTTACCACTTTTATTAATAAGTATCATCAACTTTGTTTTGGGACCAAGAACTGAAAAAAAGATGATGCTTCCACATACCCCTTTACCACTCTTTATTCCCCCTGTATTGCATATATTTAATTCCAAACACTAACTTCTAAGTAGTATAATCCAAATCCAAAGTATCATTTAAATTGCATATTGTTCATTGTCCAAGCCATTAGTGAAATAAATATTCAATACATATTCATGCCATTGATTGAGTAGGCCTTACTACCCATCAAGCGACAGATATATTGGTAGGAAAAACTTTAAAAATAATTTTGAGCTACATAGCTTCATGATTGTCCAGTATTGCAACTGGGTCCCATAGTATGTGTATAATAGCAATTGGTTTTTAATTGATTTGATCGAATTTACTATTTAGTCACTAATTGAATTGAAGGCCACGAAATGTTACCTTTCCTTTATTTTATTGAAAAAAAGTATATTGCATTGTATGCGATTCTTTTTCTACTTTTTTCATATATATGCTCCAATTACTCTTTATATGGATGACTTGTTTAATCTTTAAAAAAAATTCTTGGTTGGGGGAGAAGGGAATGGGGGACCATTACTACCAAGCAATCTAAATTATGCATCGGGTTATGTAACATGTTATTTATTTAATTTGGTTGAGACGAGTGCTCGTGGGTTTTTGGAGAATGGGACATCTTAGAAGTATGTTGGTCTTCAAAGATTTCATTTGGAAAAGTAAATATTGAATTGGTCATAGGTAAAGATTATATGGGCACCCCTCAAAACAAAGGAAGCTTACATAAAAGATGATGTCATGGTGTGGCCATTGTGTTTCATATCCACTCCCTCGTTTTCAAAGGAAAATGTTTAGTGTAAACGCACATGAGTGTGTACACTCTTATAGAAAAAGAGATAAGGAATTGTGATGTTATAAATGTGATTAGTTGATGATATGTTAGGAAGATGTGTATTATGAATATTCTTTTTAGTATTTTTTTTATATTAGATAGAATCAACGTGAATAATATATTTTGATGATAGATTTAACATAAAGTTGTGAGATTCATATATATTTTACTCGATAAATAAGTGAGTAACAGAGAAAATATTTAAAAATTAATATTTTTAGCACTACTTCATGACATTGGATTGTTTTTTATTAAATAATACCCTTTGGTCATATGAAATGGGTTATTAAATAATAATTCATTTAGATAGTATTTTATCAAATTTGATTGTTTTTTCTTTACTAGTTAATATAATTTTGATGAATTATAAATTAATTTTTAAGCAAGAATTCACCAAGATAATAACTGAGTTATCACGTCTCACTTGCCACATCATCAAAATAAATACAAAGACGTGCGAGTAATGCAAACGATATTGATTTAAAGTTATAATTTAAAAAATAATACGATATTGTTGACATGGAAATATAACCTCTTAAGAAATGAACATGAAGATCAATTTAAGATTCAAGTTAGATTCTTAAAAGGTTCTTAGTTGACAAGTTTAAGGCTACAAACTTTAGTCTGGAGTGCAAGAAACACATGATCGTAAAATAAACGAAGTAAAAAAGGTAAGAAGAAAAAAAGTAAAAATGCAGAAACCAAAACTAAAAGAATAAGAAAAAGGTACTATTATTATAAGTAAAGGCGAGCTACATACATCGTTCAAAACAATGGTCACTAAGATATGTTACCCTAAGGACTAATGTGTTATCTAATAGACAAGTTTTTAAAACTGAAAATGAACTCTATTGCATGAAATTTGATTCCCTGATTATTATAGATAAAAAAATAAACTAACTCTTACAATACATGAGTGGCATATGTATTCTTACAACCGTGAAAATTTCTCTTGTAAATTTCTTTTAGTACTTGATATTTTTTTTGAAAGATTTTAGTACTTGAAAGGCATCAAGATCATTGTTTTTCGAGTTGAGTATGGTAGTCCTAAAAATGGTCTTCGAGTTCTTGTACCTAAAGTAGAAAATTTTGCTTTGAATGTTGAAGTTTGGAGGTAGGCTGCAAATATTACCAGCATATAGTGTTTTTTTTTTTTTTTAATTGTTTTTTTATAAGCTACTGCAAGTAACTTTTAGCTTATAGAGATATTTTGTTCTAGAGAGGTTACAATTTTATACTTGGAAATTTACTAGCATATAGGTTTTTTTTATAAGCTACTGCAAGCAACTTTTAGCTTATGATTTTTTTCTTTCAATTTCATTCATATTATTTTAATTGAAAAAAATTAGACATTAATTAAACATATCTTTTTTATGCAATTTTATATTTACCATCTTTTTTTTTGAACTATTATATTTACCATCTAGTTTAGCTACTAATTTTACTTAACATTATAAATTTAATAAGCTTGTTTATCCTCTAATAGGTATCAGCTATCCACAATAAGCAGACTTATCAACAACTTTTTACGAAACAGAGCTTAAGGCTACTTGAGTCAAGCAAATGGAAAGCAAGTTAAGTGGAAAAAGGTTTTTGATTTTCTTAATTTCTTAACTTTTTTTATTATTACTAATTTTTTCCCTAGCTTTTGATTTTCCTTGTTTTATTGAAGAGTGTCAATGTTCTTGTATATTTTACAAATTTTTCTTCACAGCTAGAGGTGTCCATATTTAATACTTTACCATGTCTCAAAGAGAATTACCTAATTTGGAAGTATCTGGGAAAAAAAAGTACATTAGCTTGATGTTTTATTTTTTGACTGGACAGCAGCTATGGCATTGAGTGCTGCCGACCTGAATGTCCTAATAGTAAAATAGAAAATGTTTTTTTAGAGAGGTAAAATAGAAAATGTTATTTCATGGTTTGTTTGTACAAGTCGTTTTGTTTTTACGTATGTTTTTCCTAAATTTTACATTTTTTACGGATGATTGGATATTTGAAAAGAGAAATATTATTTAAGAATACTCGGATGAGATGATAAAAGATCTATTTCAGTTTAACCAAAAATCTTAAGTTTGCTATTTATTGTTGTTTTATTAGACTCAAGATTATTTTTTTACCGTTACGCGTTGAGGAGAATCAATTCACATAAAACAAAAAAGAAAAATGTTGTATCCATATCAATTTGAATATCCAACACCTTGTTTCTATATTCAACCTTTGCTTAAACTCCTTGATCAAATCAAGGTTCTCTTTCTGGTGGATGAAAAAGTAAGAAAACTAGATTTTGATTTTGATATTCAACAATGATGGTTTAATCCATTTTTGTTTTTTGGATAATCTGTTGTTTATTTTTCAATTTTCTTTGATGTTTTTGGTGCAGGTGGTATGTACTTTGTAATCTGTTTTTGGTTTCTCTTTGTGCACTTCTTATATTGGGAGAACTGTTTGTTTAATGTATAATTTCATTTTGGCTCGTTAAAAAAACACTTTTTTTTTTCTCAATCGATAAATGGTGTATTTCCATGCGATGTTGAAATACCATGTCAAATTTTTTACGTTCAAATAAACCCATCGTTGGTAAAAGCCTCAAGGTATTTGAGTTTTTACATTTTTATCAAATGAATTTGTTGATTGCAAATTCGCATGAGTTAGAGTTGGAATAATATCAAGGTGATAATTTTGTTATAAAAATAATGATTTCAGTATAAAATGAGTGGTCATTTAAAAAAAAGTATAAAATGAGTGGACATTTAATCATAAAAGTGTTTTTCTTTCATTGAGAACGTTTTTCCTAATAATCAAAATTTTGCAATTCTTCATAAAATAACTTAATGCAGTCTTCAGTGAATCAAATTTAAGGTATTAATGTATCAATATCCTAAGGTTATATGTGCACATTTTAAAAGTTTAAGGTGTGCAAAAGAGATGATGATGATTGATGGTTATTGTGATGAAGAAGAGAAACATGGAGTGTGAAATATAGGTGAGAATTCTGAGAAGTGAGTGTCACATGTGATGTGAGATTAAGACTCTAATTTTGTGAATAAAATGATTTAGAGTTTGAGTTTCTATTTATATAAAATGGATACATATATCTTTGTTCCCAATTCCGTACCCGTGTTTTGAAATCGAGGAAAATTTAAACTCATACCAAAACCCAGTTAAAACGAGGAAAATCTGTCAAATTGATTTTGATTCGGGTGGATACCCGCGTGTACGGGTTTTGATGTCATGTCTATACAAGAGAAAATAGATAAATCATTTACATTTTTCGAAATGGTATATTTTCATATAATGATAATTAATGTTTGTAATTAATATATTTTTAATTTTAAAAATATTATAAAAATATAGATTGAGTTGGTCACATTAGCATTTCTTAGTTGTGAGTGACAATGCATTGTTATATGTAGGGGTCGTTGTTTGAACCACGAGCATCCGAATTATTCACTTTAAAAAGTCAATTTTAGCCCTTAAACTACTTGAAAAAAGAAGAAAATTGAATTTGAAGAATTAATATAAAACCCTCAAAGCCCTCTAATTTCCTAATCTAATACAATTTTTGAGTTCCAAAATAAAGAAGATTTTGTTTTATGAAGAAAACGAACCGTTCTCAAAGTTATCTACTTCTTTAACTTTTTTTTCTTTTCAAAGTCATCTCTTCCCCTCCAACCACGCAAACAAAAACTAAGCCTTAGAGACTAATTGTTCAAGTTGGAATTTTTTTTTGTTACAAGTTTATTTTTATTTTAAGATTAAAGTTTTTATTTATTTTTTCAATCAGCAAATTTGAGTTTCATATACTTTCAAGATTAAAACGAGTCTTCCTTCTATAAGGTATAACGATTGTACACAACTTAATATAATGTAGCATAGTTGACCTTATAATTAATTAATACCGTGAGCTTCAAATGGTAGACCTGTAGTATTTACCCTCCCTAAAATGAAGAATAAAACAAACAATAATGGCATAGTAGTACCACCTATTAACAGAAAATATACATAACTCGAGTATTTAAGACTGCCACATTCATACAAAACCGTAAATTAAAGAAACCTTCTATTCTTGCGTACCATACAAAACAAGTTACGCAAATCCAAACGTTGCTTAGTGAAAAGAGGTAGTTGGGGATATAGCATCTGAGTGGTGGGCAAGGGCTTGTTTGTTCATCTATGGTAAAAATTCCTTTCCTAAATAAGGTACGAAAAAAACTCTAATGATGCATGTGGGAATCAATGAAAATAACTAAAAGCAACTAGGGTAGTTTTCTCAATTGCTTAAAATACCTATAGTGGAGGGGTAGCTAGTGACACTTAATTTGTACAAACGTTCCACTGCATTAATGTAATATTATCAAAATTGATTCGCTACTAGAGCTGTCAAAACGGGCCGGCCCGTTTAGCCCGATTAATTTTAGGGCTTGGGCCTTAAAAATTGAGCCCGAATTTTAAGAGGGCTTTTTAGCCCGGCCCTAAAAAGCCCGGTACCTGTTAGGCTAGCCCGAACGGGCCGCGGGTAGCCCGTTAGCCCGCATAACAAAAAAAAATCCTATAAATTATATATAATTTTTCAAATAATTCTTTACTTAGTTGATTATCAAAGTAAAAAATAAAAGTGAAAATTCAATGAATTAACACATATAAATGTAATATAAAATTATATTTACTCGTTTCGTTATTTATAATTTTAAAGATCGAATATATAAATATCTATAACCATAACGTATCTAATTTATTTAAAATTGTTTTCCTCGCCGTTTTAGTTTACGACTAGTGTACGAAAATATTTACAATTTATTTTTGTGCTAGACATTATTTAAACATATTAAAAATATTATTTATAAAAAAAAATTATAGGAGTATTTTATAATACATGTTTTATATATAAAAAATGTAATTTTTAATATGGGCCGGCCCGTTAGCCCGCGGCCCGTGTAGGGCCGGGCTCGGGTAGTATATTTCAAGCCCGTTTTTCAACCGAGCTTTTTGGCCCGGCCCGATAAAGCCCAAAGCCCGTTAGGGCCGGTCCGTTTAGGGTCGGGCCGCCCGTTTTGACAGCTCTATTCGCTACAGTCACATGGTTGCGAATTTCAGACTTTGGACCATTAGAATTTGTTCAGACCATTTGTACAAAAAAAACAAAAGAATAAATCATCGTTGTATATTTTACTAGCGAAAAGGCAGACACTCACATGCTCGTCTTTACATTTTTTTATTGCGTTAATGCATGTATATTATCAAAGATATATTATCAAAATTTGCGTGTAAATTACAAACAATATTTTATATAATTTTTTTGATATAGATTAAAATTTTAAATATAGATATTTGTGACTTTCAAATGTAACAAATTCAACAAACCATATTTATCTTTTCATATTGACAACAAAAATATAAATATAATAAAAATTCTTCTTTTTTAATAACACAAACAATATAACATTAAGGATATAATTGATATAACAAAAAAGTCAGCCCAAAAGAGCTGACACATGTTAATTTCTTTATATATACAATATAGATACAAAATATAAAATTTACCAATTTTGTCTCGTAACAAGGACTAAATTGACATTTTTATATACTTAGAAAATAGCACAAACTTGCGATTTTGGTCCCCCAAATTTTAATAACTTGATGTTAATGAGACAATTGAGATCACGTGGTCGAGGGCCACACAGGCCAATTTCGAGATCTAAAACAAATTTTATAGGACTTATAATATAAACCAAATCAGCGAAATCGAGTATTACTTGTCATTTGTTCAATTAAAAGTATCATGTAACCATATCTTTTGAGATTTCGATGCCATAAATATTCATAATCTTTCTTAAGGAATAATACATATTTGTTACTCATGGTTAGATGAGATCAAACGAAATTTGTTTTATATCTTCAAGTATGTTATCGAGTATTACTTATCATTTGAAGTTTTTCTAAAAATTTTAGAGTGAGTTACTCATGATTTGGGAAAACTTTTGTAATGTTTTGTTGTTTGAGTTGTTGTACTTCGCTTTCTTCCTTAACGAGACAACTATACAAGTGTTTTCATTATTTTTTTGTGTGTTTATAAATCATGGAATTAGGCCAACCAA
Source organism: Medicago lupulina (assembly GCA_958299785.1). NCBI lineage: Eukaryota > Viridiplantae > Streptophyta > Magnoliopsida > Fabales > Fabaceae > Medicago > Medicago lupulina. The sequence continues at coordinate 19,774,046 of OY283144.1, read as the reverse complement.
GTCATCTCATGCAAATTATGGAAGTTAGATGAACAAGTACAATAAAGATTTGAAGACCAAAACAACTTGAAGGAATTTTGTCCCACAACCCAAGCTCATATCAACAATGATAAGTGCATGAAGAATGAAGAAAACAAGGGAAATTGCCTTTAGCCCACGCGTCGGTCACATACTTTGTGCAGCCCACACACGTTGAAGCTTACAAAGCAAGATTTGCTCTCTGGTTTATGCACTCCGCACACTCTATTCATGAAAAAAACATTTTTTTTTTCCAGTTTTTACACCATGATGTGTGAGATATTTTTGTATTTAAAGTTTATTTTCAAAAAAAAAATAGTCATTTAGAATCCTAACGGCTGAGAGACTAGGAGTGCGACTAGAGCAACTTAAACGGGTGTTTTTCAACCCCTTTTCACTTGTTATTATGTATGCATACTTTAGTTTTCTTTTCTCTTATTTGATGATGTATTCAATACTATTTGAATTATGTTTATTCAATATTTCTTGTACCTAATGTTTTTCAGTTCCTTTGATCTCGAACAAACATATGTAAGAATTTCTATTGGATTAGCCTTTTGAACCATAATATAGATCTATTAGTTACTAAGGCAGTTTGGCGAGAGATAAAAATTCACCTTGTATGACTATATATAATGTATCTGAACGCTTGTGAGAATATAAGTCGGCTACTAACCTTAGGGAGCAATTTGCACGAAAGGGCCTTGAGCCGTAACTGGAATATGTCTTATTTTGTTGGGCGTCTTGAGCATAAATCTTAACTAATAATTTAACTAGAAAGATGTTCTATCAAATAAGGAAATAGAGGAGGTTCGAAGAATCTTATTTGCCTTTATCGGTTTTGTTTCACCGTTACTTTTATTTTCTTGTAAAACAATAACTCTTGCAAATTCCCCCTTTTACTGGTTTTAATTCGGTTTAGTTTAATTGTCAGACGAAAACAACAATCCATATAAAAACGATAACTTACTATTTTATTACTTCAAACGATTTGGTGCACTTAACGAATCTATCATCCCATAACATATGCATGACCCTTTAAGCTAATCTTAAGGAGAAGATGGTGTAATTTACTCTAAATACATTGATGCTAGAGATAATTTGGGTCCGAAAATATATACATATAAGATAGGATAGGATTAACATCCTTATGTGAACCAATTAATTGATCGAAAGTAAACACTTTGAACGGATGGATCTGGCTGTCAATCTTTTTCTCCTCATCATGATTTTCACCTAGAAAGTCTATAGAAATATATTTCATTTTCCTCTTAATGCTCATCTTAGATGGACACAACTGAGTGGTCCTAAGAATTGAAAATGATACATAGGATAGGAGTACTTGTTTACACTCAGCTGGAAAATTTAAGAGAGAAAATAACAGGATATATGGAGTGTTGGAAAAATATCCACTTCCAACCTGGAATGCTAACTAGGGATGACAGTCGACACAATAATATGGTTTACATGTTTAAATCGGTTAGGATTGTCTTGTTAATTTGCATCCGTATAGATTTATACGATATTTAATATAAATTGCCCTATTTAAAAAACACTTAAGGGTGTGTTTGGATGGAGGGTTTAGGAGGGAAAAAGAGGGGGGATAGTTTACTTTTCTTTTTTAAATTACGGATATTATAAAATGAATTTTAGAAAATTGAATTAACAACATGATAAATGATCATATAATACATCAAAAACACTTACTTTATTTAAAAAAAACATTTTACATTGTTTGTAATTTAAAAAATAAAATTGAGCCTCCCTTTCCTTCCCCTTCTAAACTCTCAATCCAAACACACCCTTACTAAACATCTTTAAATAGGGAGTGATGAGTTGTCTCAGCTTGATAGAAGTATATTGTTTATCTGAATTCTCAATTTAATTGAGCAACCAGGGGACCACTGAAACTTTCATTCTTCTTGGTCTTAAATTCTGATCATATGCGAATTTATGTTAACAAGGACGATTCTAAAGGAGAGCTATCAACGTTCTCTTTCTAATATTTTTTTAACATTTATTTTGGATGAAATTTATTTGAGTACCAAATATTAAAAATGGATCATACATAAAATGACGAGATTCACATGAATTTCACCCAATTGAATAGTGAGTGTTAGAGAGTGTGCTAAAAATAAAAAACGAATTAGAAGGGTGGAGGAATACTTCATCTTTATAAACTCTTATCAAGAGTCTTATCTATTCAATATGCGACTTGAGTTTTTCCCAATATATGTCATCTTCTTTGAATTTTTATTTTTTTTCCTTCTTATTATGCTACCAAATCACTAACTCTTCTTCAACCACCAACCCTCACCGTTACATGTCTCTCTTTGGATAATCGTCTCCCACATCTAAATCTTGTTCCTATGGTTTTAACCTCAATTGCAAAAGGATATGTAAGCGATATTCTAGAAAGCCACCATGACAACTTTGTGTTTTGGTCACTCTATCACTGTTTGGTTGAGACCTTATATTTGAGTTGAAGTTTTTACGATTTTCTGGTTATGTTTCATTGCTTGTATGCTATTGTTATTTTAAATTTGTTTCAAATTTACACTCCATATATGTGTTTGCTGAAATACTTGAGAGTGGTTCAATTTGTCGATATCGTATGCCCGAGAGATCAAATTATTATGTTTGGTAGCAAAGCATCATGATTAGGGTTTTTGACAACGAAGTGGTTCCACGTAGTATTACTTGAGTGTTTATGTTGTAACTTAAATCTCTTCATCATCTTTCAATTATCTGTTTTGCGAGAATCAAACCTTAGTCCTCCCCCATAAGGCCATTGATGTTTATCCAACTTAGGGATGTCAACAAAATGGAGGCAGGGAGTACTTCCACACTCCCTGTCTTCTCCATCCAAAAGTTTTCCCATCGCAATCTCCTTTTCCTGCCACGAGAAGATTTCCCTCTCTCCCGACTCTTGAAGGACACCATAAGCATTTTTAAAACACAATAAAATGTGACGTTAAAATAGATGAAAATTAAGACATATTTTTTACGGGTCTTGACAATAATAAATATCATAAAAAATATATTTATACATATTTTTTATGAAAAGATAAAAAAAAAAAATATGACCTAAAAATACTTGTATTTATACGAATCTAGGTTATTTAAGTAAATTGTTTGAATACTGACCTCTATGGGTCGTGAGGTACATCATCCCCGTCCTAGAACTACCCCATGTAAAACATTCTCATCCGTCCCATCCCCACATGATAAATTTTCATGTCGATAGGTCCCTAGATAGACAGCCCCACGAGATTTCACTTATGGATACAAATTGACATCTCTAAATAAAATCACACCCATTGAGTGATGGGAGACTAAACTTTATTCTCACGAGCAGTAAAATTGGATATTTATTAAAAAAAATTAACTATGGATCCCTTAAAAATTGTTACGATTGTTTATTTTACACCGATTAAAAAATTTGTAAATAAGAGAAAGAAAATAGCAATTTTACCAAATTGACCTTATTAAATATTGATGCATGCACTATTATTGTAAATATAAAAGTAAAAATATTGATTTAAGAGGGAATACAATTGGAAAAAATTAACTTATATTATATTAAAAATTGAAACTGACATTTATTTTCACAATTTTTGTTGCAAATGTGACAATTGATATGAAATGGGTAATTTTTTTTCATGTCAAAAACTTAGTGGCAAAATTCATGGTCATTAAGCACAAAGTAAAAATATTTGATTCAAGTTCGGGCTCCAAACATTAAATGTTTCTATAACCTTTTATTAATTTTAGCTGCAATTTTAGGGACGATAAAGTAATTTTTTTTATTGAAGTAGTATACTAGTACGTATCAAATCAGGAGAAGGGAGATGTGGCTGGTTTGAAATACACTTTGTCTTCCTCCAACAATTTTGTGTGTGATTAACTGAATACCTACATACAAATGACACAGTGGGGAGCACAGAGATGATTAAAGATCAAGATAATTGTGCAAACATGTCCACTATCATCTACATTACACATCTCATGGTTTCCTAAGAAGATACGTAAATTTCCATCATTTTCACTCCATTCAACTTTAGCATATATAGTTTATATGATCTATGGGTCCATTTGTGTATGTGGGACTTAATTTGCCTCTATGCTTGAGAACGCGTGGGAAACTATAGTTGCAAAAGGGAATGGACTCATTACGAGTCAACGAATTAGGGCTTGTTAAGAAACAAGTAAAAGGGTTTGCAATTATTATACAAGAAGAAAGGACTCAATGATCAAATTTTAATTGTATGCCTTAGGTTAGGGTCCTATGATATGATATGATATAACCAATTGCCATGTTTGACTAACTACCATTGATGGTGAGAGGTGATCAAGGTAGGGCTTTCATTTTAATTTTTTTTGTAACTTTTCTTTTCGGTTCAATAGGTTGGAAACACTCACCACTTCAAGATTCCCTCCCACTATGGTTATCTTTTGGTCCTTTTCTCCTTCTCCTACCAATGTTTTTTTTTTCTTTCTAAAGTAAATATTATTAGTAATTGTTGTCAGAGAAATTCGATTTTCGGTTCATTTGATTTAGCTGACTTGTGTTTGGGATCTCTAGAAGAAACATAAACTGCCGTATTTTTCAACAAAAAGAATCGTATATATACATCAGCTCTTTGATAAATTCAAACTTCTATATTTTGGGTGGGTGAAAGCTAAACACAAAAACTTAGTTTTTGATATTCATCATTGGTGGTTAAATCATCTTTTGATTTGTATTTTAGCTTGTAAGTATTTTTAGTCATACCACACTCGTTGTGCAAGTTGAAATATCTTTTTGGGTTAATATATTTAATTTTAAGCTAAATTACATCAGGGTCCTTTAAGTTTGAAGTTTATAACAAATTAATCCTTTAAGTTATTTTGGTCACACATAAGTCCTTTAAGTTTGAGGTTTGTAACAGATTGGTCCTTTAAGTTATTTGGTCACACATAAGTCTTTTAAGTTTGTAAACGTTTTCAATTTACTCCTTCTGCCAACCAAACGTTACAAAAGCGATGATATGACAAAAAAACTAAATCGAAAACGTTTACAACCTTAAAGGATTTATGTGTGACCAAAATAACTTAAGGACTAATCTGTTACAAACGTCAAATAACTTATGTGTGACCAAAATAACTTAAAACCAAGCTATTACAAACCTAAAACTTAAAAAGCCCTAGTATAATTTAACCTTAATTTTAACATGTTTGAAAAAATTATCAGTAATTGTTAACATTATGCTATGAATTGTGTTGTGTGGACCAAACCCTCGATATTAAACACTTCAGTTCTTAACTTGAGTGTCTACCCACCAAACCAACCTAATATCCCTTCTCCTCCCAATACCTTTATACAGATTTTATGGAAAAGTTTAAAACCATCAAATAATCATTTTTGGTAATTCAAGGAAGGCTAGTGCTCCTAGTAGGCTCTAAAAATAGGGCAACTTAGGGAGGCCTTTTTATGTGGGGAGGCCGTGGTATTGCAACTGTCCTTGTTCATGATTGTGATTTTGATATGTGATTTTACCTTCTTAATTCAACTTTGTTTATATCATATTAATAATAATAACTATTTGAAGTTTATATATACCAGTATACCTCAATACCACATGTTGACAAAACTGAATGGTGAGGCTACACGAGGCTTGTGCCTTGTGGAGGTGCTGAAGATAATTAGCACCTAGCAGTGTCAACTTTGATGGATGACACTCTTTTTTGATCTTGATAGAGTAGGACCCCGAGGATTCTGGTCAATCAAACTTTCGTTATATAATACCATACTGGCCCTTTAACATGACAAGTGCTTCCTGTGATATATACTATAATCCTAAATCTAGTTTGTTAGTTTAGTCCCATCAAAATTGTGTGATTTTTCTTGGGACTTAATTTCCACTTAAAATTTGACAGATATGTTGAGATGGAAGAGCAACCAGCTCATCCAACGCAGTGATAAAAAAGTGGGTTATAAGTGGGATAAGACTGCTACCACGATATAATGCATGTATAGTACAAGTATCCGCCACATATGTAGATGTATAGGTCAAGTATTAAAAGGGATATTGATGGTTTTTTTAGCTAAGGTATTTTGGTCCAGTGTGTATGTTTCCTTAGCCGACAGTACCAGGCAGGGACCAATGAAAAAGACTTGAATTTTCAGCCGAAAATTCATCAATTTTTAAATAAAAAAAGTGGTGCCCTGCAAAAAAAAATTATATTTGAAGGGCTAATTTCCTACAATATGACAAGTTAACAACACTACGATGTTTTTCTATAACGTGGAAACTTGCATGGTATAAGAAGTAAAAAATAGTAGGTTTATTTCAGAATTTGTGCATTTTATATTAAATACACCATCTGGTCACTATTATAAGCAAAAATCAACATTTTAAATTTATTCATTAAATGATGTATGTGGTCTATAATAAAGACCATATATATAATTTATTGAATGAATCTAAAATGTAAATTTTTGCTTATAATAATGACCGGAGGTATATATATTTTGTAATAGAGAATTGATGTTTTGAATCAAAAAATATATATAAATTTAGTTGTCTTAATCTATACAATGTTAATAAACAAACTCAAAAAAGTTGGCTTAATGGCAATTTGTTAACAATATTTTCACCACTTTACGGGTTCCTCTATTTTACAATCGAACAATTTTGGTCATTCATCATATTTTTGAACTAAAATATTAATTGACATGGTATATGATTTGAAAGATGAGAAAAGATCAATATCGATAAAATTTTAAGAAAAATAGACTATCAATTTCGCAAAATAATAAAAATAAATTAATCAAAACTGCAGTTAAACCAAAAGAAATAAAACATCTTTCTTCACTCATCAGTTCCTCTGAGTTGGTTGATCAGCTAGGTTGGCTTGGCAATGAGTATGAGGTACAAACTAACTCCACTTATTTAACGGATCTACAACTTGCTTAGAAGGTTTTGGCACTTTAATGTGCTATCACTGTTAACCCTATATAAATTCGTGGCCCACCACACTAATGGAATTTAAGTCTTTATTGCACTTTTTTTCAGCATCGTGGCCTTCAATTGTAAAGGCGGCGGCGGGTGTATAGTCAACAACTCACAAGCCACAGGCTTATTTTTTTTGAAAGAATTCAAGGCATATTATAGTTGCAGGCTTGCAGCCACATGTAATTGTACAGTTACAGATTATGCAGGCTTATTCTTAGTGTTATAACAGAACTAAAAAGTGGTTCCAAGTGTCACATAGCTGTCACTCTTTAGATATTTAAAATGGATGAAAATGACAATAGGGAAAGTCAGAAAAACCAAGTTCCTCTAAGCTTTAAGAAAACATTTATGAATTTCATTCTTTTTAATAATGTGTGTTCATGTTAACTTGTTAATAAAAATATGTGAGACTCTTGAAAGAATATGAAATGCTAGCTAAGGATGATGTAGTTTTAAAAAATAACGAAAGCAATTATTTTGGTATTTTCATTGTTTCTAAAAATGCATACAATCTTTCACTTAAAGAGTCTATTATCTATTTGTTAGTAAGTGTAATTACACAAATTTTAAAAATAAAATAAAATAAAATAAAATAAAATAGAAAATATTTTCACAAACTAAACAGTGATTAATCTTTTGGAGTGGAATGGATTTATTTCACAAGAACTTGAAAGGTTACATCCTAGTGGTAATTACATCAAAAAAAGGCAAACTCCATAAACTTTTGCATCAGATTGTGTCCGTTCAGCTTCCCTAAGTTCTTATTAAGCTCCTATTTCTTTATATTCAGAAAAAGAATTGACAATTGGTTAAGATATGAAACTATCTTTACCTATCCAGTATTACCAGGTAATTTGGACAAAAAGGAATTATCCAAACAATATATCTCGTCAACATATTAAATTGCACAAATCATTAATCCTTGCTCGAGAGATGTTGGTGTAGTGAAACACCTTGAAGTTGCCATTCCCCAAACATGTCATCGTCAAGTGAGCATTACTCACCATTGTCTGCAGTTGTAGTACACATATAACCAGCATAAGCATGTGTTTGTCAAACTGACACGATTTTACATGATTTTGTACTACTGATTTGATTAAAATGACTTTGAGTTGAATTGAGTTTTGTTGGGATGTTTTTACTATAAAAGCAAGTTTGATTTAAAACTTAACATAGCCTATTCAACCTAATGTAGACTGTAATTTTTACTACTTCTAATTTGACCGATATACAGAGACAAAATCAATTTTGAATAAAACGTCTAAATATGAAGACATTATATGAAATTTATGTTTAGAATAATGTGAGCTTCCTGACTAGTACGGAAACAAATCATTATTATCTCAGTGTTTACAAATAACAGCAGTAAGATAAGAGCTACTTAATTGCCAACAAGAAACAGTGTGGAAAGTAAATGGTTAGTAGCCAAAGCAGGTAAACAAACATAAGAAAAAGTTCCAGTGACACATATCAGTTAGTGTGCTGATTGCTGACATTCCTATTTGGTTTAATTTATTCAATTTCTTTTTCAATTTAATTGATCACCTTGCAGTTAATATTAGCCTATTAACAAACCAACAATTGACATTTTCAGATTAAAATTTGGAAAATAAATCAAATTTTATCATGGAGTTCATTTATTATTGTGCATTTAAAGTTGTAAAAGAGAAATCACTCAAGTGATATAAATTTTGTTAGGTATTTAAAACTTGAGAAATGCCAAAAGTTAGCTGTATACCTCACAAAAGGTTTCTCTGTCTTTGCAGTGCCAGCTTGTGAAAGGGATACAGTCAACATATGGACACCATGTGCAATAACTGTTGATGTTGATTCCATAAAGAACTGCAAGAAGACAACCAGCCAATCTGCATATATAGAAAGAACCTTCTCATTTAATGATTTGATGCATGCCGGAAAGCACAATAGATAGAAGACAGATAACCCCTCAAATAAATAGAATAAAACAAGAGAATGTTAAAAATAAAATAAAAAACATACAGCAGAGTGAAGAGGATAAGAGAAACAATCCTAGAAAGTGGTCTGTCAAGCTTTTGCTTGAGCTTCAATTTGATGTAACTTTTGAGATCATAATCAATTTGATCTCCTTTACTTGGAGCTACTTGTTGGAACTGAGGTGCGAATAGAAGAACAGTTCCAAGGAGGAAACCTGATATAAAACCTCCAATGCTTGAAAAATTGTCTACATAAGGCAGAAAACCAAGGAGGAAGTTGCACACAAAGATAAAGACGAACGATGCTACTTCTGAAATCTGCATTCCACCAAAGAAAAAATTGATCAAAAATCAATCATGCAGAACAATGAGAAACAGCTATGAGGTGAAAAACTAAGAAGCACCTTTTTGGTATGATATTTCCAGTTCCAAACAAGTTCTGAAAGCAATGCTCCAAGTAATCCAAATAGAGCACCAGAAGAACCAACAGCAGGGATGTTTTGAAGAAAAAGAGAAGCCATTAAGGCACCCACAAAAGCAGATAGGATATAGATTATACCAATCCTTACTGCAAATTAAAAACCAAACGTCATAAATTTGAACAACAAGAAAGCATTTCAATATGCAATTTTTTTCAATTTGCATCTATAAAGCAGAGAACAGTGGACACAACTCTAACACATCGACGACATCAATAATATTTTGAGAAAATAAATCATTTAAATGTATCCACATGTGTCAGTCTCATATTGGACGCCAAACACGCCTTCAATACGCAATGCCAGTGCTACATAGCTTTGCATCATTTCAATCAATTGGACTTATGTAGCACTAACAGATTAAATGTGTATCCGGTGTCCGACACATGTTTAACACCAACACCAACATGACATCGACACAATGACACATATGAACACGTTCAATCACTTTCACTTTGGTATCTATGCGTCGTGTCTGGTGTTTGTGTCCGTGCGGAAAACATAGAAACAAAATCCAAATGAATTAGAAAAGAAATTTACATGGCCCAAACTCCTGCTCTAGGCGAATTCCAACATAAATGACACTGCAGAGGTTGATCACAAGATGGAAGAGTCCAGCGTGCAAAAATGGAAACGTGAAAAGTCTCCAACTTTGATGACGTTCCGTCAAAAAGTTCTTTCTTAGAGCTCCCATTTCATCCAACCTACACCAACAACAACAACACTTTATCCATCGTTGCTTTAAATCCTAAATTAACACTAAAATGTAGTTCAAACCCTAAATTATACAATTCCTTTCAAACCTTGAATCAACCCTAAAATGTAGTTCAATTTCACTCTAATCAATTGCTTTAAACCTAAATTAAACATCAAATACAGTTCCATTTCACTTTAATTAATCACTTCAAAACCTAAATTAGACAATAAACACCGTTCAATTTCAGTAATCAATTCCTCTGAAACCTAAATTAGAAACTCAAATTAGAAAGATAGAACCAAATTTGAACACTCACTTTGACATGGAAGGACCTAACAACGGATTTTCAGCGAGAGGCTGAAACGAGAATCTTCCAAGAGATGGAAAAGTGCAATCACCGTGAGAATTGGTGAAGCAATCGTTGACAAGCATCGTGGCGATGAAGAACCCTAGCTGGATTATCACCATAACAGAAATCACCCATGTGTCACCTCTGCGGCGGAGACGGCGGCTGGATTTGAGCTGCGGATCTTGAGGAAGATCGAGTGGGAGCTTCTTCGCGGGAGAAGAAAGCTTGATGTCGATGAATTCGGAGCTTTCTTCTTCCATTGATTGATTTTCCCGCGAAAATTCAAGATTCTATCTACAAGAAGAGATAGAGAGAGAGAGAATGGAAATTTTTTGGTTTGTTGAGTTTGGCGGGAAAATATTGTTTATATAGTTGTTCTGGGATGATGGAGACGATAGTGGTTATTATTAAAATTGAGAAGGTGAATTAACATCGAATGGATCTGTGGCGCAATGGTAGCGCGTCTGACTCCAGATCAGAAGGTTGCGTGTTCGATTCACGTCAGGTTCAACTTTTTGTGTATTTTTTGTTTTTATTTTTTTATTTTGGGCTTAACGGGCTTGGGCTCAAACAGGCCCACACACGGATAGAAACACTGGCACTCTCAAAACTGGAAATATTCACTGCGAAATAAAGTAAAGCATAGGGTGCATTGTTAAATGTTTTACTAATTCTCACCTAAATTAATTTTCAAAAAATAATAAATAAATAAATTGAATGGTTTTATTAATTCACCTAAATTAATTTTTTATTTGTTTTTGAAAGAATTAATTTTTAATTTGTTTTTGAAAGAATTAATTTTTTATTTGTATTGTGTTACTAAGATGAGTACTCCGTAAGACTAGTAGGAGACGCATATGATTCATTGGGGGTCAAATAAGATGTGCCTTACAAGGAATCGGGAGTTTGTAATTTGAGACTTTTTTGACCAAACAAATATTTTGAGACGTTTTAATATTGTTTTTGCTAGATAAAAAAAACGTAATTTTGCAAAAATAAAATTATGGAAATTAACATATTAGCTAAATGAATTGATTAATGTGCTAGTTTATATCAGACGATCCTATTTTTACTCTATAATCAATTAGACATCCTTGCCTATTGATTTGTGAGCAAACCCTATTGAGAAAACACTCAATCGTTTTGCCCAAAAAAAAACTCTGAATCGCCAATTACATCCTTATATTCCCATTGATTATTCTAAAACCTCTCTCGCTATTTTTTATTTTTATTTTTATAATGCACTTGGTAATTTGATTTAACATTAGCTTCTATTCGTAATTTCAAAACTGTTAGGTCCTGATAATTCCTAGTTACTTTCTCATACAATGTGGCTCTATTCAAACATTCACATTAGCATGTTTCCTGTGTTATCATGAGTGTCGTCGGTGTGTAAGTTCCAGTGTTGTGTCCGGTGTCCATGCCTTGTGTCACTGCTTCGAGATAAACACATATTTTGATTAATTGTTAGATGGATACCTCAAACAAATCAGATTATGTGGAGAAAACCCTTGAGGCACAAGCCAAAGCCTTTTTTGACTCTGCTCCTCCCATGCACAACAGTCATGAAATAACTCAAAAATTGATTCAATTCATTCAACACAGTTCTTCATCGTTAGGTAATTTAGCTTCAACTATAGCATTCAAATTTGCATATTTTAAAAATGTTGCTTTATGCTTCCCTTTTAAAAATGTTGCTTTATGTTGGGACCTCAGAAAATGGGAAAGTTAGGAGAATTGTCTGTGTGACTTCTGGTGGTACCACTGCTCCATTGGAGCAACGAGGCGTTCGATATGTTGATAATTTCAGTTCCGGTCATCGAGGGGCCACCTCTACTGAGTACAATGCACTTTCCTTGTTTTCATAGAAATAAACCGGTAAATATTTGTTTCTATGCTCTTGAGAAGAACGTGTTGGTGGTTATTTTGCAGATACTTTCTGAAGGCCGGATATGCTGTTATCTTTTTGCACCATAGGTAAATTTCTGATCCTGCAATTATCATTTTCTCATGTTTGATGTGTTGGTTTACCAATGACTAATCATGCAGGGGAAGTTTCCAGCCATTTTGCAGATCCCTTCCTGATGATCCCTTACTTGAATGCTTTGAGCCTACGAACGACTTAAATATTCAAGGTTTCCAGTTTCTGTTTTCTCCTTTTTTCATGCAATAATAAGATGAATAGTCTAATACTTATAATGGTATGAACAATCATTTACATATCATTTCACTTGATATCTTGATAGTCTAACAATACTTGACAATGCATGTTGTTAGTGTTGTATGGTATGATGCTATTAAGTGTATTCTTCTAGATGAGTCTTACTCTTTAGTCTTTACTATAGTTCATCAAAGATTAACCCAAGTGCTCCTATATGATTTTACTTCATTGTCTATTTCGTGACTTAATTAATATCCTTACTTAATTTTTCTTATGTATTGATATTGCTACTTTATAAAATCAATTGGGATTCTTGATTTTGCTGAATTGCATTTTTTCTTCTTCAGTTTGCAAGGCTTATTCTGAAGCAGTGAAAAGAGCTATTTTGGATCATCATACTGTATGATCTATTGATTGGATTTTGTGTTATACTTGTATATATTTATCTTCTAATAGTGTTTATGTAACTTCATTTTCTCTTTTTAATAATTTTACATTAGCATTAGCTGATTCAAATGTAATTATAGCCTCAATTGGGCTTTTGTTCTAATGCAGGCAGTAGCAGGCGGTCACTTGTTAAAACTTCCTTTCAGCACCATATTTGAGTATCTTGAGGTTAGCTTAGTAGTTGTTTTTAGATTATAAGTCCTGGTTGATGCAACAAATAAGGACATTTTAAGTCTCCTATATGGTATTCATTCCTATTCTCTGTCAACCAGAGTCTGTTTGATAACTGCAATCAACCATGGAAAGGGATTAAATTATTGTGCTATTTATTCCATGCGTTGTCAGTTTTGAATTGCAAAATATAGCTCATTGTTTCATTTAACTATCAGATTCTCTTGCACTAACTAATCAGCGCTAATTGCCTTTTGTTTAACAGATGTTGCAGATGATTGCAATATCAATGAGGTGTATTGGCCCACGCGGGATGTTTTATCTTGCTGCTGCAGTATCTGACTATTATGTTCCTTGGAAGGATATGGTATAAATATGTTATGTTCGCTCTTGATTTCATGAATGTTTTTGATGCCACATATATGACTTTAATCTTGGTTAAAATGTCTATTTAATTGGTTAAGGGACAAGAGATTCATCATTTGAAGAATTTTTAAATATTGCATGTATCCAAGATGGAATACTCACATTGATTTAATCCAATAAGAGAGTAAGTGTTAGAAAGAGTTCCTAGCACTCTTCTTAGAGAATTTGCACTTATGTTTACAAGTCTTTCTTCTATTTCAGTAAGCATGAAAGTTATGAATGGTGGCTTGTGTTCTCTCTGGTAGTACAACTTTGTAATGCAGTAGTAGCTTTTAAGACTTGCTTCAACATTCTTGTTTCATGTTAATCTTGCAGGTAGAGCACAAAATTCAGTCAGGATCTCACCTCTTGGATGTGAAACTTGTTCAAGTGCCAAAAATGTTGTCGGTGCTTCAGAAAGACTGGGCTCCTCAAGCTTTCTGTGTGTCTTTCAAGGTAAGATGGTATTAATTTGTTAAACTGAAAAGTAAAAAGCAATTTTTTTTCGTTTTTAGAATTCTATATAGACATTTACCAATTTGATAAATTCTGAATTGCACTTAACATAGAAAAAATATCTTGATAGTGATACAGAAATTTGAGAGAGTTTTGCTTAAAGAACATATGTGAAAATGAGTTTAGTCTAGTTCTACATGTGATGACACCTTGCATGTAATCTAGCACCCTTTCCACAGTTATAGAAGAATAAACTAAAATAATCAGTACTGATTCTCTAAAGGAAATGGTTATCTATGTTTTCCTCCAAGGATATTTAGAAAATGAAATGTTTGTGACCTGACATAGCATACCACATGAGAGGATAAAAACACCTCTTGGTAGTAATCTCTGATCCGGTATTCATGTTAGTGAGATTATTTTTTACTTCAAATAACAAGACATCCAGCTTTTAAGATTATGAGTAAAATAGGACATGCGTAAAACATCTGACACATTACTAAAATTTTCTTTCCTCCTTGTATGACAGTTAGAGACAGATTCAAGCATTCTTGTAAACAAGGCTAATGCGGCTCTTGAAAAGTACAAGATGCATGCAGTTGTTGCAAATGAACTCTCAACTCGTAAGGAGCAAGTGGTGGTCGTCACTAGTGCTGAGAAGATTACCGTTCTGCGAGACAATAGTGAGTCTGCTAATGATATAGAGAATCCCTTGATTAAACTTCTTTCTGAGAGACATATCACTTACATTGAGGATTCCGGTAGGTGAGTCTATAGAGCGACTTTGGCTTTGACCTTAGGTTTCTTCTCCTTTGGTTTCCTTCTAAGATATTGATAGGTAGAGTAAGAAATATAACTCGTGTCTTCATTTGTACTAAAGATATTGATTAACTTCTTGTATATCCTTTATGTTATCTTCACAGTTCTATCTCTTATTAATTGAATATAAGGACAGGGAAACAATACAAATTCATCTCAAATCATTTGTTATACAGAGTAACATTACGTTGGGTGGCTGGAAGGTATAGTCTTTGTTGCCTTGTTGAATTTGAACCTTTGTGTATCAGATTAGAGTACCTTCAATACTCTTACATAAAAAAGTTGACACCGCATTCTAACACCACGTGGGATTAGTTTCTAACAACTGATTTGGGGGATTCCCTTGGCACATAAAATTAGAACTGAAATTAAAAATTATAGATTATTTCAGTTCCTCAGTCCAGACGACCCTAATTGCAAAAGATAAATCTCATTCAATTTAGCCTGGAAGTAACAAAACATATGTACATATATCTTCTTTTTTTGATATTACAAATTTCTTCTGTATAATTATAGTAATTAAAGAATAGTCAGATCCATGGAGACATTATGGTATTGGATCACATATTAGCTACTGGTAAGTAGATAGATACCAGTCTCACATTCACTATAATTCCTCGTCACTATCATCAAGTTCAAGACCTTCTGCGGCTAAGAGATGGCCGATAGTCTTCTTCATTTCTTCGTCGGCCTTTTTTCGCATTATATCTCTCTTCTGCAGTATAAGAGTGTGCCTTTTAAGGGTACTGCTGAAATGTTCAGCTGAAGCCTTCTTTTCTCTTGCCAGAATCTTCCTTTCTTCATCTGGATCAACCTGAGATTTCATAAATACTTCCAGTCATTTGAAAGGGGGGAAAATAGCTTATGGTTCTGAGAGGTAATGAAATATGTGATACTGACATTTTCCAACACCCTATTCTTTGGTGAAAAAACAACTCTCTGATGTTTATGTATGAAGCTAGGATCATGGATGGATTCTTCCGAATCACTCAATATTGGAAGTGAAATGTAACAACAACCGACTATAACTTTATTTGTAGGGAGAAAACCAGGGTGATACAATCATCTAATCCTACAGTTAGCTGACAACATATACAAGCACACCCTATACCTTTGAACGAGAAAGTTGACGAACACGAATATTCAACTCGCGCTGCTGCTGCTCAGCCCAAGCATAAATTGCCATATCGCCCCGCTGACTAAAAGCTTTTCGTTTTTTCATAAGCCACTCCATCCATGCTTGAGATGCCTGAATGACACAGCAAATCAATCTAAAATACGAAGAAAACTGATATATTCTATTAATAACAACAAAAATTTACATCCATCACTGGTCGTATCGATTTTAAGATTTAAGAGTTTTCAAGGCAACGCTTGAAAGTATTTCCATTTCAGGCTGTATCACAGCCACAGATATAAGAGTGGATAGTAAATAATTCAAAGCGTCTTCCGTGGACAAAAGATTAAACAATAGTCATTTGTTGAAGTTCATCAGGCTTTGCCGTGCTTTAAGATTTTAAACAAAGGGTAGAAATTAATATCTCTTTTCTTCCTATAGGATTAACAAATGTGATTCGATTACTCATCAGCATTAATTAATATTTTAGCATTTAGTTTGCTGAATGGTCCATATATTAGATATTAGTTTAACTGACCAGCTTGAAACGCAGAAGAAGAAATTGAAACAGCTTCATCAATTACATAAGTTGCAAAGATTTGGGTCAGGCTTGATAGTTGATGCTACTAATCACAGATAATACGATTCACATGAAATCCCATATATAAAGTTCCTGACGTGTGCAATGTAAAAATAAATGTGCAAACTAAAATGCTAAGTTCCTATATAAATGATAAAAAAAAAAGTACCTAGTCAACTATTGATAACCACAAATAAAAATATTACCTTCATAGGGTTGACCTGGTTAGCCGTGTCATATTTTTTCCGCCTCTCTGCATCTATAAGTAATTCATAAGCAGCTTGAATCTTGATGAACCTAGCTTCTGCTGTTTCACCTTCCTCAAGGGTTCCTCTTCCATCATAGACTTGAAGAGTAAAGTAGAAGGAGATGATTACATATTGAGAGTTTATATTCATCTTCAATAAAAAAAATAAAAAAAACTAGCACAGAAGAAACATATCACAAACAACTAATGGTATGTGTCTGAAAACACAGTAAGATCATACTGAACACACAATGATTCTGAAGCTCCAAGAGTTATCTAATTTTTTTTTACTAACGAGTTAACTTGTTGATAATTGCACAGTAACCACCGTGAAAATTGTTCTTTCCAATCAGACACTACGTTGTATGGCACATAGTTGGAGAAACACTTTCCAAGCAAAAACTACTTAGTAGAACGAACATGCTTATGAAGAAAAAAAAACATCTTACAAGTTCTAGTATACTAACATTCAAAACATTTTAAATACAATATGATAACTGTTAAGCAGTTGCATTTTGATTAGCTTCATCTTAAACGAAAAAATAATATATTTCTGCTAGATATGATCAATATATGATCAAATTCACATATAGAATGAGGTCATCACAATCAATAGTCGACGAATACGGTTCATAACTTAATGACACACTAAAAATAAAAGCAAGTAGCTAAGATTAAGACACATACCATCTGGATGATAAAATTTCGCCAAACGTCTATAAGCAATCTTTATCTGCTCATCATCAGCATTTACTTCCAGTTCTGTTGTTTCACCATACACAATTGAAGAACAAACATTCAAAACAAAACAATTATCCATAAATTTCCATCTCTATTATCTTCCTACAAAAAACACCAACATCACACAACCATACTTAACAGTAACAAACCCAAACACATTAACTTCTTCTTCTTTTTTTACCATTACCCATCATTTAAATAGTTAATCTCTGAACATAAATTGCAATTATACACTCAAAATGAAAAATACAAATTTTAAATTTTGACCAATTTTTTCAAAAAGGAACAAACTTTAAAGCAAAAATTAACAATTTTTAGCTGTAAGATTAATTTTCACCAATTTTTCAGAAAGGGCCAAACTTGAAGGCAAAAATTACCAAGAGTTTCATAAGGGGTTTTTTGTTGATCCCAATTCGTTGCTTTTGCCACAGTTCTCTTCTGATTGAGGCGAAACTGGGGCATGGGTCTGCTCGAATTACCCGAAGAACCAAGCCATGTAGAATATAACCATGGTGATTGTAAATAGGGTTTGCAATTAGGGTTCCAAAATGAAGCCCTAAATCGAAATTGTTGTCTGCAATTAATAAAGGAGAACACTGTTTGTGTTCTGCATAGGGTTCTTAGGTTGCTCATATTTTTGCTTTAATTTTCGAAGAGAAGAGGTTTTTGGTTTTCAGTGATAACAAACACCCATGCATCCGACAGAAGCTTTTAATTTTAGAATTTTTTGTTTATTTTTTATTTTTTGTAATTTTTCTTGAAGTTGTTTTTTCTCATAGCCGTGAATTTTCCATTATTATTTTCCCGGGAAATTTGTGGTCAGTTTGGCTTCTTTTTGTGTATGGTGGTATGACTGTTATACCCACATGCTTCTTTCAAAATAGCTAAAATACATTTAAGATTTTAGGTACTTTGAAATTTACGACACTCACATACATTGCGCATCAACCACTTAAGTTAGACATGTGTCGAGATCGCAAGACACTCCAAACAATAAACCACTTAACTTTGTTTAGTCAAGTTGTTCGATGATCAGAAGAAGATAACCGTCGTAATGAATTTGACAACAAAAAAATGTTATTTAAAACAAAAGAGATGTTGCAGTACGGTTAGAGAGAAAATCGACATATGGTTATAACAAGCCATTTCGAGAACGATGGTAGAGGTATCGAAATAGGGTCATGACAACGAGAATCAGTTATTTGTGGATCAATACACAATTTGAAGTATTTTTTTTTTCAATTCTCTAGTGTTGCATTTTCCAATTTATATAGTTTTGTATAAACATCATCGGATCCTGTCTACAAGTCCCAGTGCCCCATTTGAATTGAAATGATTTATGTCCCTCTTCATTCAGAATATAACTTTTGAAATACACATAAAATGCTACTCCTTTCAATTCAAAAGATGCTAAAACGAAGATGAACTCCTTTCAATTCAATATATAGTATCTACAAGCATACTCTAAACTAAACAACATCAAATCACAACTCAATACATAGTATGTACAAGCATACTCTAAACTTAATAGCATCAAATCATATAATATTGCCTCTTGCTGCTACACAACATTAAGTTTCGTTTATACACATAACATATAGATTCAACCAAAATTTGAACATCTGTTCTGTTCTGTAAAGTTGAAACTGAATCATCATAAGCAGGTATCCGGCTCTTCCTCTAAGGAGTAATCCTAGGTGATATCATGGAATCGAATGGACGAGAAGTCCAAAGAGAACAAATAGTACGAAGACGATGAAAGTATTCCCCGAGAGCAATCAAGCCTCTAGCAGCTTGGTGTGTCGACAGGATGCGTGACATGTGTATCAGAGTTTGCTGCCTGAGATGATCTGCCTGTGGACAACACAAATCATTCACAATGTATCAAATGGAATAATGGAATGATAAAGAAATAATAATTCATAATATATGGACTGTCATCCCAAAATAATGAGAAAGGGTCTAGTTATAATTTGAACACCAAGACTTAAGATAAAAGAGTGGCATTAGAAAATTCCTAGTTGATTCAAATTTCTTGGTGTTACATTACCTGGATTACAAAACCTTCTAGTCCCTCAAATTTTTCTATAGCAATAGCCATCTGAATTCCATGATTTGCTGCATTTAATGGATCAAATGCCATGTCTTGAACCAGACTCTGTTGGAGTTTATCGAGTCCTTGTGAAAGAGCATCTTCGGCTTGCTGAGACGACAGGTGAAGTTTTTTAATGCTCAACATCTGTTCATCAGACAATGGCTCAAGTTGTGGCACAATGAGCTGTAGGAGAAAAAAATCTAATAATGATTAGTGATTCGTTGAGGTTTCGACAGTACCAACTTTTAATCTAATTTGCTATTAAGATCAGATTTGTACATTTAGAAGCTGTGATGGGCGAGATCCTCCGATCCATAGGAAAAGACGCTCTACGGATGGTTTCCACACACCGGAGATTAAGTAGAGGGGATCAGCCTTTGCAGCATCCGTTTTCATTCTGAAAAGATCCGAGTAATGATTCAAGACACTCTGAACAACTAGGCGGAGCTGCACTTCGGACGCATTAGTTTGAAATGCATTTCTGAGTTCTTCGTTCCGCCTATGGTTCTCATCAACCCAATTTCCATATTCAATTTCAAACGCGACAATCCCTGGTTAACCGAACACAAAGTTCAATAAGAAAATTAAAAAAAATTAAGAATGCTTAACATCAATATCAAGAATCACAAACCTGGGTTAATTGTTTCAGATAATCCCATAAAACTGGTATCCAATGCACTTCCTGTGCAAATACCCTGCAACTAAAGTGGAAATTTTAATATATGCTTAAAACTTACAATTGAAAGAGCATAACATAAATATAAATCAGAAGTAAAGATGGTAAATTAATTGTTAGTTTTGGTTCACCTGCTTTCTTGCTCTCCCAATCTCCAGCTCCAATTGCATGAGCTTCAATCTGCTTGATTCTAATTGTTTAACATAAGCCTGCACAATATTAAAGCATATGTTTCATATTTCTGGATTAGTTAAAAGTTAGTTAGAACTAAGTTAGTTAATTAGTTGGAAATATGTTTGTTAGTCAGTTATAACTGCTTTCATCTTTATAAACTGTTCTATTGAGTTGAATGAAAACAAATCAAATTACTTTTCCTATAAGTAAATTTATTTATATTACCTTTTTGCGCTCCCGACTTTTCTTAGCAGCCTCTCGATTCTGAGCGAGGCGTCTAAGTACCTACACATAATGTCACAGACAAATAATCAACTCAACAACTTTCATGTTTTATCACAAATATTTTGGACAAAAATCAAAATGTCACAATTTATGTCTTGATCAAATTTCATTACCTTATTATTTGTAGTCTCTTGTTCAGCTTCTGAATGATCCCTTGGTTCATGAGGAATATATTCAGACTGCAAAATTCAAATTCATAAGATTGTTATATAATCTACTCCCTCCGTCCCTTAATATAACCCCCTTTTGTTTTTTTTTGTCCCTAAATATAACCCCCTTTTCAAATTACAACACACATTAATTATTTTTTTCCATAGATACCCTTATTTAATACTACTACTAATTCTAAAAGTACAATAAATTGACTTTTCACTTTATCTCTTTAATGAGGGTAATTTTGTAAAATTGTACTATAAAACAGACACATTAACTACACCAACAACATTTCTTAAAAAATGTGAAAAAAGCAATAGGTGGTTATATTAAGGGACGGAGGGAGTAGTTTCCACATTAAATGAGTCTGACTCTATAAACAACATAAAAGTAACAATAATATAAATAAATAAATAAAATAAAATTATTAGTTATTAGTTATAACTCACCTTGTTCTCCATGCTAGTAGTGTTACTGTTCACTAGTAACATTGGAGAAGCAATTGAATTAAGACCACCTTCAACTTTAAAGCTGTCACCCCACATGCTAACTTGCTGGAATGGCTCGTATATATCCATTAATTTTCTTTAATCTCTCACTAAATCCAATTGATAAAACTGGAATTTTCTACCTGATAATAATATTGAAAACAAAACACATTGATTTTAAATTACCAAACAATAGACTTATGGTCTCTCATGTTAATTAAACTAATCATTATAAAAAAAATCCAAAGCTCGAATCTAATAAAGAGATAAACAACAGCTGTCTCCTAATTTGTTTTAGTCATTTGCTATGATTCCAATACTCAAAAAGTTACAAATACACCCCCCTCCTCCTTAAAACAAACCAAGAGATAAACTAATCAAACAAATAAATAAAAGGAATTTAACTTCAAATAATCAAAAACAACATATTCATTCTATCAAATGAAATTCTCAAATGAAATTCAAAACTTCAAGGTCTTGCATGACTTGACAATATTTCCAGAAATAAGCAACCACACTCATGAGACCAAGCTTATGATCAAATCAAGTTATGTAAATTGAAAATTGGAACCAAACTAAATACATATATAGTACTACTAGAGAAAGAAGAATAGAATACCAACCTATGTAGATTGCTATGCTAACTTGAAAGAATTTTTAGCCTCAAAATTTGGTTAGTCTAAGAATGAAAGACCCTTCTGATTGATGCTGAGAATTGAATATATATAATGGACAAAATCAGTAGCAAGCTTAGTTGATGTGAAATAATGTCACTATTATTTGCCGCATGCAAACAAAGTATTAAAGCAACGTTGGAATTAAAGATGACAAGTGAAATATATATAATAGAGACATTAGATATAACTAATCAGTGATCATAACTTTTTCCTTTTCTTCTTTGGTTTATAAAATTATATTTTGAAGTGACCACTTGCTACCTTTGTTATGTTCCCACTTCATGAGAAACAGTGAGTGCCAAAACTTTTTTTTTTAATAAAAAAATGGGAGTAAACTAGTGCATTAAGAAAATGAAAAAGACTACATAGAAGAAAGTACTTAACCACTTCATCGATCACATGTTCATCTTTTTTTTTCTTTGGTACAATGTTCATCTTTACTTGATGTGATTGTGATTCATTCCTTGTCTTGCCCTGGACTTACGTGTATGGTAAGTTTTCATCATTTTATAATATTTTGCACTTTAAATTTTAATGAAAGGGACAATTTAGACTTATTTTAAAAATAACAATATCAATTTAGTATTTTAAGTTAAAAATGCTGGCCAATTTTGTCTTTTTTTTTAGTTTAGCATTTGAATTTTCAAGATTTAATATTTGTGTTCATGCAACAAAAGTCTGTTTAATATAGTATTTAGATTTTTTTTTATTGGTGTTGATCGATATTTTATAAAGAACGTTGATGTGTTTAGTCCACAATTTGAACGAAATACATTAATATTTTTTTTGACCTACTTTTTTTATAATTAAGGTTGGAAGGATTACTAAGTTAATCGATTTTTACAATTTTGATGACTATAATGACAAGAAATGAGGCTAAGTTGTCCCCCATTTCTTGGCACGTTAATTTTTTGGTTGTGCCTTGTGTATTGTCAACCTTTATTTAGTTATTATAATTTAAAAAATGAATTTTATTATATTTTACTTCACCCCGCTTCATTTCATCCCATACCATCAAATGATCTAGTTATAACTTATATTAACCCTAGTAAGGATCATATGATTAAGAGACTCATCTATTGTGTCATATTGTATTAATCGATAGTTTAAGAAAAGATAAAAACAATATTAAGTGTAATATTCATTTATATCTCCTACTCCTAGACTTTTGTTATTATAATTTACTTTAAGTTTATAGAAGAAAAAAGTGAGCTATGCCTTATCATATTTGCATGGACATTTAAACTTTTTCATGCTTTCATGGATCTATAGACAGAGAAGGCGTTGGATTTATAAAGTGTTTCTCGAAGGTGATTCATATATGCAAGAGCATATTCTTTAAATCCATGTACTATTATGTAAAGAAAGGTCATGCAGTTAAATAGTGTCGCAAATCATCTCCAAAATTCACACACAAAGAGGCGTTCTCAGGTTCAAATCTTGAAACTGAAAATATTCAACTTAACAATTTTGATATTGTCAATTGAACTAGATATTACAAACCCAATTCAAACATTTTTAATCCTATGCAAATTATAATTGGTTATAGCATGATAGAGCCATGTTATTTAATTTAGCAAGGACAGTTCTCCTGATGTTTTAGATTATCCTCTAACTTGCAGAACAAGGAAGGATGAGGGAACCTTATCTTGTTTGTTCCTTAAAAGAAAAGTCCTATTTACCTAAAATACTCAATTGTTTCACTTTAGTGATCATACAAACCTGGCACCTCAACTTTGATAGTAATGAAGTTATATATATAGTATGGTCTAGTTGATCATGTTCATGCCAACAGATTAAACTTGTATATTCCATCAAAGCTGTCCCTTCCAATCTCATAGGGAAAGGTGTATGCGTTTCATAAACGACACATCCACGTAATCATGCATTGCTTTTATAAAGGTGAAGATAAAACGATTTTTGGAAAAAAGTAGTTAGTTATTATCTTCTTTATTTTCTTACTTTTTCTTCTTTTTCCATCAGCTAAAAAAAGGGATTACACAGTGAATTACTCCATCAACTTTAACACCAATTATTTCCATTTACTCTGATTATGATAACAATTAATTATATTATCAATCTTGAAGTTCATGATCTCCATTTCTTGTGGATTGTACATTTTTTGACTAGGCCACCTTTTAATATGCTACAAAAAGCCCTGCATGGTTAACTACCGTGAATAACTTTTTTTTTTTTAATGTGTTCCTTGACCTTAATGTAGCTATTAGTGCAGACACATAGGCCTGAGTTTCATGGTGATCCACTCCCAAAAGAAAAAATATCACCATCTCTCCAATTTAACCGATAAATTATATCAAAAAAATATTTAATTTATAAGCATTTTTGGTGTAAGTGTTTTTTACATTGGCATTGAATCATAGTCATTGAATTATTACAAACATTTGTCTTTAATCGTAACTGTGTAATTAAAAAGTAGTAACACATATGAGGTTAATATCATGAAGAAAAAATAATACTCCCTCCGTTTCAAAATGAGTGTCGTTTTAGCCAAAAAAAATTGTTTCAAAATGAATGTCGCTTTACATTTTCATTACAACTTTAATTTTTTTCTTCCAACTTTTCTCTCACACAATTTTCAATGCAACTTTAAGTTTGTCTTTTTCTTATAAAGTAAGGGCAGTTTAGTAAAAGTGTTATGTCTAATGATTATTTCATTCCATTCCTTAATCTGTGTGCAATGGGCTAAAACGACACTTATTTTAAAACGGAGGGAGTAATTAGGTAGGTCAATGAAAACTTATGTATTTGGTCTTAATTTAAAACTAAGTATATCAATTTTCTTTGACCAATTTTAGCTTATAATTAAGAATGGTTAGAGTAATAGAACTCGTTTGATGGTAAGAATAAGGAGACATGATATGACATATTTTTGAAAGAATGATATGATATATTTATCATATGTTGTTTAAATATAATGTTTGATGCACCAAAAAGATAGAATAAAATAATTCATTTTCCTTTCATATTTTGGAGATAACTTCGTATATATTTTAAAAAGAATTGAAGAAAAATAACTTTTCAGGGAAAAAATAAAGTTTTTTTTATAAGAATTGTGAACAAATATTTTCTTAAAAAATAAAGTTTGGGACTATGGACCATATTTAGAGCTTTGAAGAAACCTTGAGGCTTATTTGAGTGGGAACTTTTTTTTAGTGGAAGAGGAAACTTGTTAATATTATGTTTGCTCTTTTGACCTTTTTATTTGCTCTTAATTGTGAAAAAAATAATATTTGGGAGTTATCTTTTGAATCTTTTTTTTTTAAGACTTGGTGTTCAAGTCAAGAACCGATTAATCCGAAGTTTTGTATGAATTTGTCTATCGAAATTGGCATCAAAGGGAATCAAACTTAAAAATTTGAAAGAAGCAAACTTCAAGATCTGAGATCAACCACTAGATCAATCTCAAATGGGATTATCGTGAGTCTTTTAAAAGCATAAAATATCGTTTGAGACTATATTATCGTTTGAGACTATATTTGAACGTTTAGCCTTGAGGGCTTATTTGTGGCTTGCATAAATTAACCGTTATAATTGTGAAAACATGATCGCCATCCAATGACTTTTTGCTTCTTAATGTCTATGTGTGTAGTGTGAGTAAGAAAAAGAGAGAGATGCTGTGTCAATAAACTTAGACAAATCCTAGTGGTACATATGCAATGCATTATGCCTAAACGGCTGACACGAGGAAAGGAAAGATTGCATCAAAAAACTCTATAAGATAGAAAAGGGAAAGTAGTAATTTCTTTCCAAGCGCCACTGCATGTTGTAAAGACTTAGTTTTATCATCATCGTGTTACAAATTTTGTGCAAATGTATTCATTCGTCCTATAGTCATATGCTAATCTATTTTTGGTAGTATATAAAAGAATTCCACCTTTTTTATCAAAAAAGAAAGAAGAATAATTGATCCACTATATGAGTCCATGAGAAGGCGATCACACTTTGTGGGACAGGGTTGCATGATTAAATTTATTTAGGAACACAATAATTTCTTGATGATGGGGCTAAAACTAATTTATAAGGGCTAAATAAAACATTAAGAGCCTGCATGTATATGACAAAATCCATGTTGTAGTCCAAAGTATTTTACAAAACGAGGTTATAGTGACAACCGAATCTTTTGTTTGAATAATAATATAAGTGATTGTGCAAATTAAAAGATCTATTTCAGATTTGTGGATGGAGAAACATAAAATAAGTTAAGGTTATTCTGCACAACTTTTACTTTAATCCTTTTCTTACTCTCCGCACTTACCGTACCATGATGATGTGTATCTCCATTATTACAGGAGTTACTTTTTCTTTTTAAGACCTAAGATAGTAGATCAAGGCAAATCATTCATTAAGGATTAAAGTAACAATAAAAGATACGAAGATAGTGTAAAAAAAAAAAAAAGTAACAATATAAGGTGAAACTGGATATAAAATGAGTAAATGATCCTAGGACTAGATGAGAATAAAAAAAGTTGCCTTTACTATGGTTGCAATTTGGCTTGTTTGTCACCAATTAAGCATCAAAATAAGAATTTTTCTAATTACACCCTGTATATTTCTGGTTACATCCCAAAATGACAAAATTACCCTTTCATAAAATTTGATTTTCAAAAAACCTCTACCTTCTTTCTTGGTTACACCCCAAAACTCCTCACCCTTAAACTCAATTTAAATAGGTCATGTAAATTTAGTTTAAGTAGTTCATGTAAACTGTGTTTAAGTGTACATACTTAAACTCAGATTAAGTAAGTCATGTAGACTGGGTTTAAGTGTACATACTTAAACTCAGTTTAAGTAGGTCATGTAAACTTAATTTAAGTACGTCATGTAAATAGAGTTTAAGTGTACATACTTAAACTCAGTTTAAGTAGGTCATGTAAATTTAGTTTAAGTTGGTCATGTAAACTGAGTTTAAGTGTACATAGTTAAACTCAGTTTAATTAGGTCATGTAAACTTAGTTTAAGTAGGTCATGTAAACTGAGTTTAAGTGTACATATCAATCTTGTTCAATGATTCTACGTAATCGTATTTTAAGTATGTACATGTAAACTCAGTTTAAGTAGGTCATGTAAACTCAGTTTAAGCAGGTTCATGTAAACTAAGTTTACTTGAACCTGCTTAAACTGAATTTAAGTTAACCTCAACAATGTAAATTGAAATCATTGTACAGTGCAAATGAACAAGAAGAAAAAATTGAAACTAACATTATTGAAAAAGAAGAAAAAATTCATTAGATGTTTTGATTCACTCTTTAATCTTCCACATAAATTGATTGAACATCAGATTGTTTGATA
This sequence comes from Medicago lupulina, assembly GCA_958299785.1. Lineage (NCBI taxonomy): Eukaryota > Viridiplantae > Streptophyta > Magnoliopsida > Fabales > Fabaceae > Medicago > Medicago lupulina. The sequence continues at coordinate 19,746,551 of OY283144.1, read as the reverse complement.
GTTTGTGGGTGAAAGAGCGTGAAACTCAGTGACAAACTAACAATGAATAAAATCAAGGTTTTAAGAAAATTTATATAAAAGGGCAATTTTGATATTATCAAAAACTTTTAAGATAATTTGGGTGTAACCAGAAATATATGGGGTGTGAATAGAAAAAGTCTCAAAATAATTATGTTTTTTGATGGAAAGATAGAAAAAGAAGAAAAAATATCCGTGATCCTCAATAATAACCCCTAATACACAAAATTGAACATAATGAAATCCATAACGATGGGCTTGTTTGGAAATTTCTCTATGTTTTGATTTTCATGGTTGTATGTCTTTATGAATTATGGATTTGGCGAGGATGTGTTGGTATTATAACATGATTATAAATGAATAAACACAACTATTGATTAAAAAATATAATCATGTATGAACATTTTTGAAGAATCATGTATGAACGACCACCGGCAAAAGATTGATTTTTATGTGTTAAATAGTGTTTCTTTCTCTATAAACAGTGCAACATATTGACAAGAAAAAATTGCCGGACATTTTAAGCATTTGAGTGTACCAAACACATGTGAATATGACCATACATATGTTTGGTATCACTTAGAATCATGATGATCAACTGTAATTTTTAAAAAATTATATTTTGTAGCTTCTATAAAATTATGATTGGTCACCGTGATTCTGACAAACTCATCGTGATATCAAACATATACTACATGATTAATTGCATGCGTGAATATGTTTGTTGTGATTTTAAGTCTTTAAAGTATATAAATTAATCCTCAAAGCCTGGGCTGTATGTGTGAATTTGTTTTGGCAAATAATATTTTCTGTGACTTTGAGCTGCTTTTAATTACAAATTTAAGGGTGTTGTATTACGTATGTATCATGGGAATGGTTTAACCCAAATTTTGGCCCAAATTTTGAGTTTAAAATAAAATGAAATTGCTCTTTAGAGATCATGGAAATGTTGCATGTCCACCCTTAGTTTGCATCGTTCAAAGAGAATTTCATTACCCACCCTCCAAGCCTCTTGCAAGCCTTCTGGTTTTTCAATGTTACTCTCATTTAAATCATATAATCTTCATGCCACCTGATAAAAAAGTCTGACAAGATGTTGTGGTCAATTATGGTTTGTATGTGTAACAGTGTACAATCTCATGCTTCTGATAGCGTCTCTGAACCATTTTGCATTAAGCTTTGCGAGCTTTGAGAAATTCTTCCCACAATTGACGCACTTATAAACTGGGATGGAACCCTAAAAAACAAAAAATAATTAAATGAAAATAAATAATAAAAATATATACAATAATAAACATGTACAAAAAAATCCTAAGAAACATAAACAAAAATAAACATTTTAAAGTCTTACATCTCCCTCTCATATGTGTCTGATGACGTGATGAGCATACAGGTCGAGGACCAGCGTGTCCTCTAGGTTGTTATGGTACGAATCATTGGGGGCAACAACGCATTCTGCATCTCAGTATCCGTCTGCTCTTCTAACTCGTCATGTTGAGTCTTTGCTTCCTCGGGCTCAGGCTTTGACACCTAAGATAGTTTGAGGATGTCACACATGGCATTTCTCACTCATGCCAACCAAATCACCCGCTTTGGCCGACACAGTCAAGATCAACTTGTTGCTTCTAACATGATGGGGGTGTGCCACCATATTTGAAAGAAATAAAATAAAAAATACATATAAAAATAAGTATACTGAAGCAAATTCTGAGACAAATCAACATTCGCCACACACGATATCATTCCTTCAAAAAATGCTCTCCTTTAAAATATTCCTTGGTAAAAATTAAATATCATCTTTCTTCTTAGTTGATGATATCACTAGGGTCTTGTTCTCCCAAGCTGTTACAATTTCTTGTTAGTTTGTCTTAGGAGTTAGGCCCTCACGTCTACCAAGTTTTATATAACCTGTTTTCACAAAAATAAACTCAAAAAAATTAATGAAAATTTGTTTCGTTTATGTTTATTTTTCAATATGTTTTTTCTTACGAGTAAAACAAAAAATAAGTTTTTTCTTATTTTTATTAGAATTAAATCACCACTGTTTGGTGCTAGAAAATAATGAGATTTTATTTATTATCATGAACGAAGACCAAAATGTTGGAATATTATTTATTTAGTACAACAATGTTAATTCTTTTAAGGGTTGTATCCGACTCAAGTGATTAGTTTATACACTTACACATAAAAGATACTTAGTTCAAAAAAAATAAAAAATTAAACATGTTTTTATCTCTATAGATGTTCCAACTTCTTCATTTTGGTCCCCAAATTATTATTTTTACATTTAATATTTCAAAAAATTTCGTATACACTTTTAATCTTTGCTTTTAAGTTAGACCATGTGTTTCCTTTAAAAAAAATTGAATGCGTTTGTGTATGATGTTTAAGATACTATAAGAATTTTTTCACAAACTTTTTTTTGATTTTATGTTTTTATCAAAACATAACTAAATATGAGTTTTTGAACTTCTTTTTATGATATTTTGAACATGTTCGTAAAAAATAATAATTTAAAAAAGTATAAGAAGTTTTTTTAGAGAGAATAAAACAAAATGTTGAAATATTTATAAGAATATATTATTTTCAGTCTTGACTAAAAAATGTTGTTTTTGGACAAAGCCGCCCCAAACCCAAATGAAGGAAGGAGTTCCCGCTTCTCCCTCTATTTGTCTGTCTGACAATCAATCAATCAGTCAGCCGTTTCATTTTTCATTCAACTTTGGACTCTTCAAAGTCAACAATAACGCTTGCATTTCTTCTTCTTCCGATCTCTCACCGTAAGTAACTTACTTCTTCTCTCACTCATTCAATTCAATATTCCTGCTACTTAAGGGTTTTTTCATCTTCATCTTATTTCTGATACACACTGCATCTAGATCTGGAACAAGGTTATTGTCATATATAACAATCCGATTCTTTATTTTTACCCATATCGTTTTTCTCATATATTCAGATTTCTATTTTTTTTCTATATTTTCAAGTTTGTTTATTTATTAGAGCACGCTGTTACCGAGTTTGTATTGAATGTTTCATTTTTTAAGAATCGAATCTGAAACCTCGAGGAGGAGCACACTCCCAGGTCCAAACTCAAATGGGTTCATGAATCATGAATGTTATTTTGAAAATGTTTAAAGAATAACATATAATAAGGTATCCTTGTTGAGTTTATAACTATAAACAAGTTTTACGGTTCAATCATATTTCAATAGTCTCCTTGAAGGGAGGTATATGTAAATTCGCTCTTTGAACCTTAAGGTATTCTCGGGCTTGGATTGGGGCACCATCTGCTCACCCTAAATGTATCTTAAAAAAAACAATGTTGTTAAATAACTAGTTTAGCGACGCTATACCCTATTACATACCAGGATTTGGAGCAACCACGATGAAAGCCGATACCCTACTGCGATTCCGCTACCACCGCAATAGTGGTAGCTTTTTGTATATTGGCAATAGCGGTTATTGCTTACAATGTGGATTTTTTTTTTATGCCTTTTTCGCTAATGATAACAATAAAAATAAAATAACGTTGAGTTGGTGATGAGATAGGGTCTTATAGTCCTTAAACCCCACGACCTAGGTAAAGTGAAGACCTTTCATCAGCATAATTTTTGTTTCTGGTTTTTCTACAGCAATGTATTCAACTATGCGTTATGCCCTATTTGTTGTTTGCAGTGTTGTTAATTCACGTTATAGCGGCTCTATACCACTATAGCATAGTGGAATTTAGACAAACAGCTATTGTTCCGCGATACGGTATTTGGTGCAAAATATTGTCAAATAGCAGCTACAGCGGCACTATAGCCCTATTGCATAGCGGAATTTTAACATTCTGTTATTTGCTGCTATCCGCAACTGACAACATTGGTTGTTTGAACTATTGAGATTTTGAGTTTTATGTCACTTTTTTAATTTCTGTTAATGTTTCCTTTTGTATAAAATTATTTATTTCAACCGCTTTGTGGCTTCCATTATTTGCCTGCTATGCTAACCACTATTTTTCATAGCGGATTTTTGGCAATCCGCTATTGCCCGCGATCCGTTAATTATAACACTGAAAAAAAGAGAGTTAATATTATGCCATGTCAAGACACTGAAGTATGATTAGATGTCTATGTTATGACATGCCAAGATAGGGAAATTATATGATCGATGTCTGTGTAATTATAAATCTCATTTCTATTTATTGAGCTCTCTAAAGTTGTATAGTGATAATTGATGAATATTGGAAATAAGGAAAGAATCAATTACTTACAATGTTGTCAATTAGCGGCTATAGTGGTGTTGTAGTGCTATAGCATAGCTGAATTTGAACAATCTGCTATTTTATGAGATCTGCGATTGGCAACACTTATTACCAATCAAATAAGGAATGGAAAACAATTGCAGATAAGGAGATTATGCTTACACTGACATTTTGTTGTCTTATTGATTGCAGATCTTTTAGTTAGAGTCTAACATAGCATATAAACCATAGCTTGCTATCGCCATGGAAGATCAGCATTTGTTGGAGACAAAGGAAGCAAGTTCCCAAGCGGTTGAGAAGCTGCAAGTAGACGCTTCTGTCATTCAGATTGAAGATCAGGATAAAGATGTAAAATCTCAGAATGTTGTTCATGATGGCCCTAAGTTTGACAGTAAACTGGATGATACATCGGACGTGATAACGGATGACAACGGTGGAAGGTCTAAGTCTGATACTGATGAAAAAAAATATTTCCATGTCTCTGGAGATTCTGGTTTAACTCCGGTCATTTCTGAAACTGAAATTGATAATATTGGAAAAGAGTATTCTGGTGGTGATAAGGTGGAGGCCAACAGAAATTTTGAGGCTAAAAGTGAAGAGACAAATCTAGATGAAATGCACAAATATGGACATGATGATTTGGCTAAAGCAGAGAATGACGGTAGAGACATGGAATCCACAGACATGGATCAGAAAGCAGATGAAATTCCAAGTGAGGACAACAATTTAGACCCTGTATTTGATGGAACCGAGGTTCCGGGGATGGAAGTTACCCGGAGCACATCTGCTCGTAAATTGGATGGAGATCAGGACAGTCCAGGTGTGGTTGAGAAGGCAGTCGCTCTTAAAAATCTTGTAAAGGAGAAAAGTGCAGTGGCAGTCTCCACTATGCTGCGCCGCCTTTCTGGAAAAAGTGATGAAGCTGCTGTGGGTGATTTAGATGATGAAGGCAAGAATGTTTCAGATGTCTCAGAAGTTAATGAAGCCAAATTGGTTTCTGAGAAGCCAGTGGAGAAATCTGCTTGGAATCCCTTAAATTATATTAAGAAGTCATTTGATGTTGATGTGGAAAACAAAACTAATCAGAAGGATTCAGTAACAAATGGTCCATCATCACCAATAGCCATGAAAGGAAGGATTATACTGTACACCAAACTAGGGTGTCAAGAATCTAGAATATTTAGGCTGTTTTTACGTACAAAAAGACTTAGGTTTGTGGAAATCAACCTAGATGTATACCCTGGTAGAAAGATGGAGTTGGAGAAGATATCTGGATCTACTTCTGTTCCCAAGTTGTTTTTCAATGAAATATGTATTGGAGGCTTGAGTGAGCTTAAAAACTTGGATGAATCTGGAAAGCTGGATGAGAAGATTGACTTTCTTATTGCTGAAGCACCGTTATTTGAAACCCCATCACCACCTTTTTCTGGAGAGGATGACATTTCCATTAGTGGGGCAGTTGATGAATTGGCTCTTGTTGTACACAAAATGAAAGAATCTATTACTGTGAAAGACAGATTGTACAAAATGCGCAGGTTTACCAACTGTTTTTTGGGCTCTGACGCTTTAGACTTCTTATCAGAAGATCAATATTTGGAAAGGCAAGAGGTAAGCTTGTCTATTTGTCTTAGCTTTGGGTCTAATGTGTCAATAAACACCACATAAGTGATTCCACAAATTCATACGTAATCAAACAAATCATACACTAAATATCACATAAATTTACTTAGATACAGTTTCATGATCAAACAAATCATACGCTAAATTTCTCATAGATTCAGAAGATCATATATAATGTATTACATAAAATGAGGTCTAACTATACTTTGAATGACATAATATCACACTTATCATATAGATTCTTTCAAATTCAATTTGTAGGTCTTATCAAAGCAAACAAGAAAATTATACACTAAATATCCCATAGATATAAAAGATCATATATAACAATGTATTGCATATGACTCTATTTTGTTTTGATTTGAATAACACAATCAAACAAACAAATCATACACTCAATATCCTATAGATTCATTCAAGCACAATTTATTTTTGGCTTTACAAAGCCATTGTTTTTCTTCTTTTTTTAATTTTTGTCTGGTGGTACAGGCTGTTGAATTTGCTCGAAAGCTTGCTGACAAATTTTTCTTTCGGCATGTTCTTGAGTGAGTCTATATACTTAGAGTTCTGATTTTTAATGTTTAATTTGTTTTGTTGTTACAAAGTTAACAATATTTACTAATTCTTGTTTTGATTTAGTGAAAATTTATTTGAAGATGGCAATCATGTGTATCGCTTTTTGGATGATGATCCAATTGTGATGTCACAATGTTACAATATTCCAAAGGGTATTATTACCATTAATCCAAAGCCTATCGCAGAAATTGCATCAAGGCTGAGATTTCTGGCCTCTGCAATGTTCGAAGCCTATGCTATTGATGATGGATGCCGCGTTGATTATACAAGTTTGCATGGAAGTGAGGAGTTTGCCAGGTGTCTTCTTTATTTCGTGTATTTTGCTTTCGGTTAGAAGTTTAGAACTTTGACGTTTTATACAATCTTTGATAGTCCATTCAGTCATTTTGCAAGTTCACATGCTATTTGTTGACATTGTAGGTATCTGAGAATAGTTGAAGAGCTCCAAAGAGTTGAAATATTGGATTTGTCTAGAGAAGAAAAGCTTGCTTTCTTTATTAATCTTTATAACATGATGACCATCCATGCAATCTCAATATTGGGTCATCCAGATGGAGCATTGGAAAGAAGGAAATTATTTGGAGAGTTCAAATATGTTATAGGTGGTTCCACTTATTCACTTTCAGCTATTCAAAATGGAATATTGCGGGGAAATCAACGACCACCATATAACCTTAAGAAGCCATTCGGTGCAAAAGATAAACGCTTAAAGGTAAGCTATTTTGTTGTTGTTGTTTGGCACAGTCACTTTCATGTTTAAATTATTTTAGAATCACATGCAGACTTTGATCAGGTTTTGATTCTCATGTTGATTCATTTATTTGATAGGTTGCACTCCCTTACCCCGAGCCCATGATTCATTTTGCTTTGGTATGTGGCACCCGATCTGGGCCTGCCCTTCGATGCTATTCTCCTGGAAAAATTGACGAAGAATTATTAGATGCAACTCGCAATTTCCTGAGAAGTGGAGGTCTTGTGATTGATTTGACAGCAAAGACTGCGTATGTCAGTAAGATTCTTAAATGGTAAGTTCTTTTAAACAAAGAAAACAACTACTTAATATCTTATACGCTAGCACATTTTATCTGACACAACAAGTAAGAAACCTTTTAAAATTCTATACTTAGGTGATTGTTTCAAATTCAAAGTACTTAAGATTTTAATGTGATATGTAGTACAATTTTTAGAAATATCAATGAACAACATGTCAGTTTTTTGAAGGAATGAACATGTCAGTTAAAATTTAGTTTTGACATTTAATGTGATATGTAAAACTTAAACATGAACAATATTGTTGTTAAATGAAAGCAGTGTTAGAAATTGTGTTTACTTTGGTGATGTTGAAACTGAAAATAACTATTCCTCATTGTGCATGTTTAGGTATAGTATAGATTTTGGCAAGAGCGAGCTTGAGGTGATCAAGCATGTGTCAAACTATTTAGATCCAACCGACACAGCAATATTATTGGACCTGCTTGCCTCTTCTGAATTGAAGGTTACATATCAGCCTTATGACTGGGGTTTGAACTACTAGATCATGCTATTGAAGTGTTGTGTAAATATGCCCCGTATGTTAATTTTGATCTATACACAGACGACCACATAAATCATATGTTGGCTGTTTTGACCATTCTAAAGCTGAAGGGTATAGAGTGGTAGATCAAGAAAGAGAGATATAAGACTTAAGGAAAACCTGTTTTCATTATTTCCTATCTTTCTATTTACCGTCTTAAATTTTCATGCTTATTGTTTGATGCAACTTATGAAGATCCATCAGCTAATTTTACTTTGCAACCTTGAATTTGTGATGCAGTTGAATTACTTTTCTTAGGCTAGTGAATGATGTAAGCCATTTTTCTCCAAATGGTTGCGCTTAATACCAGAACTCATACGATATCCCAAATCTTAATCTTATTTTTTTTTCTTCTTCTCAAGTAGCATAATAGTTAGAATTCACTTTTTAAAGTGAATAAGTAGGGTGTCGGGGTTCGAACCCTGGCCTTGCATATGATAATGCATTGTCTCTGCCAACTAAGTTGTGCTAGCTGGGGTATTATTTTTATTTTCTAATTGCAAGATATGACAATGCAGTCCATTTTCAATTAAAAACAATTTGCAAGAAAGATAAAAAAAGATTCATCAGAAACTTCTTAAAGAGCAAAAATATATATAGGAGAAAATAAAACATTTTTTTTTCCCAATCTTATTATATTGTACCATCAAAATAAACTCATGCCTAAATTGTTGGCTGATGTTTAGAGCCATATTTAGTCAGTTCCCTTTTACCACATTCTTTTGAAAGTGGCAATGGAGGAGACCTTTGTTTTTATGGGTATAACTATTGGCCAAAGATGTAGAGAGTGAAGATCTAGAAAGTAACAATGAGCTGTAGGAGAAAAAAATCTAATAATGACTAGTGATTCGTTGAGGTTTCGATAGTACCAACTTTTAATCTAATAAGCCATTAAGATCAGCTTTGTACATTTAGAAGCTGCGATGGGTGAGATCCTCCAATCCATAGGAAAAGGCGTTCTACGGATGGTTTCCACACACCAGAGATTAAATAGAGGGGATCAGCCTTTGCAGCATCCGTTTTTATTCTGAAAATAAATATCCTAGTAATGATTCAAGACACTCTTAACGACGGAGCTGCATTTCAGACGCATTAGTTTGAAATGCATTTCTGATTTCTTCGTTCCGCCTATGGTTCTCGTCAACCCAATTTCCATATTCAATTTCAAGCGCGACAATCCCTAGTTACCAGAACACAAAGATCACTAAGAAAGATGTAACAAGAATATTAAAAAAAATGAGAAAGCTTGAAATTGATATCATGAATCACAAACCTGGGTTTATTGTTTCAGATGATCCCATAACACTAGTATCTAATGCACTTCCTGTGCAAATACCCTGCAACTAAAGTAGAAATGTTAATATATGCTTAAAATTGACAATTGAAAGACCCGTATGAGTCAAGAAACTTTCAAGTACGGTTCTAAGGGAAGGAATTTACTCACCTATTTCGACCGCGGAGAACAGGCCATTCGACAGGAAGATTCTGAAATTGTGGAATCTTGGTTTGATCAAACCGTTGAGCATAACATAAATATAAATCACAATATATAAATATTAAAAAAATTTACGGAACATTTCTTTTTGAAGGGAAACGTTTTTCGTTATTGTTGACAAAAAATTTCACGAGCATAAATATAATTGATTAAACAATCATATAAAAAATAATTTAATTTATATACGTTTTTTTTTGAGAAAATTTAATTTATATACATTGTTAAAGTAACTTTAAAACATTGTCGATCAATCATAATAATTGGATTATTGAAAATGTCTAACTTTAATTATAACTCTTGCATACATATAAGAAGTTGCAATAAATTTTATTTAAAACATTGAGGATCAATTATAATAATTAGAGTATTAAAAATGTCTAACTTTAATCATACATAACTCTTGCATGCATATAAGAAGTTATAATTCGTCAACAATGTATAAAAGTTAATCTCATAAAAAATATTTAAGTAATTTTAAAGCACAAGGATAGTTGTCATGCCCGAACAGGTCGAAGATTTTTTTATTTTTTTTTGTGTATAAATTATAAAGTAAAAGAAATTTTGTAAAAATTGATGAAATATTAATTTTTTTTTTTAAGAATTTAAAAGAAGCTGAACAAGTTGGATCGTTTTTTTCGCTCCATAATGTTTTGAGGTAATTTTGTATAAATTTAAAAGAAATTGAAGAAGAAAAAAATTAGGAAAACAATTTATGGCAAAAATTACAAGTTGGAGAAAAATTTAAAATAAAAGTTTGGGTCTATGAACCAACTTTAGCTCGCAGAGCTTTCAAGACTTCTTGACCTTGAAGACTTATTTGAGAGGGAGACCCTTATTATTTGGAATTTTGCGTTTTTGGTCTTTAAAGCGGTTCGATTTGTAGCTCTTGAATGACGTTTTTTATGGATTGTGTGTATGTGTGTATTGTCTGTTTACTCATTAACGAAAAGTGAAACGTGAATCCTATAGAAACGAGTGTTGTCTGAAATTGACATTAAGACACTTGTAAACGTTACCCAATAAAAAAAACTCTTAAAATACGAAATCTCTTCAAATAGTGAACGACCTGATGTGCCAAGTTTGTAAACAAATACTCACTACTCCCTCTAGTCCTTATTATAAGAAACAATTGACTTTTTAGATTCGTTGTGTGACTAATGTATCTGATCTATATTTATAACAAGATATATCAATTAATCAATGAACCTAAAAAGTCAAATGTTTCTTATAATAAGGACGGTATTGACTAAAAAAGAGTTCCTACACAATATGGAATTGTCCACACAAGCAAAATTCAAATGATAACTATTAAATGTAACCTATTAGTCAACAAAATGCTATTACTCATGCACAGACCAATAACCAAATAAAACACTTGAATAGCTATTACTCATAGAAGTAACATCTGAAACAAAAATCTTACACTTGAATAACATTTCTAGAATACTAACAAACAAGACATTGACGTACGAAGAGCTTCCTATCATAGTCACATGGACAAAAATGAGGTGGAGCCGTTATTTTTCTCAGTGATGGCCTCAAAAATATCATCCAGGCAACAACATTAGTAGACACTCTACGACAATATTGCAAATTAATCTCTCTCAAGTGTGTGCAGTTTTCTACCACTGGCCTCACTCCTTTCTCAGTGACATCATAACAGTGTTGCAGGTCTAGTTGCTGAAGCTGAGGACAAATCTTTGAGATCGCATATAGTACTCCATCATCGATTTCTGAGTGGGACAAGTTCAACACCTCCAGTTTGGGAGCTTCAAAGTTGAAGCTAGGTAGCTTAGCTTGTGGGCAGAAGGCTAAGTTTAAATGCCTAATATTACGACATCTCTTTAACACTTTAGCAATGCCTTTAGATATGCCAGAGCAAAAGCTCAAATCAAGAAACTGCATATTAGGAAACATGAAAGCAAACATTTTGATGTTTCCATTCTTCAACCATGAATTGTTAGCCAAATGGAGAGACTTCACTTGACGGTATACGCCTAAATCTAGCAATGGACCAGTTCCAATTTTTGTCGACTCCATTCTAATCTCAGTCAGCAAAGGACAGCTTTTAAGGAGACCAAAGAATGATAAATTGGAGAGACTATCACAGAAACTCACATTTATAGACACCAAATCACCAAGAAATACAGACAAGGCTTTGAAACAATAATCATTCAAAAACTTTGCATTTTGAAGATCTAGATGCTGCACAAATCTACACTTTGACAAGAAATAAGAGATCCCGAAATATGTATATTCGCAGCAATCTTGAAGGGCAAGGTTCCTCAAAGGAAGAGCTTCATTTGCCACAGAGATAAGCATATCATCAGTAACACATGAAAATGACAAATCAAGATGGGTTAAGTGCTTCAAACTGGCCAATGAATCGATGAAGTATGAAGTAACGTTTTTCTTTTCTCTTGCTTCCATAAAATTGCAAACAGATAAAGAATTCAAACTCGGTCTCTGGCAGATTGCAGAAGCAATACCAGCATGAGTTAGGAAAGAGCAATCTAACAAAACTACCTCTTCTAGAAGCTCACAGTTCCTGCAGAGTTGAAAAAACAAGGAATCATTAATGTAAAGGTTACCAGAGAGATTAACCTTGCGGAGTTTACTAAGCTTTTGAGTAAGAACCTTCATAGCATTGTTGCAACGATTGATGTAGTCGTAGTCATCATCAACGGTTATTCTTTCTTTGGGGATTCTTATATCAAAATGTTCAAGCAAAGGGAAAGAGTCGGCAACAAAGGCTATGTCATTGTGATCGAGAGGGGAACCAAAATTGGAACAAATTAGAGAGGTCAAGGGTAATTTAGTCTTTTGAACAATAGTTTGCAACCCTAATGCGGGAAACGAGAGGTGGTTAGAGAGGTTGAGAGAAGTGAAGTTTGAGAGGGAAAGCGAAGCGGGGATTGGAGCGAGAAGAGCGTTTAAGTCACCGCGAAAGCAAGAGAGGTCGAGGGAGGTGAGATTTGGGAATCTGTGGAAGATACGAGAGAGGGACGTTGATGGATTGGAGATTGTGAGGGAATATACGAAGCGGCTGGAGACGGAGAGGAGTTGTTTCGAAACAAAGGAAAAAGTCTGTAAATAACGGTTACGGTGGTCGATGTTATCGATCTCGTTCAGGGATTTCGATATCACAAGTTCCCAGCAATCGTCTGGTAAAACGGAATCTGCTGCTATTCTTTTTCTCATTCTATTTTTCGAACTCAAATCAACGCTAATTCTTTAGTCGAAAAACCGATGATAAAATTATAAAGTTGTGAAGCAAAGGGGATGGATGTTTTCTTCAATTTATAATAGTAACATAACGAATTGATCGCGTCAGTGGGCTTAGGAGAAGCTACTTTTGTTTTTTTTTGTTATATCTTTTTTAAGAAAACAAAATTATTTAGTATTTTATACGTTTGTTACAATTTTTTTTTTAAATTATAATCTTATAAAAATTAATCTAACAGCTCATTTGTTACGGATTAAAATAAACAAAAGTAAAATTTATTAGGTCACATGTCGTTTCCATATTTATAAAATTAATATTTGATTTTGCATAAATATCTCAACAAATTTCTTTGTTACTTTTTTTTTATTTGGTTACATTTTCATTTCATTGTTATTTTGATCATATCAACTTAATACTTTTTCATTTTTAAAGGGAACTTGATATTTTATATAAGTTTCTATTTTATTTTTAATATTTATATAACATAAATATATCAACGAACTATTCATAATATTTTAAAATTTGTTAAGTTTGAATGCAATTTTGATCCCCTTATTTTAATATTTTTGAACTTTTCATCCCTTTTTTTTAAAAAAATAATATGTTTGTGTACCATAGCAAAAATCAATGTTTTAAAAAAAAAATAGTTGTTTAGATATAACAATATAAAAAAGATTATTTTTAATATAAAATTTGTTCAATCTTTTGACCCTTATTTTCTCTCCTTTAAAAAAATCTATTTATTTAAAGCTACTCTCGTTTGAAGTTGTTTTTAGATTATTTTTTTTAGATTTTAATTTTCTTTTAAAGAATGTAACAAACAGATACAATACTCTTAATAGTTGATTATTTAAAAAAAATAAAAATAACAAACAGGCTCTGCTTCAAATGGAAAATTGTTAAGAGTGGCCTTAAAAAGAAAATTAGAGAGTCGAGAAAATAAGTATCAAAAAGTGGATGGAATTTTGTACCGACTTCTCTTTTATATATCTGTATCCAAAAACTAAGAGGTTGTTTGTTATAAGATTTTTAAGAAAAAAATCACTTTTTTAAAAAATATACTCCCTCCGTTCCTTTTTAAGTGTCTTTTTAGCGTGTGTTTTTCGTTCCTATTTAACTGTCCTTTTTGTATTTTTAGGGTATGATTTGTCAATTATACCCTTTTTCAATTGCTCTTAACTTTTTCAATAAATCTAATTAATGTTATCTATTTGGAAAGCTAAAGTTTGTTTTTTTTAAACAAAGTTTGTTTGTTTTTTTTAAACAAAGTTTGTTTCTTATTATCTTCAAATTTAAACAAAATTTTGTTACAAACAATGGTTCGAAGAAGAGTTAAAATTCTATAAATAAGATGAATAACAATTCTATAAATTTAAAAATTCTATAAATAAGATGTCGCACAATGCGAATCTAGCATTGGTTGAAGCCATAGTTGAAGTCTTAACTTTGATTAAAGGAGTTGGAAGGAAGTAAAGTTTTTCTTAGTTTTTGATTAATGTGAAGTTGGAATAATTTTTATATTAACTTATAATAATTTAAAAGATGTGCAGAATATTTAAAAAATTGACAATTGTTTATTTTGGGAGAGAGAGCGCGTAAAAAAATAGGAATTTGTTGGAGAAAAAGATAATAACTAACAACTGTTTGTTACGAGAAAAAGATAACATATTAAATTTATTGGAAAGATAAAGTGTGTGCAAAAAAATATGAATTTATTGTTGAATTAAAAGGAGGATATAATTGGAAGAAAACGTGAAAAAATACACTTTACTATTTTGATGGAAATTTTCTAAAAAGACACTTAAAAAAGAACGGAGGGAGTAATTATTATCTTATTATCTACTCGTGTGTATTGTGAGAATATTTTAGTAAGAATGTTTTAACCTCGTAAAGTTAATAGAAACATCTTCATCAAAACAACAAACAAAGCAAATAACAAATATGAACTTTTGAGCAATGTCAAAGATCTCCATAATTAAGATGAAGGAATAAATGAGAATCAAGATCCTTAGAGGCATTAAATATTGCACTGATCAGAAAAGAATTGAGAAAAGGATGGATATATCCAGTTGAATTTTCTTGTGTTATGTTATTCGAATTTTCGTGTGTTGTTATTCTTGTCATGAGACGTGTAATCATCTTTAATTACACCTTTAATTTTCTCTAGCCCGTTGCCTATAATCTTTGCTGAAAAATGTTAATTATCTAATTGAATATTGGCTATAATAATGTGTGCTCTATTTGGTTGGTGAAAAATAGAATTTTATTTGTGAATTCTCTTTTCATGTTTGCCCAATTGACTGTTTTGATAGAGTTTGTAATGTGATGTCCGTTTGTTTTGTAGGTTGGTGTGTTTCCCTCTTATACTTCCAAACAATAAAATTCTTTGCTAATCTAGAAAAAACATTCAATGTATAGGTAAAGTGTCTAGGTTTAATCTTGAGTAGTGCACATTCGATATGTAAATGCATGTTCACGTTTTGATCTTTAGTCAAATGGTGGCACTGAACATTGGTTTAGAGTCTTAGAGTTAAGAATCTATGCAACCAGAGAGGTCAAAACCCATTTCCTGATGTCAAAATCACAGAAAGAAAGCTTCCCCTGTGAGAGTTTGACTTCCCTGGAAATTGAGACCGATGTGATGATGCTACTCATGACAAAATAGACTGATCCAAACAAAATTAAATTGTCCAAAACATTGTAACCAGCAACAACGCCAGCATACTCATAACAGTGGTATCCTTTCTGCTCTAAAATTACAAGTTACAACCAAAATTGGGTTTTGCAGATAAAAAAAAGGAAGAAAAATAAAAACACTAAGCTGGAATTGCTTGAAGAATGCAGCCTGATTTCGATGAAAAATTGCTCAGAGAATCAACAGTCTGAGTTCTGCAGTTGACTTATAATGTTCTTATATCTTGCCTGTTATACTCACTTGGGGATGATAAGTTGAAGAAAGGAGCAGTAGCCAAATTTTGTTCCCTAACATATGTTTCTTTCTTTATCATGATGTCTTCTCTAGAATAATACACCAGTTGGATTTATCAAAAAACTGATCAACAACTCTAGCATTGGTTATTCCATTTGTCAAGCTGCAAAAGGAAGTGAAATAAATTAGAAATTAGAATTGCATATTGCACGTAAAGATGTCAAGTCACTTAAACATACCCTTCTAAAAATTGAAATAGAGTATCAGGACCCTAAGCCCCTAATGAATAAGAAAGTCATCATAAATTTGTGATGCACCTTCAGATCCATCAAGACTAATTTCAGTTAAGAAAACATGATAACATAAACTATTTCAGAATACTTGAGTCTCTTCTATGTTACTTTGGAAGACCAATTCTATATTTGTCAAATTATCATGATTTCTAGGTTCTAAAATGATAGGATACTGGATTTGGGCTTTAGCCCAATAGAGAGGATGAATAGGGAAATAGGAATGACATGGCAATATTGTGTTAGGAGGGACCTTTCTGTTGTAAAAGAGAGGATATGGGAGAGTAAGAGAAGCAATGAGAAATATTGTTAGAGTTAGGAGAGTTTCTACCTGGTTAGGAGCATTGTGCTCTGGTAGGAGTGTACACGCTCTGATTTATCTTTTTCTTTTCTGTCATTCCACCACTGTAGAGCTCTTAAGCTCATCAATTTCCATTAAATAATATACAGGATAATTTCATTTCTTGATTTTACAGGTTCTATCCTAAGACACCTTATCCTCTAATAAATACCAAAATTCATATCTGGGATCAAGCAACCAAGCACGAAACCGACTTTAACTTTAGCAACTTATTTCATGGGAGAAACATTATAGAAAACATTCAATGACAAGATTCTCAACAAACTACTACATTGAAAGACTTGGTTCAATGGTTTACAAGCTATGAGCAACTAAACAACAACCAAGCATTTTCCCACATGGGGTCGGCTACATGAATCAAATTATGCCATAATGTTCTATGAGTAACTAAACAAACAATGGCTAAAAGATATGTTTCGTATTTATATGAAAATTTCTAATGAAGAAGGAAGACATTACCTTTCAAGCTCGCCTTCGCTAAAAACATGATAATATCTGTTATACACTACAGCACCCTTTATATCATCTTTAGTAGCGAGACCAGTAGCCAAAGCATGAGCAGAAGCGCCACTGACTTCAGCACGATGATAAGGTAAATGCCAAGGAACAAAATACTCCTGTTGATTCTTCGCATTCTTTTCTTCCTTCAAATCTCCCAAAATTTCAGACCCATCGCAAACTTTCATCTCCTCACTACCCAAACCACTCTCCTCACTTTCCGGAATACTTTCCAACGACAACGAGGAAGACACCCGAGTAGCACGTGGACTTCCCGGTCCCTGCCACTCTTCAACATACTTCTCAGCAAGTGGAGTCCATTTCTTAACCAACGCCTCGTCCTCTTGTTCAACAGCCCAGACAGTAATCAAAACAAGCCCACCCTTTTTAACAACCCTAACCAACTCTTCAATCGCTTTTCGCCTCCTACTCTCAGTACTCAAATGATGCAAAACAGCAATAGATATTGCAGCATCACCAAACCCAGTTCTATAAGGAAGATTCACAGCATCTGCAACAAGAACTTCATTTCCTCTATCTAAACATATCTTAATCAATGAAGGACTAATATCACATCCTATAAAAAAACAATCTTTATTAAACCCTAAATACTTTCCATTCCCACATCCTGCATCCAGAATCAATGATCCTGGATGCAAATTTTGTAGAAATTCAGCAACTTTCGGCCATTTCGCGAAACGGGTCGAACTAAAATGTGGGGCAATTGCATCATAAACATGGTGAACAAACTTTTTTTCAATTTCAGGGGTGGATTTCACACTTATAGATGATGCTGCAGCTGGTGGTGCTGCTGCTGATGAATTATTTGTGATGTAGGGTTCATCAGATTCAGTTTTTATTTGTTTCATTGAAGTGAATCGTGAAATAGTAATAGGAATGTGAAAATTGAGGAATCTGGTTGGTTTCAGTTTTAGGGCTATGTTGTTGAGAAATTAGAAAGAAGAGGGAAAACCTGTGATGAGTTTGTGGTGGTTTTCTGGCGGCAGTGATGAGAAACTCCGGCGGCGTTTTCCGGGAGGTGAGTTCAGAACGAGTCCAACTAGTTTCTGATACTACAAGATGAAAAGTGTTTGCGTGTGGATTTTGTGTTTTTTGATGTAGATGTTTTATTTGTGGGCTCCAACAATTTTTGTTCTAGGTGCCGAGATGCTAGCCGATACGTATCTGATACGGATACTGTAAGTTTTATAAATCAAAGATACTTATACTTATGTGTTAATGTGTCATTTGAACACACACGTTAAAACAATATATATAATAATTTTGTCGTAAAAATTGTGTATTAAAAAAAAAAAAGTAGTTAGTGGGCATATTCAAATTCTTAATACAAATTTCTAATTTTAAGTTTTGAATATGTGTGTCATTTGGATCTATGTTAGTATGACCCTACAAATTTTAACCATGTGTATAACATTTTAATCACTTATGTCATCATGCTTCATAGACTAGACGTACATTTTTGTCTACCACCTCAAATTAACCATGCAAACATGGGTTGGATCATTGCGTATGATAAGAGTACCGTACGTGTACCTGGTATTGGTATGCATTCAGTACGAACACTTCACCATTTTATATATTTTCTTTTATTAGATAATCGATTAAATGTTTTATTAAATCAACTTGTTATTTAAATAGTAAGTGGAGGGTAAAATTTACCAACAAATGGACTTATTTTCTTTATATATTGGTATAGTTGTCACCCACAAACTTACATGTCACAGAGTTGGAACTCCTCGTCACTCACCCCGGGCACCAAACACAACAAGGTTCAACGTCGCCATCCAACACCCATGTACGTGCAAGATTGCTTCTCGTGAGGAGGCGACCTTGTGAGAGTTAACTTAAAATCAAGTGTGCCACGTTTGGAAGCAACGTGCCACATTTGTTGAAGAAATTCCTGAAGCAAGTCACTAGAAAAAACGTGCCACGAAGGAATCGTAACGCGACACGTTGGTGCGCTGAAGGCGAATAACATAAACATATTTTTCAGTGCATATTTGTTCCAAATTTTAAGGGTTACTTTTACTATAAGTATATACATTGTATCTGAGTAAACCTTGAGAGATGGGGCTAAAAACAAGGGTTTAGAAACAAATAACATACTGGGGTTTAGAGAGATTTCTCTAAGCGGGAGGCACTAGGGTTGGGATTGATTCACCTTGAGAAACACTATTAGGATCAAGTCTCTTGGTCACCGGAAGAGATTGAAACTTTTGGTAGAATTAGGTTTGAAGACTAATTCTTGTAACCCTTTGATATCTCTTTTGTAAAGTTGCTCATCATTATAGTGAAACAGAGAGCTGCTCTCTCCCTAGACTAGGTCAGTATTAGAACGAACTGAGTAAACAAATTTCGTGTGTTCTCTCTTTCTTTCTCTCGCTGTTTTCTAGTTTTGTTTGTATTTATAGTTGTTACCCAATTTGTTTTGGTTGCTTGACTACTTTGCTCCACACATCAAGTATTTTATTGATGTGATTTTTCATTGAATTCACAACAGACCTAAAAGCAATTGGCAAGAGAAAACTACAATATTGGAGGGAGCAAGACTCTCCCATAAACGACCTAACACACCATCACCACTGATGAAGTTTTGACGAAGGAAGGCATAGAATGCAACATAGGAGAGAAAGCACAATAGTGAGGGGCAACATGATGACAAGGTACTACTCATCAGTGATTGGGTTAAGCACACACAACAACAATTACTACTATTCTAGTGGCGATTTAGGCTGAGCACGATAGCGATAGTGGTTAGGGTTAGAAACAGCGGCAATGAATAAGGTTATAGACGACGACGGTGGGAAATAAGAATAGGGTTAGAGACGACGACTTAAATTTTGATGGATTAATTCATGCAAAGTTTTACTTTGACTTTAAATAGAGCCTCCACAAGTGAACAGTGAGATCAAACTCTTAATTAGTCGATCTGTAATCAAATACTTATTATTTTTTTTAAGCTGTAGCATTATATCAACCATTCGTATGTTATCAAATTCGTACATTTTTTACTTTTTTCATTTCATTTTAAATGCACACATGATGCTTACAAATTTACTGTCATCATCACAATCCATACTTGTAAAATGTTGAAAACTATGTAATTACCATCCTATCCTATAGGGTTACAATTTAAGTCACTGCATTGTGTGGTTGAAGTGATCACGTGCATCATACATGTGACTCAAGGACCATCATGTGATAAATTAAAGGGTATGGCTTAGCTGTTTGACATGATAAATACTTTTTGTCTAACCATTTAAGTTGAAATAGAGGCTCCATCAAAATAATGCCATGTGCAGGTTCTCCATGGAGACCACCACTAAAGAATAGATGATCAATTAACGTCACCACTAATAGAAGCCGTATATAGATTTGGCCCAAGGCACTTGTCTGCATGTTCCCAACAGTATTGTACTCTTTCTTTAATTAATGGATTTTTTGTTTTATCTATTCATTTATCTATAGTACTACATCTAATATGAATTCTAGGACTAAACCTTACTTTTCAAAGTTTCATTGCTTTCAACCGGATTATTCAAGAACTTCAGCAATAGATGGATGATTTGTTCGATAGTTTGAAGGGGAGGGGAGGGAAAATGAGATATTTAGAGTGTGTTTGGATTAAAGGTTTAGGAGGGAAAGAAAAAGGAGGGTCCATTTTTATTTTTTAAATTACGAACAATGTAAAATATATTTTTAAAATAAATTAAATGTTTTTGAAGTATTATATGATCATTTATCATATCGTTCATTCAATTTTTTAAAATCGTTTTATAATGTTCGTTATTTAAAAAAGAAAAGTAAGTCATCATCTCTCTTCTCCTCCTAAACCCTTCATCCAAATACACCCTTAGAGGATGTGAAATATAGTGAAAAATAGAGAAATCTTTTACATTTTTTCATTGAGTATATTTTTAAAGTATGATAAATTAATACTTATGATTAAAATATTTTTTATTTTAAGAATATTAAAACCCCATAGATGAATTTGAAGAATTCATATAAACCATCCTCCAACATTTTTAGAGTTCCTTCAAATGAGGATGCTTTTGTGTTATGAAGAAAAACAAATCCATTCTCAATTTCTTCTATTTCTTCCATTTACTCGTTTCTTTTTTCTAAAACATTCCCATCCCTTCCCTCCAAACTAGAAAAAAAAAAAAGCCTAAAAGTCCAAAACATGATATGCTATACAAGTTTTGTCACTAATGATTTTGTAAAAAAATACATATTTGAATCATCGAGAACGAATTCCATCAAGGGAGCTTCTCTTCTCTTCTCTCATTTCCAAACCTTAACTGTCACCAAGTTTCTTCTTCTTCTTTTTGTTTACTACAAATGGGTGACTTAAGGAGTTTTGACTGAAAATCACATCTCCGAATTATTTTTCCTTCTTGTTTAGTTAAATAAGTGATCTCGTCTTCTTTACACGACTTTGTTTTTATTTCCCGTATTTTGTGCGACGTGTTTTTTGAATTCTCGCCATAGTATACACGACAAATGTTTTTAGAAACTAGCTCCCAATACCTTCTTATTGGTGCCTATAAAATACTTCCTTCACCATAAATGCAAGGTACACAATTTCTATCCACTTAATACCTCGCACACTCGATACTTCCTTGACTCTTTTATTGAGTTGAAGGTCAGAGTGTTTACATGTACCACCTCCAATATCAATCTCAACGACAACTATTCCATCTCGGCCACTCGATCACGGATCAATAATTATTTGAAACATTGTTCATTTTTATTGATTAATATAAGCATTTTAAAATTTAGACTGATAGAGGTGTCTAACTAAAACAACACCAATACATATGCTTTGTAATCCCTAAAGCTTGCCATAAAATAAGGAGGGAGTGGGACCACGAAACTTGTCTTCATCGTGTCCTAATTTAGCCAGAACCGTAGAAAAAGGAGCCGCTCGGAAATCTCAATATGCAAGACAATTTGAGTAATGGGGATAATGTAATTAATTTCAAAACATCTCAAAGTAAGGTGTAATTCTCTGATGTTGAACTTTTATATAATTATTAATTAAATGGCTTCTTAAAATGCAACATTGATGTGTACTTTTCATTGGAATCATGAGATTAATTAGTTGGTGTCTTAGGGATGATATGATGCATTTTTGTTAAGATGTTATCTTCTTGGTCCACCACAATTGAGTCTCCTTCAAACTCTTTAAGTAGATTTGAAATTTGGGTCATCAAAATGTATCTTTGAAGTAGACTCACAACTTGTAGCAAAAAAAAAAAAAAAAACACACACACACACACACATATATATATATATATATATATATATATATATATATATATATATATATAAACATGAAGGTCCAAGTTAGCAAAAATGCATATTTTTATTTGAACAAAAAAACCAATGTCCACTAGTGTAAACCAATATAAAATAAGGGATAGTTTAGTAAATATCTTTCAAGCTATTTGTTATAAAATAAAAGTGGCTATAAGTTAGCAAATTTGTGCAAGTTAAGAAATAAGTTTTTAATGAAAATTACTAATGTATCCATCAAGTTAATAGTTTTAAGAGTAAATTACACTCCCCTCCCCTCAAAGATACTTGAATTACACTCCCCTCCCCTCTTATGTTAAAATACACACTCCCCTCCCCTCTTATTCAAAATATATTAGAAAATATTTCACTCCCCTCCCTTAAGAGAAGCTTGAATTACATTCCCCTCCCCTCTTATGTTAAAATCTACACTTTAATCCCTCAATATTTTTTTTATTTCTAATAATCTAGCAAAAAAATAATAATCTAACACACTTTGGAAAAAAATAGTATTGCGGGTCTATTTTAATATAATCAAAATTTGAATACATATTTTTCTTTATTTTTTATTCACAATTTCATTATCATATAGTTTTAAACTCTAATACAAAATATGAAACAACCCAAAATAAAATAAAAATATATGAAAAATTACTAAATACAATAAAGCATGGTTATTTAAAAGTTAGTTTTATACTATAAAATATGAAATTTATAGCAAAATATTTAAATTTAATTATCATTGATATTTAAATTATAAAAAAATGAATTTATTTTTCTTAAATGGTAGTTCAAAATTACTATATATTATAAAAATATTTATTTAAGTTATAATAGATTAAAGTGTAGTGCATATTTAATTATTAAGGGAGAGGATTGTAATTCAACCATCTTATAGGGGAGGGGAGTATACATTTTTCTTTTCAAGAGAGGGGAGTGTATATTTAAACATAAGAGGGGAGGAGAGTGTAATTCAAGCATCTTTGAGGGGAGGGGAGTGTAATTTACTCTAGTTTTAAATAATAAAGAAGGTTATTTTTGTCCAATAAAAATGTGCACTTTTGCTAACTTGGACCTTCATGTTTTTTATTGGTATAAGTTAGCAAATTGGTGCAAGTCAAGGAATAAGTTTTAATGAAAATTACTAATGTAACCCTCAAGATATTAGTTTTAAATAATAAAGAAGAAAGTTATTTTTGTCCAATGAAAAAGTGCATTTTTGCTAACTTGGACCTTCATGTTTTTTGTTGGTCTAAGTTAATAAACCCATGTATATATATACTGCTTCAAATTTAATTGTATTATCCCAATGTTAATTTTTGTTATCTAGTTATTTAAACAGTTTAATTAAGCAAATATTGCTCTCAATTCGTTATTTAAACATGCATTCACTTATAAAATATTTTCACAATATTTATGTGCTAAGATGTGATTGAAAATGTGTGTATAAATTTTGTAAACTAACAATACAAAGGGAGACATATAATTTTTTTGAATGTAACCTGAATCGATAAGCTTTTCCCTAATTCATAGTTATTTCTTTAATTAGACAAATAGTAGTTGAATGATAATCAACATTACTAATGAGAGGCGTTAGCTGGTTTTTCAAGTTGATAGAACATCTAATCCCTCAAAGCTCCACTCTACCTTACTTATTACTAATAATGACAATATTTACTACTAATTCACTTCATCTGCTCTCTAATCTATCTATAATGTTAATTGCTAAACCAAAACTTTATTTCTCTTAGCAAAAGTGGGTCTTAGTTCAATCTTGATTCTTGCCTTTAAAGTTTAATTTTTTTTTCTTGCTTCATAAGCAGCCATAGTCCATAGATCCGGGGCAATAGTGGTTGCCCCCTGCCCCAACACAATATTTAATTTATTTATACCTATAATAAAATAAAATATGATGTAATAAGATTATAATAAAAACAAAAACACATAACTTGCATATGTTACCTTTGACAAATCTTAGGTGTAATCTATTTAGTGGCATTAGGTGATTATAAGTAGATGATTGTTTTTTGTTTTACTCCTATCCTATACTATACTAGTAATAATTTTAGATTTAAAGTATGTGTCACAACCTTATAGTATCACACATTCAATAACATCAACGACAGTTAAATCAAAATCAAACAATTCATAATTAAAAAAAAATCAATTAATCTTGACTTATCGACTATCAATGTCAAGTCAAAAACATGACAGTAAATTCTGCCTGTAACGGTAAATGTTACTAGTAATAAAAATTTAAAATTTAAAAATAGATCTAATTATATTTTGTCAAAAAAATATCTAATTATAAAAATACAAAAGTACTATAAAAATACAAAAATAGTACTTTTTTAAGTACATAATTTTATCTAGCTTTGTATAAACACACATCAGCATTGTTTAGGATTCTCTTTTACTCTTCACTTTTGTCAGTCCTTGGGTTCTGAGTAGTTTCTTTTGGGTTGGGTTGAATTTATTGTAGTAGAAAGAAAACTATCACCATTCTCAAAAATTCACAATCTTTCTCCCACCCATTTTCCAAATCTCTTCAAATTCCATTTCTTTCTACTCGATCCATTCATTCTCTATCTTAAAGTTTTCATCTTTTGTCTTTCAACAAGGTATGTTCTGCAAAAAAACATGTTTTTTTCTTCTTTTTTTGTCTGTTCTTTTGTTCTAAAAATGTTTTTTTTGGTGAATTTTTTTTGACCATGTTAATGACTTAGTTCAGTTGGAATGAGAATGACTCTGAACTCTCATCATTGCTTTTATTTTTCTGTAAAAGGGAAAAACTTTCTTAGGAAATTTATCTTAGAGATCTAGCATTTTTTTTCATTATTACTTAAGATATCTTAAGAAAATTCATTATTTTGGATTATACTCTTAATTCTAGATCAGTAGGGTCCTAAGTTGGTTTGAGTGTTTTTTAATAGCTGATTTGCTTTTAAGGTTTGTTTAGTTAAGCTTTAAGTTATGTTAGTAGAATAAGTTAAGTTTTGTGTTTAAACTGGGATAAGTGATTATGTGTGAATTGTGAATGTGGATTTTGTGTGTTTTTCTTGAATTCAGGTGAACTACATTTACTGTAAGTTACAGTTAGCTTAGTATTGGAGCTGAGGATGAAAATGGGACCTTCAAGTTTTGGAAATTAAGTTTTGGAAATTACAGTTAATTTTCTGGAATAATGTCTAGAGTTACCAAGTGGAAGATTGAGAAAACAAAAGTTAAGGTGGTTTTTCGCCTTCAATTTCATGCTACACATGTAAGTTTTTTATATTCTACCATTTTTTTACTTCGTTTTTTGGTTTGGTAATATAAACTTTTCAACTAGATATGGAATTCAGTTTTTTGGCTGTTAGTAGGGGGTAAAATCAAATCCGTGTAACTTGTTATATGAACTTCAATCTTCAACTCAAGCATGACCAGTGTGCACTGCACAATTGGTCAAAGTTGCCATTTAAGCTTCAATCTGAGAATTTATTCAAAATCCAGTTGGCATTATGTTATACTCTGCATACTTGTTATCAATCTTATGTTCCAACCGATTTGTAAACTTCTTTTCTTCGGTATAGTATCTAATTATTAATTTCTATAGATTTTTCAATTTTTATATTGCATTCATTAGACATAAGAGTGTCGACTAACCTATGACCTACTTTTCAAATTTTTTTGTGAAAAGAAAAACTAAACAAGAGAAGGAGAGGGTCAAGCAAGCTGTTTAAAAGTAAAGTGACAAACTTTTCAGTGGCCGTGGCCCCAAACAATATTATAAAAAGTGAAATTAATGGCTCATATTCTACACTAATCATGTGATGGCTCAAGCTTCTATGTTTTACACCGGTTCTAAACTTCTATGTTAAGACCAAAATGATTTTCTGTAAAATTTCTAGGTTTATACAAACATAGAAAAAGATTTAAAATTCTTGACCAAATTTAGCAGACTGAAACAGTTGTTAGGTTCAACTTTCTCCTGACTTGCTGAAAAGTTAATCAAGCTCTAGATAACATCTGAGATCTTTTAATCCAAGTATCAAGTTCTTTATCAACTAAGCTCATTTGCAACTATAAGGATATAGAATAAAGGGAAATTGGAATAGCTAAAGCAAAGTAGTTAAGAGTTGTTAGAGTAGTTAGTTAATTGACTAGTTAGAGAGTATTTGTATAAATATTAGAATTCAAGGATAGAGATTGTTACTGAGTATTTTAGACATTGTGAATAGAGTAGGGACTCTATTGTGAGGGGGGGGGGGGGGGGGGGGGGGGGGCTTTATCCTTTCTCAATCTTTCAATAAAACTGAACCTCATGCTCAGTCACCAACTAAAACCCCTTCATTTTTGTCGCCGGCGTTTGAATGGTGGAAACAGAAGCCAAGAACGATGGCGAGTCTAGTAGAGCCTTGGAAGAAAAACAATTCAAGACTGAGAAGGAATGAGAATCTGAATCCCTAGTTAGAGATGGTTCTATTCACAATAATAATCTCTATCCATGCATTCTCCTATTTATACAAATACCCTCATACTGATCCGTAAGCTAATTAAATAACTACTCTAACAACTCTTAACTACTCTAATCTCCCTTTATTCTATATATCCTATCAGGAACTCATTTGTATTAGTTATTTCAAAAAAATTCCAACCTCTTTCTTGATTATGTGCCATTCGAAAATGTCATCTTGAGAATGTAACATGACTGAAGTAACTTCAAGTTTAATATATGCTGACATGGCCCATAATATTGTCAGCACTCAACCTTAAACTTATCGGCCCTTTTTTGGGTGATACCTTGGAGAATTATTTTATTTGAGCAGTCACCATGATTAACTAATTTATTTAGTAGTTTATATTAAATCAAGGCAATGGATTGCGGAAATACAACTTTGCCGAATCTTCATGACATAAGTCTATGTTTAATCAACTTTACTTTTTTACAGAGTTATCGTTATTACTGACATTTACATAGTTGTAGATCTATCTTTTTATGCCATAACTGACGGTAAATTTTGTTTTTGCATGGTCTCTAGATTCCACAATCTGGATGGGATAAACTGTTTATCTCTTTCATACCTGCTGACTCTGGGAAGGTTACATCAAAAACAACCAAAGCAAATGTGAGAAATGGAACTTGCAAGTGGTCAGATCCAATCTATGAAACTACAAGACTCCTTCAAGATATTAAAACAAGACAATATGAGGAGAAAGTTTACAAACTTGTTGTGGGGATGGTAACGTTCTTTTCTGACTTTTAAATGCGTACAAACTATTCTGCCGTAGCATTTATAGAAGTTTAACATGTGAAAACAGAATCGCAGCTCAGCCATACTAATCACATTGTTTACAGCTTTATGAAAAATCTTCCATTATATCGCTTATATTCATGGTGTATATTGAATAAGCCTTATTTCTGGGTCTTTAACATTATCTATACTTTGAGGTCTTGATTATATTCTCTAGAAGTGAGCTGCAATAATAAGTGATACTTCTGATTCATTATTTTTTATGTATTACGTTTATTGTTCAAAATAACTAGATTTTGACTGTTAATAATAAATTATCATTTATAATGTATAGAACAACAACTTCATAGTATTTGTAAAATTGAAGTTTCATAACAACTTTGTTGCTGCCTGCCACCATCAGAAATGCCTAAGAGTGCGTTTGGATGAGGTAATTTGGAAATTTTAAAGAATTTAAAATTCTAGGCAATTTACCTCAAAGTATTTGAATTCCCTCATAACATTACATTTCCTCAACATTACATTACATTCCCCCATCCAAACAATGGAATTCACCTCAAAGTATTTAAATTCCCTCGTAACACTACATTCCCTCAAAACATTCCCCCATCC
This sequence comes from Medicago lupulina, assembly GCA_958299785.1. Taxonomy (NCBI): domain Eukaryota; kingdom Viridiplantae; phylum Streptophyta; class Magnoliopsida; order Fabales; family Fabaceae; genus Medicago; species Medicago lupulina. Next base: position 19,718,554 of record OY283144.1, on the reverse strand, counting down.
AAACACACTCTAAGAATTGTCTGTGTTTTCAAATAAGAGAGATTCTTGTGGCTGTTAGTCTTGAGAGAGGTTAGAACTTTTCTAACTTTATTTTTTCCTTAACCAATTCAGGGCTCTTCAAGATCTAGCATCCTTGGTGAGGCCAACATAGACCTCGCTGATTTTGTTGATGCGTTGAAGCCTACAGCTGTTGCTTTGCCTCTTAACGGAAGTGAGCCTGGAGTCACACTACATGTGAGGATCTCTGAACTTCATTTTCTCTGAAGTGATTTTCCTGTGTATACCCTTTCATTCCTTATGTAATTATACAAATGTGTTTCTGTACAACTACTAGATTCATTTCTGTTTCCTTGGCATTAATATATCACACATGCATATTTGTTGAGTTCTTTAGCTGCTTAAGATATCATTGGTGTCATATTTAATGTTTTTATTTCTTCTCATTGTTTGAAGCCAGGTTGCAGTGCAGCTTCTCACTTCCAAAACTGGTTTTAGGTACATTATTGTGAATTATGACATTTAAGGATTTTTCTTTAGCTGGACACTATACTTATTTAAGTTATTTTTGCTTTTAGGGAATTCGAACAACAGAGGGAACTCAGAGAGAAGGGTCTACAAACAACCTCTGACCAAGGTAGTCATGATGAATCTGCTGATAGCAAAGATTCATCTCCTGACCAGAATGTTAATAATCGCATTAATAAGGTTTCTTACCTTCTCTTCTCACAAGCGTACTATATATATAAATATATTATACATATCTGTTGTTTAAATTTCATTTTCTTCTCTTATTCTCTGTTAGGATATAGAATAAAGGAGAATTAGTCATGGATGTTGGTTAGTTATTGGGTTCCTAACATCCTCCTTTGTTTATTTAATGAAATTAGGTCAATTCAAGAGGGAAATTGAAAAGGGAATCAAAATATCTTCCTCGTACTTCTTCACTCGAAGGAGAATCAAGGTTAAATGAAGATTATGCTGACTCAGCTGCTGGATTTGATGGCTCTTCTACTACTTCTGAAAGTGTGTATACTGAGAAGCATGATACGCATGAAGTGGAAAGTCTTAAAAGCACAATGTCTGGTGATTTAGGTGTACTATCCCTAGGACAAAGTCCTCAGCGAGAGAAAGGAGAAGCACCTGACAATCAGTTTCCACCACAGGACAATGCTTGGGCTCATGGTTGGAGCATAGACTATTCAGCTGCAAATAATTTGGCTCCTGCTTCCGAAGACTGTAGCAGTAGCAGTCTTAAAGGAAATTTAGAAGCAGTTGAGTCATCTATTCTTGATCTAAAACTGAAGGTGAGCTGTTTGCAAAATCATTCTGATGAAATAGGTGTTGAAACAAAACTTTTTTCTGAGCAAATTGCTTCTGAGATATCATCAGGAGAAGAGCTAGCAAAAGAGGTTGCTGTACTAAAATCAGAATGTTCAAAGTTTAAAGATGAGTTTGAGCAGCTTAAAAGTTCTAAGTTAAGCTTAGCATTTGCTCACAATGAATCTACTGAGACGGAGAGGGATAGATTATTTCATAATTTACAGTTTAAATGGCACAAGGGGCTTTTGCTCATGGAAGATAAGTTAAGAGATATTCAGAAAGTATCTATGGGATTACCTGAAAGGGATTTTAGGTTCTTTAACTTGGAGTTAGAGAGAGTAGTTGAGATTTTGCAGAATCTCAAACAAGAATCTAGCGATCCAATTTCAGGGACTAAAGTTGTCAACGGAAGAGAGAATGCGAAAATGGAGTTACAAATGGATGGGCAACTTTTAACAGATATTGGGTCCGATGCTGCTTTATTTCAACCCGAAAGCATGGCTCGTTATCTCACGGCACCTGGCCTTGTGGCTCACGAGTTTGATTCTGTAGATCCCACCCTCGCTATGAAGGAGAAAATATTCGAACTTCTAAAGGAGCTAGAGGAGTCCAAAACTGAAAGAGAAGGCTTTGTGCGGAAAATGGACCAGATGGAGTGCTACTATGAAGCTCTTATTCAAGAACTTGAGCAGAATCAAAGGCAGATGATGGTTGAGTTGCAGAACCTCAGGAATGAACATTCTACTTGCCTATATGCAATTTCTGCTGGTAAGAACGAAATGGAGAAAATGCACCAAAATATGAATGAGCAGATAATGAAATTTTCTGAAGATAGGCGCATTTTGGAATCTCTCAACAGCGAGTTTGAAAAAAGGGCTACTTCTGCAGAAGCTGCCCTTAAAAGGGCTAGATTGAACTATTCTATTGCTGTCGGTCAATTGCAAAAAGATCTTGAACTTCTTTCTTGCCAGGTTCTTTCCATGCATGAGACAAATGAGAATCTCATAAACCAGACCCTTTCTGATTCTTCACTCTCAAACACCGATGGTTTCCCAGAACTAGTGAATTGTACTAAAAGTTCAGAAGGTCATGCTTCTAATCAATTGCTACGACAAAATCACAGTTCTTCCTTTCATAGACAACATTTGGGTGAAGATGTTTTACTAAGCGATTTGAAAAGATCACTTCGATTGCAAGAGGGGTTATACAAACAGGTTGAAGAAGAAATCTGCCAGATGCATTTTGTAAATATATACTCAGATGTGTTTTCTAAGGCTCTGCAAGAAACATTGCTTGAAGCCAGTCTTAACATTCAGGCCACGGAAGAGGAAAAATTTCAACTCTCTAGGCAGCTGGAGCATTCAAATCAATCCAATGAGTTACTGGTTCTTAGGTTGCAGAACGCTATGAATGATATCCTCTCGTTAAAGGAGTACAAGGAGATTTGCATAGCAAAGAGCAATGATCTTACTCACCAGAACCAAATTTTAGAGGCAAATTTAAAAGATCTTGGTCATGAAAACAATCTTCTTACTCATAAAATTAACGAGGTGGAAGTCCTTTTGACAGATTATAGAAGTAAATACGTTGCATGTAGTGCAGAGAACTCAGAGTTGAATAACTTATTGAAAAAAGAGAGCCTAGAAAATGACCATCTTCATGATGAAATAGCCACTTTGCAGAAAGAGATAATATCTTTCAGAACTAAATTTGATGTGCTGGACTCCATGAATAATGATCTGCAAAATAAAGTCATGTTTTTGTCTAATAAGTTGCAGAAATTAGTGGCATCATATGATGATAGATGCACTGAACTTTCTCTTTGTAGTAGTTCTGCTTGTTTGGATTCAGAATGCAAAGACTTAGAAATTCTGTTATTGCAACTAGAAGAGCAGCAACGTAATGCTTTTGATCGGATCTTGGCACTCGTTGAAGAGAAGAAAACTTTAGTGCACGAAAAACAAATGGCTCAAGTATCTTTAAGCACAGCAGAATCAGATGCTCTTGTCATGAAGCAGAAGTTTGGGGGCGATTTACAGCAGATGGCAAGCAACATAAGTGTGTCTAGTATCCAGTTGAAGAAACTTGAGTCAGATCTTGAGGTGCTTGTTGAAAAGATCAGTACTGGTTTTAAATCTGAAGAAAGATACTCTCAGCAACAGTATGAATTGTTGTCTAGTTTTGATCATTTGGAAGCTGAACTTCAGCAACTGAATTCCCGAAATCAGGATCTTAGTCAAGAAATTATAAAGCTAGGTACTTCGGCTAGTGATCTTGAAATGTGTAAGGTGACCTTAGCAGCAATTACAGAGGAGAAGAAAGCTTTGGAGTTGTCTCTCCAGGGCAAAACAGAAGAATCTGCCAAGATTTCATCTGAGATTAATTTTTTGAAAAACAACTTGTCTTCTCTACAGGATGAGTTGCGCGATGAAAAGAATTTCAGAGAAAAATCAGAGAAAACAGTCATAGATCTTACAACAGAATTGAATGAAAAACAACACCAGCTGCAGGACAAAACAGAAGAATCTGCAAAGATTTCATCTGAGATTAATTTTTTGAAAAACAACTTGTGTTCTCTGCAGAATGAGTTGTGTGATGAAAAAATCTTCAGAGAAAAATTGGAGACAACGGTCATGGATCTTACAACAGAATTGAATGAAAAGCAACACCAGCTGCAGGACAAAACAGAAGAATCTGCAAAGATTTCATCTGAGCTTGTTTTTTTGAAAAACAACTTGTGTTCTCTGCAGAATGAGTTGCGTGATGAAAAAATCTTAAGGGAAAAATCAGAGAAAACAGTTGTAGATCTTACAACAGAATTGAATGAAAAGCAACACAAGCTGCAGGATTCCGATATGAACAGACAAGAACTGGTCCATCTCAAGCAACTGGTGACAGACTTGGAATCTGAGAGATCGAGAATCTTAGATCTTCTACAGATATCTGAGAAACGTCTTGAGGATACTTTAAAGGAATCTTCTTCTATTAGTTATCTGGAAACCCACTTATCTGAAATGCATGAATGTTCAATAGCTACTGATGTCGTTATGACCTTTACAAGAGCTCAGTTTGAGGGTCATGTGGAGGAACTTACTGAGAAACTTCATTCTGCGTGCAGACAAGTGGATGTGCTATGTGAGAAGAATCTGGATTTAGAATCTGAATTGAATGCCTGTCTTTCTAGAGAATTGAATTGCATGGAAGAAAATATGACACTGTCGACAAGTCTTGACTACTTAAAATCTGAGTTGGAGGTCTATACTGCTCAGTGTAGAGCACTAATTGATCAAAATAGTGTGGCAACATCAGAGCTTAAGGAACGCAAGAGTAGGACAGAAAATGTCAGCAATTCTTCTTACTTGCATGAAAGAGAGTGTGAGCTTGAGGTTGTAAGGCTGGAGCAATTGCTGGAAAGTGTCAGTAGAGATGGGGAAGGACTGTTTTTGTCCAATGAAGAAGCCAAAGTCAAATGTATAGTTCTCCAGGGAAAACTGGATGAACTGAAAACTGCAATTACTTCACTGCAACAATCAGATAATGAGTTGATAAGGCTGCAGAACCAATGTAATGAGCTTACCAGGAGGCTTTCTGAACAGGTTCTTAAGACAGAGGAGTTCAAGAATTTGTCTACTCATTTGAAGGAACTGAAAGACAAAGCTGAAACTGAGTGTCTTAATGCCCGTGACAAAAGAGGACATGAAGGACCACCGGTCGCCATGCAGGAGTCTCTGAGAATTGCATTTATCAAGGAACAGTATGAAACTAAGTTGCAAGAAATGAAACAACAACTGTCTTTGTCAAAAAAGCATAGCGAGGAAATGCTGTGGAAACTACAACATGCAAGTGAAGAAACTGAGAATAGAAAAAAGTCCGAAGATGCTCAAATAAAAGTAAATGAAGAGCTGGGAATGAAGATCTTGGAATTGGAGGCTGAGTTACAGGCTGTAATTTCTGACAAACGCAATTTGTTAAATGCTTATGACCTGTTAAAGGCTGAAAAGGAGTGCTCAGTGATATCCCTTGAATGTTGTAAGCAAGAAAAACAAGAACTTGAAGATTCTCTTCAGAAATGTAGTGAGGAAAAGTCCAAAATTGAAGTAGAGGTCACCGTTTTGAAGGAATCAATTGAGGCTTTGAAATCTAATGTGAATGTTCTGAATGAAGGCAATAACACATTCTCTTTATCAAATTCTCAAGAAAAATCAACCTCTGCAGTTTGCAGCAGTCGTGAACTAGAGAGTGCAAATTCAATCATCAACATGCAGCCAGAGGTAACTGACTGTTTTATGTATTTTTATAAAACATTTTTAATTATCAATTATTATCGAAATCACCTATTTTCTAGGATGACTAAATTTATCGCTTCGTACAACATGCTCTAGGGGCAGAAAGGGGAATCTGTGATATGTATGTGTGTGTGTGCGTGTGCGCGCGCACGTGTGTTTGTGTAAAGTAGTGGTTATGTAACTGTAAGTTTTTAGAGTTTGAACCCTGGACCTACTGCCTAGAACTTCTTCTTCAGCTCACCAACTGAGCTTTCTGGTGGGGACATGTGATGAAGTTTGGAACCGGTTTCATTTTTTACCATTTGTTCTCAAACCTAGCCTTTTTGAGGAAAAGGTTATGTGCATTCTCTTAGTGAAATATCTGTTAAAGAGTCCCACGTAGGACAAAAGATGGCCTGAACATGTGTTTATAAGTAAGGGCAATCCTCACCTCACAAGCCAGTTTTGTAGGGTTGTGTTAGGCCCAACCATGATTTCTAGGAATATCAAAAGCATGCCTTCCTTTATTAATCTTGTGTGGTAAGCCTTGACAATTTATTTGCATAATTGTTTTGTAGGATCCTCTTGGATTTAGAGTTACAAATGGATGCCAAACTCTAGGAACTGAAGATGATTTGCAGCAAAATGAAGAAAACAAACACCTGGCTTTAGCTCAGAGTTTGAAATCTAGCATTGAGCACCTCAATAAGGAGGTAATTTTTTAAGATGCACAAACATGTTAGGTTTCAATATTTGTCTGATGTAAATGTGATATTTAAGTTTTGTCCTCTGTTTGCAGTTGGAAAGGATGAAAAACGATAATATGCTTCCTACTGAAGATTGTCAAAACCACGAGGCAAGTTTTCCAGGACTGCAAAGAGAACTGACACAGTTACATGAGGTAAATAACTTTTGTTGCCTTGTTTACTATGAAAGATTCCTTCATCTAGATTCTTATTAATTCTGCACTTTGACAGGCCAATCAAGAGTTAGGAAGCATGTTCCCTGTGTTCAATAAAATCTCTGTCAGTGGCAATGCATTAGAAAGGGTGCTTGCTTTGGAGATTGAGCTTGCTGAAGCATTGCAAGCCAAGAAGAAGTCTAGCATCCAATTTCAGAGGTACATTCCTCTTTACAAAAGTAATATCTGATAAATACTGTTGCATTTCTAAGCACTTCACCTTAAGATTTATTAGTTAGTTAGTTTCATAATCGTTAGTTATAAATCTATTATTCTGTTTTAGGAAAGTTGTTAGTGGAGAATTGTTGCAGATACCATGTTGGATTTGAATCAGAAAAAATGATTTGTATTAATTGAATGGAACTAAAATGAGAGTTGGCATAAATAACTAACCGACTGACTAAAACATAATAACAGATTTATGACTAACTAACTAACAATTATGCAACTAACTAACTAATATCACCTTTTATTTCTATAAAATTAAAATGTGATAACTAGTACAATACATCTTTTAATCAGCAAAAGCTTCCTCCACTTCAGTTTCATGCTGAAAATATGTGGAATACCAAATACTAAAATTTGAATGCAACATGTTGGGGTAATTGTTGTTCTAGAGTTTAGAGAATCCCAATTATAGCAAGTTGCAATATGAATAGATGCAGTACAGTGGCATATACAAGAATCTGTATATTATTTTGACTCAAAATAAAACTTATTCCTTGTTTTGGAGTGTTTCTTTCTGACTGGCACTACCATCAAAATATTTACTTGAAGGAAAATTCTATAATTAATGTTAGATGTTAAGTTTAGCACTTATTTGTTAAAGGATAAATGCAATATTGCAATATTGTTGACTTTGGTCTCATGCATGCACATGTAAATGTAATAAAAAATTGCACTGAGACTGTTCAACCACAAATGCAATATTGCAATATTGTTGACTTTGTTACATGATCTCATGCATGCACATGTAAATGTAATAAAAAAATTGCACCGAGACCGTTCAACCACAATGTTTGAGACATTTTTTTTTCCAATGTTCCAGTTCTTTCTCGAAGCAACACAGCGATGAAGAAGCAGTATTCAGAAGTTTCAGGGATATCAATGAGCTAATCAAAGACATGTTAGAACTAAAGACAAGACATTCTTCCATGGAGACAGAACTGAAAGAAATGCATGACCGTTACTCCCAATTAAGTCTCCAGTTCGCAGAAGTTGAAGGTGAGAGACAAAAACTGATGATGACTCTTAAGAATACTCGAGTATCCAAGAAGGCTCCAAATTCTCCGACCTACTTCAGAGACAATTCCTTATCCCCGCACTAGGGCACCATTTTTTTAGTTTACCACCTTGCACAGGCCAATAATCCATGCTTGATTAAGAATTAAGATATTCGCGGCCCCATTATATCTTATATTTTGTGTATTATATTAGATATAGATATATAGATTATGTTATATAAGGGGCCCTATCAGCTATATCAAGAGTCATTTTATTTTTGCAAGGGTTGGTATGCTATTTCTTAGTTTTCATGACGAGGATAATAATTTGTGTAAATAATAAGGTAGTGTTTGTTCTTGACTCATAACTCTAAGAATCAAAGTATACATATCCATCCCTGAGTGTTGTAATTGTTTTTCTGTACAGGAACAAGTCCTTACAATAATATTTCTATTTAAAATTTATTTTGATGATAACTTGTTTCTTCCCATCACTACTATTGTGAAATGAATAAGTTGCTGCTTAATACAATAAATTGTATATTATTTTCATTGTGATATAATATATGATATGATATGAAGTCGTGTTGTAATCAAGATATTTGTCCTATGTAGTTGTTGCTGTATTTTGCTTCAATGTGAATTAAAAGTATCCTTTAATCAAGATTCAAGTGGTTAAAGCTTATGTTAATTAATCTGCTGACATGAGCTTATCAATAAATATTCCAAAGGTTATGTTACTAAATAGTTTAAACTGTATGTTAAGAATAAAAATCAAGTTTAGCTTGGCTTAGTCACATACTTTGACTTCAAATTTTTGAAAATGGTTGGTATCAACAAAATATAAAGGATAAAACAAACATATGTGAACGTGGAAGATAGGATAATGACATTTTTTGCTTTTGATTATTGTGGTGGTGGTTTCCCTAATGACCAAGTTTAGGTCTATGTCTATCAGAGTCATTTTTTATTTCTATATTTAATTATTTTTTGATTGTTGCTGCATCGTATTACTTATTTTAATGTAGTGTTTTTTAAAATATAAATTAATTTTTTTTTACGAAATAGATATCAAACATTAGATAGCATACCCATAAATATGTTGTAACCAAAAAATACCCATAAATATGTAACATCTGAAATTCGATACATATTGACCATAAAAATAATAGCAATGCTTCAATTTATTATATTAATTAATTAATTCTACATTTCACAAAAAAATTATTAAAGGAAGTATCGTTAAAATACAATGATGAATTTTTAGATATAATTGTTTGATTAAAATTCTTTCAAAACAAATGTGATTTAAAATTACTGAATGAACATGTAATATGATGACTAACATATTTATAACAATCTTTTAAAAATTGAACATGCAATCAAATGGGTGAGATATCCAAATCATGGCTCAATAGTCTTAAACAACTCAAATCACGATGAAAGTGTGATTGAATCGTCAAAATAACCAATCCCCGATTAAAATTGATTTAAAGTTTAACCAGTTGAACCGAAGCATTAGACATACAAGGTCTCCCTATTCATATTGCATTGCCTTGATTAGGAAGTCTTATTTTAAAGCAATTTGTTTTGGTTCTCACATAGTAAATGAATATATTTGTCTTTAAAAAAAATATTATCATTAATTTATATTATGGTCTGTTCAAATTTAATGAATAGTCTTAAGTTCAAATTTGAGTCTAAAAATAGCAATTTTAAAACTTTTTATAGCGGATATGGTCTAGTCATGTTCGAAATAGTAGTTTTTGGTTTATTTGCCCAAATAAAAGTCCAAGCATCTACCCCACAATATCACCACAATGTGGACGAAATGAATTGTAGGTCATTGGTTCAGTTAGAGATGTGATCTATAACAGTAATAGCAGATAACAATATTACGAGGCCAATATGATTATGAATTCAATTTTGAAAAACTAATACATATTGTTGATAAATTTATTGCTATTAATTAAATTTGCCACGTTTTTTGAAACCTCCAAATTAGGTAAAAGAGTATTATGTCAAGGGAATATATAGGTGACACACCTAGTAGAATAATGCTTGAATGCTGTACTTGTTAACTTTAACTGTATGAAAATGTGAATGTAGGGTACAATGTACGAATAATTTTCAAGATAAATATCATATTCAGCTTGTTAGCTGCATTATTTAATGTATGTTCTTACTGAGATGAATAATTTCTCTGATATTATTGTATCATGTCAGTGTACAAAATCACAGTTCCAATAGGACTTATTTACCAGGTAAATATATCAATAGGTACAAGCAAAACTATAACAATATACTCTTCACTTTATTGACACCATACTCAAAATCCAAATGTACTCAGTCCTTGGAGGCTAACTAACTCAATGCAGTAACTTTCAACAAACCAAACCATTCAAAGATTTTCTGTAACATTTATTGCTTGGTTTGTTTGTAGCTACATATCAATTACTTGGCAACTAACTAGTTCAGCCTGTCCCAAACACCTACTAGCAACTATCTTCCAAACAACAGCATCTGTTTCGGCCGGCGGGTCCACAAATTCATGTAAGGAACTTTGTGACAGTGTTGAGGAGTGTGATGATGGTGAAGAATCCAAATTACTGCGCAGCTCGGCCTGCAGAACAGCAATGTTTTGATCAGCATCTTTTGTGATGACATGAAGTTTTCCATGGAAACCAGCAAGTAGATAAGGAGACTCTGAATCATCAGAACCATATATAGGGACTTTTCCAATGACAACTTTCCAAGCATCTTCTCCTTGATCATATACCTTGATCCTTCCACTGTCCATAGTATTGGAAGGATCAAAAGCATATAATTCGCCATCTACTACGACACTCAATTTTGTACCTGCTTGTCGTGCGGGCCAACCCTCGCCCATTCCAAGTGGCATTTCTATCCATGAGTTTGTTTCAGGATCATAGATTTCTCCCCCAACATCAACAAAAAAGGGCCATGAATATAAACTCTGTGGAACACATAACCTTCCCATGTAAGTTGTCAACCCTGTGGCAATTGGCTTTAACATGTCGGCCAAGAAAGCGTTGGGGAGAACCTGAGCTCTCGAGAACGGCATACTAGGCACGTCTGACCATGTATCTGTCGAGGGATCAAAAACTTCAGCAGATTGAAGAGGTATCAATCCAGCTGGACCTTGACTAACCCCTCCAACAACATAAAGCTTGTTATTTAAGATCCCTGTCTTACAGTATGCCCGACCCGTAGACATAGAAGTCACCTTGCTCCACGTATTCTGCATCGGATCAAATCGCCAGACACATTTCATAGTCGAAGCTTTAGAGAAACCACCTAAAACATAGAGACATCCACCAACAGCTCCAATAGCACAACCGCAAAAGGGCATTTCATCAAATGCATCCCTCTTTCCAAGAAAGCCTCTAATAACTTCAGCAATTCTAATACCTTCCACCATGTTCCACATCCAAAGCCTAGAAGAAGAGCCTTTTTTAGATTCTTCTTCATCAACAACATTAGGCATAGTAGGCAATCTCTGCCATATCCCCGATCTCGGATCAACGGCATGCCATAGAAGCTTATTTTCTCCTAACTTAACCAACAAATACAGCCACTCTTCCGTCGTCCCGAGTTCTTTTCTCACTTTATATAGTTCCGAACTCGTGACAGTTGACTTCCACTTCCTCGACACCATCCTCACATTGAAGTAACAAATTCTAGGAAGCCTAGCAATAATCTGAATCGATACCTCATCAGGGAGATTCGGAAACAGTCTTGGATTCTCTTCATCAACGGTAGGCGACATTCTTTGCCTCTTACATGTATCATTCGAAGAGACTCCGTCCCTCTCACTTTGATCCGAATTAGTATTCTTCGCCACACTGAAAAACGAACCCATATCCGGAAAAAAACCGTCAATTTCTGCAAGAAAACCAAATTATCAACAGGTGAGTCAAATTACCACTTTCTATCCAGACAGAAAATTAGTATAAACAGGCAACAATCCATCAAATTATACTAATAAAGAGAACAAAAAAAAATTATATTTGAAACAATACCTCATAGAAATTTTCTACAATAATATAACAAATTCAATAATCAGAAAAAAAACTACCACATGAGAATTATACGACTCATAATGAAGAAAACTTTGACAATTGATCAACAATGAAATTCATAAATCATAATACATAGATCCAAGATCATTTATAACTGAAAAAATAATACAAAAATTCAGAATTTCTTACCTATATAGTTCAAAGAGTACATAGATTATCTTCAATTTTCAAACAAAACATGATTGATTAACCAAACACATACGTAGTAAAATTTAAAAGGGTAGCCATTAAAATTGAAGAATAAAATCAGAGTTCTAAATTAAACAAGCCATAATCAAAATCATAAAATTATATGAAAAAAAGTGTGTAAGAGAGAGATACTTACAGTAACAGTGAGAAGAAAGAAAGAGTGACACGTAGTTATCTGGGCTTGGGGAAAAAAGTGATTATGGAAGAATAAAATCGATTTTGGGAAGATGCAAACGTAAAAATGAGGGAAAGTGGCATTGTGTTACAGTAACCGCATCATCACGTGCAGTTTCTGTCTGTCTGTGTTTCAAACTTCAAACACAAGTGTTGAATTTTGAAGTACTCACTTGAAAATTATTCACACATCTACTTAAATACTAAATTCTCAATATATTTATTAATAGTAGAAACTTGTTTTGTTTTTTATGAATAAATAAATGGTAGAATTGAAATTTCAGCATGACATGAAAATAGATATTTATGTGTGTGTTTGGTTTCTATTGTTTGTGAGACAAATTATCATTCAATCTAAAAGGTAAATTTTTCTATATAAAAATATTAAAAAAATAAAATCATACTCACTTAGTTTGATTTCGATGTTGAATTTTAAAAATCTGATTTTTTTTTAGGAATTTGATATGATAAAGTAATAGATTTCATGCAAAATATAATAAAGTAGAGGTGGAAAGTTTATCTGTTGAAGATCATGTTCAAAGAAAAGGGTTGATACATAAAATGTTCAAAGAAAAGTGTATTTTTTTTTGGATGTTTTTCGTGTAGTTTTTTACATAATGATTCAATGAATTGGTTTCATCTTGACTTCATAATGAAAATGATGAATTTTCAAGCTATGTCTTGGATATCTGAATGTCTTAGGACCGTTACAAGATCAATTCATGACAATGCCAACCCAACTAATAAATTATATGTGAGTCGTGGGTTAAGGCAAGCTATTCATGCACTGTATCGGTTAGATTCTTGTTGGGATGGAGGTCGGTGGAGAGGCATGGCAGTGGCGCTGTGGGCTTGAGAGGAAGAGTTGGTAGAGGAGTGTAGAGAATTATTACTCACAGTTTCTTTGCAGGAATCATCTACTGATAGGTGATTGTGGTTACTGGATCAGAATGGGGGGTACTCGGTTCGTGGTGTTTATGACATGTTGACATCACATAAACAGCCCCATTTACATCAAAATATGGAGTTAATTTGGCATAAACAGGAACGTCTGAAAGTCTCTATATTTGCTTGGTGAATGCTTAGGGATCGTTTATCTACAAAAGCAAATTTGGCAAATCGTAAAATTATTCCTCTAGAAGAGCAGTTGTGTGTGGCTAGTTGTGGGCATGTTGAGGATTCGACTCATTTGTTTCTGTCTTGTCCAACTCTCGGCGCGTTATGGCCGTTGGTGTGGGTATGGCTTGGTGTTGAAGGGGTGGACTCTCAGGTTATTTCAGATCACTTCTTGCAATTTATTAATTATGCAAGTGGTTTGAAATGGCGGCGATCTTTTTTTCATCTGATATGACTCTAGTGTGTTTGGGTATTGTGGAATGAACGAAATAACAAGTTATTTAGGAACCAACAAAGCTCTGTACCACATATGTTAGATAAAGTAAAATCATATTCTTTGTGGTGGTTGAAAGCTAGTAATGTTGTCTTTAGTTTTGACACTCATAATTGGTGGTCGAGTCCGCCTTTATGTATGGGCATCGACTAACTTTTTTGTAATCTTGACATGATTGTGTTCTTTCCGTGATTGTTTTTGCACACCTTGTGCTACTGCAATTACGTTGTCAGTGTTACTATAATTCATTTTTGCTTGTTAAAAAAAAAAAACTACCTTCGCCAATATTTCTGGCTGCACTTTCGTAATCATATTTGTCATACAATCATATTTTCCTTTCTAATTAACAACTTCCAAATCAAAGTTCTCTATTGGTTTACTCTTAGAAGCATTAAGAAAATAGTCCTTTCCTGTGAAGAAAAATCTCAATAACCCTTTAATTTAGGGAAAACCAATTCAGGTTTGAAGGCTAAGAACCAAAATATGTTTGTTTTGAAATCTTAACTATACGGCTCCTTAATTTTGTGTCAAGATTAAATTAGTTATATTGAAATTTAAGATGCTTTTGTGCCTTCTCTAATCTCTTTGATCCTTTTGTATACGCTTCTCTCATCTCTCGTGTGTGTCTATATATATATATATATATATATATATATATATATATATATATATATATATATATATATATATATATATATATATAAGTCCTTTTCTCTTTTGTGAGCCGTAAGCTGAAATCTTAATTTTTTCTTCTTCATCCATCAAAGAGGGGGTGGTTTAGGGTCAAATTTTGACCCAAAATCACCCCTCTAAATCGTTTTTCTCCTTCCCTTTTATTTAAATAAGTGATTTTCACATCGAATTAGGTTTTTCTTTTGTGATTTCGTCGTCTTTGTGCGACGTTGTTTGTCTTTTCCCTCTTGTTCAGGTGTTTGTTCGGTTCAGATTGTCAGATCAGCTTCGATCCAGTGCAGATCCAACCAATGACTTTGGCGCCATCAATGTTGCAGATCCTGAGGCATGACTATTCCAGAGATTTTAATATAGTCATATTTGTAGGCTTATGTACTTTGCCGTTTTATACTATTAACATGGATGTTGTGAGTTTGTTCACAGATTCATCCTTTTTGTTTTTAGCGAATTTGTATTGCATCGATGTTACTATATCAATTTGAATGCATGAATGTTGTTTGTTTTGTGGCAATATATATATATATATATGTATGTATTTATCGTAGAGAAAGAAATAAATGAAATGAAATAACATAATATTGAAGTGTATAAAATGAAGAAAAAAGACTATAAAAAATAACAAAATTCATAAGTTTTTTTAGTATGTGTGAATAACCTTAAGACGACAACTAAAAAGGAACGAAGATATTGTAGTACTAAAGCAAAATTCTTTACTTCTCAGAAAAAGCAACTATTGTTGAACTTGAAAGTTAGCCGAAGATTAAGCTAATAACTTCCAACAATAATTCTTTTTTTTTTTTTTTTCTGTGTGAGTAAGCCAAAGGAGAAATTTTGTCCTTCGGTTGTGGCTTTATTACCTCCTCCAAAGGGTTATGTAAGAATTTTTAGGATGTTTGAGAACTACTGAACTAATGAAAAACAAATGAATGAAAAGAAGATCGAGTGAAATGAGATTTGCAAGTGATATTTATAGACAAATTGATGATCACGTGAAACATGAAGCTATTTCATAGTCATTAACGATGACGTCAAATCTCATGAACAAGCCAGCTTATTATCACGTCATTAACGACCCATTTGATCCAAAAATATATGATGGTTTCAATCAATAACGATGACGTGAAACATGATACTATTTTATTGTCATCAACGATGATGTCAAATTACGTGAATAATCCAATTTATTGTCACATCATTAACGATGACGTCAATAACGATCCATTTAATCCAAAAATATACGATGATTTCAATCAATAACTAAGTCTAAAACAAGCAATCAATAAGTTGATTTTACCAATTGAAAGACTAGAAGTGTCATGGGTTGGAGCATCATGGAAAGGATTCAAGATTTAATGAAGTTGAACTAGGATATCAAAGTGGTTCATATTTATCAGGAAAATCTTTGTGCCAACGTTTGGCTAATATGTGTTGCTCCACAAATCTTGAACCTCTTTTGTTTCAACAAGCTCCTCCTTTGGTTGCACAAATTTTAGTATGTAATTTCATGAGAATTTCGTTTCCCCAATTAGTTTATTGGTAGTTTTTCTCTTTTCTTTGGACTCGGGCCCCATTGTATTAAAGAAAATCGACACCTATTAATCTCCATATAAAAAATATCACAAACTGTTGTGCTCACAATACCTCACCTAATTTTCTCGACTAGTTTCAAATAGCAATTTATTTATATCTGCTTTTTTATGTCTTGATATAAATAATGATTGCAACATGACATAAATGTTCAAGAAAGAAAAACAACATTATTATAAAAACAAAACAAAAAAAACAGCAGCATATTTTCCTCTAGCTAGCCACTCCACAGTACACACCAGAGTAGAAGAATGAGTTCACATTACAGTAGTAATGGGAAGAAGTGGAGCAGAACCATACCGACCCAAGTAAAAGGGTTCAAAATCTCGAACAAGTCCACTACTACCATACGAAGCACATTGACGTAAATCAGCCCAACACGACCCACTCTCATTTTCTAAACCCTCCCTCTCTTTCACCATCTCATTTTCAAACTCAAACTCAAAATCAAAACCAGTTTCCTCCTCCTCCTCCTCCTCGTCCCCCTCGTCATCATCGATGGGCCATCCATCATGATGGATGAGCTTCATGATGAGCCTGCCATTTTCTCGATTCGCTTCCATATGCTCATAATAACGCTTCACTTTCCCCACCTTTAAAATTAACCTTCCATCTTCACCATATTCCTTCTTAAAGCACGAAGGCATTCCTCCTCCTCCTCCTGTTTCTCTCAACAACGTTATCGCCGGTGGAAACACCTTGTTCTCTCTCTTCTTCTTCTTCTTCACTTTGAATTCCCTTCTTTGGCTTTGACTTTGCCCTAGCCCTAGAAGCTCATCAATTAAATCACAGCTCAGGTAGTCCCCACTCTCTGTTCCAATCAAATCTCCCATGACTGTCGATGGTATCGCCGTCGAACCCGGTGATGATGACCACAATGACTTTGACAGTCTCCGCCATAGTGAAGAACATGTTTCTGAAACTTGTGAAGGTGCAGTTTCAGTTTTGGACACGTTGTAGCAATGTAGAACTCTCTTGTGTAAGTTCTCTTCTTCAGAATGAACTATGGTTTTGAGACCATGATAAGGATTATAACAATAATATCCATTATTCTTACAACTTCGTCTTGCCCTTAATGTGTAGTTGTATAGAGATATAGCTATGTGTTCAGCTTTGCTTGATAAATACTCGTTCAATGTATCCATTTCTTAGTTTTGTCTCTCGAAAGGAAACTAAAGGTGGTAATTTCTCAATTTCCTATTATGTCCTTGCAATTGTTTCAGTGTAGTAAAAACATGAATATGGTCAGTGATGATTATCCTGAAACAAACGAAAAAGAGAAGATTAGGTTTGCATTGGTAAGATATAGCTGGCAGTGAAATAAATAGAATTTGGATATATTTGCTATTGTAATAAATGCATCATATTTGGAAAATCAATCTAATATGATGAGGCCTAAGGTGTTATAGCTATCGATTAAATCTAATCACATGTGTCTACGTTGTATCAGTAACAGATGTTGACACATGACGAACATCAAATAAATCTTTATTTTGAAGTGTCGATGTTGAACAAGAGCAATATAAACATGGCAAATATTAAGAACATCGAAGAATAAATTACAAGATTGATATAAAAATAATAAATAATATGATATGCATGTATCTCAAATCATAAGACACATAAAATTAATAATCAACAAATAAAATCAAATTAATGGATGAAATTTGATGGATCAACATGCATGTTAAAAGAGATTGAAAATTAAATTGATTTTAAGACACAAAAACTGGTTGGTATACTGAAAAATGATTGAGAGACTCAGATCAGATCATTATCATAAAACTAATAAAAGAGAAAAAAATGAAAAAAAAAGGATCTTACATTGCTCTCATCAGATAAAGATCTTACTATGCTACTGAGTAAACATGGTCAATGGGGTTGCATTTGCATCACACAGTTTCTCTCTATTTTTTTTTTTGTGGACAATAAGTTTTATCTATCACAATAAAGATCGGAAAAGGGATTGAAAATGAAAGAAAAGAAACACAATACAATCTTAAAATTAGAGGGGTGTGTATTTAATAGACACACTAAAATGTTACCTTGAGTACTTAAGTTATTGAGAGTGAAAACAAAGATACATTGACACGTACGAAGTTTTAAGGACATCAATGTCTTTTCCACTTATTTGAGACACATGATTCATGCTACTTTCATTCGGCGAGGGTTGTGTGTGAAGTGAAGAAGTATCTTGTATTTTTTTCTATCAACTGATTTTGTTGTGTTTTGCATCTCTGCTGGCTTCCATCTTATATTTGTTACCTTTGTTCCTATCTTTCTTTTTCACTGCTTCTAATCTTTGTGACACACAACTTTATTATACTCTTTTTTTCCCTTCTTTTTTCTCAATTTTATTTGTTTAAATTCAACATTTGACCATATCCCCTTTTTCATTTGTAAACGTCATCGGATAATTATAAAATAAAAGAAATACTAAAAAATATTGATATAGTTGGTAAGAAGTTAATTCATACTCGATAAAGGTGTGAGTTTAATTTTCAATACCAATGTGAGGATCTCGTTGATGGATAATGTGTAACTACTTTAATATTTAAGTGATCTATTTTTTTTTGTCATCAGAATGAGAAGAAAAGTTGTCGCAAAAGTAATTAATTTTACCTTTATAGAACATTATGATATAATTTAATCTATGTAGCCGACCTCACTTAATGCGATAAAACTTGGTTTTTACTGTTTATTGTCTTATATTTTTAGGTTTTTTATAAAGTTTTTTTAAAACAATATTTCAACGATATAGAAAATATAATAATAATAATATTTAATCCACATATAAATTATCACATCATTCAACGACTTGTCGATTCTTTATTCAACTTGACACATTAACAAAAATAAGTTAAAATTTAGTGCTAGAAACTTTTTCATAAGTTTTAAAAATTTGGGGACTATATTTTCGGATTTAGAAAAAAAAATCGGAAACCTAAAATTATGAATCAACAATAATATAATTATAAATTTATACATTGTCATTAGTAGTATTTTGTTAAGTATTTTTTTTCTTTCATAGATACATATAAAGAATACAATACATGAGTTTATTGTTACCTTATTACCTATAATTTTATGACGATAATTTTTAATAAATAAAGTATGAAAATAAATTTAAAAATAAAAATTTAGCAAATTAAGATTAATTTAATATAAATAAATAAAATATATATTATATTAATAAAACATAGATTTAAATTTATCATCTTTTAAATATGTTAATCATTTAGTCAAAAGAATATATATTAAATATTAATTGATTAAATTTATCTCAATAATTATGGCTAATTAGTTTTTTCTATTTTAATCTTAATTTATAAAATTTAATTTTAAATTAAAAATATCCTTTTATTTCATTATACATTTATTAAATACTTATACATTAGTTTTATCAAACACTTCAACTAATTTATTTGCTATCAGTTCTCGTGAGCTTAACTCAGTTGGTAAGAACAATACATAAGATATGCAAGGTTCGAGGCTCATACCCCAACCACCACAAAAATGAAATTTATTTTCTATCAACTATAAATTCTTCGTAATCAACTAATATATCAACAAACTACTATTTTTTACCAAACAAATTCTAAAGTACAATTTTTTTGTTTGACAATATTGCTTCCTGAAATACAATCAAAATTTAATATTAATATAAATAGATGTCTATTTTAAAAATAATATCTTTGAATAAGAGTCAAATTAGATTCTTTCAAAAAAGAGTCAAATTAGATAAATATAATATTATTGTAATACTTCATTAAAGTAACAAATGTAAAGAAGACCAAAATTAATTATGTTTGAATTTTTAATCTAATATTTCATTTTTTTTTTATTTTATTTTAAGGAATTTACTATTTTGTTGTAATATCCATATATGGTACATTACTATATATTCCCTCTTTTAGTGGTGGCTGGGGTTTGAACCTTAAAGCTTACATATATTATACATTGTCTCTATCAAATGAGCTAAGCTCACAATGTAGGGATGACAATGGGTACCCAATGGGTAGGATACTACAGTGCCCATCCCCATACCTGCATTTGTAAAAAATACCTGTACCCGAGCTCATACCCTTGTCGGCAACAACTTTAGTGCCCTTCCCCATACCATATGCGTACCTAAGTGCCCATACCCGTACCCATTACTCGTACTTTAACTATGAAAAGACAATATAAACATCACTATTGAAATAAAACTATGATCTAATTTTTTTAAAATTAACTTATAAAATAATACGAATCGTAGTATTTAGTCAAATAAAAAACATCTAAAATATCCTTAAAAAATTGTACACCGGCAGGAGCTGATATTGTATTAAGCAGTTTTTTTAGTTTAACTTTAAGTTTTGGCTTAAATATCTAAATAAATTAATTAATTATGCACCAAAAGTAAATAAATTATTTATGATATTATATAAATATGTATATGCAGGGTTGCGGGGCTGGGCACTATAGTACCCTTACCCGTGCCCATACCCATTAATATGTGTGGGTATTACCCGGACCGTGTCCAAACCCATAAAAGCGGGGTTTTACCCTACCCATTGTAAATATTTTTTGCGGGTATCCATAGAGCCTGGGTCCAATTGCCATCTGTATCACAATGAGACTGTATTTCCTATATCCCATGGTATTTGAGCGATGCAGTTATAGTTTCAAAATATTCATGGACTATTATGATTGTTTATCCATTAATTTTTAATGTCATATTAATAATTATTTTCAATTGTATTCTACAATTAATATTACATTTGTCTATAAACATAAACATAAGTATACCAAACAACATGTCAATGATGTCATAATAAAGTACCATCATACTTTCCTAGTTATCATTCAAACTTATGTTCCATTCTATAGATATCCACCTTCCAGAGTCAAATTGGTTGCTCCCCTCGTTCGTGGTGTTGATGCAATTAGTCATTCAAGAGGAATATGGTTAATTAAATAAATTTCATCAATTGTCGCAACTAATGTCATTGATTATGAAACCATATCAATTAATTTTTTTTTTTTTTTTTTTTAAGAAACTAAAATCATATCAATTACCTTTACCATGTCCAGATCTAGCATGCTTGGATGTCTTCAAATAAACTCGGTATCCTCTTTACGTCAGGTTAAAGATCATTTAAATCACTATCAACCATAACATCTTCAGCAACATTTTTCAAAGAAAGAAGCTTAAACTTTGGACATTCGACAACTCTATTATCTAACAAGAAGCTTAAACTACTTCAAGGCAATCTTCTGGACCTACGACCGATTAGCATTTGCATCATTGTTTACGAAATCATAAACAAAGTCCTTATTAATCGCCTTCGGCCCCTCCTTGACATTATTGTTGGCCCCATCAAAGCAATTTTCTACGAGATAGGGTACTTCTTACAATGTTATTGTATTGCAGGAAATACTTCACGACATGCAGAAGTCCAAGAATAATAATAATGATGTTGCTTTCAAATTTTACTTGGAGAAACCTCTTGACAAAGTCAACTCGGACTTCCTTAAGGACCATATGTTTGAATTTGGATTTATGTATTATGTTACCTTCTCCTCCTTTTCCATCCTCTGGAATGGTTACAAGAGGACCACTTTCAAACTCATTCGTGGTCTCAGACAAGAAGACATATTATCTATTCATCTTACGCATGGAAAAACTTTCCATCTTTATATGTGAAGCTGTCAGTAATGGAAACTGACACCAATTCAAATTGCAAGGGAAAAAGACTT
The DNA here is from genome assembly GCA_958299785.1 of Medicago lupulina. Lineage (NCBI taxonomy): Eukaryota > Viridiplantae > Streptophyta > Magnoliopsida > Fabales > Fabaceae > Medicago > Medicago lupulina. The sequence continues at coordinate 19,696,907 of OY283144.1, read as the reverse complement.
TAATCTTATCATTAAGAAGACGAATACTAGGTTGGCCTCTTGGAAACATCACCTTCTTAAGGGGGAAAAAGGTTGGCCCTTGCAACCTCGGTTCTCTCTTACGTTCCCTCATACTAGCTACATGTAGGTTACTTGGCTACCTCAAGAGAACTATCATGATCTTGTTTTTAGCTCTAAAGACAAAACATCTATGTTGTGCATGCTAAATGATCTTACATTCTCTTACCACTACTAGACACTAAATTTGGAAAGTGATCATATATATGTTGTATTCATCATGGTTTGACTTTAGTTGTATTGTCATGGGATGCATTAATTTTTTGACCCTCTTATGGTCATTGGAATCTATTTATAATGTGTGGAACGACGAATAGTTCTGTTGTAGATGCGCAACTAATCTCAGACTATTGTTGATGAAAAATTGAAGTTTTCAAAGAGTTGTTTTTATTAAACGATTTGAACAACATTACGTGGAGCAAGAACTCTGAAGCTCAAGTTAATATTTGATTGAGTTGGAGTAAAGATGTTACGATATAAAATATTTTTCTTTAACTATTTATGGATAATGGCACATATAGTGTGAGGAATGAACCATGAGAATGTAACATTTATACATTAATCAGATCTCACACCGAGATTCTTCCTATGTCTCTCTTGAATGTTAAAGTTAGAGCATCCACAATGGAGACACTCAATCTTGATGTCTTAAACGGGTCCCACATGGACACATCACTTTTTTTTATTTTTTATTTTTTATAATTTTTTAATAATAGTACCTAATAGGTACTCAATCACTCCAATAGAGACCCTCTAACAAAAAGTCTAAATGAGTCCCACCAATAATTCTTTATCATTTATATTTCAACAAAAGTAACAAAAGCAACTCAACAATGATTATTTTATCAAAAAGTAGTGTAGGGTCCACTTAAGAATGAGGGTCTTAAGTTAGACCCTGAACCTTAAGAGACCCCTAAAATTTTTCCCCACAATGGGAGTACCTATTAGGTACCGGGTCTTAAATGGTTAAGACCTCACCATTGTGGATGGTAGGGTCGACCATGATGAATATGGAAGTTTAGAAGACATGATATCTTGGGCATTCGATAGTTATCCTGATGAATTTGGTTTTGGTTCATTCTGAAACAAAAAGTATTTTAACTTTTTTTTTTATTAAAAATGAAAATGAGCTTTGATAAATAGTTGGAGAGCTATTTTGTAAGTTCAATGAGTTTTTGGGTGTTCTTGTATGCACAAAAGGGGTGTGTCTCCTGAGAAGGAAGTGTTCTTCCTTTGATGTGACTAAGATCAACTTAATTGATTGTATTCTCCTTCTCCAAGTGGTGGAGGGTGTGCTTACAAAAGACACTCAGACATCCAATGTATAATGCATGAATGATCATACTTGGGGGAGATGACCATATTTATACTGATGGATCTGATGATAATCCTTGTTTGTTGCTATCTTTTCTCATACAATTTGCCATAGTTAGTTACGAGATATTCCAATATGTTTAGATTAATTGAACTTGAGATAGTCGAGGGCGCCAATCCAATTCAAATGATGCTTAATTATGTAAATATGAACGACATGGTAGCTATCCAGAAGTTGCTTATGCTTTAAGACAGTGGAGCGTGTTGACCCTTTGTTAACATATGAGGTGGTTCTCGAAACCTAAGACATTGTGTTAGCATCTTTTCTTGTGTTACACGTCTTTCTCATACGAGGTATCACCTTAGATGGTGTTGGAGGTCGAATCTGGTGTTGCACCAAGTAACAAGACTATATGGTCACCTTTTAGACGCATACCATTGCAGTGGGGGTATGGTGACTAGCTGAGAGGGTAACTACTAACCAGTATATTTTTTAAAAGTATACTAATGGAATTGGGCCTCCGCCTTGAACACAGGGAATACATGTAGGAAATTACTCACTAGACCCATTCCATTGCTCATAGGCCCCTCAAACTCCCAAAAATACCTCTCACGGTTCGTACTACAAAATTTTGATTTTTATCTTATAAGAATAAAAATATAAGAATAAGATTATTTAATCTCTCAGTTTTATAAAATATCAATTTAATTTCCTAAATTAAAGAACTCTTTAAATTGTAAGACCTATGCATTATTTGATAGTTAGTTAGGTCATGTTTCACAACTTATATAGCATAAGCGCTTATTATGATAAACACTTATGTATAAGTTATGTTTATAACAAAAGAAAAAATATAGTTAAATTATTTTTGTATAAGCTAAAGTTGTTTTTGTAATCTGTCTTGGAGAACTAATGGAAAATAAGCTGAAAACAACTTATGAACATATTATAAGTTGTTTGGATAAATTCACCCAAATACAGTCTCACAAATGTTTATACTAATATATATGTTGAAATAAACCAAATCAAACATGCCCTTAAATCCAAACAAGTTTAGAGCTCCTAATTAATTGTAAAGCTAAATTATAATTTCATAAATCCTAGAAATTAAATTATCCAATTCAATTTTAATAATTAAAATGATAATTTACTCAAATCTAACTGATGTATAGTTTCAGCTTGTATATAGAGGCATCATAGAGTCAGCACATATATACACTCATAATTCTATGCCTAAAAAGGTAAAATCTGATGTAGAAACGTGCTTGTAATCATAATCAACAGTAGGGGACTTGATAGATACAACTCATTGATCATCACATGCTGCTAGTGCTAGTCAATAGAGATATGGATTTTTCAGCTAGGGTTAGAAGATAGGTATCTCTCATTCTAAACACAAATATCACACTTTTATTAATTTTAAATTTCATAATTAACGATTTTAATGATAAATTACAAGTACCTACAATTCAATTTTTTGGTAGTATAATACACGTATGTATGCCTTTTTTTTTCCTTGATGCGTACGTTACCAACGGCAATTTAGCGACCTACTTTGCAATGACATAAGCAACTAAAATAAAAATCCAAAATTTGAAGAATTTAATAAAATTTGTTATACCAAGGTAGGTTGACGTTGTATACAGATACATAGGAAAATCATCCCTCATATAGTCATATACGACATATAATAAGACAAAGATTATAATGTTATTTTACGTAAATGTCGGTGGTCCAGGTTCACATAAAATTTGATGTGCCTAAAAATCTAACGAAAATTTGCATCTAAAAGCATAATAATAATTCATAAACCGAGCTTATAATTTTCCATTTCTCAACATTTAATTTAAGTTTGGATACACATTTTCATCACCGCCAGTACATTATTGCATGCTTTCCCACAGTAAAAATTAGAAATTACTATTTGTAACATCAACTTCAAAGTAAATTTTGTTTGTAATTTCAAAATCTCCAGTCGCATATCCAAACACTCGTTATTGTATGAGTTTTGCCTAATAAATTTCTGTCAAATCATAATTGGACAGAGTAGTCACTACTCTTTATTATAAAGTGGGGTGGCCCTTGAATTTGGACTTTCATATATAATGTAAGTTTCTTTTGTGCAATAAAACACTCAAGAGTGACATCCTCCTAATTCAATGAGATATACTTGTCTGCCTAATAGATAGGGCTTTTTTAGTCTTTCCTTGATACAATATTGTCTTATCGAAAGATTATTAGATTTCCCTTATCGATATTAGATTATGAAGAACTTTTTACTCTGTGGATCATTAAAAATATTGTTTTTATCTTAACCACTTTTAAAATCATATCTGATTAGCTAGTGTATTTTAACACAGTTTCTATGTACAACACATCTGCTAATCGAAATTAAAAATACTCAAAGATGTAGAGAGCTTTTTTATTATTTCATTCATAATTGCAGCCACTTGTCGCAACACCCTATCCCTAAACTCATTCACCTCACCAAATACGTTAATTTTTCCTGTCTTTGTGGCTGTATTAACTTTCTTCACAAGTAATCTCTTTTTTTATTTTATTTATTTTTTTATAAAATCATTTTAGTAGAGTTAATATTAAATGTTTTTGTGCTGTTATCTATCGAACATATAATATAAAAACTATGGATTTAAATTCTCTACATTTGAATTTCCTAAATGTTCCTGTACTAACACAAAAGTTTGGTACGAGTGAGAAAATATTGTGTGCAAGTGTCTTATGATATATCGTAACGATAAAAATACCCAAAACTTTTGTTTTGATGCAGAAATTATACTAAATTCTGACTTTAGGAAATCCAAGTTTGAAATAATCCATTTTGTGTTTTGGCCCATAAAAGTTATATCCTTATTTTTTCGCTTCAACAACTTAGTGTCTATACTTAGGTCACAAACTTGCAATATCAAGCTCGACAGTTATACCCTTATTTTATAAGTTGCTTTTGTGATTTGAGTTAACTTCAATTTAAATGTAAGAGAGTTTGTTTTTAAAAAAAATCAAACCACCCTTATTAGGTCATGATTCAAATTTTCAACCTTAGGTTGTCTTTGAATAATAATGGCTTAGGAGGGTAAGGAATGTAATGACTTACTTTTCTTTTTGAAACTATGAACACTATAAAATATATATTTTAAATTAAAATAATAATATGATAAATGATAGTATAATAACCACATTTAAATTATTTTAACAAAATATTTTATATTGTTTGTAATATAAAAAAGAAAAATACACATTTTATGTTTTTTTTCTTTTTTGATCAACAAAAACTTATCTTATTTTATTCATCGAAATAGTAGTAATACAAGATAGAATCAAATCAAATACTTGATGACGAGCCTACGTTATAATGTTGAGTATTTCTTATTTAATGCGAGTGGGAGACATCTTCAAATATCATATCAAATATATCCACATGGTTTATCTTCATAGCCTCTTATTTAATAAACTCCTCAATCAATTAATCAACCATGTAATTTCATAAGTGGACAATTGCTTTTGGACAAATGATGAACTTCATGCTGCCATTTGGCTTGCAAATCTACCATTGATGTAACCATCAGCAAGTATCAGCCACACCTTTCTGCAACTTGTCAAATGCAGATGCCATCCAAGTGTACAGATTATCAATTATTCATGCATATTGTTACAAAAAATTAGTTGGATTTTTTCATAACTTTTGGTTATTCATGACGTAAATTTCGTGTACCTGAAGCATTAGGCTCTTTTTTCTCCAAAGTAGTAATTCTAATGCATACAATAGAATTGAATCCTTAATTATGGAGGCAAATCCGCATTTTGTTTTGACTAATGACACATAAAATATATTCATGGTTTACCAACTCCGCGCCATTATATTGAGCTTAAATTACATGAGGATTTAAGTGCATATTTGGTATTAGAAAGTTTGCCATTTTAGCAAATCTATTGTACATATAAGTTCTGACACAAAACGGAAGTAGGGATTAACAAGCGCTAAATTTATAAGATAAATAAACAAGTTGCAAGCGACAAATTTGTCAAAAAAGGGTTTACGGAATCCACCAGCATTAAGAAAAGTTCTCGATAATTTTATTGAATGAAAAACTGTCTCTTAGGCTACAAATGTTTAGCTTAAATACTAGGGAAATAAATAATAAACCCTAATTGGCAAAAAAAATAACAAACTGAAAAAAAACAACATAAACAAAAAATAATAATAAAGTTGTGCTGAAATAATAAAAATAAGCTTTTGGGCCTTTTCGAAAAGGTATTATTCAAGTCAATCGGACACTAGATGTTAAATCTGCACTATTTCTGTTGAGTTTTTCTTGCGCGCTACTTCATCTTCGATATGTGCTGCCAGTTTTCCTACATCAAGTTCTCTCACTTATATGTTATTCAACACCGACTTTTTCCTTTAATGTGATAACTCTCAGTCACACATTAAAAAAACTTGATGGATAAACTCCACAAAACTGAAACATTATATACTACTCTTCTTTTAATTTATGTTGTGTTGTTTGGTTATAACTTGTAAGGTGGTATCATTTTTGGTTTTCATTAAGGTGGCAACTGAATTTGGAATCATGCTCTCTTTACTCAAACAGTTTTGTTCATTTTTAAAGAAACTGACTAAAATACCTCTACGCATGTTAACTCACGCTAATGTTAAATAAACGTGAGTTAACTCACGCAAAGATTTACACAGAGTTTTACACTAGCGTGAGTTAACTCACACTGAGATTTACACTAGTGTGGGTTAACTTATGCTGAGATTTATACTAGCGTGAGTTAACTCATGCTACAGGAGTTAACTCACGCGGAGGTATTTTGGTCTTTTCATTTAAAAATGAACAAAAACGTTTGGGTAAAGAGCAGTATTCTTGAATTTGAATATAAATCTTAGAATATTCTAGCAGGACTATGACAGCCCAACAAATCTATATATTAATCATTGAATATATATGAAATAGATTCACCTCCATATACAATATGTATGTACATTATTTGTCCACCTGTACGATGATCAGGACATGTAAAATACTAGATACACCCATATATATACGTACACATATAAAGTCAAAGAAAACAAGGAACTTATGGTATTTAATTTGCATTGTCAATTATTTAACTCTCCTGTCCTTTCTATAATTTCAGATACTTCAATCAGTCAATTATTTATTCAAATCAAGCCATAATTTTGTTCTCATACTTGAACAAACTAGAGTGGTCGGTTCTGTTGTGTCACTATAAATAAACATAGGCCAAAGTAATTTATTTCTTGAATTATAAGAGTAAGCTAGCATCATTGTTAGGTGAAGCAAGAAGAAGTAGAAAAATGGGGGTACAAGGTACTCTAGAATACTTGTCTGATTTACTCAGTAGCACAAAAAAGAAAAAGAAGAAGCAAACTCAAACTGTAGCTCTTAAAATCAGAATGGACTGTGAAGGTTGTGCTCGCAAGGTTAAGCATGTCCTTTCTGGTGTTAAAGGTACCTTTTATTTTCTTCTATGCTTTAATTCACACTCCTTAAAAATCATTGCATCGTTTTAAATTGCAGTTGCAGGCGCAGTTACGTTGCAAGTCTTGATATTGCAGCAAAATACTATCGATGTGGCAGCAATCGCAGTTCTCTAAAACTTTTATATTGCGCAATTGTGTGCAGACCGCAATTTAGAATTATGCATTATTGTTTTTAGTTCATTTATTGGAAATTAAATTGAAATTTGAACAGGAGCTAAGAAAGTGGATGTGGACTTGAAGCAGCAGAAAGTAACAGTGAGTGGATATGTTGAACCAAAGAAAGTGTTGAAAGCTGCTCAATCAACAAAGAAGAAGGTTGAACTTTGGCCTTATGTTCCATACACTATGGTGGCTCACCCTTATATTTCACAAGCATATGATAAGAAAGCACCTCCTAATATGGTTAGAAAGGTTGGTGACACTTCCAACATAAAAGAGTCCACTTTTGATGATAGCTATGCTGAAATGTTCAGTGATGAAAATCCAAATGCTTGTTCTATTATGTAAATATATGTGTGTATGATGATTAAATTCTCACCCCTTATGGTAATCACACTTTGAGGAGAAAATAATGTAATAGGTGTGTAATTTAAAATTGAGATAGAGATATGTGATAGAGGAGTGTAGAAATTAATTAATGTGTAAGAAAATTAGTTACTATGATCTAATACTAGATAATAATATATTTTTGCATGGTTTTGCATATATACTATTATATGATGATGATTGATTGTTAGGGTGGTTGAAATGAAACACACTTGGCAGTGTATAGGGAGTTAATTAGTGTTTTTTATGCATATTTTTCTTCCATTGACCTAATTTTATCCTTTGTAAGTGGCTACATGTACATTCCGTGTTTGGCAGGACATTGTTCTGTCTTTGTCTCTGTTTCTTCCTTTTAAATTGGACGTTAACAATCACTTCTGAAATTATTTTGGCAAGGTTTGGTTTTGATGTTAAAAAACTCATGAGCTTTGAAAGCGGGGAGATATCCGAACTTTAAACCTAGTGCCATTTTGGGAAAAATAAATAAATGACATAGAATAATTAATCAAGTGTGTCTCTCAAACTCTTAGTTTGGTTTCCCAATTTTGGTGGGTTAGTCCAAACAAATCTTTACTATGTGTTTAAATGAGACCCATGCAAGTGCACGTTATGATTGAACCCCTCAAAATTCGTCAATCCCCGGATGAATTCCAAATTTTAAAAAATAAAAATAAAAATATGATAATTAAGAAACACATCACATGACGTGGAAAAACTCAAAAATCGAAGAAGCAAATTTGTGGTGTTTCATGACAACTAAATAATCTATATTATATATAAAGGATATTACTCATTTCAGCACATTTTTGGGTTAAAATTTTCTTTTTAAAAATACCCTTAAGATTACATACAAGTAACACATGTAACAAATAAATAAGAATAAATTTAATTTAATTTAAGGAGAAAAATTACACACAATTCCTTATAAAATTACACGTGGATTACTAATCCATGTCACTAATCTTCCCCGTTAACCCTCTTTTACCTCCGTTAACCACTGATCAAACTCACAAAAATCTAGCACAAAACAAAAACTCTTGTTACTTTTTTATCAGCCGCTTTTATGTTGTAAATCAGTGTTGTTCCCCTCAATTCCAACGACAAAGTTTGCCAAGTATTTTCATATCTTATCTAAAAAAAACAGTATTTCCATATTATTTTATTATTTATTATATTAATATAAGTTACTCTTCCTTAGCCTTTGATCAATTGTAACAAACGTGAGCAAAAAATAATGTTAAAGATTGGACTTTAAATTCTTTTAAAAAAAGATTAGTAACAAACGTGAGCAAAAAATAATGTTAATTAAAGATTGGACTTTAAATCCTAAAAAAAAAAAAAGATTAGTAATAAACGTGAGCAAAACATAAGATTAAAGATTGAACTTTAAATCCTCTAAAAAAAAGATTAGTAACAAACGTGAGCAAAAAGTAATGTTAAAAATTGGATTTTAAATCCTTAAAAAAATATTAGTAAAAAATGTGAGCAAAAAATAATGTTAAAGATTGGACTTTAAATCCTCCAAAAAAAATATTAGTAACAAACGTGAGCTAACGATTAAACTTTAAATCCACTCAAAAAAAGATTAGTAACAAACATGAGTAAAAAATATTGTTAAAAATTGGACTTTAAATCCTCCAAAAAAAATGATTAGTAACAAACATGAGCAAACAATATTGTCAAAGATTGGACTTTAAATCCTCTAAAAAAAATTAGTAACAAACATGAGCAAAAAATATCGTTAAAGATTGAACTTTAAATCCTCTAAAAAAAATATTAGTATCAAATGTGAGCAAAAAATATTAATAAGTATGGTTCTTACAGTTCATAGTTTGTTCCCATATTGTTTAGTTTTTCTCGACCTCTCTCATCCCTCTCCATCAAAATTCCTAATTAACCTGTAAGGTTTTTTTTTTCTTTTTCTTTCATGTCACAACTAATCAAAGTCAATTAATTTTATGGATTATTTGACTTTGCTGGTTTATAAGTGATTATGATTCAAATTGTTTACGATTAATTTTAAGGATTATATGGTTTTGCTGGTTTATAATTGATTATACAAACTACGATAGCGTGACTTTTTTTAGGACAAAACTTAGGTACAATTCCTTAGGTGCTTTTCGTATGATTCTTAACTAAATTCACCATGATTTCCTTAAATCCATAAATTTCTCAAAGTTTGTTATATCCAAAAAAAAGTTTGTTATATCCAAAAAAGATGTGTTTTTAGTTAAAAACCATACGAAATGCACATAAGGAATTGTACCTAAGTTTTGTTCTTTTTTTTATCTATACTATATATAAAGAAAACTACCCCTTTCAGCAATTTTGGGTTGAATTTTTCTTTCCAAAAATACCCTTAATTTTCAATAAAAATAACACATGTAACAAATAGATAAGAATAAATATAAATATTATAACAAATGTAACAAACACGATATGAATATATGTATATCTGTTTTTTCGTTTATCATTTAAAAAATATAACAAACTAAATGAGTATATTTATACTTACTTTTTATTATCCCAATTATATCTTTAAACAACTTTTTCTATAATAAAGATTGTTGTTCGTGTCATTAAAAAAAGCAACTAACATTTATATTTTTACTTTTAAGCAAAACCAAAATTTCATAAAGAAAAAAATACCGTTCATAATTTTCAAACGTTAGCGCAATAAAAAGAGCGAAAAGGCTGGCACATAGTGCCCGTCTTTTCGCTAGTAATATTATAATATTATAAAAAAAATAGAAATCTCTCAAACATTCCACATATCCAATATGATTACCAATTAGGTTCAATTAAATGATACAACTCAAGTCTACACCATCACATGAAGCAGGGGACAACGTCATATCCAAATTAGGACCCTATGATATTCAACACATGGTGATTCGTGGTTTGTACTACATCTATGGCAACCACAAATATTTTTAAGGCTTTGAACCCTATCCATGACACTTAAATAACAAGGGTCCCCTAGATGAAATATACAGTCTGTCTTTTTGATAAAAACCTCTCTTAAACTTTCGTTTGAACGTTAAAGGAAAATTTTACTCTATATCCCCACGTTTACCTTCACCACTGCAAACCATAAAAATATCAATTTTACCCATGTATCATTTGATATTATTCTCACAAAACATTTTTGGTACGTACAAGTTTTATGAAATTGAATAAATTGAGAAATGGTAGCAACATATATTCTAATACACTCTTTTTTATTGGTTAAAATTTACATGTGTTTCATTAAATTATGTGGAGCCCATATAAATTTGATGAGACCCATGTGAATTTTAACCTATCATAGAGAGTGAGTTGACAAATGTATGTTAAAATATGTGTTGCTAGTATTCCTCGAATAAATTTCCAAAAAACATGAGCTATTTTTCCGATGGAGAAAATTGCGAAGCATAATCTTTTGGGAAAGATTTCTAAAAATTTAGTCAGGTTAACATTGTAGATTCCTTTGATTTGAACTATTGCAACCCAAAACCAAGAAGACTTTTTTTGTTTGTTAATAAAACCAAGGAAGTAATACTCCACACCCCTACATTTATACCTTGACCCCATCATTTGTTACAAACTACCAAGTTTACCCTTTACTCTTTCACCCATTCACCTCACTTTTTTTGGAAAATAATTTACGCGTTGCTAAACCCTCCCTAGCTGGAAAAGCGCTCCCAACAACAATCAGTATCAATCCATAAGTATTATTTGCCAAAAACATTTCCTTTTCTCTCTCTTAACCTTCTCATGTGTTTGTTCTCTTAATTGTTCACCGAATCATCGATTGCGGTTTGAGATTTTCTAGGTTTTTAAGGTTTACCGGAATCGTGTTTTAGAAATGTCGATTTGGTGAAATGACATTGTCCAGGAATTGTTCATCGAAATCGTTGGCCTAGTAGTTACCTTGTCAGCCAAAATCTATATATAATGAAGATTTTTTTTTTTTTTAAATTGCAAAGAGTAATTTTTTAAATTATTTAAAACTAGGCTTTGTTGTAGTTAGCCTAGTAGTTACCTTGTCAGCCAAAATCTATATATAATGAATTTTTTTTTCTTCAATAAACTAGTTACAAACCCGTGCTTCGTACGGGTTGAAAAACGTATCTTTTAAAAAATTTGTTCCAAAAGAAAAATGAGCAAATTAAGGAACATTGCACAAACATTAGAAATATCTATCAAAATATTTATGAAAGCCTTACCAAGTCTTGATTCATGAAAAGAGCATATATTTTGTTCATTAGACCAGGAAACATCATAATAATTAAAATGAATTGCGGAATATATTTTGATTGATGAGAAAAGCATATATTTTGTTAAGATGCATAAAATTTAGAGAAATGCTAGCAACACACCTTCTAACACACATTTTCCAACACACTCTCTTTGATTGGTTAAAATTCACATGGGACCCACCAAATATAAATGGGACCCACATGATTTGGTGGGACCCATGTGGATTTTAACCAATCAAAGAGAGTGTGTTAGAAAGTGTGTATTAGAAGGTGTGTTGCTAGCATTTCTCTAAAATTTATTTACACAATATATCTGCAAGATGCATAGGCTGCTATATAACTGAAAATTTTATATTCCACACCCCATTAACCATTTCACACTTTACTATCTATCACCAGGAAATGACTAGAACTTATTTACATTTATTTACTGGAATGTAGAATAATGTACAAACACGTCCACAATAGAAAATAATATTGACATCATACAAATTCAGAAGAAATGCTAGCAGAGGCATGGTCTTTATATTTGGTCAGGTTGCAGCTTAATGGACATGTAGATGAGAGTCAACAGAGCACCTTGGGGAAGTGGTGCATAACTTGAAAGGGATGAGCCAACCCACATGGCTACCATAAATAGTGCAACCACACTACTACTGCTTTTCCCACAAACCCAACTTACAAATGACAAGATCAATGGTAGCATCATGCCACCCCTCCCACCCAAAATCCATGCTATTACATAACCAACTTTATAGCCAGCATCTAATTTCCTATCAAACAATGTTGTCGGACCGCTAAATGTAAGGGAGAGCCAGGACCCTAACGTTTGGAATAATAATAGTGACAAGAATGCTGATCTAAGAACTTCAACAATAAACTCATTTGAATTTCCTTCATCCTCCTTCTCATCTATTTCACTGTTGCAGTAATCCTCGTTGGCATTGTAATGTTTCCAGTATCTTTCACTACGCATTTTCCTTCTCATGTAAGCCCACCTATATCTTCTTACCTCATCTTCAAATTCGGTGTTGTAACTCCATTTTTCTTGGTATGGCTTGTGACTGAACTGAAGTTCCCCATCATACTGAACTCTTGTTGTTTCATTGGATAGTACCTGTTTGAGGATATAAAAAATACATATCATGAATGTACTTACAAAAATACATATGCTCTAAAGGACACTGTAAAAGACAAACTTTTAATGCAGTAGAAATTCGGGCAATTTCATGAGATGATTCAGTAGTAGAAATTCGGGCGGGCAATATAGATTCAGTAGTAATTCAAAAAATTAATCCCCAACATAAAATACTCCTTAATCCACTCACTTACTCTCATCGTCGTCTCATCTCACCACTCGGACTCTATTTCATTTCTTCTAAAAAAAACTCAACCCGTCAACCACACCTAACTCATCGTTCCTCACCACTGCTAAGATCGTCCATCTGAGTTTTTTTTTTGTTGGAATTTTTTGTTTGATCAATGATGGATGTATGGATCATGGATGATTGAAAATAGACCTAATTTTTTGTCAGCTTTGTCAGATTATGTCTTACAGGCAGAATTGCCTAGGGGATGGGAAATCCCTAAATTTACGAAATTTGGTGGGGAAACTAACGAATCTACCGTCAAACACAGTGCCCGTTAACTACACTAAAAATAAGAGAAACTCATGTGAAAAAAAACTAAGCAAGCAAAACAAAACTTAACAAATCATTTTTTTCTTCTTATAAAATAAGAACAACCAACGATAAAGGAAGAACTTCTACAGACAAAAAAAATAGGCACATTCCCAAAAATATAGTGAAGATGGATTTCAATTGTCTGCACGATTAAGCATTACTATTCCTGAACTTTCTTTGGAGGAAAAGAAAGTTGGAGTGAAAGGCCTTGGAAAGAAGAAAACAGATGAATCAGAGCATTTTGTTTGGAAAGATGACATAGAAGTTCCTTGTGGTGGCATAATTGCCTCAGAGCATGAAGATAGCCCCTTGGAATACAATGAGTATGCTGTCTACGATCCTAAGCAGGTATAAGCCAGATCTTATGCTGAAGTATAACCCAGATTTCAGTAGGGAATAATACATTGATTATACCATTGTTTGAGCACAATTTTCTTTTGCAGGTACGTATAAGCTACTTGGTGGGGGTGAAGTATGAAGAGAAGGAAGCCATGATAGACACAGCAGAGTGAATGGCACAACATAATAATGATCAAGTGAATACTTTTTTGTAATGCTAAGTACTTGGTTCAAGACTAAATTGTTTGAAGCAGTTGCTCTATCAGAACTTAACTATAGGTTATTTAGGAAGATCTCTATCATTTTGATCAGTTTGATGTAAATAAGTAAATTATGCAACAGCAAAATATGTCCATGTTGATCTATGTATAGGTCCTACTTATGAGTGGACACTAACGTAAGAGTAAATGTTTTGCCTACTTATCTATTAAGCAATAGAATGCAACTTCTGCATAAACACTTGGTTGAACCTTTCATTATAAATGAAAATATGAATGGAGGAAAGGATATGGTGTGTAACTCTAAATCAGTATCAATAACAAAATATCAATAACGACAAATATCACATATATATATATAGTGTGAAATAAAATGATGATTGGCATTTCAGCTATTCACATGGTGCCATCTCTAAAATCTCAGCATTTGTTTCCCAATGTATCAAAGCACCTCACAACCATTTTCCTACCAAGTACAATTATACCGTTTCTCATATATAATACATCAATTTGATTATCTCTTAATCTGTTATATTTTATTATTCCACTAAACACGGCATTGAAATTATATCAGTTACCTCTTCACCGACATCCTCTATTACTTCAAAATATGTGTAATGGACTCAGATTGTTCAAATGTACATGCCAACGATATATATTGATTTTTTTGTATATAACACAGATGTAATAACTAAATAACTCCGAAAATTGAAACGATAGTTATGAACACAATATATAACTTACTTGAGTTACTTTGCCGCGGTTATCATTATGCTGCAGTTGTGCGTTCTTAATGACGTGCCTTCCGGGGCCAAGATGGGTAGACTTGTTGTTGGTATCTTTTCTACCAATTGAAATATTCACAGTAGCTACATGGCAGAGGAATTATAATAAGAATGATAGACCAAGAATGAAGTATGTAAACATACGGTTGAGCATATATTATAATTCAGCTTACCATTTGTGATATCGGCTAAAGGATTTCTTGTATTTGCATTGTTGCATTTATGCCTTTGATCAACTGATGTGCTCGATACTTTGGTGCGATTACTTGACTTAACATGAGAATTTGTATGAAAATCTAATTTTCTCATACATAACACAAAACACATTATTCTTAAACTACAAATTGAATTCTAACACAGGCTCCAATATTGAAGCAGGACCAGTGCATACAAAATTGTCCTTTCCATTCATAAACTGTGTGTAGCATAAATCTTCACTCTTTTACAGTATAAAGGGAATCATGAACACAATGAATATGAATTAAAAGAATAAGAATTTTAATGTTACTTGCTATTCTCTTTTAATGTTGATGAAATGAGGTTTCTTCATGGGATTTTTTTTATTTTTTAGATTATGGTTTCAAGTTTCATTCTCATCTCTCAAAGTCGCCATAGCGCGGCAGTAAAGCAAAATTTGAAAAGACATCTGGTTTAAAGTTACAGGTAAATAACTCAATGCATATGCTCTAAAGGACACTATACCGATGTTTTTACATGCCTTTTTCTTAAAAAAATCATTTTACAACACATTGTCCATGCCACTCAAATGATATCTGTTAACATGGGGTAAAATAATAAAAATGCTGCTACATTTGTTAAGCATTCACGTCACATTAGGTAAATTGATGTTTTAAAACCCTGGTATAAAAACTACCATATATAGGTGTCAAGAGTGTTATAAGTTATTCATGAGTTGAAATGCCACAGATTCTTAAAGATAGAATTTTAAACTACCAGATAGATAGGTGTCAAGGTGTGCCCAGCCACTGCATTTGCAATCTCATTAGAACCTAGTCAAAAGAATTATTTGATATCTCAAACTGATTTTGGTCCCTGTTCAGCTATCAGCATATTACTTACTGTCGCAATCAAAGCACAATTCCTTCTACTTGAGCTGCAAGTTCAGATATCTACTACCCTTATTGCGGGGATTCAATAGATACAAATTACCATGCATACAATTGGAATCGAAAGAACAACAATATGCTATAGAAAACAGAGAAGACCATAGAAATAAAAATGGTAAAGAACATTCATAGGCTAAATGTTTCTTTTTCATACACTTGTGATAGTTAATATGATATGGAAAATTGACACACACGCCTAGTTGTATTGAAATGACTTCGTAAATCATAACATTCAACTTGGTAATAAAATCAAAATTTCTAACAATTATATCCATAACCCTCATTGGTGAAAGCTTTAAACTTGGGATGCAAATACAACTAATTCTTAATTCGGCCAATTGGAAGAAGATTTTTCTTATAATTGCCACCTCATAACAGAAAAGCTCACCTTTAACACCCATATCTTCAATTCTTTGGGTATTTAACACACAAGTTTTAGCATAAATACTTGCCAATCCACTAAATAAAAAACATAAAGTGGTCTCTTTCTAGTGTTGAACACCAACCAGATTCATTAATAACAACAACGCAAGTTCTAAAATATGCAGAATAGAAACAAAAAACTCTTAATGTGAGAATACAACAGAGCTCCAATGGTCATCTATAGCTACTTCTATGCAGAATTGCTATTAATAGACAACTACAAATTTATAGCATCAATATATGCAGGTACTCAAATTACTTTGTCTAAGTTCTCTCCTTCAATAAATAAGACATTACAGTCCCCATTTCTGTGTTAAGATCCGATACAGAAGTTCCTTTGATTCTCACAAACGAAAATCAAATCCTAATTTACAAAGTAGAAATTGGATAGGTTACTCAATAGTAAAGATTGATAATGCTTCATATAAATCTTCATTATTGACTGTTAACTAATTTCGTTTCATAAACGAGTTTTACGATACACTCTTTATATAACATGTTTTAATCCTCATCATAAATGAGGGGTAACCTTGGCGCAACTGGTAAAGTTGTTGTCATGTGACTGTAAGGTCATGGGTTCAAGTCCTGGAAACAGGGTAAGGCTGCGTACAATACACCAAATGGTGGGACCCCTTCCCGGACCATGCGTATGCGAAAGCTTCAATGCACCGGGTTGCCCTTTAGATAGCTAAAATTTATAGTGTAAACCATGTGATTTTATAAATTTTGAAACTTTAAATTGTGAAATTATACTAAAGGTATTACTACTTTTCTAAATATTTTTGAGTTTACAATTCATACTTGTTCATTAAGCCATGTAGCTAGGAAGCACCTCTACACCAAAATGCTAATCAACTACATATGTTTTTAGTGAGAGTAACTTTTGTCACTAAAAATCAATAATCAGGTTGGACTTGGGAGTGAGTTTACCCTGATTTGTCATATAAACAGCAACGTTGAATTCCTCAGCTATCTTGATCAATCGAGAAAGCATCTGTGCCAATTTTTGCTGCAAAAAAACTTTTTCATTTCAGTAAAAGCTGACATAAAGGGATTAAAAATCTGTTAGTGCGTGTTCATGACTAATTCACAAACCTGGCGCTCAGCAAGCTCTCCTCTTCCTGTGAAGTCAACCCGAAACAGAGCAATCACAGAATCCACAATCTGCAAAAAATATATTCAGTCAACTCTCCACATCACATGATATTGCAATGGAAGGCAACTCTATACTACTCTATGAGTAACATCTAACCAGAAGTCTGAATGGTTCTTCAGCCATTTTAGCAGCCAAATCAAGGAGAAGGTTTTCCTGATGTTCATAAGTGTAGGCACGAGCATAGATAATCTTGAGCATTCACAAACAGAAACTGGTAAACAGTCAGCACCAAAATATTCACAATCAGATTATGATACATACATGAAACAAAGGAAACTTACATTGTCCAGTACAGCCCTTGGATCCATTCCAAACCTCTCAGCTATGGCGACAATTCAGTCAGGTCGACTACACTGCAAATAAACAAATAAAAAAAATGGTAAGTGAATATCAATTGAAAAAACAATCATAAGTTATCAATTACATCATAGTTTTTAAAAGCAAAGAGTAAAAAGTATACAAAGTTCCTTCAGTGTCAATGTAGACAACTTTTCCATTGCCTCCAAATTATATGTAAGCAACTCTTTGATTGATAAGCAAGCAAATTTGGTGTATCATTGGAAGAATTTTAAGTGTTAAAAAAATAAAAAAATAAAATTGGAACATGACAAAATAAAAATACACCGTACCCCACCAAACATTTTTCAGCCACGTCTCTCACCTCTTTCTTTTCTTCTTCTCTAGCATCTTCCAATACCACACCAACCTATTTTTATGCACATGCAACAACGATCCAAAACAAATAAAGTTTAAGAGTTGAACTTTTGGGTTATAATGGAGTTGAGGTCGGTTTTAGTAAGAAAGGAGAAGAAATTTGGCTTACCTTTGCTTTAATCCACTTTCAATGGAATGAATACGGTAACTAATCCCATGAGTTGTGAAGAAGCCGAAGGATGAAGAAGATGTATGCTTCATTTGCTTTGATGGTGGTTCCTGACCTTACCCCGCTCAAACAACAGATGAAGAAACTGAACAGGCTACCTGTAATTCACAATATATAGGCAAAATAACATGATGTGTCAACAATCAAATTTCATTAATTATGGAATTACAAAAATACTCTCCAGGAGGGCAAAATGGGAAAATTATCTAGATTAATATTTAATAATTAGTTAGTAGATAGAAGATAATGCGTGTTGTCCATGTTCCTAGATTGTTCAACATATCAAAACGTAATTTATGATAGATGCTTTTATTTATGTTTACAAGCCTATAATTGGATTCTAGTTTTCAATATGGATTTGAGAATTGTTCTTCTCCCAAATTGTTTTTGTTCATTCCCATCTTGCGTGAGGTAACTTATACTAAAAAATACATCTAAGTGAGTTAACTCACGTTGAAAATACACCAAAATAAGATGAATTGATATTCAAACAAACAATTCAACTCCTAACCATCTAGGCACTTCCTACCAAACATTTCATTAAAAAAAAAAATCTCACTTGTGCAGCATATGTGTATATTATGATTTTGGGAACTCCACATATAGGACATAATGTGTTGACATCTCCAATTATATTTCTCCAAAACAAATTAAGGAACAGTTTTAAAAAATTATATTTTGATGATATTATTCATGTTATTGAACCAATAACAATTTAATCCATTAGTAAAAAAATTGTCACATTTTTCCTTATGAAATAACAATACGACTAGTTATAATCACACTTGAGAGGTAAAATTTTGAGGTCACATATTTGCACTTGTTTGGATCTACGGCAAAACTCCAATTCTCACGTTCCAATGCATCTGTGCCGTTAAATTACTAAAGCTATAAAATGGAGCATTAGCATGTACGAGTTTGGTGGGGGTGCCACCGTAAAAACAAACATGAACAAATATGGTGTGTGCGCACGTTAAAATATAAGTAATGCTAGCAATACATATTTTAGTGGATAATGCTTGTTGGCACGACACCAATGAAGCACGAAAAAGACATGACACAATTACAGCTCTTGGATTGGATGCAAACGGTACAATATTAATTTTATTCTCTCTTTACCCATGTTTCGTGTGCCATCCATTGATTTTTAGTTTTATGTGTTGTCGTTAGGTATTATGTCGTGTTTAATAGCATTGCTCCATTTTAATACATATTTTTCAACACATTATTTTTTCCTGACTAAAATTCAAATAGATCTCATCAAATTTATATGTGAATTTCAACAAACCAAAATAAGTGTGGAAAATTGTGGGTTGGTAGCATTATTGAATATCAAGAAAAGGTTTTAAATTTCGATAGTATATTTTTGTCTAAAGAGGATAAAAGTTCAGTTGAGTACTACCATAGCAAAACCGCTCTCAAAACGTCGATGCTGATCCCTATTCCAAAATATCTACCTTGAAAATCATGTCCAGAAAAGTTCAAACTCAAAATACAGTGCAGGATTGTCAGTCTCATACCCCTACCCCTATATATCTCTCCCAGCTTCCTTTCTTATACTGCAAACTTGTATCACTTTTTGGTTCTTTGCACCTGTTTGCCTCAATCCGGTAACGATTAAGCTGCAGAAGAAAATCAGAATCAATTAAAGACATTAGGGTAGTAATTAATTGACTCATAATGGACATAAACAATATTAATAAAGCATTTGAAGTACATATACAGAAAGTATATTATATATAGGTCAAAATTGACTCATAATGTACACCATCAATTAGCACATATTTAGCATGGTGTTAAATAGGTGAAACACTCCCATAGTGGATACCCTTATAGTATTTCATTCATGATCATTTGTTCAATAAATATTCCTACATCAATAAAAATATTAGAGCAAGCTTAAAATTAGGTTTTGATAATATATGATCGTTGATCGACTTCATTGGTTTGTCTCCAATCAACTAAAGTTTTGACGTATGGGTTTCATATACCTACCAACCCTACCCTTTTTTTTTGTGTGTGAGAAATGATGATCAGATGATACCAAGTACTAACCCTTGATTAATTAACATTAATTACAGGAAATCCATCACAATAAAGGGCAGAAAAAGAAAAAGGAATGATGAGAACGAGTTTTAATAGTGAATACACAAATCATGGTTCTAAATATAAAGTTTCTATAAATCTCAGACCTAATTTATTATTCTGTTTCTCCTCCTACACACATCTTTTCCACTATAATGGTTAATACTTAGCTAGAAGCATGATGAATGGGATACAATGAATAAACCTTTCAGTAAACCCTTAAAAATTGACACTTTCAAGTTTCAACAAACCCTTAAAAAATGATATTTTCCCCCTAATCTAAAAAACAGATAAAAATGTACAACAAGCAAAATCAAGGTTAACTATGAACTTAGTTAGAAGCATCATGAATGAGAAAATTACAATGAATGAACATTTCAGCAAACCCTTAAAAATTGAAGCTTTCAGCATATAAGTGTTGAAAACCGTAAAGAACATCATGATATAACTATGATGAATGGGAGCCAATGAATGAAGACTTCAAAAAACCCTTAAAAATTGAAGCTTTCAGCATATATAACAACTATGATTAATGGGATACCAATGAATGAACCTTTCACTAAACCCTTAAAAATTGAAACTTTCAGCATAAAAGTGTTGAAAACTATGAAGATGATCATAATAAGATTACCTAACAGAACCATTAAAATATCAAAACCTAAAAAGGGCAAAATGGTAAATAAATAAAATAGATGGAACAGTGATCATACCCTCTCCAAGGTTGTCCCTTTCAGCCTTGAACACCTTCTTAGACAAAAATGGGTTGATGGGTGGCGCTGGTTGTGCCTGTGATGATGAAGAAGATGAAACCAATAACTGATTCTGAAAAGGGTTCATCTGAAAGTTATTAGAAAACGAGTTTTCAGCATTGAAGGTGAAAAACTCTTGACGCTGTTGATGAACAGAAGAAGAAGAAGTAACGGAAAAATAAGAACTCGACATCGCGGTCGTCATCGGTGTAGGAAGCATGATCTGAGGACCAACATAAGTAGCAAGTTCTTTCTTAGCAACATTAAGTTCATTCTGCAAATTCTTAAGCTTATTCTGAAGATGTGAAATAAGACCAACACAACCATAAACAGGATCTCTCAAACGCGCTTCTGCTTCATAAGCTAAAGACTTAACAGCATCTTCACGTTGAGAAGCATCAACCTCGTTGAGTAACTTTGCCACGTTGCTAGCACCGAACACTTTGTGGACGTAGGTAAACTTTTGAGGATTTTCCGGCGGAAAATAGGGTGCAAAAATGCATTCCTTTGTGCATTTTCGACGCTGAATCTTGCACGCTGCACACGGAGAAGAATTACACGACGACATTTTTGTTTGTTCCTGAAAATACGTCGTTGTTGTTGTTGTGAATGGTGGTGGATTTATTGTTGTGAATGGTGACACGTAGTGAAAGGACTATACCCACGATGCGCTTTTTTCGGTAACAAATTTGTACTATCATCAAAATCATACCATTTCTGAATTTATTTTGTTTCCTTTTATTTTTGTTTGACAAAATATTACCCTTTTTAAATTTTGTGCTTTTCATTTTAATTTATTATTATTATTGCCTTTTTTGTGAACATTATCATTCATTGCCTGTTTCATTGGGCAATCAAATCTTACTATGTCGTTATTTTATTGAGATATAGTGATTGTTATTTTCCATATCAGTTGGTAGGGGACAAAGTATTGTCATATGTCGGATATTCACTTTAAAAGATGTATTTTGGCCACTAAATTAATATATTTGTACTAAAAACACGTTTGAATTGGTCTGATGGTTATGATTTGAGATATTACACTGCTCGTTTCAATGTTTCAATTATCCCCAATATCAATTTTAAAGGCTAGTTTGTCTTCTTTAATTTTTAAGGGTTATAATGAATTAAAGACCAATTTATCATCCATATAAATTTTTTATAAGAATAATGTGAGTATTATTTGTTGGTATAGATTAAATTGAGCCGCAAATATTTTTTTGAATGAAATATGTCAATTCATTTCATTAGAAAAAATGTGTCAAATACATGATGATACATCATCTTAGACATGGGGATAGTCTCCGATAAGGCTACCTAACTAATTCATGAGAGTTGTGAAGACATTATAATAGAGAATTCTTATTAAGTTGTATTTTTTTGTTAAGAGGTTGTTATTATTATGAGTGATTATCTAACAAACACGTACAAATGGCCTTGAAAAACCAAACACATGCAAACATGCAATTCTATATTTAAACTACATATTTTTTGGTATGTTGTTTTAATTTTTTAATAATAATCGACAACATACTCAGTGCGGAATGATTGAAAAATGGAAAATGCGAAATAAAGTATCTTCGATTTGGTGCTTGATTGAGGGGGGTGGAGAATTGTCGCAAACATCTCCATTACTGCGCTTGTTGGCTGGAAAGAAAACACATTGAAACGTCCTCCGTGTTATTTTTGTGATGAAAGACATCCGTGAGAGGGAAGAAAGGAGAAATTGAACCAAAATGATTAATTTTATTGTAGGGCCGACAGATGCCACTGTAGTCGTCACTTCCTCTTCAGGTAAACCATCCTCCGTTTCACGATTTCATAGTTGTACATTCCAAATGATCCTTTGTTATGAGCAAGGTCGCATCTATCGTGATGCCTAATAGAGCAATAGTTCAGCCTAAAGGATAAACAGAAGTCGATTGATTATGTTCTAAAAGATTCATGACTTGCTGGTTTATTAAGAATAAATTAGAAATGATCTAGAATAATTTTGCATGTATAAAATCTTGTCCTTTCTCTATTACAACCATCAATAAAATTCATCAAGTCTCTTCTTTATCTCTTAGAGGCTCTCCTTATCTTTTAAATCAGAGATTCATATCCTTATCATCATTCTTGCAACAATTAAATTAAGGGCTAACCGGTGAGTTTTTTAATTTTCATTTGAATATATTGGCGAACGGTTAAGTTTATTATAATTTTTTTTTTCTCTCGCTTGCTAAAGCGTGAACAACACATTTGCTTCTCGATCGCCGATTGAACTCTACTGGGGAGTTTGTAAAAGTTGAGAAGATATTCCTGCAAATTGTGATGACATGACCGAATTCCGTAACATCTATTCGTCTCGTGTGAAAAACATTCGTTGTTATTTTGAAATCGAGCATAAAATCAACATTGTTGAAGTGCATCTCCTGCCTCATCGCATAGAATAAACCAAGTGCTTCACCCACATGTACAGAACGCATAGGAGACAAACTCATGATTTTAGCCAAGACAAAAACATCATCATCACACAAACAAATGCCAATACCTATGCGGTTCCAAATTGATGAGAATTTATTATAAATTTATAAGTGTCATTATTCCCCTAGAAAATATTATTATAGTTGTCATCTTTTTTATCCAGAAAAAGGGAACCTATCATCAAGTACACAATTATCGTGGGAAAAAGGGATTTTTATTTCATTCAAAGTTTTATATGTAAATTTGAATTCTAGATTATTGTATAATATTTTTATAGTCAAATAATCATAAACTAATACATTATTAAAAATATTTACAATTTAAGAGGTCCCTTTTTATACAATCTCTATCATCTCTTAGAATTTGTGTGTGCCTTTACATATAGTCCTTATTTTTCACATAAAGATTTATAAAGTATACTCATGTACTTCTTACATGCAAGACCCAAATCACTCTTCTAATTTTTATTTTTTTTAAAACTCTTTACTCTTTTGATTATTCTTGTTGTCTAGTGTTGTCATATCCGACTTTAAAGATTAGTCTTTCTACATGATACTCCAAAAAAAAAAAAAATTTAAAAGTATAATCATAATCATAATTAATATTCAAGATTGAAGATCAACCGTAAATAATAACATTCCATTTAGAGGTTAATATGACCAAAAGAAACTAAAATGCTTCTAAACCCACAAAAACTCCGGGCAGCATCTGATTTATTAAAATTCTAGAAAACTAGTAATTGACTAGGTGCATAATGAAGCAAGAATACAAGACATACTCAAAAACAAAGGGAAGGAAAATAGAGCTCAACGAGCAACAAGGGTAACAACAAGAACAAAACAAACAAACATCAAAGCCACCACTCCACCATAACTCCCCATCACTGCAACCACCAGACTCACACCAAGAAGAACCCCGAAGAAGAAGAAGAAGACAGCACCAATATCATAGTAAGCTTGGTAGTTAGGGTAAGGATCAACTCTTCCATAGAAATAAATACTTGAATCATATCTTCCATAACGATCATATCCAATTTGATCAGCTCTAACTTGATGACGAGGTTCCATCATTCTTCTATCAAAATATGGACCATCAAATGGATATGGATTTCTTTCCACAATGTTATTATAATCCTTGTTAAATATAGTATTTTGTTGATGATATGGATGATGTGGGTAATAGTACCTGTGACCAGGCTGAACCATCAAGTATATCAAATAATTAATCATCGGTAATGGCATGAAAAATTAAACAAGAAGAAATGATAGATCAATATCAAAGAGTATAAATAAAGAAATAAAACAATTCTGTGTCAATGTTACAACTTACCATACCCGCTGGATGTTAGTTTAGTTGATAATTCAAGTTTAGATTAGTGATAATCATGATTAGTTGATTGTTCACACTTTGTTTTAGTTTGTTATGAAGTTTGTTACAATGTTTGTTAGAGGTTAGCAAATAAGATCTAGGGTTTGTTAAATTGATTGTGCTTCAAGCAACTTAGCTAGACATTGTATATAAACTACCTCCTTTGTATATTTTCATAAGTATCAATAACAATTTCACTTTTCAATTCCATCATCTCTTCTCTCTTCTAAATTCTCTCTAAATCTCAAAACTACAAAACCCTAACAAACCAAAACTGCTTCCATTTTCTGTTGCTTGTGTAACAAGCATTGATAGATGCACTAACACTGGATACATACTAATTAACGTCACAAAGGAGATGAAGGACCTAACTTTCAATTGAAACTGAATGTAGTACATAACCCCCAGTGTCTTATATATATAAGCATATAAATGTCGGTGATATAGGGGTTATTCTTTGATATGCACATTATAGGCTTGATTCTTGGATGAATTTAATTCTTATTTATTAATTTTGTTAAGTCTGCAGCATTTTAATCTAATAATTTCCCTCCAATTTGTTGTATTAGGTTAGCAACAATTTAATCTAACAAATTCCCTCTAAAATACAGCAATCCCTAATATTTCTCCTCACTGATGAGCTTTTCATTCCTATGATGTTGTGTCATCGTTTGTATATATCTATTGTTTCTCTAGACTTTTTTTTTTGACAAGTTGTTGTACACTTATTTAATTTAATACGTTTACAAACAGAATGCCCAAATTTTCATGCTCCTTATTTATTAATTGTATTAGGTCTGAAGCAACTTAACGTAATAATTTTCCTCTAAAATGCTGCATTAGGTTACCAGCAATTTAACCTAAAAAATTTCATCTAAAATGCAGCGCAACAATTTAACCTAACAAATTCCTTCTAAAATGCAGCAATCCCTAATATTTCTCCTCACTGATGAGCTTTTCATTCCTATCCTGATGTGTCATCTTTTGTATATATCTATTGTTTCTGTAGACATTTTTTTGACGAGTTGTTGTACACTTATTTAATTTAATACGTTTACATACAAAATACCCTAATTTCCATGCATACTCGGCTACCCAGATTTCCATGCAAACTCAACTATATATAGCAAACCCTAAACCGTGTTTTTCTAAAAAAAAATCTAAACCGTGGTAAATTACACAGACCGCAGAAGAATCATATATTTTGATTTTTGCAAATGGAAAATTTCCTATATATGCCAATGTGACGTCTAACTTCGTATATGAGAAAGTATTTCGCAATGTGTGATGAAACTACATGTCAATGTACTAAAATTTTCATATTTCTTTTACCGAATTATTGATAGGATTACCAAATATTCTTTTATAATATTTTCAGATTTTATACATTTTCTGAAGTGTTTTATTGTATCTACTATGGATTATCACCTGTTCTTTTTTTTTTTCACTGTTACCAATTATATATTGCATTTTATTATTCGTATGTCAATCCCTTAACAATAATCTCGTGCGATACACATGTCAACAATCTAGTTATTTATTTATTGTTTTGAACAAATAGAAATCAATGATTCACTCTTTTTTTATTTGCTTCCTTTTTTTGTGTGGAAATATTATGATATGATTGAATGGAAAACATAATCAACTAACGAGTAAAATCATTTCTAAATCTATCTATACCTATTTATAAAGGCAATACTATTTTGGTGTGACCTTTTTTTGTAAATCTCAAAATGCCCTTACTTAATGACCGTTATTAAAAAAAAAAAATGTCCTACCCACTAATAATCATACACATGGTGGGCCTTACATTTCCTTCAACAACATTTGAGAATGAGGGGGGAAACGATTACCATAACAAAAACTACGACACCCACTATCATGTTAATTGAGATTTTTCAAAACCACTATTGTAATTGTTTACTAAGAATTTCATCAATTAAATAACTTTTAAGTAATACCAATTTTTTTTGTAAATCCCAAAATGCCCTTACTTAATGACCGTTATTAAAAAAAAAATGTCTTACCCACTAATAATCACACACACGATGGACCTTACATTTCTTTCAACAACATTTAAAAATAAGGGGGAAGACGGTTCCCATAACAAAAACTACGACACCCATTTTCATGTTCATTGAGATTTTTCAAAACCACTATTGTAATTGTTTAATAAGAACTTCATCAATTAAATAACTTTTAAGTAATACCAAAGTTTTTAGTAAATCCCAAAATGCCCTTAATTAATGACAGTTATTAAAAAAAATATCTTACCCACTAATAATCACACACACGGTGGGCCTTACACTTCTTTCAACAACATTTGAGAATGAGGGGGAAGACGGTTACCATAACAAAAACTACGACACTCACTTTCATGTTCATTAAGATTTTTCAAAACCACTATTGTAATTGTTTACTAAGAACTTCATCAATTAAATAACTTTTAAGTAATACTATTTTTTTTTGTAAATCCCAAAATGCCCTTACTTAATGACAGTTATTAAAAAAAAAAGTCTTACCCACTAATAATCATACACACGGTGGACCTTACATTTCTTTCAACAGCATTTAAAAATGAGGGGGAAGACGGTTTCCATAACAAAAACTACGACACCCACTTTCATGTTCATTGAGATTTTTCAAAACCACTATTGTAATTGTTTAATAAGAACTTCATCAATTAAATAACTTTTAAGTAATACCAAAGTTTTTAGTAAATCCCAAAATGACCTTAATTAATGACAGTTATTAAAAAAAAAAAATCTTACCCACTAATAATCACACACACGGTGGGCCTTACATTTCTTTCAACAACATTTGAGAATGAGGGGGAAGATGGTTACCATAACAAAAACTACGACACCCACTTTCATGTTCATTGAGATTTTTCAAAACCACTATTGTAATTGTTTACTAAGAACTTCATCAATTAAATAACTTTTAAGTAATACCAAAGTGGATCAATTATTTTGCTTTGTCATGTGAATTACTACAAGATTATCACATCCACTCCTTTTTTTTGTTTAACTTTGGATCAATCGATGGATTAAACAAATTTGTATATTAGTTGAAGAATTGTAGGATCTTTTTATTCATATTTATACAAAAGCTAAATGACAAACAAAAATCAAACGATGTTTTTTAAGATGGTAATTTCACCCAAAAAAACATTGTTTATGACTTTTATACATTATCGCAATAGAAAAGCGTGCCCTCCTAAACGCTAGTATCTAATAAGTTGAATGTTTCAATGATAATAGTCATAAAAAACTCTTTAACTTTAAACTTAATCGACGACCATACCAATAATTCAACCATGTCACGTGATCCATATAACCTTGTTACCAAAAAACAAACTGTCCACATGCAAGAACTAAATCAAAGGACATTATTTTACATGCTTTTCATGAGAAACGAAACCCATAAATTGCACCACATTACAAAAACTTTTGTTTCTCGACACACAATTGATTCCCAACCAAGATATGGAACATGTTGATGTTGGTGTGATGGATTTTGTTGGGATCAAATAACTTAGTATAGGAATGTCAATGAGTATTTATGGGTATAGATAATATGATACTCATCTCCATCTTGTTGAATAAATATAAGAATTTTTAGTTAAACCTCAAAATATCAAAATTACCCTTAAATAAAATTTAATTTTCAAATTCACCCATTCACCTAGAAAACTAACGCCTTTTCTTTCTTTCTGCTTCTAAAACTCAGTTTAAGTAGGTCATGTAAACTGAGTTTAAGTGTATATACTTAAACTCGGTTTAAGTAGGTCTTGTAAACTTAGTTTAACTAGGTCATGTAAACTGAGTTTGAGTGCACATACTTAAACTTAGTTTAAACATGTCATGTAAATTTAGTTTAAGTAGGTCATGTAAACTGAGTTTAAGTGTATATACTAAAGTTAATTTGCTTTAACCTCTTCAACCTTGTTTAATTATTCTACATAATTTTATTTTAAATATGTACATGTAAACTCAGTTAAGTATGTTATGTAAACTTAACATCAACAATGTAAATTAATGTTAATGCCACCATCAAATAATCGTCGTTGTACACTGCATAACATATCAAAGTTGAATAACAAGAAAAAAAATGAAACTATGACAACATTGAATAAGAATAGAAAACTTTTATAGAGATTGATTAAAAATCCATGATTGTTTGTAGGTGAAGAGGGTGAAATTTTAGAGTGACAATGAATGAAATTATGGTTTTAATGTTTTTTATTTCATAAAAGAGCAATTTTGGTATTATTGTAAACTTTTATGTAAGTTTAGGTGTAACCAAAAATATATGGGGTGTGAATAGAAAAACTCTAAATATAATACATGTGCCTGCCCCGTACCCGTGTGGGTATCCACTATACGGGTAATCTGTTGGTATTTAGGTGTCTAAGGGTACCCATGGATTTTGAAATTATTATTTTTTTTATAGAAAAGAATAACTTTTTTTAATTACAAAAAAACTTTAAACATTCATACATAATCCATTCAAATTTCATAAATCTTACATAATCCATACAAAATTCATGATCCTTACATCGTGTGTTTCAATTACGAAGGAACGAAATCCAAAATAGAAAATAAAACAAAAATGATTAAAATTGGTTAAAATAAAAATACTTTGGAAACCCTCTTAGAATCTTACATCAGTCTCCTCCACCTCTGAAGAACTTGACCCCAAGTTCTTATTCTGATAAAGAGCTTCTCATGCATGTTTAATACTGATGTAGGAGGGTTTCATTAGTATTTTATTATTTAAGCCTAATTTTATTATTTGTTTGTTTTGTTTTATTTTTTGGATTTCTGGACCATTAGAGTTTTATTATTTCCCTATTTAATTTTAACAGTTGTAGCCCAAGAGGCAACCTTGTATTCATTCAATAATATTTTAAAGAGTTTTCTCAATTTCTAGTGGATTCCAGAACCCTATTTTCACAAGCTTCGTCGCTTGCAAACTTATTTCTTTTTCTATCTAGGTTTAACGCATGATAGCCTACGCTTTTGACTGCGTCAGTTGGTATCATAGCAGTTTTCTCCTATTCTTTTCCTAACGTGATCATCCTTGGGAGATCAAACGGTGACGAGGGAAGAGTTTGTCAGCATAACCTCGAATCATACAATGACCATCAGTATTTTGACTGCAACATTTGTGATATTAACAACTCAGGTGAATAACCACGCTAACAACAACAACAACAAAAACAATTTGAACAGGGGAGGAGGACAAGTACCTATTAGGGCTCGTGGAAACAATCAAATAATTGAGATTCCACCTCCAAGACCAAAACAGAAGTTGATTCATCCTTACCCATGTAAACTAGTTAAAATCTCAAAGAATGAAATCTCCAACTTGGAACAACCATTGAGGTCTAATTAGCTTATGTCGTTAGATTTTGGTCAAGACAAAACTCTCCAATGGCGGTATTATCTGCAGTTGCTTCATAAACCCTTGATTTCTCTTATTCAGATACCTCAACCAAAAGATTGTCCCCGTTCTCATCCATTAGTGATGTTCAGACCATTATCTTTCCACTTCTTGATTCCAAATCATCGTCATCCGAGGAAGTTCTGTCCCAACAAATAGATGAATTGAATGCCGATTCAACTCATGATGTACAACCTTTAATGAAATCATAGCTTTTCCCTAAAGAATGTGTCACAACCAACGAAGTAGCAGCATGAGAATCACCGGAAGGTGAGAAAAACACAAGATGGAAGGTTGAATTGTGTTAGTTTTTTCTTCTTTTTAACTAAGTCGAAGATTCATCTTCTGATAGAGTTCAGAATCTGAATCAATGTTCAGAGTTAAATGCAGCGGATATATGAGAGAGAGAGAGAGAGAGAGAGAGAGAGAGCAATTATCATGTTCCTTCCATAATCCAGAAGTAGTCCAGTCCCCTTGTCACTTACAAGAGATTTTTCATTATAATCACTCAAGATTGCAATTGCTCAAGCACAAAATCAAGAGACTTCAGAGGCTCAAGCACACTAGCAAGAGACTTATAACAAACAAAGATTACAAAGAATATTGTTTGAATTAAACACTTTATATATAATCAGTGGTGTTCAGAGAATACAACACAGTTCATACTTTAAGACTTAAGAATTTCTAAGATATGAAAGTTAATAAGAAATTCTAAGTGTTTGATGTGTGTAGATTTTGATAGAGTAATGAAACTTTGAAAATACTATAGAGTCTTGTATTTCTTCAAGTCTTCAATCCTTTATATAGAGGTTGAAAAGAGATGTTGAAGAGTGTCAACACATCATTAGAGTCGTTAAAGAAGCTTGATCAAGCATCATTGATTTATTGCTTGATTTTGTTAATGTCCTATGAAGGAATGAATTTGAAACTTTTCCTTGATGAGAAATTAATCGTTCTTTTTCAAAGAGACACATATGTAGCTTCTTACAAATGCACATGGGATGTTGGAGATGGTGGTCGTACAATTGTCCTTCACTGTCATTGATTGATAATGCATCCATTGACTCTTTTATACTTCAGAACCATCATAGCTTGAAATTGCAGAGGCTTATGCACTTAATTAGTCATAAGCTATTATGAGTCTGACTTCCATAGTTTGAGTTGCAGAGTCAGTGTGATCCAGCTTTTGGGTTGCCTTGAGAGTCTGACTTCTCCAGATTCTGGCTTGCTTTCAGAGTCTGACTCCTTCAGATTCTTACTTGATACTTAGCTTCTCTTAGCAATTATTTGCTCAACATTTGTTCTCTTAGAACCAATACATGATTAAGACATTATTATTTTCGTCTATGGTCCTGCATACTTGAACAAATATTAGCATATCCAATTGATCTTTTAATACCTTGTTATCATACAAACTTAAGAGGCATTGTTCAAAACTTATTTTATTTCAACAATCTCCCCCTTTTTTGATGATGACAAACACAAGTATTGATAGACAATTATTGTGAATCTAAGTAACAAGTTGACTTTAGGGTCTGAGGTTAGTAAGCTCCCCCTAAATCTGATAGTCCAGAAGGTGAGGTTTGTAAGCTCTTTCTAAGTTCTATCCAGGTTAATTAAATTCATTTTAAGTGCAAAATATAATAAAACGTCACTCAGAAGCATATCCCATTGAATCCAAAGACTAAGAGATGAGAAGAAGGTTATCCTAAGTCAATTTTAATTAACTTATTGGACTCAGAGCCTAAATATTATTATTATTATTATTATTATTATTATTATTATTATTATTATATTATTATTATTATTATTATGTCTTACTTCCCCTTTTGTCATCAACAAAAATATAAATAAGAGTAAGAAAATATATTTTTTAACAAAACATGAATTATATATGATGTTTTTTTTTATTGTTTTGACTCTTAAAAACTAAAATTTAATTCATGTTTTTTAAAAAAATCTAATTTTTTTTTTGAAAGAGATTCTTATAATTTTTTAAACAATCCTGAATTTTTTTTGAATTAATTTATGTTTTGTTAAAAAATTCTAATTTTTTTAAAGAGATTTTTTATAATTTTCTAAATGCTTCTTGAAATATTCATTCAAAAATATGAAAGCTACACAAGAGTTGGCTTAAAAGTATAGACCAAAAGTCAGGGGCGTATTCAGACAATTGGTACATGTGGGGCTAAAATCTGACAAACACTTGCGGTTGCTACCGACAAAAGGAAAACCAACTTCCGAAGCTTATGAATCATAGCAAATTTGTAACACTTGTTTGTTTCCACAAGTTTTACATAAAAAGTTTTACATAAAGTTGTTTACTTGTTGTTCTTATTCTTAATATATTGTGTTTTATTTATGGGAAATGTTAACAAGTGCCCTTAAGGCATTGTTTAATAACTTTAAATAGTGAATATTTGTCAAAGTTTATGAAATGAATGCATTGGAAATTGGAGTTTTTAACTTTTTTAAAGAATAATTTCTTTATTAAGAATCCTTAAAGAGTGCTCTTAGGGCACATGTTAACAAGACCCTTTATTTATAAGGGGTAATAATTATTTTGGTCTCTAAATGTTTAAGGAGTAAGCATAATAATCCCTCAATGTATCCAAGTTTTTAAAATAGTTCCTGATTGTGCACTTTGTTAGTCAAAATAGTCTTTAACATTCAAATAATTTGTTAATATTGTCATATTAGTCTTTCAATATATTTACTTATTGTCACTTCAAAGACTATTTTGACTAATATAGTGTAAAATCAGAGACTATCTTAAAATTTTAATACATTAAGATACTATTGTGACTACTCGTTACACATCCAGGAACCAAAAAACTATTATCCTTGTTTATAATAAAAAAAAATAATATGCAAGTTTGATGTGGGGCTTTGGCCACACATGGACTATGAGTGGATCCGCCCCTCCCAAAATTGTGATTGAAAACTTTTTGAAAAGTTAAAGTCAAAGAATTTTTTTAGGAAGACTAAAATGAAAAGTTGATATATTTACAAAAATCAATAATATATTTAACCATAACTTTTATTGGTTGTTGGATAAATTATCCACAATTCTCTTCAAATGTAACTTAGAAAATACCTTATGATTAATATCAGCTAATCAAGAAAATATTTTACGATTTTCATTTGACAATTTTTGTTTTGACAGTTTTCATTTGACTAAATTAATTTTTTCATTTTTTTTTCAAAAAATTAATTAATTCTTGTATTAATTTATATTGTCTTTTATGGTTGTATTCAGGCGTTCCTCTTTTTTAGAAGAAACAAATTGATTGATTTTTTGAAAATCCATAAAATGGTAGTAACCGACATATGTTAAACTTTATAAAAGGAGATGTGTGTATAATTATTAGTGTACGTGCCCGGAATAAGGTTATATACAGTAGAAAGAAATTGTAAGAAGTTTTTAAAGTTTTAAATTGGTTCTACTCTTTTAAGGATTTATTTGAAACATAAAAACTTAAAAAACTTCTAATGAATATATTAAATTAACAACTTAAAGAATCTATTTGAAACTTAAAAATTTTAAAAGACTTATTTAAATCTTATAAAATCTTAAAAGAACCTATCTGAGACTTAAAAAATTTAAAGGACTGACCCGGAATATTTTGTCAAATTTAAAAGATCAAAATATGTGTTTTGCAAAAAAAAATCTAACTTTTTTTTTGTGGAAGAAATTTCTAATATTATTTTTAATTTGTAACAAAAAAATAAATGAAATTACATGTGTCGTTCTGGCGATTTGTACAATTTATCTTTAAAAGCAAAGGGTGTTTCAGAATCATCATGGTCATCCGAGATTCAAACTCGATCGGTGCATATTATATACAACGTGTCTACCAATTTAGTTATATTCACAGAGACAAGACATGTATTCGGGTTGAGCCAATGTATATTTTATTTGTCTAATCTCATCCATATTTTGACTCGCATCCTAATTGGCCCCTATCTATTTTAACACAGGAGCGCTAAAAACACTCATTTTAACACTTGCTCTTTAATTTGGTGGAATTATCTCGGCTTCATACTTTATATGGCCCATTTCTAATATTATTTACGGGAAACTATTTTCTTTTTGTAAACGGAATAAAAATAAATATTTGAAAATTAACACACGCACATAAGTGGGGTATCATGAATTCGAACCCAGACCACAACGTACAACCTAACCATTTCGACATTTGTTAGTTGTGTGATGACTCTCGACTAAATTGTAATAAAAAAAATTGTCAAATAGTCTAGTCGCTAAAGCTCACATATTTAAATGTGGATAAGTGAGATGTCAGAAATTCAAACTCCAAATCTTTATATATAATATGAAATATCTCTACCAACTTAATTAAGTACACGAGGATAAATTGTAATAACTTACAAGAGACAAACAAAAAAGTGCTAATATTATATTTTAGTATTAATTAGAAACCAATGATATAACACGTGCCATTGTGGAAACTTTCCCATTTTATTATCTATAAAACCAAGAGGAGCTTGGGAAATATTCATAGATTTGGGTTATTAGGTTAAGGTACATTTCCTGGTCTATTCACTATATATTGACTTGTGTCCTTTTCTTATCAGATCTTGTGTGACATCCATACCCACGGTCTCTCCCTTTGACTTTGCGTAATTCTTCTTCCCCCATTTTGGTTGATTTTCAGATATTATTATATAGTGTTCATTCCACTATATTTCATCAATTTTATTTTCATATTCATAACCATTTTTTGTTTTGTTTTGTTTTCAGGGAATATGGATAACCATCAAAATAATAGTATAACTCAATTTCATCATTTTCTCTATTTGATTTATTTTTTATTTGATGGTCTAACTTTGATTGATATAGATAAATACATGGATGTTATTTTGCTTCAGCTACTAATACTTTTTCCTCTTTGGATCATTTACAGGGACAGATTCTTCACGTCCCATATTTAGCCAAGACATGTTTAATTTTGAGGTAATTCTACTCGATTGAGATTGTATTTCTTTATATTTGAAAATTGTATATTATGCCAATGATTATCGATTGTATATTGAGATGGTTTCACTAATTTTTTATAACACTTATTTTTTTATTTGAAAGAAACTAATTTTATAAAATAAAAATTGGAGATCAAACATACTTTACTCCAATAACACTCGTTTACTGATCTAGATTTTTTTTTTTGAAAGAACTAACCAGATTTAAATAATATTCAATAACGGATCTATATTCATTTGATACATTCACACGATCAAAACCATAAGATTTAGATTGGAGTATCCAGGATTCAATTTTTATAAAAATTAAATATAGAATAGATAACCAAAATATGAGACTAAGATTACAAGTTTTTAATCCCGTAATATGACTAACAAAATATTTGATAAGTTGAGATGTAAGTTCAATCACACAATGCTCCACATCTTAATATTAATCGTGAGTTTTATTGTTAGTTTTTTTTTATGAAAGAAAAAAATACGATGATCAGTTTTTTCTGGGGAAGCATTGCACACGGTTTGAAACTTTTTGACATGATTCAACGTTTGACCTTAAAAGCCTTAAATATATTTAACGTATATGAGACATTTTATAAAATAAAGTCATGCAAGAGATGTCTGACATGGATTTCCGCCGCAATAAGGTGATGCTTTTTTGAAGTCAAGTTCCTATAAAAAAAAGTCAAGTTTATTAAATGATTTTAAAAATAAGTATACCTTTTCATAATTAAGTCAATTTAATTATCATTGGTCAATTAAAAAAATCCAATATAATTACTGGTCAATAAAAAGAAGTCAATTTAACCGTTATGGTATATCATTGCACATGGGTTTCACACACGCTCGTTGTAGGTCTCGATGATCTAGTATATGTTTGGATGAACGTTTAGGAAATAGCAAAAACCACGTTTAGATAAAAGCTACAAATATAACCTAGGGATTTTTTATAGTGGGGAGGCGAAAAAACAAGTGTTTGGACGAAAAAACGTCAATCCAAATAGACGCTTAACATTTATTATATGTACTTTTTTTAAAATTTGTCTTCATCCAAATTCACTTTGCTCAACTTTATAGAGATCTCACATTTTCTCAATAGTTGAACCGATAACAACTTTGTATTTTTGTGTGACTGACTTCTTGTAATGTTTAGTGGTCGTTTAGGCACACCTTGTGCTTGAGTACTATTGTTTGGTGTGGTAATATAATTTCATTTTGATCTTTTCAAAACAAAAAAATAAGAAGTTGAACCGATAATCATACATGTATTATATTGGGGATAAAAAACACGAAACCATATTTGTTCAAATTACCGCTGCACTGGAGTATATACTACACTACACGATAAATATAAGGAAAATAATTTAAAAGTCAAATGATTTTTGTTTAATTTTTAGACCAAATTCATTTGACTTTTATTATCCCTTTTGATTTATAATTTTGATTTATAACTTACGGGAGAGCACACATTATTTTCCATTAATTACCATTTTTTAGAAGAAAAAAGTTATTCATTTTTAATTGTCTATTTTAAAGTTAAATTCAACTTTAAATATTATTTTATTAAAAGTCAATTTTGACTAAGAGTTATCAAAGGTCTAAATATATTAAGTTTGATTCAAGTGTCCTAACTCTCTTATATCCTTGTAACAAGAATTATTTTTTAAGCAAATCTACTTAGAGTTTGAGTTAGAGAAGTTTGTGTAGTCATTTGATGGAAGGATCCCAACATCATAGTCCCAATGTTGTCGTTTTCGTTGATTTGTCATTTTTTTTCTCTTGTGCTTTACTATAAACCGTTTTGTTATTTTAATCCTTGATTTTTTTTGTTGGGTTTGAACAACAGGGCCAGGAACAAAACCATCAATCGTCATTTTTTTATAATCTTGAAGATCAAAATAATGTGTCAGCACCTATGATGGCTACTGGTTCTACACCTACTGTAAGCACTAATTAAGCAGTCGCTAATTCACTTTCCTAATTGTAATTTTATTCTGTATAAATAATTGTTTTGTTTGTGCAAGATGTGGGGATTGGTTGGTTTATTCATTTTGATTTATATGTTTATGTTAATTAAATAATTTTTTAGGTTCAGTATGGGTCGGTGGGACCATCAACTGCAAATCAGAATCAGCTCCAAAGCACTGAGCTGATGACAAATTCCTCAAATGCAGTTGGTCTGGATTCTAATCTGGTACCACACTCAATTCCAAACTTTTCATATCCACAATTGACTGAAACACAACAAGACCACTCTCACTCATTTCAGGTAAATTATTTATAGTAAATTTATGCCATTATGATTTCTTAAATTTATGGTTCATGCCTTCAATGATGATTTACTTTTGTTGTTTTAATTACATTACTACTTACAAGATTTATTTTGTAGTTGAACAAAACCACATTCGATTTCTCGGTTTTTTTTAACCAGACACATAGGTGTGACAAAAACAGCATGCAAAAATCATTTTTTATTTTTTTTTATTTTTATACACTTATTACTTCACACTTTGATGCAAAAGTATAATAAATCATGCCTATTTATACTTGTATAATTTAGCTCACTATATCTCTTATCTTACACCATCATCAATGGGAATCTAACAATTAGATGTAAGAGTTAGTTATAATAGTTAGTTGTTAATTATATGAGTTTTGTTACACATGTTTTTTTTTAATATTTTATGACTATTATTGAAAAAGCTCAATTGAAGATGCTCTTAAATATTTGTTATATGTCATAATCATACTTTTTTTTTAATAATTTCAGACGGGACCAAACTACTATGGAACAGGTTCGTTTATGCAAAACCAAAATGCCGAAATGGGTTTTGATCAATTTTCTCAAGTCCATAATGAGAATTTTCAGTAGGTTTTCCTATCCTTTTAATGGCATTATCAATACTACATGTACTATTTTATTTTACTTTAAATTTCCTTTTAGCTAATCTTATAGACTATATGCAATATTCATATATTTTATAGGCTGGAAGGTACGGGGATGCCCTACGTGAGCAACATGTTCAATCAAATGCCAATGCCCTATCAATCATCATTTACCCCTAATCATGTAAGTCCAATACTAGAAAACCATGCTCCAACACTAATGTTTTATAGTTACTAAATAGGACAATTAATTTCTTTACTTGTGTGCAGTTGGAAGCAACGCAAAGTAGTGGCCAATATTTTACAAATCAAGGATATGCATTAGTCCCTCCTAATCAGAATCCTATCATGAACACTACACAAAATTATAGGTACTCTCAAGGAAGACAATTCAAATATCTTTTTTAATTAAATATCTTCTCTATTTTTAAAAAAATTATTGTCATATGCTCTATTTTTACCCTATAGTTCGGAGTACTACGACCAGAACAACAACCAATACTTTGCTCCTAACAACCCACAATACTCCCCCAACTACATGTTGTATGATTCACTAATTCACCAATTCTTATAACAATCTTTGTTAAATATAGTTGAAGATTTGTTAAAACTAGTTTAACATTGTTTAACTATCATAAACAATATTCAACTCATTTGTTTAAATCTCAAACTATATCAAACAATCTGATTAACTAATAATCAAGTTAACATACAAATAAACGACAATATCTTTTTTATTTTATTTTTATATTCAGGTCACCTCAGAACGAGTCACACTTAGCTCCTTTACATCAAACTTTCTATGAACCTAGTACTATACTTGAGTCAAGCGGACAACTTAGCTACAATTATACGTCCGCATTTGAAAATCCTCGCTTTTCATCTCAAGCTAGGCAGAATATAAGGTGATCTTTGAGTTTTTTTTTTACTACAAAAGAGGGCCAAAGGCCCGAGTTTTTATCAACAAATATCTAATTAATACTTAACAATTTTTTTTTGAAACAATTAATACTTAACAATTAAGTATGATTTTGAGTTCTCTTTATATTTATAGTGATGCTCAATTGAATAATTTTTGGACTCTAGGATGGAGCAGCACAACCCCAACCACAGTCAATTGTCTGCAGCTGCACCAAGCTTTTGGGGTTCACAAAGTGTCCCCAACATGGTGTATGACTCTTCTACTTCTTTTATATGAATATTATTTTTAAATTTTTTAACTAGATTAATTATTTTTTTACGATCATCCATCTATAATTATGTTATATCTTTTTATGTAAGTTCTAATAAAACGCATGCTACGATGAAAATATAAATGAGTTCTCTCATCTAAGGATAAATTTTCAAAATAATACTACCTTTGTTCTCATCTAAGAAATCTAAGGATGAATGCATTATTAAGTTAATTATGAAATATACGAATTCAGGTCACCCCAGAACCAGTTGTTAACTACATCAGTGCATCAAACTACTCAAGGTCTTGCAATGTTGGCTAGTTCTGATTCATCACAGTCTCAAATTGCAATGCAGCCAACTTTTTCTGAAGGAAATGTTACTGGGTATCAAGTTTTTTTTTTTATTCTCTCTCTTTTCCACTTAATAAATCAATATATGAAGTAATAAGCATAAATTTTTGTTGATATTTTTTAGGCAAGGACCATTTCCAACTTTGGAATCATCTATAAATGTTCATCCAAATTCGTCTGTTCAACAAAATTCTTACAGACCCGTGATGCCTGCAGATGTTGCTGCTTCTGTGTACGTGCTCAATTTTCATGATTAAACTAATAATATTACTTGCTTATATGTTAGTTGATTATCTAACTAAGTTATATATTGAGAGTAAATGTTATAATTAAATTTTATGGATTTAGGGCTGCAATGCGCTCTAGCTATGGGCAACATCCATACGTGGTTGGTGGAGTAAGCAATTCAGTTAGCTCAGGATCTCATGCAATTTTAACGTATGAATGACTTAACTCCTTTAGATTTCTATTTGTTAATTTGGTCTCATCATAAGTGTCATTTTAGATTATGGTACACTTTTTAGAAGAACGATTAGTTTCCTATTTATGGATTAACGAATAGAGAAAAATGCTAGTACATCTTAATGCATGGTGCTAAAGAGGTCCTTTTGTTGCAGGTATCCCTCATTGCATGGTGACCACACCATTCAGCAATACTTCCAAGCATCAGTCCCTAGTGGTAACATTCAACATGTTGCTGCCCCTGTGCAACAACAGCTCCCAATGTAAGCAACATTTACAAATTATGTTACTTTCCTATTATAGGATACACAATGCATGCATTAATTGGAGATTGTCAGCATTATTAATCAGTGACAATTATATTATTGCTACATGCTAGTACTAGTTACTAACACTTCATTAATTTATTTCAAAATATAGGTCTCAAATTAGGCCAACTCAGGCGACTTACAACGTAGAGATGATAAATGCACGTATGAGTACTTTGCATTCACATAGTGTTGCATTAGAAGGACCAACAATGAGTACATTGCAATCACAAAGTGGTGGATTGCATGGTCCAGCAACGAGTGCTGCACTGCATGGGCCAACAATGAGCTATATGCAACCACAAAGTGCTATAGTGCATGGTTCAACAATGAATCCTTTGCAATCACAGAGTACTTCATTGCATGGGCCAACGATAAGTAGATTGCAACCACAGAGTGCGATATTGCAGGGGCCGGCGATGAGTGACTTGCAAGCACAGAGTGCCATACTGCAAAGCCCTGCGACAAGTGACTTGCAACCGCAGGCTGCCATACTGCAAAGCCCGGCGATGAGTGACTTGCAAGCACAGGGTGCCACATTGCAAGGCCCGGCAATGAGTGACTTGGCATCACAGGGTGCCATGCAAGGGCTGGCGATGAGTAACGTACGACCACAGGGTGCCATAATGCAAGGGCCAACAATGAGTAACTTGCAACCCCAGAGTGCCATATTGCAAGAGACAAGCATGAGTAACATGCACCCGCAGAATGCTACATTGATAGGGCCAACAATTTTGCCTTTCAACATCCCAACTTCAGAAGAGCTGAGCTCAATGATCTTGGGTCATTCAGCCAATGGACTCATTGATGGAGCTAGTTCAAGACCCCCTAGTGCCACTACTGATGAGATTGCACAAATTTTAAGGTATAAATTTTTTCATTTTAGTAGTTTTTCTAGGTTATCTTTGAAGAATTATGAGTAATTTATCCATAAATCAATTAAAATTAGTCATTTAAGTAAATTTTTAAGTAAAGTGAAAGTTAGTTTTTCGGTATTTACTTATGTGGCAAATAAGATTTAATTATTATAATTATAGGTGATAGAAAACAATTTTTCTCTTCAAAAAATAACACATTTAACTATTACTTTAATAATTTGGTGTACCAATACACTCAAATTTTTGGGTGTACCATAGAATTTACCTAATAACAATTAACAAATGCATATTTTAGTAATTTTCCGACATTTACTCAATATAAGACTTTATAATGATGTGGAATAATAAAATGATTGAGGTGCCAATAACACCATAAACCATGTAGACTTCATTTTTTTTCTTCTCTTAACCAATTCTTCAGGAAAGTAGAAACAGCTGGGAAAAACAAGCAGCAACAAGGAGCTCCTGCTACTCCAAGGGATGGATTTACTGCGAGTCAATGTGATAAAGGAAAACTTCCAGCTGCATATCCATCAACTTGGTAATTAACTTCAAGTTATATATCTTTCATTTATCTTGCATTTTAGACTGAGTAGAGGCTCAAATCCTTTTAAAAAAAAACAAAAAAAAAAAAGCTCAAATAATGAGTAAAAATTGAACGTGCTGCAATTAACACATTGTAAATTAAAGCTTAATTATTTGAGAAAAATAATAATAAATATATCTACTAATTTGAAATGAGTATATCTAGTGATAATATTTTTAAAGATGATTTATATTTAGTGACAAATGTAGTATAGTTACAAGAATGAAGTAATATGACAA
The DNA here is from genome assembly GCA_958299785.1 of Medicago lupulina. Classification (NCBI taxonomy): domain Eukaryota; kingdom Viridiplantae; phylum Streptophyta; class Magnoliopsida; order Fabales; family Fabaceae; genus Medicago; species Medicago lupulina. Next base: position 19,654,612 of record OY283144.1, on the reverse strand, counting down.
AATAATGAAACTTTATTTGATGTCTATGTATATAACTAATTTACAGTGACACACAATCATATCTTTTAAATCCAAACAATACTTATTTAGTAAACCATATATATATATTCTTATGCTGTCTAATTAATGATTTAACATACAAATGCATGCAATTAACTTTGTTTTGTTCCTTCAAAAAAAAAAAAAACTGTTTTGTTATATTCAGGCCACCCCAGAGGCAACAAGTACAGGCTCCTGCTGCTCCAAGGGACGGAGTTCATGCTAATCAACGTGATAAAGGAAAACTCCCCCAATCTCCATCAACAGGGTAATTAACTTTAATATGAACAAATTAGTGAAAATTGAATGTTTAAACACGTTGTGAATTGATAAGTAGTAACACATTCTTAAACACGCTTTTTTCACCATACTTTTCTTTTTTGATGAAATTCAAACATATATCCCACATACATTTGTGAGATTCATATGAATTTCAATCAATAAAATAGTCTGTTTTGAAATTAGTGTATTCGAAAAAGAAAAAAACTACAATGTTGTTTTCTAAACTTATGATGTTGTAAATTTTAATATAATAATAAAACACTTCAAAAATGGAGGGAGTTCTATGTTAAAATATATATATATACTTGTTTTCATTTAAGTGGTTTAATTATGTGCATATATGATACCTATTTATAGGCCTCGGATAATTCAAATTCAAAGATCAACATACCTGGCCAATAATCAAACGGCTATAGCTGCTCCTTCTTCCCCTACTACTCAGCAAAATCAACAAGGAGTGGAGATAAACCAAAACGTTATTGATCTTACAAATCTGGTTCGTAAAACTCATCCTCATTTTCTTTTAATTATTACCTTTTTGAAATATTACTCCCTCTGGTCTTAAATACATATAAATAAAAAGTCATATGTATTTAGTCTAAATAAATTTGACTTGCAAAAACATGGTTTTTTTCTTATATTTAAGATAACAGATGATCCTATTTTTTAAGCGAGAAACTACTAAAGTAATTAAAAAATTAAAGATGGCTATGTGTGTGTTGCATCAGGGAGATAGAGAGGAGCCGCCTGTACGCCGTGGGCGTGGGCGTCCACCAAAACAACCCGGCCAGAGTTCAAATTTGTCCAACGTCAAAAAGGTAGTATGTACATTTCCCATTTTGTATAAAATCGGGTATCTTATATACGAATGTGTAAATTAATCTCTTTAACAAACTATATAATTAAGATCAACCAAAATTTTTGCTTATATTTAAGACTCTAGATGGTACCATTTTTTAAGGGAGGTATTACTGAAGTAATCAAATATCTAAAGTGGCTAAACGTTTGTTGCACTAGGGAGACAAAGAGGAGGGTCCTAAACGTCCTCGAGGTCGTCCCAGAAGACTACCTCAACAGGTAGTATGAATATTTCCTCTTCAAGGATACTTTTACTTTGTATAATTTGGTTATCTCATTTTCAAATGTGTACATTAATCTCTTAAGAGGGTTGAATAATTAAGACCATATGGCTAAATTTGTGTTGCACTAGGGAGAGACAGAGGAGCCACCAAAATATTGTGGGCGTGGTCGTCCACCAAAACGACTTCAACAAGGATATGATTCACCCACTGTTGCAAAGGTAAACATCTACATTTTCTCTCGACGGATAATTTTATTTTATTTTGTTTAAACTCGGGCATCTCGTATACAAATGTCATGTGTACATTATAATCTCTTAAGCGAAATGGATAATTAAGACCACGTAGATGGCAAAACTCTATCTAAAAATCTCAAAGTTGTTGCATTTTCATGCGAAGTTTCATCATACTTATTTATGCTTATTATATTAAGATAATTAGCGATTATTGTCACCAAAGTGAGCCAAAACTGAGATTATAAAAATTCTTATGCTTGATTTTTTTGTGTAGATGCAAAAGACCGGAGAGAGTTCTTTTCGATCAGAAAATGCTGGAGCATCTTCTACACCTCAAGTTGACTCTAATGTAGAGCAGATGAATTGTGAAAATATGAATGGAGAAGATCAAAATGCCAGCCAAGATAACTCTAATGTTGAGAGCAGGTGATTTTTATTACCATGTCTTTTTTTGTTAAACTCTCGCAATTTAATATAGACAAAATGGTAACTTATCACAATTTTGCATTTTAGGAAAACATATGAAAATGCAGTTTATCATGGGAGTTCTGATTGGCCCTTGGACCCCCATCTCAAAAAATTCAAAGATGATCTACCCGGTAATTACAATTCCATTCTCTAAACACTACTCTTTTACGGAATTTTTATATAAAAAAAAAAAAAAAAAACATTTGTTTATAGTATACAAATATTTGATAGATCTTTGAAGATGATTAGGTTACAAGCCTTTACACTTACGCTAATAAAATCTTGTATGTTGATAAGAGTAGTATTTTCTCCATGCAGATGCAGGTAACTGATGTGGCAACCAAGCTCGAAGAGGAAATGGCAAGTGGTTAAAATTCTTACAAGACCAGTTGAAATTGTCTTGGTTTCATTCACTCATGAATATTTGGTCGTATCAAACATGATATTATTTTCATAATGTTGTTTTCTGTAGTTGTGTTTTCTGGACAAATGCTTTAGGCCAAAAGGCCTTGTCTTTCAATTTTAAATTATGACTTTGTTAGTTATCAGTTGGATTTGTAGAATATTGGAAATTATTGTTAGTTTCTTGTTTGCTACCTGCAACCGTTGATTGATGAAAATTTCTTTGCAATGCTTACTTTCTTCATGGTAGGCACTGACATCTTGTCTTGAAATATGATATGAATTAGAAATAATTAGCATAAGAAGTTTATGAATCCTTATTTTTCATGGTCCGTTTACTATGGTACTTGGTTTCCTTCAATGCCAAATAGTAGTTGGGATATTTTTAATAATAGTAGTTGTATTGTTATTAGATCTTGTTAGAGTGTCTTTCTGAAAGAGGTAATTGGCTAGGTTCAAGGTTAGGTATTGTTTGTACTTTGAGTGTGTGCTCATCTAGTGTTTAGGTATAATTTTTTTATTTTTTTTTGTGCCTTAGGTGGTCGGGGCAAACTATAACTAGTTTTATGTATATGGGCTGAAGTATCCTTGGTACTCTATATTTTATATATACTAATTTTTTGATATTAAAAAATTATGAGTAAATAGTCAATTACTCCTTGAAAGTGTAAGTTTCGTCAATTATTTTTTTGAAATTAATAAAACTTTAATTACCCCTTGAAATTGCGCAACGTTAATCAATTTACCCCCTCCGTCAAATTCTTCTGTTAGTCAACATCACGTTTTGCAAATACTCCCCTGAAGTTTTGCATTTATGTGCAAAATGTCCCCTGAACTTGAAAATTAATGTTTTTTTTCTTATCCTTAACTCAAAAGATATTAAAGGCAAACAATTAACTTTAATACTTTAAACTCTACAATATTATTATCCAGTATTACTACTAACATTTGGATCATTTATTACAATCCAATAGATTTGAGATGGTTTAGATTGCATAGCAAGAATCAGAATATATTATAGAAAGTAGAAGAACAATCACAACTTCCTAAGGTTGTTCTAGTATTAAATTGTAGGCTACATTTGTGTTTTGGTACATTGGAAGGTGGTAGAAAAATGGGAATACATGGTTAATGTTTGATCGTTTCAGGGAACATATATGGTTGTATACCGTCAAAACTTAGCTAATATGCTCCACAATTCAGTGATAATGCAATCATTTTTAAGGATAAGAAAAAAAATATAAATTTTCAAGTTTATAGGACATTTTGCACATAAGTGCAAAACTTCAGAGGAGGTATTTGCAAAACGTGATGTTGATTAACAGAAGAATTTGACGGAAAGGGTAAATTGATTAACGTTGTGTAATTTCATGGGGTAATTGAAGTTTTGTTAGTTTCAAGAGAGTAATTGACGAAACTTACAATTTTAGGAGGTAATTGACTATTCACTCAAAAAAATTATAAGTAATTTACCACTACTTTTTGCTTGGAACCCACTCGGATGAACTTGAGTATGAGATGTGTCGTTGGTGATCATAAATGACACACTATGCATCTTTTCTGGGAGGGAACATTCAAATGAAATGTCATCTTTTTTTTTGTTGTAATTTCTTGTTCTAAATGTGTTAAACATGGTCATTAAGTTGTTGTGAATGATGAGAGTTATGCCTCAAAATGTATGTAAGTTTTTTTATAGTTTTATATAGATGGAATTCCCACCTAGGGATAGTGAGATGATACAATCCGATTGAAGACATATAACGACATGTCATGAAAGAAAATATAATTTTTTTTTTCCATTCTACTTATTTCTCTACCACGCTAGGTTATTTTGGATTATATAATCCGATACGTTCAAAACCTCCATAAACCCTCTATTTTTTGGATTTTAGAATCTAAAATAGGACACACATGAAGTTTGGAGGATGACAAAAGAAACTCTCAAAACATAATACACAACAACACTATGCACCTATATGCGATTCTAATTGTACAGTAAAGTTACATTACAGATAAAAAAAAAGACCCGTGAAATCATGGGTCAGCAAATTTATAAGATAGGCATGCTTCCACGGCTTCTGCAACAGTAAGGAAAACCCATTCTTTCCCAATTTTATCCACAAAGTGTGCCACTTTAAGCTTGTGAATTACTAGCCACCTTGGATTCACCATAGCAAACTGCAAAAATAAATAGCAATAACAAACACATTAATTTCACAAAAAAAAAAACACGTTTAATTAGATTTAAAATTAAATGCATGTTTAGATTATAGATAAATTTGATAGAATCACGTTGCTTTGCCATAATTTTGACAAAATCTATATTTATATATTGAACAAAATTATGGTATCAGCGTAATTTTATCAAATCTAACGATCAATTCAAACATGTAGTAACATGTTTGAACAAACGACTTCAAAACTATATATATATAAAGTCCTCACTTTTATGCCACGGGAGAGCAACCTCTTGTGCAGTTCCTCCAGGACTATAATTCCAGAAGTATCAACATTCATCAAATCTATCAAAGAAATTGTATAGGGTCATTCACTCATAAATTCAAAATTTTAATAGAATAAAATAAACTATATATATGAATATTCCGTATTAGAATCATGAGTTTTAAGACTCACTAGTCATGTCCAATATTACAGCTTGGACCGTCCCCCTGGTAGTTTGACTTTCTTTAAGGCCATCTTCTTCAGTCACCCACTTGAGTATTCTGCAACAACTAAGTAATTTTGATTCAGAAATTCGTTATTAACAAAGGAGGCATTATATTATAATAATATGGTCTTGAATTGGATCGATAAATCACATAATAACTCATTTAATTTACCGATGTTATTTATTGATCAAACAGTGGAAACTATTTTGTTCATGAAGCAAAACATGTCTCATTTGTGCAGCATAAAATGGACCTATAAAATCTCTAAAAAATACTAATAATATTGTAAAATGTAAGTGATAGTTTCATTAATTACCTTTCTCTTACAACATTGGCATTAGCAAAGCAGAGTGAGCCAGAGCTTATACGAATGACCAAGATGCCAGGAGTGCTTGTAGCCATGGGATATTGACTAACATCACAAAAGGCTTGTGTTGTTGGAATTCTACCTAGAACTTCTATCCCAGGTCGAATTGATTGTATTACTATCTTTGCAAACGAGATTGACACCTACAAAACCAAAATTTCAATTAGATATACATACTCTTTAGAGCATGTAATGTAATTGAAATAAAATGAGTAATATATAGTAGACTAGAGAATCAATCTAATCGTAATTCGTTTGTCTCACATAACCATTTTATTCGAATAGACTCTATCATGTATTTTCGCAGTTCTAGTATTTGATTTGTTGTCAAACTTTCATCAATGAAATTGTTTTTAAGGTTAAAAAAAACTAGAATTTTCAACTTTTCTTTGCATAGTAAGAAAAATTGAATATTCTATTTTGTTTTTATATTTATTTTTTTGAGTTAGAGTAATGCCAAAAATTAACCTCAATAATTGAACTAACAACTATGTATATGAGACCATATATGTGGACCATAATTTATTCTACTCTAGAAGCCCCACAATGTAGTACAGAACAAGACAGCACTGCTATGAATGAATCCATGCCAAATTTTGATGGAACTCACTTGTTAGCTACCAGCCACAAAATAACCCTTTAGTTCTAAACTTCTTCCTATTCAGCTTCCTTTCTCCTTTTAACAAAGAATTTTGACAGGTATTATTACACTAGTGGATTAACCCTCACCCCATGATAGGTATAGTTAACTAAAATATTTTTAAAGTCGTGACTTTAAGATATAAATAGATTCTTCCTGTCAAAAAATAAATAAATAAATTCTCATCTGACAAAGTTTGATTGAGATTACAATTACAGTAGTCCATAAAATTTTAATTAATTTAATTAAGTAAATGATCCTAAAATTTCAATAATTTTGTTTTAGTTTCTATAACAAAAATTGTATTTTTTTCATCCGTGTAACATTTTCTTTTAAGGACCGAAAATACAGACAAATTTTTTTACATGGATTGAAAACGTCGATAGAAAATTTTTCACGGGCTAAAAATGTTGACGTAAATAGGTTGGGTTGTGTACCAAAAAAAAATAAAAATTGGGTTGTGTTTGGGTTTTTTAAGAAAAGGATGAACAACTTACTGCAAAAAGAAGACCCTTTTCTACCGATACAAACAAGACACCCAAGAAAGCACCAATACAAGCAAGGAAGTCAAATTTGTCAACTTTCCATATATAGCAAGCTTCTCTTATGTCAATTAATCCTGGAAGTGCAGAGAGGATTATAGAAGCAAGTATGGCCACTGGTGTGTAATATAACAGCCTTGTAAACAGTTCCAAACACAGAATCACTGTTATAGCCATCACAATATTTGATACTGATGATTGACATCTTGCACTGAAATTTACTGCAGTTCTTGAAAATGAACCTGCATGTGTTAAAGAAAAGAATTAAACCAACTATAAAACAAATAAAATACTTTACAAATCATACTTAAACTAGAGAGAGACTATTTTCTTTTTATATAAATTGGTACGAAGTATTCATCATGTTTTTTTGGTGATTAATTTTTGTCGAGAAATTCAACCGGTCATTTTTAGGGAGATCTCCACTTAAGAAGGATGATTTCATTTATACTTTAGCCATTGTAAAGAAAGAATATGAATTGTGTATTTAGATGTCCGATAGTTTGTCATCAAATGTGCGTTTAGTTAAAGTTACATGAGGTAGCTTTTGATTTGCCGTGAGTTTCCACGTTTCAAACACGAAATCGGTCTCTAAAATGTTTAGAGGAAAAATTTAATATTTTTATGTCTTTAACTTTTGTTGTTACTTTTTGTTATAAAAAAAAAAAAAAAAAAAACTTTTGTTAGTGCTTTAATTTTTTTTTCATAATTTTCTTTAGTACTTCACTTCAATTATTCTAGAAGTGAATTCTGGCTTTCTTCTTTGGGATATTTGAGATCCACTTTTTAACTAATTTACACATTTTACATTAATTTAATTAATTGAAAATAGAAAAAGTCACCACTCAGGCACTCACCAGTTGCAACATAGCATGAAGTGAAAGATCCTGCAATGTTACCACAACCCATTGCTAACATTTCTTTGTTCCCATCAAGATGATATCCTTTAATTGAGGCAAAAGATCTACCAACAGCCATTGCTTCCTATAAAACCCAAATTAAACCTCAAAATTTTAAGAAACTAAAAATAAATCATCATTATAAGAAAAATAAAATTAAAAAAAAAAACAAAGGAAATTAATTACTAATTAACATACAGTGAGAGCAATAACAGCAGAAATTAATCCAATTTTAGCTGCTTGTCCAACATGTTCACCATTGAGTTGTAATTGGTGAATTGAACTTGGATTAAGTCCTCTTTTGACATGTTTTACTATATTAACCCCATTTTTATCTGCTTTGGATATATACACAATAAAAGTTGATAATATAACTGACATTAGAGGAGCAATAGCTGGCAACCAGAAAAGCTTTTTGTTTCTTTTTCCCTGAAATAATCACAAACTCAAATAAAATCAGAGATATTGTAAACTTGTACTAGTGGAAATTTGGATATATGCCAAAAATATTTCATTTCTTACCATAAATCTTGCAAACAAAAGGAAAATCAGAAATGAACTTCCAATGACAAAATTCAGAGGGTACCACTGTCAATATAATAAACAAAAAATAATGTCAAATACCAACAAAACTCACACAAATAGTTTTGTTCAAAATTTATAATTTATGACCCTTTTTTGTTAATTGTCTTTACTTAGTAAACATACATTTTAGTCCTTGAATTTGTCTAGCTTTGTCACTATAGTCCTTGAAATTATAAAAACATGCATGAACGTCTTTTTTCTCAGGCTTGTCTTCAAATATCTTTTATTAGTTAGTTTGATCCTCGAATATGTTTCTACTTTCTCATTAGTTTGTTTAGTCCACGAGTTTACTAACAAAGAACACACTCAAATAAAAAAAGTACTCACTTCTCCAGAAGGAATTTGATGATGGAGTGACTTATAAACAGATTCCAAAACAGAAACAACATCAGATTTGTTGGTGAAGTTACTAATCCCAAGCAACCCCTTAAGCTGCTGAAGACCAATCATGATGGCTGCACCTGCCATAAATCCTACTAGTGCAGCATGTGACAAAAAATCCACAAGAAATCCCAACCTACAGCATATAATTAAATTAATCATTCAATCTTGACATTTACAAGAAAATTAACAGTTAAATAAGGAAATTAATTATTAAGTACCTGAAAACTCCAAATGCAACTTGAAAAATTCCAGCAAATAATGTTACAGTAAAGACAAAATTCCTGTAATCATCATGGTTCAAATCTGGATCAACCACTTTGTGACATAGGGTAGATAGCAGCAGTGACACTACAGCTACAGGTCCAATTGCAATTTCTCTTGAACTCCCCATCACAGCATAGATAAGAGGAGGAACCACACTTGTGTCTGAAGACCAATCAAATAAATCAAATAAATAAAAACTCATTGCATTTTATAGTATAGTTGAAATTGAAACGGTAATAGTAGTATATTAATATAGACAACTAAAGTTAGATACATACATAAGCCATATTGAGGATCAAGTTTTGCTAAATTAGCATAACCAATACTCTGGAACATTAGATAAAAAAATCAGTAAGAATGCAATAAAATATGTTATTTATGCATCTAAAAGTAAAAAGTAATATTTGTCAATATATACCTGAGGTATGCTTAGGCTAGCAAGAGTTAAACCTGCTAGAAAATCATCTTTAAACTTGAAAGCATCATAGTTTTTGAACAAGCTAAGTATTGGAAATAATCCACTAAGGAAAGAAACAACATGTTCATGGCAAGTTCTTTTCTTAGATGAAGAAAAGAACTTGTTACTCTTAAGTGGAGTAATTAGTTTTTTCCATAGAGGAGGTGGATTTGGAGAATTTAGCATCCATTGTGTCCTATCTATTTGATGAGTATCTTCAAGATGAAGATTTCCATCTTCTGTGACTCTCATGTTGAAAGCATCAGAGGGTAATGAACTCATTTTTGTTGAAGTGTTTGGGTGAACTCTTGAAGTTGAAGTATAGTACTTACTTAATAATGTACATTCATGTCAATTGTCAAATCAATGGACATTTACAGGACTAGATTTGTCCAAGAGGGTCAATTTGATTTGGATAATTGCTTGAAAGAGGCTGCACAAAGATTATTCTTTGAAGGCTATGCCTGAATGAGAGGATACTTGTGTCTTGTGGCATCTCTTAGATTGGTTAATCTATAAAGTTGGGAATGGAATGTTTGTAGCCTGTGAAGATGAGTATAGATCCCACTCTCTATTTATGCTTGCCAATTATTGCTTTTTACATTTTCAAACATTAGTTATATCTCAAAAGTTATTATTGTAAGTATTTCAAAAATGTTTCATGGACACCTAGTTTTACGGTGACACTTAGATAATTACATGTTTCATTAGACATATATTCTCTTTATCTTAAATTATAATAAGTCACTTTCATCATTTCACGTGGATTAAGAATTGTAAACAATTGTGTATTAGAAAGAAAAATTATGAGTAATTGTACAAAATTATCCTTCGTTAATGATATTGTAAAGATAAATTAAAAAACTGAAAGAAAAATATAATAAATAGTTAAGAGTATAATAGGAAAAATAACATTAATATTTTATTGGAAGTATAAAGCGACTTATAATTTTGGACGGACGGAGTAACTCACTTAAATGTTTATATTATTTTATTTTTTTTAGAAAAAACTCTTGACTATTTTGTTTTTTTTTTTGTTTTGTTTGAGGAATCTTAACTATTAATATTATAGTACATAGTTAGACCAGATTATATATTAATGTGCCTTGAATGGACTAATTCTATACGTACTAAATTGAAATTAGACCATCTCCAATGACCTTATTGAAAGGGTGTTTAAACTTGTTGAATCATTGGAAAAGAGGGTATTGAAGATGGGTGGAGGATAGAGTAGATGAAAGCATTCGACAAGTTTAATGCCTGCCACGCGTCACGTTTTTGTTGGCTCAAACGAGCGCGTGCGTTACACGCGCCGACAGGGTGCGTGAGACGTCAGTCAAACGCGGAGAGAGAAAGTGGAATGGATAAAGTGGGACACGTGGCGCAACAAGATTGACTGCTTGGATTTTTATCTTAATAATTTGGACTCAATTATTTCATTGCAAATAATTTTTTTTTTACCAAAATTCATGATTTTTTTTTCTCTATAAATAGAGACTTGGATCATTTGATTTGGACACAGAAAAAAATCAAGTTTTTCAGTCTCTTAATCTTATTATTAGTCTTTCTTTTGAAGTTTTAGTCTTTGATTAGTGAAATGGATCTCAATAACAATCAATTCAACACCAAAAATTCTTCTGATTACCCATTTAGCTACCAAAATTCCAACAATTATCAACACCCAAATCAATTTCCCAACTAACAAGCACATATGGACAAAGTTTGGAATGTTTCGTGATGGAAGATGATTTGTATCGTACTAAATAAATTACTTGTGTTTTGTGTGCTTGTTTGTTGTCTTGCATTTTAAACTATTTGTGTGTCGCGTGCTTAGTTTGTTGTATTGCATTTTAAGTTAAGAAAATAAAAATAAATTATTTAAATAAATTTTGTTTTAAAAAAAAAAACAAAAAAAAAAATTGTTAAGTGTTTCTTTATTTTAATTTAATTATAATCGATAATTGTAATTTTATGTAATTATAAAAACAAAAATATAAAATTAAATAAGAATAAGAAATAAAAAGCGGCGGGGTAGAGTGTTGAATGAAAAAAACCATTGGAGAGGTAAAAATTGAATGGGTGTTGAATTAAGAGGGACAAAATAATGTGGAATGTTGAGAATTGAAAAAATGAATGTTGAAGGTTGTTTAATGTAATTTGTCATTGTACATGGTCTTATGCGGATGTTCATATTCGTAAGAGTTAACAGATTCCACATGATGTTATGTAACTTTCATTGGTAAAATGTTTTAATTATTGATAATAGGTGGAATGCTAATGACACTATTCATATGCTTGTAAGCTAATTATTGAAATAGATCCTGTAGCAAAAAATATTTCTAATATATATTTCAAAATTGAAAATATGGTAGTCATTAATTTGCGACTTCTGCTCTTCTCTCAACAAAAAACGCTTATTCTCAACTGAAATGACCAAATTATCTTTGCATGAGTTAACTCACGCATATGTTAATCTCTGTGCGTGCACATGCTTGAGTTAACTCACACAGAGATTAACAAACGTGTGAGTAACTCATGCAGAGATTAACACTAGCTTAAGTTAACTTACGCAACGTGAGTTAAGTCACGCAGAATTAACACTAATGTGAGTTAACTCACGTAGAAGCATTTTCAAAAGTTTGGTTGGGAATGAGCAAAACATATTGGGAGAAAAGTGGAATTTTTAATTTGCTTAAATAGACTATTCTAAGTCTAAATGAACTTGACTGATGGATTGAATACTACTAAGGTAGCTAATTACCAAAAATCTTATTTACACCACTTATTTACAAACACTCCCTATCAAGATATTGCATGAATATTTTCATTAGTTGTGAAACTTGCAAGTAAGTTAATTGAATTGTTCTATTGCTAAACTCTTTGTTAACACATCTATCAGTTGATACTAAGAAGAAATGTTGGTTGTAATTATCAATCCATTATCCACTTTCTCGTTTGTTAAATGTTGGTCTATCTCAATATGGTTTGTCTTGTCAAGTTGAACGGGATTATGAGCAACATTGATGGTCGCGATTTATTGTCACAAACAACTTTATAGGACCTTCACACTTTATCTCTAAATATGTAACACCATTTTCATCCATAATAAGTCATAGATTCCTCATAGCTCTAAAATAATAAGTCATAGATTCCTCATAGCTCTAAAAATTTTCTCAATGCTTGATCAGGCAACTACATCTTGGTTCTTACTCCTCCAAGCAACAAGGTTCTCACACAAGAAGGTAAAATTGACAAAACTCAAAAATGCATTTTAAATTACGCAATAAACATCCATAATAAGCATCAATGTAAGTCTTCATAGTTAGGCTTCCACATGTTTTAAATATGAGTCATATCCCTAGAGTGGCTTCTGAGATATTGTAGAACACAGTTTACAACATGCAAGTTTCTCACCCTAGGATCAAGCATGAGCTGGATCACCACATTGACTGCGTATGTTAAATTCAACCAAGCACGAGCCAAGTAAATCAACTTTCTTACTAATATCGATACATAACTTTGTCAACTTTGGCATATTCCCACTAGTCTCCTCATAGTTCATCTTGTGATTTTTCTCAATGGAAACACTCACAATGATTAATGCTCCAATGTGTTAATAATAAGAATAATTACGAAAATTCTTTTATTCTTAAATTACTTATTATTGTGAAAAATTTCTATATAATACTTATGAAATAGAGGTCGTATTTAATATGTGATCTATATGGTCCTTAAAAAAAATATGTATGTGATCTATATGACGTTTTTTTGTTTTATTTTGCTAAAGATTGAAAAGCTTTTCATTTGTTTTTGAATTTTACATTTTTATCGAACAAGACAAACGACAAAATTATATTTCTTCATCCAAACGGTATTTAAAATTCACTTTTTACTTTTATATTTCATGCTAAGAGGATCTTTTGTTTTTTATAAGCTTTAGTAATTGACGAATCGACCAAAAATACCTAAGTTTAAATTATGGCTGAGACATGACAAACTACTATGAATTACCTGAGTTCCGCCCAGAATTAGAGAGTTAACATTTAAAAAATTATTTTTGACAAAACGTTAAAAAAATTATTGGTATCCCATAATTTTCAAAAAATTAATTAAATAGATATGATTGATAAATATTTTTGGTAAGAAGTCAAACTAATCTATCGAAATTAACGTCAGACATAATCAAAATTGAAATCTTGAGAGAAACACACTCTAAGATTTCAAACCAACACCACCGAACCAACCAATATATTATAATCCTTAGGAAAAACTTTAAAGGATTAATAATTTAATATTTGAATATGGATGATGTGATAATATAATATAATTAAACTTTATATTTCTAAAATAATTTTTCATCTTGTGGAAGGACTGGAATTTATCAATTATATCAGGTTGGTTTGAGAAGCCAGTCGTCTCTGTGTGTGTGGTTGGTAATATTTGGGCTGCTAGCTTGCTTAAAAAATAGGTTTGTTAAGCTTATCATTATTTATTTTTTTGAGAGCAAGCTTATCATTATTGTTAAGAACAAATATAAAATCTTAGACTTACTTGAAAAAATAATTAATGATTGATGTCTACAGTACATAGATTCATATATATCACATGTTCAGTATGCAAGCCATTGACCATTTCAAAGAAATTATGCAATATTCTATTTTGGGGACCGAGGAAAAATAAGGACTTGCATCATTGCTTTTTACCAACAAAAGAAAACGTATCATTGCCTAATCATTCCAAAGTGTTCATGGGAGGAATTCTACTATGGCCACAAACATAAATGAATAGTATTTTTTTTGTTACAAATGAATAGTATTTGAGTACACATATTAAAAAAAATTAATAATAAAAAGAAATTAATAATAAAGTGATTTAGTGGTTTAAGGAAAAGACTTGTGATATATGTATCACCAAACATTATTTATTTATGTTTGTGACCATATAAGAATGTCTCGTGTTCATTGAGCATTTATGTTTCTTAATTATAGTAGGAATTATATTAGGTTGAACCTTTATAGTATTAGCAAATATCTACAGAGTGAGTGGATAGATGAAGTAAATATGTTTTCTTTTCGATTCATAAACATAGTAGAATATATATATTCAATATTTCTCTTACCATTGTTTTTAGAATTTAAAAAATAGATGTAATATTTAAAAAATATATAATTTTTTTTTAAGAAACCAAAATAAAACACATTAATCAAAATGAGATCCAAATCCGTAAAAGAAGTGTTTGGCTAGGACTCAAAGTATGATACAACCAAGGTTACATGAAGGGAATCAAAATCTATGAATGGATAACACAATGAAGTGGATTTATCCACTATTGATGAAAATTAAAAGTTAAGTGGTTGTTCTTTGCTCTCAACCATTAGACGGAGAAGAGTTTGACTTTATCGAATAGACATTTCATATTGTTGAAAAATATGATTGTTTCGCTTCTTCCATAACATCGAGACAATGGCCAACCAAATCAGATGAAGCAAATAACGACTCTTCCTAGAGTCGCTTCCTAAGTGTTTAAAATGTTTAAATTGATCAACTAAGCAATATGTATGTTAAGCAAATGTCCAACCATTGACGAAATATGAGGCCATATGGGTCCAAACAAGTCACAACCCACAAAAAGATGGTCCGCATTTTCCTCCTGCTCACACCCACTTGTGCAAAAACCTGAATTAACCTGAATACATCTACGACAAATCGAATTATCGTTTGTTGGTAATCGGTTTCGAAGCAACCTCCATGTAAACAAGGAGACATTCGACAATATTACTTTTGTTCAAACTATATCATATAGGAATGATCTATCCCTTGACATTTCCATGGCCAACTTGTGATAAATGCCACAAACTGAGTACCCATTTGTCCATATCTAGCTTTCCTTTCCAGATGTCATCCACATCATTCTGCAAGAAAACGTTAGACAACGAGAGTCGAGAGATTAAACTCCCTCACATGTTTCTCCTCCCAAGCTAACAACCTCTTCCGCACTTCCACCCATCTTCTCATGTGACCCAACCTAAAGCACAGATCTTAGTACCGTCACAAACTCTCTTTTTTTGACAAAAGTACCGTCACAAACTTGTTTTCCGCAAAGTCAAATATTTCCTAAATATGAAATATTGTTTTCATTATTTTTGAAAATGCATTCTTCCTAACTTGTTTTATAACTTACCTCTATCACATGTTCATTGTTCACTACAAGAGTCTTCAATTTTTATGGAAAACGGTAGAAATCATTAAAATTGGAGGTGTTCTGCGAAATCATTGTGGCATATCATATATGCCATGGTCCCTCCTCACTAGGGTTTTTGGCTCTTATGGTTTTGGTGAAAAGATGCATATGAGCGCCACAGCCTTATATAACTGACCTTTTAAGCCGGCCCACTATAATAATAATTATTATTCCGAGCATATATATCACTAGAGCAATACTTTCCAAATTTATATAAATTCTAGTGCTTCATTGCATGCAATAGAATTAATTGAAAGCTCCATCCAAACTCGTTTATGGTTTGGACTTGGAGGGAAGTTGAAATAGATATATTGCAGCTACTAATCATTTCTTACGAGTTGAGGAACTTGCTTTTTTTTTTCAATAGAAATTGAGGGTTTTGTTTATATAGGAGATAGACACAAATAAAATTAATATTGATATGAAACACATTTTAAAAATATTATAAAAAGCATAATTCAAATATCTCATTTGTGTGAATCTCTTTCGCAAATGGAGCTGTCAATTTATTTGAAAAACTGAACTCATTTCTTTCTTATCATTTCACTGCTTCTTAAAGTTGATTATTCTCCCATTTTCAACAGGATGTTTAAATCAACTTCAAAACATCACTATATATGTGTTAGATTTTAGTTGTTTGACTTCTACGTGGATTATGATAGTAGGATGCTCATGTGGTTTGCAATAAATGCAAATCATATTTGAAATTTATGGGGATGTAATGTAAGTATGCCAGTTATGCAATAAAATTCAAAGATGCCTTGTTTTATAAATCATTGCAATTTTAGTGGAAGTCAATTTCAATTCAAGTATTCACGTTTCCGGGGACTTGTATATATTCTTGTTTTTGGTTTTTTCTTACTCTTGAAGTCTTGTTTGCACAGATATGCTCTGAGTCGTTATTAGTCCACAGAACATGATATGTGATACAACATAGATTGCGAATAGTTTGATAAATAAATCTCTGAGTCTGACCACACAGGGGAAAAGAAATAAATAGTCAAATTAAGTTACTATATATTTTCATATCACTAGAATAGATGTTGGGTCATAAATTAAGACCATTAAGTTATATGTATCTTCATTTCCTAGAAAAAATACATTTTATCTATTTCTACGTATCAAAGATGCTCTTTAAATCTCGTATTTACTCACAAACATCTCAAACCGTCCAAAATATTTCCGACGTCAATTAATTATTGTTCGCTCGTAAATGGTCGTTCATTATCGTTCGCTCTAGAACGGTAGTTAATTGTCTTTCCATGAGAACAAATACAAAAACGCATAGTGACATTCAAACTCATCAAAACACAAACCATATTTCTCCCCTACTCCAACAAATTAAACCCCGTCAAAATTCTTCAAAATCAAGCAACTAATCAATCAAATAACAAGTGTTCAAAATCTCTAAGCCTATACATTGTGATTTTTATATATTTTTTTCTTAATTACTTGTTATATGTTAGGGCTTTTTATTGTGAAATTGATGGTTGTTTGAGTATTGTTGATCAATTACTTGCTTGTTTTTGTTTGGCGAAGATCGTGGATAAAACATTGTGGGCCACTCAATATCAAGTTGCATGAACGAGGAGGACTTTTCGAGGACTTTTCGATGATTATTTTTGCATTTTGATTTTACTTTTGTTTCATGATGAATGTTGGTATTGTACTACATAAACAATAATTTTTCTCTTTTGAATGAACGACTAAGAAATTTATGCATTTTGAAAAGAATGATTGAAGATGATTTCAGTTTGATTTTTTTTTTTAAGAAGTTAAATTAGCCTACTCATCATTTTGAATTAATATTGATTGAGTGTTTGAACGTGTTTACCTGTGTGCACCCAATTGCTAATGATTTTTTGTATTGTTCATATGAATGAGTGCTTGAAAGTGTATAAGTTTAAGTAGTGCCCAATTTGACCAATTCCGAGCTTGTACTACTTGTATTGTTCAAATTAATGTTTAAGATTAATATA
This sequence comes from Medicago lupulina, assembly GCA_958299785.1. Classification (NCBI taxonomy): domain Eukaryota; kingdom Viridiplantae; phylum Streptophyta; class Magnoliopsida; order Fabales; family Fabaceae; genus Medicago; species Medicago lupulina. Next base: position 19,637,079 of record OY283144.1, on the reverse strand, counting down.
TATTTTTAATTTTATGAATATTATAGCTACATAGATTAAATTTAAAGAATTCATGTAAACTCTCTTTCAATACATTTTTTTTAGTTCCTTTAAATGAGAAGAATTTTATATTATGAAGAAAAATGAATCTCCCAAAGCATTTCCTTTCAATATCATCTATTTTTTCAGTTGTTCCTTCCTTTTTTTCAAATCTCTCTACCCCTTCTTCTCAAACATAAAGTCTAAACGATTTTTTTTTTAAGGAATAAAGTCTAAACAATTTTTTTTTTAAGGAATAAAGTCTAAACAATTGTCAATATATAATGTCTGATAAACAAAATACAAGCAAAAACAATTGTGCGCGTTTTGTATATAGAGTCTGAGCCATATAAAGTCTAAACAAGTGTGCGCGTTCTCAAATCTCAACCTTAACCGTTAATATAAAGTCTGATAAACAAACTACTACATGCAAACACAATTGTCAAGTTTTTTTCTTCAAACATAACCACCTCACAAGTCACAACATTCTAAGCTGAAACCTAAGATTGGGCTGGCAAAGAAAATAGTTCTTGATGCCAATTTCCTTCGCATTGATGTGGAAGCACGGTCTCTTGCACATAAGGTCATACAAAAATCATTAGTATTCATTAACGCTTCATCTGATAAAAAACAATGAATAGCTCGTAAACTAACTTATAACGGATGAACTTATAACGAATAACTGATAAGCTAACTTATATCTGATAGTAGATAAGCTAGTTAATTAAATTTATAAAGGTTTGATAAAATTAGCAATTGAATTAACTTACAAATATGAAAGGACTATAAAAGTGATATATTTGATGAATATTTAATTTTTTTTAATTAAGATTACAACGGTATAATTGAGATAAGGGATGATAAGTTATAAGCTATTTAGAGTAGCTTATCAAATAATGATATAAGCTAGTAAAAATAAGTTATAAACTCGTGTAAAGTGGTTGTTATCAACTAGGTGTTTTTTAGTCATATAAACTTATAAGACATAAGCTATAACGACATTTTTTTTAGGGAGTAAGCTCAACATTATGTCTTACCAAATAGATCCTAGATAAATCTTACTTTTACTTAATAAATTAAAGGTAAAGAAAGTCTAAATTTATCTAAAAAGTGATTTCCAACCGAATTTACTATTGGTTAAATTACATCAAATGTCCTTCAAATTATTTAATTGTAACAAGTTAGTCTTGTAAGTTATTTTTCGTACCACTTAGATTATTTAAGTTATTTAATTGTAACAAATTAATCATTTAAGTTTTTCCGTATGAATTAGGTCCTTTAAGTTATTTAACCATAATAATTTGGAGAATTTTATATCTTAAAAATGTAAGTTATTCAACATTTAAAATTTATAATTAAATAATTTAAAAGATCTAAGTTGTACGAAAAAAAATACTTAAAAGAAATAATGTGTTCCAATTAAATAATTTAAAAGGCATAAGTGTTACGGAAAAAAATTAAAAACACTTGATTATAATTAAATAACTTAAGCAACATCTCATCTAATTTACCTTTTATTATTTCATAATATGTGTTCAAACATAGGAAGACCACGTATGAAGGGAGTATTACATTTTTTGGCCACCTATTTCATAAATTCTTAGATGTTGGATTGTAGGTATGGTGAGAAACATATTTAGAGGGGGGTGAATAGGTACCCTTGATATTTATTTATGCAAAGGAAAAAACGATGTTTGAAAACTTTGAGATATTACTCGTATTTGAATTTTTGTATGAAACCAACCAATCATTGATTGCAAACCAGAAAACTAAAAGATTAGAAGTCAAATATTCAATTAATTGATCAAGAAGAGCAATAAATTTATTGATTTTCTTTGGTCAGTTATCAATTAGATGAATTTACAAGATAAATTGACATGTATTTTTCAAAAAAAAAAAACAAAAAAAAAGATAAATTGACATGTAAACTCAAATAAGAAAACAATTAAGATAAAGCTATAAAATTCACCAAATTAAAAACTTCATTCAAAAATAGATTTCTTGACAAAGAATTTCAGAACCCCTTTTGAAAAAGGTTGAATATGCTAATATTCAAGGTTTAAATTTTTTTTTTTGGGTACCTTTCAAGGTTTAATTGAATTCTTAAACTTCTTAAATGAAAACAAGTTTTCCTAACAATTATCACAAATCTTAATTTGAGTTGAATAAACTGGATTTTAAAGAGACAAGGGAGAGAGACCGACACAACTGTTGGTAGTGGTTTACTCACACTATGATATTATCTTTACTAGTTGGCTTCTTCAGTTTCTTTCATTAATAGGTCAAATATTTTATATCGTTACAAATTGGTCCTTCAAGTCATAAAATATTTACATTGTTAACTTTTAACTCAAGAATCCCTTCAATTCACCACCTTGTTGAGCCAGCACAATCCCTGATACTCGAAAAATCACCTTTGTTGACTTTCTCTAATCTTTGTCAATCGCCAAAAAACATGCATGAACTTCAAGATTAAAAACCCCTAAAAATAACCTTTTGGAGGTGAAAGATTAACCCTAATCTATATTTTAGGTTTCCAATTTCCCAATTGAAGAACCCTAAAAATCTCATTATTGCTTACAATGATTCTCCTAACAAAGTATCTCTCATCAATTTTTATCACAATCAAAGCTATAGAGTTGCACAAAGGATTTGAGAATGCAAGAATATGAAAAAGTTTCATATTTAAAAAAAAATAGCAAGAATTTGAATTATAGAGTTTTGAAAACAAGGCGAGTGAGCACTTAAAAATTATATTTTTAACTGAGTAAATCAATTCACCATAAATATGAATCGATCCACGGACTCCAAAAACTTTTATGAAAGTGATTTCCAACCGAATGAATTGATTCACACATGCATAGTGAATTGATTCATCTTCACTTAATTATGAATTGATTCAATACCACCAGAAAGTTTATCAAGCTAATTTGGAAAACAGGACACACCAGTTTAATAGATAAAGACGTGAATCGATTCATATTGCATTATGAATTGATTCACTGTATTCAGAAACTTAAAAGACATGAAATTTTGAAGAATTCTTAAGCTTAGGTGATAGGACCATTGAGAGATAATAAACCTAGTTTTGACATCTAATCAAAAAACTACTACATTTGTCCTTATATATAAGACCCTTTTGGTAAAAGCACAAGAATTAAGAAAATTACTTTTTGCATTAAATTTGTCAACAATGTACATTCTCTTTCCAAATTTATCCTTCACTTATTGAGAGAGAGAGAGAGAGAGAGAGAGTTGGTCTTTAATTCTCTACAATTAATTAGGGCTATCTTTGTGAAAAATTAATGCATCTTGATATTTGAAAATTGTCTTATAAAAAGGGACAACAAAATTTTGCAAAAGGATCTTATAAATAGGAACAGAGATAGTATCTAACATATCTATCTAAATGAGCATATGCACTTACACTAGATTCATCCCTGGTTGACTCTAAAGGATGGAAATCCATGACAAACTCTCCTTCTCACCTCGTTAGAGTTGTCAAAGCCAAATATTTTTCAATAAGTGGTTTTTGGGAGGCCACCTTAGTTATAATCCTAGCTACACATATATGAGTATTTGGAGTACCATCTCATTGTTATTCCTTAGATATATGTGGGAAATTTGTGATTAAATGACATCAAAGTTTGGTCAAACACTTGGATCTGATTGAGACAAACTTTGAGCCATACTACTTTGATTGTACCTAGTCTCTCAGATCTAAAAGTCTCTTTTCTTTTGGAACCTACTCTTAAAAATTAGAATCTTGCACTTGTTGCATCGCTCATGAATCACCATGACATTGAGGATGTCTGTAAAATTCCGATTCACTTTCATTTATCGTGTGATATTTATGGTGCTCCAAGACGCTTGTGGAATCCCATAATTATCCCCCAACACTCACTTGGAAGAAGCCATGTAGTGGATGACTGAAATCTAATGTGGATTGTGCGCCTTTTAAAGCCCAAAGAAGCTTCTGGGTTGGTATTTGTTTTCCTGAAACACTTTGTCCAAGCCCACATTGCATATTTTCCTATGTCACGATCGTTGCTGAAGGTGAGGCCATTGCTCTTCAAGTAGCGGTTCACTTAGCGGTTGACAATGGCTATGAATGTGTCATTTTCGAGAGTGATTGTCAACCTGTGATTAATAATTGATAAGTGCTAGAAAGTGTTAATTTCATGATTCATATTAAGCACTTTTGGTTACTTGTTTTACAAGTTATCTAAGGAAAAATCAAGAAATAATGAGAAAATACATTTTTATACTCCTGGTGTCTTACTTAACCCAATTGTGCAGGAAAAGAGTGATCAAGACATGAATTGATGAAAGAAAAGCAAAAACAAAAGCAACCTGCAAAACTTTGGTCTGCAACTGTCATTCCTTCCAAGCACAACATATTCCGCCCTGGCGACGATTACAGGTCCTCTGGCCTGTTTGACCAAAACCTGTCGCTATGGTGACAAAATCCTGCCTGGCAAGATATCGCCCGAGCAACAAACTGTGGCCATGGAGGGAATGAAGTTCCAGAACCCATGTTTTCCAAGATCATATGTTGCCATGGCGACAAATGTTCTGCCTGGCGAGAAAAGGCGGTTTGGGGCAAGTGGATGATGACGTGGCAGAAACCCACTGGCAAAGAAAGTTCATGTCGCCCTAGCCACGAAATCCTGCCTGGCAGAAAAGCACTTTTCAGCAGAAGTATAAAAGCTCTTCTTCTCATTTCAGAAAGATTATTATCAGACCTTAGGTCATTTTTAGCAGGGGAAAAACAGGGGAAACTCAGAGAGACCCTTAAAGAGCAAGGAGCACAAAGATTGAAGGGATTTACAAGATCATTGAGACATCATGGCTTGCTTCCATTCCATCTCTTCTTTTATCCTTGTAAGGTTACCATGACAATGAGTAGCTATACTCTTTTTGTTAGGATTAAATGTAATCAACTCTACTAGTATGTATTCCCTTTGATTGTGATGTTGTTTTATTTTAATTATCTTATGATGTTGAGGTTATTCTTGTTTTCCATGCTTTTAATCTTATGGATTTGATTTGTATTGAAAAAACTTTTTGAATCTAGGTTAGAATAATCTTCTATCAAAGCTTTTGTTCTAGACATGGAATTTAGATTTTGATTATCACTTTGAATATTGGAACCCAAAGCTTTTGTATCGTTTAATAGTTTGGGAAATCAGCTATACAACGATACAATTGACTATTGGATCGTTTAATAGTTTGAGAAATTGACGATTGAACGACCCAATAGAAATGACGACATCATTTGGACACGAATGATGTTGCTGAACAATATGTAATAATATCAATTGATAATTAGAATCTGCAACACTAATCCAAGAATACGTATAAGTAGGTTGATGAAGTTTAATCCCAGCATAATCATTTCACTGTTAACTCTCATATTGTTTACAATTTTATAGTTTTCTAGTTTATGAAACAAAACTTATTACCACTCCCTTAGCTCATAACGACATTGATTGTTGAACGGTTTAGAATATCGCACCAGTCCATGTGGATAACAAAAATAGTTACTTTTGATACTACATCAATAATGTGTTTAATGTTGTCAATTATGATAATGAATTAGGGACTTTATTGAGTAAGTGTAGGTCTCTTATTTCCTCTAATGCAAGTTATAATCTATTTTTCATTCGTATGCAGGTTAATAGAGTTGTTCATAATCTAACTAGTGTGTTGTATTTTAGTCTAGCCACAATAATTTTAACTCCCCTCCTCAACATAATTAGTTTGGATGAAATGAACTACTTTTACTTCAACAAATAAAATCATCCGTGTAACCCTTTCAACAAAATAATCACAATTGAGATGGCTCAAATTGCTCATTCTCTCTCCCTTTCTCCATCCAGGGGCGGAGGCACATAGAGCTTAGTGGGTGCACATGCCTGCACTAAGTTTTGTGAAATTATTTAGTACTATATGTTTATATGTTGAAATTTTGATCATGCAGCCCACACTCATCTATCATCTAATTGAAATGTCAGAAACTTCTCTATTGCACACACTTAGAATATGTTTTTTCTCTATTGCACTCACTTACATTTATAATAAATTTTCATTAAAAGAAACACAAAAACTACATACAATACAAACAATAAACCTCACTCACTTATAGTTTCTTCCATTATTGATTTTTAAAGGTTAAACCTCTATTGTAAATTTTAATTTTACATTTCCAATCTTATACATTTATAATTTATAATTTATAACTTTGTTTATAAATGTAATGAGACGAAACATATTTTATTAATTTGTTGAGCTTAAATTTGTGTTAATGGTGAAACTTAAGATGCTCACTTCGTTCAGCATGTTTGAAAATCAGACTATTGATAAAAAATGTGTTGTGCACTGGTGTTGTTTCGCTTCAATCCAGGGTGTTACACCCTCTATAGTTTAAGTATAAAAAATTGCAATTACATTTTTTTGTCAATTCTTTACTTTAGTGTGATGTATATATAATGGTGCCCCCACTATTCATATTTTCTGGCTCCGCCACTGTCTCCATCACCAATCCATCACATTCATTCATCACTCTCTCTTGTATATTTCTCTATCTCTCAATATGTAGAATAACATTTGGGTGTCTAAGAAATTTTATACCAACATTATTGAACAATCAGACGAAACTGAAGGTATTTAATTTGAGAGGGAAAGTGTGGCATTCATCCACACATGGTGAAAATGAATATGGACGCAATGACGATTTGATTCAACATTCAAAAAAAGCATTGTATTGTTGTACACGTGTGGGGACGCCCGTGAAAGCTAACACGAAAAGATCAAAGCAAAAATTGCATTGCATTGACCTAACGACTAAAACAAGAGAATAGCATCGCTCTCCTTTCTGACTTTTCAAACTACCATTGCTGTCACTGCCTGCGTTACAAACAATGGTTTGCCCGTAAATATCGTTCTTTCTAAAACTACATTACTATCTTCTTCTTTTTTTACAAACTATTACTTACATTATGATAATCATTTTAATAAGTTAAATTCTACAAGTACGTACGAAATTTTGTCGGATACGTGTGTCTCTAATACACTAGTTAAGGATAATCATAAAAATCACAGTTAAAAATGTTAAAAGTTATAATTAATTGTAGAGAAAGGCTAATCGGTACCTCCAGAAATCTTATTAAAAAAAATAATAAAAAATAAAATTATATAGTAGTTATTACATTGAAAATTGTATAATCAATTTATAAAAAGTAAAAAGAAATTTTTTTTTTTAGTAATAACTTACTCTGTTTTTTACTATAAGTTCCTCTTAATTGTATTCAAGAATTATTAATGATTTTTTTTTTTTTGAGAAAAAGAATTATTAATGATTTGTGACACTCTATTATACGTATTTAGTAGGTACTCAGAGCTATTTCCTCCGACCACATTAATAAGAAAAAAATAATTTTTTAGATTCATTGAATATCTAATGTATTCGATTTTTATATAGATCATATACAATAGTCATTCGATGAACCTAAAAAATAATTTTTTGCTTATAAATGTGACTAAAAGAAGTAATTTTTTTATGACATACTTACTAACATAACTAAACATACATTCAGACTATTTCTTTTACGGAATGCTCCCTCCGTTCCTATTTAAGTGTCATTTTGGAATATTGACACCAAATTATTCAAGTGTATTTTTGCAAATTTGCTTCATATTATACCCTCATTTTATTCCAACAGTAAATTCCTTTTTTTTTTTTGCACACACTTTCTCTTTTCAATAGATTTAACATGTTATTTTTCTCTCGTAACAGACAATTCACTATATTAACTAGCAAAAAAGGAGCACTTCGTGCCGGTATTTATGCTCTTTTTATTGCGGTAACGTTTGAAAATTATGAACGGTATTTTTTCTATGAAATTTAAGTTTTGATTAGTTTTTGATTGAATGTAAAAATATAAATGTTTGTTGTTTTTTTTTAATGACATGAACAATAATCTTTATTATAGAAAAAATTGTTTAAGGGTATAATTGGGATAATGAAAAGGTAAGTATAAATATACTCATCTAGTTTGTTATATTTTTTAAATGATAAAGAAAAAAAAAACAGATATACATGTATTCATTTTGTGTTTGTTACATTTGTTATAATATTTAAATTTATTCTTATCTATTTGTTACATGTGTTACTTGTATTTAAAATTAAGGGTATTTTTTAAAAGAAAATTTCAACCCAAAAGTGTGTTGAAATGGATAGTTTCTTTTGTATATAGTATAAATTACCTTCTTTTTTTCTCAACAAAATCCTATTTTTTGCACACTCTGTCTCATAGCAAACAAATGAGTCTTCAAATATTTCTCCCTCTTCACGTCCCATCAGAACTGAGTCTTCCACTTTTCTTCCTTTTAAACATTCATATGTTTTTTATGTTTTTTTTTTCTTTTTAGATCTGTTATTTTACTTTGCACTTGAAATTTTTAATTATTCATGAAACCATTATCGATACTATATATAAAAGAAATTACCCCTCTCAGCACACTTTTGAGTTAGACTTTTCTTTCTCAAAATATCCTTGATTTTAAATACAAGTAACACATGTAACAAATAGATAAGAATTAATTTAATTTAATTTAATTTAAGGAGAAAAATCACACATTTCTTTATAAAATAACACGTGAATTACTAATCCATGTCACTAATCTTTCCCATTAACCCTCTTTTACCTCCGTTAACCACTGATCAAACTCACAAAAATCTAACACAAAATAAAAATTCATGTTACTTTTTATCAGCCGCTTTTATGTTGTACATCTGTGTTGTTCCCCTCAATACAGATTGCAAAGTATTTTCATATCCCTTCCACAAAAAACAGTAGTTCAATATTATTTTATTAATATAAGTTACTATTCCTTAGCTCTTGATCAATTGTAACAAACGTGAGCAAAAAATAAGGTTAAAGATTGAACTTTAAATCCTTTAAAAAAAATTAGTAACAAACGTGAGAAAAAATAATACTAAAGATTGAACTTTAAATCCTCCAAAAAAAATTAGTAACAAACATGAGCAAAAAATATTGTTAAAGATTGGACTTTAAATCCTCTAACAAAAATTAGTAACAAACATGAGGAAAAAATATTAATAAGTAGAGTTCTCACAGTTCATAGTTCGTTCCCACATTGTTTAGTTTTTCTCAACCTCTCTTAGCCCTCTGCATCAGAATTCATAATTATTCTGTAAGTTTTTTTTTCTTTTTCTTTCATGTTACAACCAATCAAAGTCGATTAATTTTATAGATTATTTAACTTTACTGGTTTATAAGTGATTATGATTCAAATTGTTTACGATTAATTTTAAGGATTATTTGATTTTGCTGGTTTATAATTGCTTATACAAACTATGATAGCGTGGTTTTTTTTTTTTTAATTCTATACTATATATAAAGAAAATTACATCTTTCAACACTTTTGGGTTGGACTTTTCTTTCCAAAAAATACCCTTAATAATTGACAAATGGTATAATTGAAAAATCGTATCTTTAAAATACTAAAACGATAGTTAAATAGGAATGCACAATCTACACTTAAACGACACTTAAAAAGTAACGATTTAAACGGTTTTAGTTATCAAATTTATAGTCAAAATTTAATGTGAAATTTGTTTGTGACGGTGCTAATAGTAGAAGGAATGAAATCCTGATTTTTTTTTAATTTATTTTTTTTAACATTTTTATTTGACATTGGGATCATCTGGCCTTCGGTGTTGGTTGTTGTTATCGTGGATGTTTGAATAAAAATCCTAGGCAACTAAACAAGCCTTTTCCTCCTCCGAGGTTTACGATTTTTAACAAACCTCTAATCACGTCTTGATGCATCCAATGCCATCTTAATCCCATTATACACACCGCACAAGAAGAACAAAAAACCAGCATTGCTGCTATTGCGGTTAAGGATTCATCGAACCTAGACAATATAATTTGTTAGGGTTTGTTTTCTAATATTGTTTCTTCTATATTTATGTGAGTCACATTCAAAGTTATAAAGTCGAATCTCACACATGAGAAGCATCAATTTCAGAAAGTGGTAAACTTAGGTGTAATACAATTGCTTAATATTTTTTCCTTCACTTTTATTTCTGTGTGTATGTTGTTCATTATTTTTTAGCTTAAGTTTTAATTTGTCCTTTTACGCAAATTCTGACAGGTGAGTTTTTAAAGTGCATTCGTGAATAATACTTTTGGCGTTATATTATTTTATTGACATTGAAATCTTCCACTATCAATGGCTTGCATGAGAAGTTAAGGTTTGATAGGTGAGTAAATTTTTGACTTTATTCCCTTAAGTTATGATCTTGAATACACGTTAATTAGTGGCTTGTAACAAAAGTCCAGATTTTTTTTTTCTAATTGAAGAATGTGTTATATTCTTCATGTGCATCCATATTAGAACTTAGGAGTAAATGTTGTGACTACATATTAGAAATTAGTTATGTACATCCATACATGCTATGATATTGAGTGTACACAAAAATTAACTATGTCACATGTTTTGGAAATGTGTATTCTTTATACACCCCGAATTATACTAATGGAATCCTGAAATGTAAACCGCTAGTTCCTGTTCGCCAGTCAAATATGTTTTCTTTATTTGTAGTGACTTTTTGTTCTGAGCTTTATTGAGGTTTAGGGGATTTGATTCCTTTCTAATTGTTTTTCTATTCATTCTGAGAATGGTATGTTCTTTTAAATTCATTTTTGTTTTAGAAAGGTACATTACAACTGATAACTTTTGTGTATATGCTTTCTTAACAAAGTGGAGCTTTGGCGTGACACTCAACTCTTTTTTAAAAGAGTCTTGTATCACCTGCGCTTCTGATTGAAGACGTGTCCGGTTTCCAGCATCAGTGCGACATCAACACATGTGATTAAATTATGTCATTTACAATGTGTTAGTGTCGTGTCTGGTATCTAGGTATGTGTCCGGACTTCATAGGACTGAAGTGGCACGTACCAAGACCATATTCTAACACTATTCATTGGGAGAGAAAAAAAATCACAATATATTTTCCCATAATATGAACATGATCATGATATTTTCTTATTGTACACAAGATTAGACATAATTGACTTCCTGTTAGATTTTCATTTTCTTTATCAAATTATTAGTCCCTAGATTTGACAAAGGAAATTATTGGTTTGAAATTCCTCAAATAAAAACTAGTATTTCCAATGAATGATTGAGGTTGACCTGGATTTAACTTTGCTGTCTCTTTTTCAAACTTCATTACTTTGTGATGGTATTCAAAGTCAAAGCAACACATTGCTGATGCATGATTGTCATGTATTTATTGTCTGTTATTCTTCTTGTTTTACTGCGGTAACTAAATTGCTATAGGACCATTAAGAAAATTCCATGGTTATTGTTTGGTAGTGATTGAAAATTATGCATTCAAATTGAAATGCATAATTTGACAAGTATAGGATCCGTTTCACACATTAATTTGTTAAGTTTTCGTTTTCAGCTTGAGATCATTGACTCAAAGATAAAGTCATTGGAGTTATATAATCCACACCTTCACAACCTCTTTCCTGCTCAATAAGGCATTGTTAATTGAACCAGTGACCATTCAAATCTTCTGTTCAGGTTAGCTGGACTCTTCAAAAAAAAAAAATCTCTATGTAGGATCTATTTTTGGCAAATTATAAGTGTTCCAACATACTTAGATATTTGAAAATCGTTCAAAACATCGTCTTTTGGAAGTAGAAGCTCACGGATGAGTCGGTTAGACAAAAACAAGTAAAGATGAATATAGATGTCCCAAAATTCATCTCATATCCTAACATTGTTTTTATCCAACTGACACTGATTAAGTCACTGTCTCAACTATATAAACGAGAAGGACCATGAGTTTCTACTTCGAGCAACCTCGTCGACCGTTGTTCAAATTTCAAGTAATTTTTATCGGTCCACCGCCCACTTCGTCTATATTTTATCATCAATCTACAATCTCAAATTTTTATACTATGTCTCATTTATGAACTATCTAGTTGAGGTGTAAGCAACATGGTAGACTTTGCATGCAATATTTATGAACCATATTATATTGTAATTTAATGTTACGGTTAGACTTTATTGCCATCACTGGTTATGACTTTTCCCTATATAATAACAGAGTGAAGGTCACTGTTGATGTCTTCAATGGATTCTCCAACTGATAAACACATAGACCAAAACAAGATGGAGGAGAGAAGTTTGTCAGCTTCATATGACCAACAACCATATGCTTACAAAGTTGCAATTCCACCAAAACAGAATTTATTCAAGGAATTTCAGTACACTGTTAAAGAAACATTATTTGCTGATGATCCTCTAAGATCTTTCAAAGACCAAAGTACATCAAAAAAGTTTATACTTGGTATTGAGTTCATATTCCCTATACTTAACTGGGGGAGAAGTTACAATCTTAAAAAATTTAGGGGAGATATAATAGCTGGTCTCACTATTGCAAGTCTTTGCATACCTCAGGTAATTTTGAGTTATGATACTAATACACAGTTATAATTCATATTATTATTATTTATTACATATTTGATGTTCTAATACTTGATTTGAAAAATAGGATATTGGATACTCTAAGCTTGCACATTTGGCACCGCAGTATGGACTATGTAAGACTCTTTTCTTCAATTCCAAGTTTTTTTTTTTACAAGCGTTTTGGATGTTGAACTGAAATTTTGTTATATTTTAATATACCCTTTTACAGATTCAAGCTTTGTTCCACCACTTATTTATGCTTTCATGGGTAGTTCTCGCGATATAGCAATAGGACCGGTGGCAGTTGTTTCCCTCTTGTTGGGGACATTGCTTAGTAATGAGATTGATCCTGTTGCACATGCAGAAGAATATCGACGTCTTGCTTTTACTGCCACTTTTTTCGCTGGGATTACACAAGCAACTCTTGGGATTTTCAGGTATATCATACGAAGCACTAACATATCGGATATACATGTACTATCAGCTGCTACTAATGTTACACTACTTAATATACCATGATGATCTTATAACTGGATCGGTTCTTTTGTTTTTGTGTCAAAAAACCAGATTAGGATTCTTGATTGACTTCCTATCCCATGCTGCTATTGTTGGTTTTATGGGGGGTGCTGCCATCACAATTGCCCTTCAACAGCTAAAGGGTTTCCTTGGAATTAAAACTAAAATGTTCACGACGAAAACTGATATTATCTCTGTGTTAAAGGCAGTATTCTCATCAGCCAAACATGGAGTATGTTCTCTCTCTCTCTCTCTCTCAATCAATATGAACAAGCAAGTTATTAACTAAATAAGAAAATGAGACAGTGTAAAATAATCTGAAGAAGTCCCTTCCTAATATTTAAACTTCTTACCAGTGTATATGTTTGTGAGTGCAAAACTGATTGATGATATAATATTTAACATTTTGCAGTGGAACTGGCAAACTATATTAATCGGAGCTAGCTTTTTGAGTTTCCTTCTGGTCGCCAAATTTATTGTATGACATTAAACTCCCTACTTCATCTTACTATTATATCTTAAACATTTAGGACTATAAAAGTTTTTCTAATTATTTCATGTTGTGTTGATTAGGGAAAGAAGAACAAGAAATTCTTCTGGGTGCCAGCAATTGCCCCATTGATATCAGTTGTGTTGTCCACTTTTTTTGTATTCATAACACGCGCAGATAAGCAAGGAGTAGAAATTGTAAGTATATGTACTATTTCCATTCACATTCTGATTAATACTGCAGAATGTGAATGTCGTCACATATTTGATATAGTCTTATAGAACTAAAGTTTTTGACCATTGATATGTGAAGGTAAATCACATAGAGAAAGGGATCAATCCTTCATCTGTTCATAAAATTTATTTTAGCGGAGAGTACCTTGGAAAAGGTTTTAAAATTGGCGTCATAGCAGGCATGATTGCACTGACTGTAAGTAAAATGAATACTAGTACCTCTCTTTATGAGTATTTCTCCATTTACTTCAACAGTTTCTAATTAAATTATTGCATTTTGGTTTTTAGGAAGCCATAGCTATTGGAAGAACATTTGCATCTATGAAGGATTATCAATTAGATGGAAACAGAGAAATGGTAGCGTTAGGAACAATGAATATCGTTGGCTCTATGACTTCCTGTTATGTGGCAACTGGTAAGATCAAAGACAACATTTAATCTGAGAATTTTCAATTTCAGACAACAGTTTTTAATTTCGGTGATTTCAGAGATTAAATTGTCATCGTCATACATCTACAATTTTATGGAGTAAATTGATGATTTATGCAACATGAACAGAAGTTGAGAGTATGTATGTTTAGACTATTTTAGCATCTGATCGATTTTTTCCTTTCAGGTTCTTTCTCTCGGTCAGCGGTAAATTACATGGCTGGCTGCCAAACTGCAGTCTCTAATATTGTGATGTCAATAGTTGTTTTTTTGACACTGCAGTTCATCACTCCTCTTTTTAAATATACTCCAAATGCCATTCTTGCCGCCATCATCATTTCTGCTGTCATCAGTCTTGTGGACTATCACGCAGCAATTTTGATATGGAAGACTGATAAATTTGATTTTGTTGCTTGCATGGGAGCGTTCTTTGGGGTTGTTTTCGTTTCGGTTGAGATAGGACTTCTAATTGCTGTAAGTACCAAATCTTAGTTATCCTATGCTCTAAATTGTTTAAGTAATTCCTAATAGGGGTGTACATAAGACATAATATTCTTCAGCCAACCTTAAATTTAAAGACTAGGACTAAGTAGGACTAGAACAAATTGACTTGAAACACAAGCTAAGTAAAATTATTAGATTCTCGCTTAGCATAACCGGAGTCTATGTACTTTATTATAATTTATGTCATTGCTAAATAAACAAGTAATATCACAGCAATTTAAACGCGGAATACATTTTTAGATAAATGAAAATATGAAATAATATTAAAACTAAAAATCACACATGAGAGTAAACTACGAGGTTTAATGAGACCTTACTTTTGTGACAGGTTTCAATATCTTTTGCAAAGATCCTATTACAAGTGACAAGGCCAAGAACTGCTATTTTAGGGAAGATTCCTGGGACATCTGTTTATAGAAACATCCAACAATACACCGAAGCTAGTAAGGTTCCAGGTGTAATGATTGTAAGAGTTGATTCTGCTATATACTTTTCCAACTCCAACTATGTTAAAGAAAGGTAAAGAATATTTTCCTCCTTTGTTTACACATTGAAACAATCCAATTTAAACTTTTTCTCGAGACTTAAGATTGTCTTCTTTTGCAGGATATTAAGATGGCTAACGGATGAAGAAGCAGTAAAAGGAGACTACCATACAAGAATTCAGTTTTTGATAGTTGAAATGTCACGTTAGTATATATACTTATTGTTGTCATTAATTTGTTTTAGCCTCATATTTCTTGAGTAATTTGATTTAGACTAACAAATTGTGATTATATGTTACAGCCGTTACTGACATCGATACGAGTGGCATCCATGCCTTTGAAGAGTTACATAGAAGTCTTGAAAAAAGAGGTGTTCAGGTAACAAAATTCATATTTCTGCTAGGATTTACCATTTATGTATATGAAGAAGCTTGGTTCATTTATATACTATAGGATATAAATATTAATACTATAGGATAGGATAAGTTAATATGTTAATTCTTACCAAGAGGGTGTTACTTGTTTGAGCAGCTTGTTCTGGCAAATCCTGGTTCAGCAGTGACAGACAAACTTTACACATCAAATTTTGCTAACATAATCGGTCAGGACAACATTTTCCTCACTGTTGCAGCAGCTGTTGCAGATTGTGCTCCAAAGCTAGATGTGAACCCATGAAAAATTCAGTTAGGAGAGAAAATTGGAATGTGAGAATGATGAAATGGACAGTGGCATAGTGGGTTTCATTTCAGCTTAGTAGATGATAGCAAAGTCAAAAGGATGAAAGATACTAAAGATGATAGATATTATAGGATATGATATCACTAACCAAAGTTAGTAGAAAGGGGACTATATATTATACTCCAGAGATCCTTATCCTAAAGTTGGGAAATTAAATTAAAGAAAATAAAAGAAACATAATCATTAACTAGTCCCCTAGATTTTTCTTTGACATATATAGTCCATAGAAAGCTAACACGGGTGCCTGCATGTATTGTATTTGTAACATTGTAGTAAGGATGGTCTCATTTTCTCAAGAGATGTTCATCTATCCCTCTCATTTCATTAGAGGTTTTCATAAAAGGTGTATGATGCAACAAAATGTTTGAGCTTTGAATGACACTAGCATATTAAAGTTTTGATAAAACTATTTTAAGGATTTGAGTAGTTGAGAAATGTTTGTTTCTAGTAAAATCAACGAATTTTGTCATTGGTCCTCCAATTCAATTTAATTTAATTTAATTTTTGGGTTTTCTATATGTTCTCTCCACATAAGTCAATTTATCTTAGGTACTTAAAGTTGGACATTTCTCCTTGTTGGATTTGAAAATTTGTTTACAATGCTTTTAGAGACTAGTATCCTCCATTAAAACCAAACTTCGTTCATCCATTCATCCCATCCCATAGATGAAAGCCTCGTAATCTTATAAAATCAACAAAATTTGTCCATTCCCTCTCATCGGAGGGAGCTATATGTTGTTGTTGCATGATGCTTGACACCCTGCTTAGAGTTAGATTTTATTTTCATGTTTTGAGTCTAACTTCCTTCCATTGAATAAAATAAAGGAAATGTTACCCGGTGTTCTGGGATCACGGGTTAAGGATACTAAAAAATGAAATTATATAATAATTAATGTATTAAAAATTATGTAATTAACTCATAAAAAGTCAAAAAAAAATTCATTTATTTTTTTAGTAATAACTTTCCTTTTTTAGTATCTTTAACTAGGCCTTGAAACACCAATTAACCTGACCCATAAAATAAATCTAACAGAATTTTGCTATAATCCTAATATATTTTCCATATTAGTACAACAGAAACTCTCTAAATTTTTACCTATAAGCCAGAATCATAGTCAATCAAAATCCCAATAATTCCATTAAACTCTCTAACTTTATATGAACTTGTCAAAGGCCGTAAGCCTAAAAGTTTGACACATATATGGATTGATCAGATAATTTTTTTATCAAAGTCTAATGGTGAAGTTTCTCTTCATATATTTTTGAACTGCAGATATTCAAAATCTGATTTCAAATTGTATTTTAATTTAAAATAAGTTTAACATATGTTTCCATCTGGCTGCATTAACCATCACATACTTGAGTTACAATATCAATCTCAATGCGATTCTTCAAAATTGTAAAGTGTAGCTTCAGCGAGACCACATATGGTGCCACCAATCCTCGCCAATATTCCAAACATGCACATAAAATCAAAATGAAAAGCATCAATTAAGCCAATTGTTTAAAGAATTCTTGCACTTTCTATATTCGATTCCACACGTTGCAAATTTCTTTTTCTTTCTGACTTTTTACAAAGTTTGGTTGTATGAACCTGGCCTTCTTTTGCTGCTTCATTCATGCAAGAGCTAACATATATGTCTCAAGAGCACCACCTAGGCACCTACTATGCTTGCTAATCGTAGGAGATATGATAATATTAAAACCTATTTTACTTTTTAAATTTAAGAACTTTTCGTCCTTTTGTCAAAAAAATACTAGCTAGGAAATAAATACTTGATGTGTTCTTAATATTAGATCTAATCTAATTGATTAAAATGTCCACAAAAGGACGAGAAAATAAATTTAATGTTTCTTAGCCTCCATTTTTGTTTATTAAGTGGAAAATTAAAGAACAAGAAAAGCATACTAAGAAATTTTCTACCGAAACTCTCCAAAAATGTCCATAGACAATGTTCAAATGAGGAGACAAGGAATCCCACATTTTTGAGAAGTCAACATTAGTATTCGGTAGGATTAAATATAGTCAATCAATCAAAATATTTGTTGTCTTCTCTTAAAGTTTGAGATTTTTTTATTGATAAATGTTAGTAATTAATTATTAGATTAATATTTATTTATTTGTCTAATTTTGAGCCTAGAACCTCTAGCTTAAACCACTGTGTATCTCTTAACTAAAATCAATTGAGTCCCCATCACCATAAAATATAAGTAAAAGCGATCACTCAAAAAACACAAAAGAACTTTCTAAAAAGAGAAAATAAAGGGGTACGAGGATGAAAGTCATTCAAATTTATATCCATGATTAGAATCAAAAGATACAAATCATAAAACTATTAAAATTAACTGTAATGTGCAAAATTTCTTATAATTAATATTTTTCTATACAGAAAATCGACCCCAATCACAATGTACCGTTATAAAAAAATTGAAAACTAAAGGTGTAGGAAGTACAAAGGGCGTGCATGCAGTAAATTTCTTTCTAAATAAAAAGTTTGAAACAAAAACATTTTTGCTTGGGCCTGGATGAGAAGTGAATGACGGGCCAACGTTATTTCAATGGGCCTAGTGGGCCATGACTATGGGTTAAGAACACAAAAGATTGGGGGATTGCTCTTTCGTAACCTAGCAATTACTCACAGTCGTCTAAAAAAACACTCCAAACGATAGTTAACTACCATATTTAACCACCGAGCAGCAAAGAGTAGTTAACTACCATTCATCACTTTTCAAATCAGTTTTCCTATTAAAAAGCGCCTGAACAGTGATTAACTATGATTAAGGGTGTTTTAACTGTTTGTGAGCGATTGTCAAGTGTCTATGACAAAATAAGTTGATGTGATCCATTCCATTCCTATTTCTTGGTCGGAACTATCACAGTGCAAATAAAAACCCAAATATTTTGATAGTAAGAAATTCCGTTCTCCTCTTAGATCGGTCTTGTATTTAGAATCTGATCCCTTATGGTAATATAACTGAGATTAAGATCTACATCTACTGGACTCACGTATTCTTTCGTTTTTAACTCTAATTCACCTTGTCCGTCAAGCTGCAAAACGAAGAATTTTATTGGTAAGATCCAAGGATTCATCTTATATGCATAATAAAATTTGCTTAATTTTGAAAAGAACCAAAATTTACTATAAATTTTCTTATCCGATATAGAGCAATCTTCAAAAGATGGTTGTTTAATATACTTATCAAACTACTCACATTTTCTGAAGAAAAAAAAATCGAATGACAAGTTACGACTAAACTGAAGATTTTTTTTCCACCTTATGAGGTTCTCACGCTCCCTATAATTTTTTGAAAAATGTTCATGTGATTTTCGGATTTTAGAATCCGAACTGAGTTTTTCCTTTGTTATGGGGTGAAAAAAAAAATGAGTTTTTCACTAATTCAGATTTTATAATCCGAAAATTCCAAAAAATAAGACGTGTTCATTGTTTTTTTCGGATTATAGAATTCGAACACCCCATGATTAAGTGCTGCTTATATATACACATATTTCAGATTATATAATCCAAATAAAAAATATAGCTTAATTGCACTTTTCCCCCCTTATCTTTTGCTAATTGTGCGATTTTGCACCCCATCTTTTGTAAATTGTGTTTTGTTCAAAATCTTCATCAAAAGAGGGAAAAGGGGGCAAAAGATGAGATGCAAAATCGCTCAAAAAAAGAATAGAGGGTGCAAAATCACGCAATTGACAAAAAGATAGGGGACAAAAGTGCAATTAAACATGGGGTGCAAAATCAGAAAGGGGGCAAAAAGATAGGGTGCAAAATCACACAATTAGAAAAAGATAGGACGGAAAAATGCAATTAAGCTAAAAAATAAGGCACGTGAGAATATCATAAGCAAAAAAAGTAATAATAATAGAAATAGAAATGTTAACGAGTGTCCCTGGGGCACTGGGCACTCTTTGAGGGTCTTAAATATTAACTTTTTATGAAAAGTTCTATATTCAATGCATTGGAAATTAAACTATTTGACTTTTTAAAGAATAATTTCTTAATTTAGCATGCTTAAAAAGTGTCTCGAGGCACTCTTTAACTAACAGAAAAAGAAATTACTATTAAGAAGAGATAATAGTAATCCAAATCCTTAAAAAAAAAAAAATAGTAATCCAAATTAGGGGCGTACGTGGGTGGGTTTGGCCAAACCCAAGACCCGAATCATATAGGGTACTCCGGTTTGGGTGAGGTAAAATGTCCACCCGTTATATTAATGGGTGGGTTTGGGTAAACCCACTAAATTCTGGTTTGGTTTGGGTTGGGTAGTGGGTTACCCAAATTATTTTTCTATTTTTTGTTAATATTAAAAGACGAATCCTCGTATTTTTTCTCATAATAATCACTCAACTTTTTATTTTCTTAAAAAATTGTGTAACCTATTTCACTATATTTTAGCGATATAAAATAATAAGTTATAATATTAAATAACAAATTTCATCATGAAATACTTCCAACAAACTAAAGTTGGATAACATAAAATTGTTTTAACATCAAAATAACTAAAAAGTGCAACATCATAATTTGTAACTCTAACATGTTTTGATTTTCAATATAGAGGATGTGTTGTGTAAATTTTAAAAATTAGACTTTTATTTTCAATATAGAGAATGTGTTGTGTAAATTTTAGAAATTAACCAAAACTTTTTTTTTTTTAAAGATATATTATAACCAAAACGTTTGCTATTCTCCTTCCATCTTATGAAAATAAAAATAAAAATATAAACATTATTGGCTAAGTGAGTTTGTTAGGTTTTATTCAAAAACCGTTATTTTTTATGGATTTTTCATTTTTTAAAACCATATCCACCCAATCACCCAACTTAATCCATTTTTTTAGTTTTTTTTGGATGGGTTTGACAGGTTTTTTGGGTTTACCCAACCCATGTAAACCCTAATCCAAATGGCATATTGAGCAACCTTCGGAACAAAAATATCCTTGATCGATAGACACATAAACAAAACAGAGCTGATAGCAGAAGCAAAGCGATGTCCATGGCTGCTATGTCTTGTTTTAGCATTGTATTTCGTCACATACTACACACCAAAACCAATAACCGTTTCTTCACTCCCACCACGTGGCGTCACTCTCTTCTTTCTCCTCGCATTTCATCATCTTCTTCAACTAATTACAGTTACAACGTTATCACAAACAAAGACGAACGCTTACTCCAACAAATCGAAAACGAAAACAACAACACCAACGTTGTTGCAAACTCAACAACAATTGCAGCCATTGTAACATCCTTAGGCGGTCCCCCAGCCGCCGTCGGAATCGTTCGCCTTTCGGGTCCGCACGCAGTGTCTATCGCGGGTCGAGTTTTCCGACCCGCGAGAAATACGTGGCGGCCTACTAGTCATGTTGTTGAATACGGCGTCGTTTTGGATTCCGATGGAAATGTTATCGATGAGGTAATAGCGGTGCCGATGTTAGCGCCGAGGTCGTATACTCGTGAAGATGTTGTTGAACTTCAGTGTCATGGGAATGAAGTGTGTTTGCGTCGTGTGCTTAGGATTTGTTTGGAAGCTGGAGCAACACTTGCTCAACCAGGTTAGCTTATGAGAACAGCTTATAACTTATATAAAAATAGTTTAGCTTTGTTTTATCTCTTGCCCTAGAAATAAGAGCTTATGTTAATTAAATTGTTTATTGAAACAGGACATATTACATATATGAAAATAATTTGATTTTATTTCATATTTTGTTACAGAAATAGCTTAGACATAAGCTCTTATATGATAAAGTCTATTTAAGTTGTTTATCCAAAAAAGACCTTGTTAAATGAAAGCTTTCATTAATAAATTTTGTTCTGCAGTATTCACATTTATGTATATGTTAATATGTAGAAAGAAACAAGTACATTGCAATTTGGTGATTTGTGTTTTGTTCTTTCAGGAGAGTTTACTCTTCGTGCATTTCTAAATGGTCGGCTGGATCTCTCCCAGGCTGAAAATGTTGGAAAACTGATTGCGGCCAAATCTGTGGCTGCTGCCGATGCAGCACTGGAAGGAATCCAGGCATGTCTAGCTCAACTGTGTTTTCTTCTTTTTATTACTCTATCACTAATCTATCATGATTTTATGTCCTTGTGTTAGATGTCAGACTTTGTTCATTGGTTTCATCTATGAGTGTTGGTGTCATTCTTGTTACTGTTTGATGTTGAAAAAGCTGTTATTTTCTTGGACAGGGTGGTTTCTCTTCTCTTGTCAGATCATTGAGAAATCAGTGCATTGACTTGCTCACTGAGATTGAAGCTCGTTTAGATTTCGAAGATGAGATGCCACCTCTAGATTTGAATGGGATTATGGATAGAATACACCATATGTCACAAGATGTTGATAATGCATTAGAAACTGCAAATTATGACAAGCTTCTACAATCTGGATTACAGGTATGATACAGAAGATAGCTTTTCTCTTTTAACCAAAACAATTCTATGTGGGTCTATTTTTATATGAATTTCATGATATCTGTTCTTTACTTCCCTATTATGAATCTTAATATGAAATTCTTGCAGATAGCAATTGTTGGCCGTCCTAATGTTGGCAAGTCAAGCCTTCTTAATGCATGGAGCAGAGTATGTCCCAATTACTTTACTTATTTACTACTATAATTTGATAATTTATTCATTTGAGGAGTCTTTTGTGTAGATATTAGTATTAGCTTTGGTATTAAAAGATTGAAATAATTTACTCCATCATTATTTTATGATAGTTAATTGGCTTCTGAACTCCATAATTTATTAAGCGGTGTAGCTAGTAGATGTCTGTGTGTTTGGGTAAAGGGAAGTCCATAGTTAGTAATCATTTTGGCGTATTTTACTTCATGATTATTTAACTTATTGAGCATGATTTCTTGTAGCATGCAGAGTGAGAGAGCAATAGTTACTGAAATTGCTGGAACAACTCGAGATGTGATTGAAGCAAGCATCAACATCAACGGCATCCCCATAACCCTTCTTGATACTGCAGGCATCAGGGACACTGATGACATTGTGGAAAAAATTGGTTAGACTTTCCTTCTCTGTAATCTGTACTGTATGCTGCAGGTTGTTTGATGTCCCATCAACTGTGATTTTACAATAAGTAAATGGCATACTTAATAAATAATAAAAAAAAAACTGTGATTTTATAATGTCTACAACTGAAATAAAACGGCGTAGTTTAGTTGTTTTACAATTTTCTTCAAATCTGTAATTAAAGAAATAAAAGTATCACTAAAAGCTGAATATTTTTATATAGGCTTGCAAATAATTCTCAATTTTTTGAAACTCCTAGAAAATCAAATGAGATTAGTTCGATATAGGGCTAGCAACTTGCCTGATTTGACTAAGCAGTATTTAGAGGTATCTGGTTGCCTGCATGTCCATCAGTGTTTTTTTTTTTTGGTAGATAGACGAAATGGCAAAGCCACTATAAACTCACACACACAAGTGGAGGTACTGGGGTTCGAACCCCGTCATGGCGTCCGGCCTAACAATTTCGGCATTTTGCCAGTTGAGCCATCAGTGTTTTGCTACTTTAACCATATTGCTTCACATGTATCTATCCTCTTAATAGGTGTAGAGCGATCTGAAGCTGTTGCTAGAGGTGCTGATTTAATTATCATGACTGTGAGTGCTGTTGAAGGGTGGACTTCTGAAGACATCAAACTTCTTGAAAGGATTCAATCCGCTAAGGTTTTGCCACAATTATCTTTAGTCCGTTTAGTACTTTTGTTCATGATATTTAGTAGGGTTAAATAAGTTTTTCGTCCCTAAAAATATCATTGAATTTTGATTTTAGTCCCTAAAAATTAAAACGGGATGTTTTCATCATCACATAACTTTTTCGTTTTGTATTTTGGTCCTTAATGGCCAATTTATGTTCATATTAATGTCAAGATTATCACTCTTTTTATGTTCAAGATGTACTTATGTTATGTCCATCTACTATGTTCAGCCTTTGTATGTCCATATTATTATGTTCAAGAAATTTCAAAAACAAAACGAAATTTTTTGCAAGGATGAAAACATCCGGTTTTATTTTTTAGGGACTAAAATAAAAATTCGCTATATTTTAAGGGAAGAAAAACTTATTTAACCCTATTTAATAATTTGATAAAGATAAAAATATAACATTTTCTTATATGGAAGGAGACATTCGAGAGGAATGTTAGCATCAAGATAATGCTGCCTACTAGGCAGCATTGAACTAGAAGAGTGGAGTGGACACAGATTCCTTTCGTCAATACAAGAGTAAAAATCTTTAAAAAAAATAGAGAGATCAACTACATGGATCAAACAAAGCTAGTTACTCAAAAATGCCACTTAGATGCTACAGTTACACTACACCACAAGAAAAAGACATCCTGTAGCATAAGCACCAAAAACACTAAAGATTTTACATCACACTTGATATCTTTCTGTTGACATTAAACTGGTTCCTAATGTTATTTTCTACCATGCTTTAAGACAATAAAAAATTCATGTTAGTTTGCAATCTTTATTTAATATTTCTGTAACAACAGGAATCAACTGGATCTTCAACCCCGGTAATCCTTGTGGTCAACAAGATAGATTGTAAGCCTTGTGCAGAGACTGAATGGGACAAAGGAATGCACAGTCATAAAAATTTCAGCAAACAAGTGTTTACATGTGCTGTAACCAGTCAAGGATTACAAGACTTAGAGAGGGCAGTCTTAGAGATTGTGGGCATGGATGGCATTGCAGCTGGGGGTCGCAGATGGACCGTCAATCAGGTATGATATCATATTGGCTTTCTGTCTCTCTCACAAAGTCTAGCTTCAATTTTTTTAACCTTTTCATTGGCAGTGGGAGAGCCTGTTACCACGAATCTATGTTTTTGTAAAATCAAACTAGATGTAAAAGGCGAGTTTATGCTTATTTGTGAAAATGGGTAGATGGAAGAAAATAACAACATAACTGGATGCAAAGTCTAGTTGCATTTCTATTTTCTATAACCAACCAAACATGCCCCAAGTGTTGATCTGTTTGACACATTGATGTTGCAGAGACAATGTGAACAACTTGTTCGGACCAAGGAAGCACTTGCGAGATTACAATCATCAATAAAGGAAGAACTCCCTATGGATTTTTGGACAATTGATTTAAGGGATGCTGCAGTGTCACTTGGACAGATAAGTGGGGAAGATATATCCGAGGAGGTTTTATCAAATATATTTGGCAAGTTCTGTATTGGTAAATAATAATACAGTTTCCTCCCTACATGAATTTAAAATTTTAAAGCCGTGGGGATCAGTTTTGTTGTATAATTTTTCTGCTTTTCTCACCACATGACCTTTTCGACTATGATCAAATAGCCAGTGCTATGTATAACTATTTTTGGGAGGAATTTTCCTACCCTCAAATCAGTCAGTTTTTGTGCGATCTGAAAGTGTACTTCTAGACAAATGAAGATTTTGTGTCGTCCATGTGTATTTCTAGAGTTATGTATAGTTTTTTTAGATGTGTTGTGAGTAAAGTTGCTTCCCAGTTATTTTTGTAATACAAGTCACAATGATGCTTGAAATGATTTCTTGAAAACTGACCAATTATTTAAAAGGTAAAAAGCTCAAAGAAATAACAACGAATTGAACCAATTATAGTTGAATTGTGGTTCAACTCCCGATCAATTCGATTTAACCATATTATATCAAAATAAAGATCAACCTAAACAACTAATTAGTCGATTTCTATGTTCAATCGGTTGAACCAGAGAATCCAGTTTGATTTATTAAATATTGCTTTAACTTAGATATTTTTTCCCCTACATAATTGCACTTTAAAATGATTTATTTATTTTCGATGATAAGTTACGAAGTAAGGTGTTTGTTTAAAAAGTAGAGCAAAACGCGATAATCCTTCTTTCCCTTTGCGTTCTTCTTCTTCTTCTTCTCATGATAATCGAAATTCATTGTACTTTACTTGATTCCTTCGCTCCTGTTTCATCATCTATAAACTCTTCTGATTACTTCAAGGTACATAATTTATCTCTATTCGCTTTTTTTTTATTTGCTTTTCCATATCATATGGATGGTTTCGGTGTTGATAAAGGATAGATTACTAACCACGTTTCTGTATGTGTGTCGTTGCAAATTGCAATATATTTTTATACCTTTTTTCTTAATATTTTGTTTAGTTGAATTATTTTTTGTCGTCAACAATGAAATTTAGGAATTGAAGTTAGTTAGTATACAAATACAATGATCTTAGGAATTGAAGTTAGCAGTCCGAGGCCAAATTTCTGTGCAAATTGTTAATGTCGATGAAATCAGCTGCAAACAATGAATAGTTAAGATCTATAAAGCACGGACACTCCTCCGATTAGGCGTGTAACTAAGGTTAATCTCGTAAAATGGATGAACACAAAACCTGCTTTCACAAAACAATTAAGAAGGTTTGTACTTTGTAACAAACCTATCCTGTTAAATTCATTTGCACCACATTCTTTGTCTAAGGTAGTTGCTGAAACCAACTCCAAGGCTGCAAAACAAGTTGAAAGTTCTTTGCCTCTTCAGACACTTTTAAAAGACTAAATTTCTTGTTTTTTAACCACTACGTTTAACCGAGCCAAGTAGTAATAATCCACACATATTTTTTGTTATACTTATGTTAGGATTTTTTGTTCTATTTTATAAAAACTTCATTCATGACTTGTTTCTCCAAAGAAATGGAGTGCCCAGTCACTATAATTTTTGATGTATAAAGGTATATAACTATAACTCCTCAGATGCATTTTGTCTTTAATACGCCACAAACTATATGTTAATGCAGCTTTGCGTTTTTCTTTGCATTTCTGTTGGAAAACAGAGACATCTTTAGACACCACAAACAGTGATAACACAACTTTCCCTTTCATATCTACTTTTATTGAGAAATGGAGACGATCTCTACTCGTCTTTTCCAATATGGTTGTTGTGCTTTATATTTGTTGAATTTCATAGTTGACGGTCTTATCACATTAATTGTCAAATGTGGGCTATGGTGCGAAGTCTATTGTCCGTATGAAAGCTATCTTGCCTAATAGTTTTGTCCTTCTACTTGATGATACACCAGAGGACCACCTTTCTGAAAATAAGAATGATATCGTGGTGGGCAAGACCTTTAGCTTGGTGATGATCCAGACCCCTTCTTTGAAACTCAATATCTGTGTCTTTGTTTAGATAAAAGATTCTTACGAATTGTTTACACAATTTCACAATCTGGGGTGGTGTTGTTTCGATGATTTGATTAAAAACTCCATTGGTGAATGACTTGATGAGTTTCCAGGTTGTTGTTGTTTTACTACTTGCTTGAATCCTAAGCTACATACCATGACTGAAAGAATTGGCCTGGCATGATGGGCACAGACATACAATCATGTAAAGAAACAAAGCCCTTATGTTCAGCGTCAACAATATTCCAACAATGTGTATAGGTGGTGATGAAGCTCATATTTCAATCTGGAAAGCCAAGAAGGGATGCAAGAGCATCAACTGTTGGTGGATCACCAAGTTTATGCCTGTGTCTTCCAGTGAAATATATGTTTGCATATTCTGCAGTTATGTCCTCGTGAATCCTATAGTGAACTTGTGATTAAATAGGTACTTGTGTTGCACAACAAATCCTCATGATCACTTGTGTGTTTTGTGGCTTTAAGAGAATTTTTTGATGAAGATATATGAAAGAGCGATGAAATGAGGGATGTTTTAGGGTTACAAACACCAGAGAACCGTTTCAATCTGAGTGGAGGTGGTAGAAATTAAGCAAATGGTTATGTGCTTTGAATCGGCAACTTCCATTTTCGAAGCATTCACTAAATGAAATGTGGCTCATTTAGGGAATCAAAACAGAAAGTTCCTAGTTAAAAATTGATTAGTTCGCTAAGCGAAATGATGCATCTCTTAGCGAATTTAGCATAATACAAGATTTTTCAAGTGAAACAACATCAGTGCAGAAACTCAGTTAATTCATATGAATGCTCATGTTCAAAATATGCTATAATGTACACACACAAAAAACTAAATGACTGCAAATAAAAGAAATCTATAGAAAACCGGGTTACCTCAAAATACGCTGTTGTTTTACGTCATTAGTTCGACACATGATTCTTATATGATCAAGATGGCAATGAGGATGCTTTAACTACTTTTCCATTGAGTCTCTGGGAAGTGTATATTTTGCTAACTTTTCCAAACAAATCGAAGCAGACCTCCTCATTTTGGTCCTTTATAGTCAGCCAATTATCAGCAATATCCATTATTATTTAGGACTTCTGAATGAATGGCTTTGTTAGCATCATAGGAGACGTATCACCATCCTCATTGTCCATCACAAGTAGATCGTGCTAGAACTCAAATTTGTTCACTTTGATGTGGACAACTTCCAACTTCACGCGTGGTTGTTTTTTTTGTAAGATCCGTCAGCAAACTGCAATATTGTATTTGTTGGCTGCTTGATCCCAGATCAAGCAATGCCTTCTTAAACAGAGTATTGCCTAAAGGCGAGAAAATCACAAGAAATGAGGGTTTGAATTTTGATGGATTTAAAATCTTTCTCTCGTGTTTTTAAATTTAGATTCAAAAACTTCATTCATCCCAAGATAAAATGATGTTCTTATAAAAGACATGCATACCACCATCTAGGTTTAAAAGAATGTTGACCTCCCTTATTTGTTTTATCCAATTGACATATACCTCCCTTGCAAGTTAATGCCGTTAGTACTATGTTAACATAAGCTTAAGTTAGTAACAATGCTTCTTCTCCAGTACAGTGCAGACTGCAGACAGAAGCAACTCCCTTGAGATTCAAGACTACAATTTTTTAAGGTTTAAATATGCATTTCACCCCTGTAATTAGGGGTCGTTTGAAATTTCATCCCTGAGCTTACTAATCCTCCCATTTTGCCCCTACAATTATTAATCATTTGAAAACTCGTCCTAATTACGTTTTTTTGCTGACGTGGATAGTGATTAGCGATGTGGCAGACGATAACTGAGTTAAGATGAGGATGAGTCAGTAGATTACACTTGAATGGAATCCCTGTAATTAGGGGTCGTTTGAAATTTCATCCATGAGCTTACTAATCCTCTCATTTCATCCGAGTTTTCAAATGATTAATAATTGCAGGGGCAAAATGGGAGGATTACTAAGCTCAGGGATGAAATTTCAAACGACCTCTAATTATAGTGATGAAATACATATTTAAGTCATTTTTTAAAATTTACTCTTACATTCACCATAGAACGCAGTGGTTAGCAGTAGCCGGTAGCTAAGACAACAATTATCTGTTATGCGCATAGCAAATCACAGCAATATACTTGTTCTAATCACAACATACTTGTTCTAATCACAACAATATACTTGTTCGCAATAGCTCACATGAGAAACAAAGGGTGGTGCTTATGTTGTTCATTAGTTGTGGCAGCGTGGAGTCGTTTTATCGTGGAAACTTTTGCGTGAGAAATTGGTTCCTTATTTTAAACAAACCCTGTTTTTTATGCTGTGAGTGTTCAAAGTAGGTGAAAATGCCTTTAAATTTTCCAAACAGAACTTGTTGTACAGCTTGATATTTGGCTTAAAATAATTCATTAATCCACCGACAATGAGTGACTATAAACTTGTTGGGAACCATATCTGACTGCCCAAAACTTTTTTGTTCATAAAAAATAATCAATGTTCAAATTATTACATGTTTATTCAGATACACGCAAAGAATCAATCAACCAGCAAATAAATAGACCAAACATGGTGATGCTGGTTGTGATCCTCTAACTGCATAAATTAAATATTTATCCAAGACTGAAGGCATTTACAGTTTGATCCCTCAAGGGAAAGTCCATTTCGGAGGGACGCTGCTACTTTGATGATTATATCGTAAAATGGGTACATCTCCATATGGTCACGTATCAACGACGTGAACACTACAACATGAGTGCACGGGCAGATCACAGGAGCATTCACTGTCTACTAACCAAGTACCTTGCGAAGTTCATTGGTCAACTTATCGCGGCTTGATGCTTCCAACTGCACGTGAAAATTCAAATAATCATATATCCATGTTCCGAAACATGAAGCAAATGATAAACTGTAAACAGTTGATGTAATAACTAGATAATAACAACAGTGTTTTTTACCTTGCTTAAAAGGGCAGCAAGACCTTGAGGTAGAGCTTGTAAATCTAGAGCCGAGTCGCCAATATTTGTCAACTGAAGCAACAGTCTCTGGACGCGCAATTCCTTTAGTTTATCCTCGTAGTTTGCTGGGTCATCCCTCCATCTGAAGAAGGCTTCATCGTCCAACCAAGCATCTCCTCTACCTTTGGCGATATCAGAATTCAGATACCATTCTTTGAGCAAGTTCATGGCAGAAACATATGACAATTGGTCACCAGCAGCATCTCTCACACTGTTGATCAGTGAGTGCTCACCGATTCTCCTGTGCAGTCTCCGATAGAAGACAGAACGCGAGTTACGCCAATCAAGAACTTCTTTGATTACACCCTTTGCTTTCATTCTTAATGAAGTATCATGGAGTTCAGCAAATTTTGTAGCTATCTGAGTATACAAAGGCAAAAGCTGTTTCTCACGGAATCTAATCTGCTGCTGCAGAGAATCATATGCACCAAAGTCCTTGTTACTCTTGGCTTCAGAAAGTTTTTCCTTCAAATTAATCAATTGTTGATCAAGTCTTCTCATACACTCCAACAATTCTCTTGTTCTAAATTTGATCTCAATCATTCCTTCCGGCTCAAGGACGTTACCTTTAGCCGTTCGCTCGGCATACATTTCAATGTGGTCTGAGTTGATTCGGCTGTCGACAACAACCCAAGCCCCGCCTCGGAGTTCACCCATCATTGGGATGTATACAAATATGGGCTGCTTGTATGTCCTAAGGTTCTCCACAATAGTCGAACCAGCCTGAAGAATTCCTTCAAAAAGGTCCCTTTGTCCACCTGAAAAGCCTCTCCAGTTTGCGATAATGAAAAGTGGGAGTTCTTCTCTGTTGAAATCCAATATCGCTTGGGCCGTCTTGGTCGCAGAATCAGGAAACCACACTTGCCCGGCTTGAGGAACAACCCTCTCGTGAGAATCAAGTTGGCCTGGATCAGCAGGTATTATTTGCATAACTGTTTGTGTTTCCACCGCAACAATTCCCACTGGGATTCCTCCAAGCTTTGCTCTTCCTGTAACAACTGTCCTAGCCCATCCTTCTAGTGTCTCCACAAAGCTGTCCTTGTCAAAAATGCCTCCCAGCCACTTTCCATTAACATCCAGAGTTCCGGAAATGGCAGCACGAGGATCGCATGAATTTTCCGGTAAATA
Source organism: Medicago lupulina (assembly GCA_958299785.1). Lineage (NCBI taxonomy): Eukaryota > Viridiplantae > Streptophyta > Magnoliopsida > Fabales > Fabaceae > Medicago > Medicago lupulina. The sequence goes on along the minus strand of OY283144.1, from coordinate 19,605,832 downwards.
CTCCACTTCCCTCTCTGGGGGATCAAGGGGCTTTACAATGGGAAGTGCACCACCTACATGAGAAGGAACGTAGCTAAGCCACTTCAAAATAGAAGAAACGCCTTCAAGGTCATCCGAAACTGTGAGATGAACGACTCCATTTGTTGCCATGATTTTCGGTCCACCAAGTTGCATGTGAGAGCTGTACACCTCCCTACCAAGAAGTTTGTTTAATGCTGAAAACCCAGTAAGAATTATAGGCTGATCAAGCCTCTGTATGCACCTCATCCCAAGCCTAGCAAGATAAGCACCGATTCCAACAGTCCTACCGGTAACATATGTCAATGTAAAGGTTTCCTTGTATGCCCTTGAATAGGCACCGGCAATGGCCCCACTACCACTCAAGTTTTCAACTCCCAGTCCATCTTCTTTGCCAACAATGGTATCTATAACCCATCTGGTTTCTCCACTTTCAAGCTTTAATTCATGTGCCATCACTGATGATCCGATTCGAGCATAATCGTCAGGTGTTAAATATACATACTGAAAACCATGCTCAGGTTTAGATTCCTCGGACCAACCAACTTTGAAACAAGCTTTGACTTCCTCGGCAACACCTAAACGGGCACCAGAATTTGCTGCCAAGTAAATTAAAGGTATTTTCTTTGCACAGGCAAGATCAGTTACTGCTCTAAAGAATGCATCCTCTCTTGGGCCAAAAGAACCAGCCTTGAAGGTCACGTCATTTGAAACAACCAATATTGTCCTTCCAGATGGGAATTCAGGTGTACACATTTCCATCAACCAGGCTACCATGCCAACATCATTGAGTCCAGGAAGACGCTCTGCAGGAACAAGAGAAGTGCCCCAACTACCATCTTTCTCGGAAAATTTAAGCTCTGTAACTTTTAGGAGATCCTTATCATTCGCTCTTTGAATTCCTGTCTGCTGAATTGACCAGGACTGTTCCAAGGATGTTTGAAATGCCTGCACAAAGTATTTATCGTCAGATAACCTAGTTTGACTTGACTTGTCATCCACTTATTAAAAGGGGATGGTGTACATACGCAGACAGACAGACAAAAATAACATCGACTAAATTTATTAAATATCACTTACAAGGGGGAAATCATAGCAGTATGTGGTGCTGTTCTTTCTTGCTGCAAGGCGTTTTCGGTCAATAGCTCCCAAAGGTTGATAGTTTTCATTCACCGGTACACCGTGCAGCGGACCCTGTACAGTGACTGAACTGTAGACCACTTTATGAGTGGTGGCATCCTCCATCTCTCGATATATCTGAATTTTAGAAATTATGAAAATCAAATCAATATCTACAAATAATCTCCATTAATATAGAAGGTGAAGTTGTGGCATGCAGGAAAAGCTTTCCTCCAGACTTTTAAGAAAATAAAAACTTACATGTACAGTGCATGTATGACCAGTCACATTGTTTACAATGACCCTCCAAGCACCATTTGCCTGTCCACATGCTGTAATCCAGAGCTTGACTTCCCACACAAAAACGCCTAATCTGTGCATTCTTACACCAACAGAGGAATGGATTTCCTGTGCCAGTTCTTCCAAGATTGCCTCAACTGTTGTTTCTTCTTGACCAGCTTCTATGTTAATTTTCCTGGTATCAACATCCAAAATGTAAGAACCAAATGAAATCTTCTTTACTACATGCTAATAATAGAATATATGTGTGTGTGTGTGTGTCTGTGTCTGGAGAATTTTGTAGTCATAATTACTTGGAATAAGGCACAAGATCATCTATTTGCTGCTCGCGTATGATATAGAGGTACATATGAGCATGTTCAGATTTGATGGTGGTATTATGTGAGTTAAGTTCCAACTCCTCCATTGCACCCGTTAGGGACCTAAAAATGCTCCTGGAAGTATAAGACATATCCAACTGGGTACGAGACGTTTCTGCATCCAGTCTTTGATAAGAAGAATATCCTTCATATGTGGTTGGCTGTCTGATAAGTGTTCGAAGAAACATTCTTTGAATTGGTTGTGGCTTGGTGTCCACAACCGTGTAGAGGTGCCATTGACGATCGCGGGATGGTGTATAGCGAATATTCTCATAGCATTTAAGCTTGTCCTATAATCAGACAAATATTAATGAGTTAAAGTGCAAGCATACAAGTGGAATATGCTTCATTCCTACATTCTAAAATAAAAGGACTTGAACCGTGAAATAACTAACCAGTTCAAGATAAATGGATAGAGGAGGCTCCAGATGGCGCAACAGAGGTTCCTCTTCATAATATAGCTTTTCAGCTGACCAGTGAAAGGAATGCCTCATTGGAGCACGCCCTTCATCCCTCTGTATGATACAGCTAATATCTCCAACACCTGCAGCATGTATTATGGACCCTACTTCCTGCTCTCTGAGTATTTTGGCCAACTTATCGATTCTTTCTTGAGCCTGATCCTCATCACCACTGAAAAAGACCAAAAAGTTAAGATATACTATGATACAACCATTGGTGCTTTGACAATAAAAGAAATAATAATAATACTAAAAAAAATCAGGTTCAAAATTAATTTCCGAAACTGTACCTGTCTTGAAGTAAACTCATTTGGTTGTTGATGCCCACTAATCCAATATGCATCATATTACCATGGTTACTTGAGTCACCAGAACCACTTTTAAGTGGATCGTGAAAGTTATTGGTTGCTTCTCTTAATGCAGCGCTGATAATTGCTGGCAAAAATTGAAGAGATTTAATTACAACCATCACTCCCCATTTCTTCTCACTATGTTTCTCCACCACTGTTTTGTCTTCAACCCCATTCTTCCGTTCAACATGTTCTTCTAAGAATTCCCATGTAGCAATAAGGCCAGATCTGTGCCACTGCATCCTGATGCTTCCTTTGACAAGATATGGCTGATAGAGCCGACGGATATAAGTTTCCACAACTCTCCTTTGAAGGGTGTGATCACTGTGATCAAATAAACCAACAAGGGCATCTTCAACAGCCAAAGGAGCGCTCACAAGGTCCTCCATTCTGTCATTAATGGCACTTTTCCTCTTTGGAGTATCAATACTTTCACCATCCTCGGTAAACATTTCTAGTTCAGAAAGACTTCTGGCAATGCTGGATCGAAGTTCACTCAGTTTAGTTTGCTCCAACAGTTGACTTGCCTTAAGAGCCAACTGAATCAAGATGATCACAAATCAGGATTTGAATAAAAAAAAATTTAAAGAAATTAATTAAAAGAGACACTTAACTCATTAAAATATAACATGATGCAGATCATAGAACCCTCTATATAACAGGACTAACCTCAGAATAAACAATATGGTTGAGTTGGGAGAATCGAATTAATTGATCCCTATAGGCAGCAGGATTAGGGTAAACCAGTTTATCCATTAGTCGCAGTATCAGCTTGTTTTTGCTCTTGACACCCTGAAACCCAAGAAATGCAGTTAATATAATTTCTGTTCCATGTCAACAGGACGTCAAGGAAGTAAATCACTTGAGATGAGAAGTTTATACCTGATGCGAGAGCACGATATCTACAATCTTCAACAAATCCTTCTTGTATTGAAGACGGAGTCGTTCAATTACATCAGCCTAGATATCAGGGGAAGGGAAAATGTTGTGAATATTGAGAGAAACTGAATGATTAGGAATACATTTTTTATATTAAAAATAGCTTCTTAGCTTCTAAGTAGCTGAATGATAAAGCAAAAGTTAGTTCGATGAAATGAACATGGAAATAAAGAAAAATAAATAACAGGAAAGAAAAAAAAAACCAATCACGCATTCTTTGAACATCGTCGAGAAAAACCAATTTGGCGGGTAGAAGCCAAAAGGTCGTAGCAGATTGACTTGAGCAAATAATATTAGTACAAGCTATCATATAATCATACTAACCTGTATATTATCACTGAATAGTTCTTCAACAGAAAGATACTCTTCAAATAGAGATTGAACAATTTTATGAGCATGGCTCTCTCTTCCACCCTCATAAGACTTTACAAGACTCGTCAGTGGTTCAACTAGTCTTTCCAAGGCTCCTTTTTCGTTTTCAGGACAGGAGGAAAGATGAGCCTGCAGTACAAAACACACCCCATGAATTTATTTATTCATATTAAAATGGGAAGGCATCAGAATGAGTAATTCAGGAACATCAACTCACTTCAAGGATTGCCTTCAATACTTTGGCAGGGAAATCAATAGTTTGGGAGCTTGAAATAATTTCGAACTCCTTATATTTAGCTTCCAACTGAAAAACCACATACATTAGTTTAAACACTAGTTCAAGGGCAGGTCAGATCACGTCAGAAAACATTAAACCAAATGGAATAACTGGCAAGGTGTCGCTTTACCTCATTTCTTAGATCTTTGGGAAGACGGGTTGCCAAAACTGCAAAGCACTCTTGCCATTGAAGGAAAGGCAGTTCAGGGCTGTCAAGGCAATTGAGCAAACTTTGCACAACCTGAGACAGATATCTAGCTTGTTAATAAGAAAGGCACATACAAGTCTCTAATAATAATGGAATCCAAAAATATTGTCAGATTCCTTTGTAAATGAATCAAGGGGAAAGATTTACTCACTTCATCAATATTGTGCTCGTAGCCAGCAAGAATCATCCGTGCAGCGTTTAAGCTTGCTGCACATTTCTGATGAACTTTACCTGAAATTGCAGTAGGAGGGCCCAGGAAAGGGAAGCTCCCGGTGAAGGGTTCTGCCTTTCTTACTGCAGAAGGATCATCTAGATCAAGCTTTGCTATAAGTTCACCAGCTTGCATGGCTTGACCTTCAGCCATTCTGAAATGAATAATCCCAGAAGCAGGGGAAAGAAGAGGCATGCACATCTTCATGACCTCAACTTCAGCATATGGTGTGTCTGCATCAATGTGACTATCATCCGCAACCAAATATCTCAGAAGCTTGCACGGTGTCTCTCCAATTAACTTTGATGGATCGTGATCATTCTGCATATGAAAGGGGTTTAGTTACCTCAGCAACAAAGAAAAGAAATGGAATTTTTAAAGGTAGAAATAAACTAGTTTCACCTGAAGCAAGCAAGTCCTTCCATCTATTAAAAGCCGAGTTCCAGCTGCTTCTTCCTCTGCATATATTACATGACTGTTTCCATCCAACTGTAACAAGTAGCAACCACAGGTTAAGAAATCAAGAATCAGATACAGAACAAGGACCAGTATAAAATACTAAAGGGAGCAATGTCCAGGATAATTCGGTAGTGGTGAGAACTACAAAAGCACAAATACATGGGTAGTTCAGAGAACAACACTTGCCTGCATCAGCAAACCTCCATCACGTAAAGTATGTATCTCCGCTTCTATCTCTGATTGATTCAATTTCAATTTATAACTTCCAGGTCCTCCTCGTATCATGTCAATCTAGAAAAATGTTTTGGAAGATGAATCATGCATATTGAGCATTGCCTATGATAGCGTAAGTGAACAAAGGTAAGGCAATTACAAAGAATGTGCATACCGTATATTTGCTTCCTTCAATGCTCAAAGAAACTTGAGAATGGACAAGAGAAATATGCTGGCATAATTATTAACAAAAATTAGTATCACTGGAAAATAAGAATAGAGTTAGAGGCACTACAAATCGCATGTTCCTCCCATTTGAATAAAATACCTTAGGAGGGATTTGCCCCTTTTCAAGATAGCCAACATAGTCTGAAACCAAAGCTGCACTGCTAGCAGAAGCTTTCTGCATTAATAGGAAGCACAGGTCATGAATTTCATGATGAGAAACTAACAAAAACTCGAGGAGAAAAATATATTAAAAAAACGTTTGCTTACATAGAGTGCCCCTCCAACAACAGACAGATACCAGGGAGGCCTCTCTGCTCTAACCCGCATTGCAATTCTACTGTCTAGCCATCCTGTGTGAATTTTGTTGTCTCTGTAGTCTGAAGCCTGAGATAAAATATTGTAATAATGTCACTTCTGCATAATAAAAACTTGCCATAAAACTAATTTGTCATCATGGTAGTGATTTACATTCAGAAGATCAATTGTGTAATCAACGTTGGTACGAATTTCTCCTCGAATTTGAATTTCCTTCAACCCCAGTACCATATTTGCAATTGCTAAAGCTCTAGATTCTCCAAAAGCAAAAACATGTCCTGAGGTAAAAACATAGGATATAAGCATCTGATAGAAGATAAGCCATAATATTGGGAACTGTGTAAATACATGTATGCAAGAAAAAGAAAGAAAGCATGAGTTTCAGTTTGTCGTCATCATTTGAAGATCACTAATAACAGTTACTACTTACCAAATTGAGAATCTGAGAATTCATGAATTCCTCCTCCGGACTGCAAACATAAAATTGCCAAAATTTAGCACCTCGACATTCAAGTTAAACAAACAAAATTGAAGAAATAAAAGACTTACCTTAACAGAGAAGTAAGCCCACACATTTGGCTTGCTTTTAAAGCTGAGCTCCTGTACAAATATTTAACTCAGTACGTGTTACGGGATGAATAAAGTAAAAGATGAGATTGCTGTTTGATTTAGTGGTTAACCTGCACTTTTCCTCCTGTAGGCTTAAAACCATCATCGGGGTCCTCGCTGGTCACTCGCACAGCAACACAATGACCTTTTGGCTTTGTAGATTGTGCTTTGTCAAAATCAAATGGGGTAGCTAACACTGATGTTTTCCTCCAACCATCATTTCCCCCACCATGTTCCATCCCATAGAAACGCCTAATCTCTGTTAAGTAATAGTGTGAGACACATGAAAAATATGTAAGAAAACAAGCAAATAAGAAGAATGTAATAATAGTGTGTATATATATATATATATATATATATATATATATATATATATATATATATATGAAGCTGTACCAGGAATTTGCCAGAGTGGGATACCCATCCCCACTGCAACTTGTGCTGCTGGCAGATTTATCTCAGCTATCCATTCAGTAACAGGATGCTCAACCTATATATCAACAAATGCAAAACAAAATATAAGAGCTCAAATTCCTGTGTCAACGCATAAATTTAAGCATTATCATGAGGAACACAGTGCTTCTACATCCATTTGCAAACAAAACACTAGCATATCAATCATAAACAACTGGAGAAACCAGAGTCAAAAGAAGAAGCAATCGAGTTATAAGAGAAAAACAAATTAATTACGGTGTGATCTAAAATCAAGGTTATAGTACAACACCTGTAGTCGGGGGTTCAACTCTAAAAAGTAGTACTCGCCAGTTTCCATGCTATAAAGATACTCAACGGTAGCTGCCCCAACATAATTTACAGATTTAGCTAATCTTCTAGCCGCCTGTTCAAGTTCTTTCACCGTTTCTGGAGGTGCAACAGTAATGGGACCCTCTTCAATAATCTGTTACAAATAATTGATTATGTCATTACCGAGATTCATTCCACCATGACAATTTGGTGTAGTAACAGAAGATTTACATACCTTTTGATGCCTTCTTTGAACACTGCAATCACGGCTGTGCAAAGCTGCAACATTTCCATGCTGATCACAAATCAATTGGACTTCAAGATGTCGGCTCTATTTGGAAACAAGAGAGATCGTCAGAATATAATCAAGACTCCAGGAATGATGCTCATTCAGATCAAAGTTCAGTGGTTTATCTAACCTGTGAAGCAACTTTCATTATAAATATAGGTGAGCCTGGTACTTCACCTTGAACTTGCTTGAACAATGCCCTTACCTCATCATCATTATGAACCTAAAAAATACCGTCTGTTAGTTTCTAAACTTACCGACAAAACACACCAAAAATATGATTGGCACAACATTATCAACATTGATCTATGTAGCAACGAGATTTCATATTGAAGTTTCTCCCTCTGACACTGACACATGTAGTTTTTCTCAAATTATTATCAGTTTCAACATGTTAGTGTCTGTGTCAGTGCTTCATAGGCATTGATACTATATGACTTTCTACATGCTACGGAGTTGACCACACAAGAAGCAAACCTTTCTTATTCCTTTACCACCACCACCCCAAGATGCCTTGATCATTGCAGGGTAACCTACTACTTGACAACTTGCAATTGCTTCTTCTGTTGTATAAACACATGCTGCACGGTAAATTTCATCAGGAATAGTAATCAAGTCGCTTTCTGGAGGAATTTTCACCTGCAAAAAAATTGCAAAGTCATGAGTTGTGAACCCCATACAAAAGAAATAAACTACAGCAGGAGATGAAACTTACATGAGAACCACTCCATGGAAGGGTTGGAACTTCTGCTGCCTGAGCAATCAACGAAGAACCAATTTTGTCTCCCAATGCTGCCATAGATATAGCAGGAGGTCCAAGGAATACAATTCCCTTTGCTTTTAATGCATCTGGAAGCTCGGGATTTTCTGATGCATGACCCCAACCAGGCCACACCGCATCAACGTGAGTTATCTCAGCAATCTGGAATATACATTGCATGGCCGTCAGCAAAATTTATCAAGTTATGTAGGTCAAAATAATGATAACTACATAAACGCCGAAATCTCATATGAAGCAGAATAGTACAGAACAAATAAACATGTCCAAGAACAAATTTCTTTTCATGCTTTGTTGCACATTAACTTGACAAAATCGACTTTAACAATTACTTGGAAGTATCAAACCTCAGGAAGCCAAAATCACGCACCTCTAGAATAAGCTGCACATTGGCGTAGTTATTGTTATTTGTCCCACCAGGTACTTCCACAAATTGATCGGCTATTCTGATATGTTCTGCATTGATTCTCATATCCTCTGGAGTAGCCATGGCAACCAACAAGATAGCTTTTTCTGTGCCAAACGTCTCGTAAGCCCAACTCCTAACACTACGTATAAACTTGACTGCTGCCATTCCATTGTTTGCAATCAATATGCTATGAATCGGCTTGTTTCCTCCAAGGGCATTGCAGTATTCATCTACTTCAGTTGTAGTAGCAGGGTGCCTACTCGGTAGCACACCGTTTAAGTATCCATTTCCACGCCCTGCGCTAGCCATTATTGTTCTCCTTCTTGCTGTCTCCAATATACTACACAGTTAAAATAAGTAAAAAAATTGAAGTTAGTTTTATTTGTCTTTGCTCCAATTGATATTACTTCTTCACTAACAGAAATCCAGAAAACTTTCATGTGAATTATTCATGTAGAGCTTCTTGTATAGAAGAAACTCAAGATAAAACATATAAACAAGCAATAGAAAAAAGAAAAAGAAAAACCATCTTAACTTATCTTGCAAGATTGACACAAAGTAAAAAGAATAAAATAATTAAAAATTGTTAGGTTCTGTTTGGTCAACCATATATGGACTTGCTAAGAAACTCAAATTTTGGAAGCACTTAGAACAATAGCTGATAAGGTGAACTCATTTTGACAAATTAGAACCCTACCCATTAAATCCTATTACAAATCCATCAATCCCAAACTTAAAACTTTTACTCCAACATAAAAACAGCCAAACACAACCTAATACTTCAGCATCTCTGTCTTTCTCTCTCCATCACTCTCACTTTCAGATGCAATCAGTAATCCCAAAAAAAGCAGAATCCAATGATTGCAATCAGTAATCACTCAAACTTTTTCAACTAAATATTCACCCCCACCTTGTGATTTAGCATACCACAGAAAATTTAAACCAACCCACTTAACAAAAAACAATTTTTTCAACATTTCAAACAAATTGAGCATACAAAATTTCCTTTCTTTCCTTCATAAACAATATCAAATTCACCTAAGCATAAAAAAAATAATCAACACTTAATCACTATAACAAAAAGAGATAAATAGAAAGAGAAATGGATCAAGGACACAAACCTTGGAATAAAAAATAAACAATTTTGTAATATTTAATTTGCTACAGAGTTTTTTTGTAGTTGTTTCAGAAAAACAAGCATTGAATTTAAGAGGTTATAGAAGGTGATAAAAGTGTTGGGATGAATGCATGTAAATGATGATCATGCAAAAACCAACCAAACTTAACAAGAGGGTAGGTTTGGTTTTGGTTTAACGTTTGATGAATGTCTTGAATACTATGAATTAAGATAGCACGTGGTACTTGTCTCTGCCACAACACCCTTCTCTCTCTCTCTCTCTCCTAAATACTACTAGTAGAAGAAGTAGTTCCCAGCTACCCACTTTCTCTCTCTTAATATGGCTGCTATAAGTAATTACTATTCAACACTGTAATAATAAGTGATTCAAATAAAGGGTAGTAAAAAAAATGATTTTGATTGGTACTGAGAAATGAGGTTGTGAATTAAGAATGAAATGCACGTTGTTGGTGTATAATGATAATAATTGAATATAAGAAGAATGATTGAATAAATAGGAGTATTAAGGGGTTGTGGGGGTAGTTGAATTGATAGTTTTGTTTTTGTGTATGATATGATGAAGATGTGTGTGAGTGGGTGCCTCTCTTGACTATCCGTTTGCTGGCGGTAGCACCCACCAACCCTTCTTCCTATTCAGTCAAATTTGGATGGATCATACAATTTCATCCCAACAACAACATTCATCACCCCTTTTACTATATCTTACTATTGCCTAATTCATGTTTTTTAAGATAATAATTTGGATTTATTTATTTTTTATAAATAAAAGTTTACATAATTCATTTCCAAAGTGTGGAATTGATTTTAAAATATTTGGTTGTTTTCGGATAGACATATACTAGTTTGACCGATTTTGTCTTCAAAATTGAGTAAGTGTTTGGTATGATGATAGCTTTCATGAGACATCGTGATATTCAAAAGATACATATGGTAGCTTTTACAAAATCACAGTGGCACATTGTGATTTCGATAAAACGTTCGGATACACAACATATATTAAGCTTATGTTTGGTATCACAATAGACATATTTATAAAATCAAAATGGATAATTGTGATTCTGACAAATCATCCAAATATCAAACATATATCAAGTCTATGTTTTGTATCACGGTGGATCGTCAAGATTTTGACATACTCACAGTGATACCAAAACATACACTAAATGGTTTGTTTAGGATAATGGTGGGAGGAACAATAGGCTCACGTTAGTACAAAAGTTCAACTAATATCTTATTGTTTTTCAACGTGGGAAGAACCTCAACACACTTTTTTTTTATGAATAGAAGCTAAACCAAACACACAATAATTCTAATTTGAAATAAAATTTGCGTAAAAAAAATAACTTAACGTATAAATTTAAAAAATTTATGCTAAAATCAATTTTTCCTTCAACTTACTTTTAATCAAAATCAATTTTTATCACTACATAATCAAAGACACACAAGTAAAGTTAATAGTATGCCTTCATCCAATATCAAAGAGAATCATCGACATACATAAAAATTTATGCAAAATTTACATATAACCTACCAATTGTTTGATTTCATACATAAACTTAAATCAATGCAGGAACATTGTACCATATGTGTTAATGGCATGCTGTCATGTACTCTCTTTTTTTTTTGTACAATGTACTTTTTGCTTCATTATTAACATTTTTAAGGTATAATAATGTCCTTCAAGATAAAATAAACTTCTTGGAATATCGATGAAAAAGTGAAACTAAAAATCAAGAGTTGACCTTTTAAATATGTATAATTTGTCATGCATGTGAGCTAATCAATTGTTAATCGTTAATTTATTTATCAATTAAGATCAAGTTACTTTACTCTTTAAAATAAGTTGTTCATTGAGGAGATCATATGTCTGTGTTTGTTTTAAAATAAGAGCATATGTATGATTTTTCCTGACAAGGACATGAAATTCATTATTTTAAATAACCAACAATATTAATGATTAATTATTATTAATGTTGAATAATGAAAAATAATTCACTAAAATAAGTTTAATGAGAAAGGATGATATTATAAGAATAATATTTCTTTCACTTACATAGCATCCGTCACTATCACTTCTGTATATTATAAGGGCAATTGTTATTCTTCTATTTCAAACATATGACATTTTTGGTGTTGAATGTTTGATGTATCGTATCATTTATATGTGATCATCATAGCACCTGTTGAGAAGGTTGGGGAAGTGAAAGCAAGAGGCTGGACTTTTTAATAATAAAGAAAAGAAGGAGATGAGTAAGCATAGGTAGCATTTCATTTAATTAAATCGGTGGGAGGTTTGATATCAATGTTGATTATAGCATGGGTTTGGATTATAGTTGGGAGTTAGGTTTATTCATGTCATCCTTACCTCCCTTATTGCCTACCTGGGGCTACTACTCTTTATTATTGTATTTTGAGTTAAATATGGTCATCTCCACGTAGGCAAACTTGGGTAGACAATGAAGAGTTGGACAATTTAATTAAGGCCAACTCAACTCATAGTAACAACATATTTAGCATAGATAAGCAAAAGGGTGTTTGAGGTGTTACTTTGGCGTTAAAAATTTAGCATTATTATTTTAGGGGACACAGTTCAAATGGCACACAAATGATCGCAAAATGATTATTAATATTTTCGCAATTTTCTCATTTTTTAAAAAAACGATTTGTATATATAATCTTTCAAGTTATATTTTATTGTTTGTATTTTGAAAATTTTTAAAATTTGGAATTCATTTGTAAAGTGTGGGACAAACAATTATCCCATGAGATATGTGGTGTGGATTCGAGTTGAACTAAATTGAGAATTTATGTTGCAGTTTGGTTTGGCCTCTACCATTAATGTGGTATACCACTGTATGTATATATGATTTTGTATGTTTCAGATATAGAACGCAATAGAAACAAAAGAATTGTCATGATTGTTTCTATAACTTTTATGTTTTTGTGTAATATTTTTAATGTGAACTAAATGATATGTTTTTGTGTACATGAGATGGTTTTCTGTCATTTCACATCCAGACATTCTAACTCCGTTGGTGGATTTCATGTCCCGAGGCCACCTGAACAAGAGGCCCTTGATGAGATTGTTGTCGAGGAGCATGGAGACCATCAGTGGCTAGACATATCTGCAAGGTTAGGGCATTTCAAAACCATGTCTTAGCCATCATGAACAGTGGTGTGGTGGATCAGGGGAATGCAGAATGGCAAAGTTTGAATGCAATTTTGCAAGAGGTTTAAGGAGGGAAGATTTATCGCCGTAGGTGTCATAGTGGTTGTAGAAGTCGTGGGGGTGGCCATGCTACCCAGTAGTTTTATGTTGTTGATGTAAAAATTGAACAATTGATGTTTTTAATTTGTGTTTGAATTTTTTGATGTAACCTATGGATATTGTGCTACTTTGTACAACCTATGTTTAATTCATGTTATTTCATATTGTTTTCCTCAAAGTATTTGCTTATAATTTGATTGTATGCATGTTTAGATCAATCCGAATTTGTCATTTTGTGAAAACAAAGGTATCATCCAGAATACAGTGGTTCTGTTTCGAATCTAAGCTGTTTAAAAATTGTTCTGATTATAATCTGAAATGTGTGTAATTTTACACTACAATTTGCCTCTAACATAGTCTTTGGAGGATTTGGGACATTTGAGATTATATATTATGAAGTATTATAAAAGTTTTCGGATTCTACATTCAAATCATATGTCTAGAAACTTTGGACAAGCATCAACATATTTCGATGCATACCTTCAGTTTTTACACAATTCATATTATAGGATAGGAAACAATGTTTGGATTATAGAATCCAAAAAAAATGTTATTTTGAAGAAGAAGAAAAAGGGGCGCGAAAAACAGTTAGTGTGGGAAAAATAATCTATAGGGTGGGAAAAAATAGGGCGCACGAGTAATTTGTAGGGTGAGAAAAGTAATAGTCAAAATATTATGACCTAATGTAACCTAAGTCGGTCAATATAGAGGCCCAAAGAGAGATATTTCTTCTATCAATACCCCCATCAATATTTTTTAGTCGAAATAATATGAAAACGTGTGTGTATATATATATATATATATATATATATATGAAGAAAATCTTCCTAATTGATTGGGGTGTCGAATAAAACAGCATGTGCTCTATTGTGTGCATTTTAGTTCTTGTTCTCTATGTTTGATTATCCTGGAAATACAATTGCAAAGCAAAAAGGCTAACAATACTAGAAAATGATATCAGAAGAAATCAAAGTGTAACTATTCCGGATTTGAAATTTAAAGAATTTACTGCAAATGATGATATGTTTAAAGAAATAATCTCAAATTATTTTTTAAGTAAATCAAATAAAATTACATCTCAAAATAAGAATTTGGATTATGAATGTTCCATATCTTCCCTTTCTCAAATAAACCATTTTTTTTTGTTGAAGAACTCAAATAAACCATATTCAAGATATCAAATCTGGATTCCTATTTCCCCCCCCCTTTTTTTTAGTGAAAATTCAAGGAGTTTTTACTAAAAAATATCTTTGGTTTTATAAAAAAAAAAAAATCTTTGGTAATTAAAGATAATAAAGTCATTTAGAATTAGAATCACCAAGTGCAACTTCCCTAAAAAAAAAAAAAAATACCAAGTGCAACTGGCACCTCTGAAATTGAAAATATCCCCGATCTTACATCCTTGTTTCTACTCTAACCTAAATTTTTCTTCATTCAATTTTTTTTTTTTATCTAGAATCGTTTGTCTAAAATTACAAAAATTCAACTTTAAAATTGATTATGATGATTGATTAATGGATAGTTTGTTTGTTTGTTTGGTTGAGAGTTTTGGGACCACAAAATGGGTAGAAGTAGCAATAACCTAGATTTCACTAAAAAGTATTTTGAGAAAAGAAATGTTTGATGGACGTCCAAAAATCAACTTAATAACTTGATCTTCATAGAGAAAGAAATAGATAAAGTATCCGATAGATATGATATGTTAGCGATGTGATAGGAAGAGAATGATAAAGAAAAAAATAAGATGTTAAATAGATGCATAAAATTTCGAGATGTTTAAATATAAAAGTAGTTTGATAAATATTATTTTGTCTTGTGTTGGCATCTTAAAAAAAATCTCCATTTGCCACATATCATTGTACTACTTGTGTAACAAATTCAATCAATATAAATTCTATGAGTATACTTTTCTTCTAATCATGTAACGAATCATACAAATTGCATAAGATTTAAAAAAAAAATAGAGAACAATAGTGAAAGTGTGTAACCTGATAGGTTTAAGTTTGTCACTGTGGGAGGGATTGGAAACAATAGAGACTGCATTACTTTTGCCAACAAGATTCAAGAATTGTACTCCTCGTCGTTGATGATTTGAATTCTGCAATTTCCAATTGACTTTTGGATCCAAGTGACCAATCTTAAGTCGCAACATAGATGCCATTGTTTAGTAGATCAGTCACTTGTTTCCAAAGCACAAAATTATAAGTGCCTCATCAAACTATAAGTGATGGAAAACAAATCTAAACTAACCCTATAGAATGTGATTGACTAGTATCGTTATTCTAAGTAAACTCCTCATATAAATCTTTACTTCACTATTATGGAATAATAAAAACCCATTAAGGAATAAAAACCCATTAATTTTTTAGTAAATATAGAAATCATGGATTCAAATAATCTCATTAGTTGGCTACTACCATGAGTCCATGATTTGATTATTGACCCAAGAAATTAATTAAACTTCGTAAAGTAAAAATATTATTCGATAGAGAAACGTTTTTTTATAAATAGAAAAATGTTAGTATTTGTTACAATTACAAAGAATTTTCAGTTTTGTTTATGAAAGATGCAAACAAAAGAACTTTTTCTTAACTATGCACACAAAATAACATAAAATGCAATAATCGGTAAAAAACACATAAATTGTAGATTGGAATTGTTTGATATTAATACTTAATTTTTTATGCACATATGTTATTTTTATTTTTTCCTCTTTTTTCAATAATGTTATACATTTTTTATATTAAAAAAAACGCTATACATTTTATATATTAAAAAACCTATAATTATATACTATTAAAAAAAAAACTTAATTGTAGTTTTAACCCCTTAACTTTCACAAAGTTGCAATTTTAGCCCTAAAAAAAACTACAAAACGGCCCCTAAGTTTTGCATATGTAGCTGTTTTGGCCCCCCAAGGCCAAAAAAAAATCAAAAAAAATAACACGTGGCACCTCACTTAGGGTGCCACGTCAGCGTAGA
This sequence comes from Medicago lupulina, assembly GCA_958299785.1. Lineage (NCBI taxonomy): Eukaryota > Viridiplantae > Streptophyta > Magnoliopsida > Fabales > Fabaceae > Medicago > Medicago lupulina. Next base: position 19,589,786 of record OY283144.1, on the reverse strand, counting down.
CCGAGTCAAAATTGACATTGGGGGCCAAAACTGCCACAAATGCAAAACTTAGGGGGCCGTTTTGTAGTTTTTTTTCTTAGGAGGCCAAAATCGCAACTTTGTGAAAGTTAGAGGGTTAAAACTGCAATTAAACATAAAAAAATCATATTTATGTTTGGAACAATTCTTGACCGGACTTTAGTTACATACAAGGGGTGATTTTTACTAGAAACTGAAGAGTTAACAAAAAAAATCATATTCCGTTTCAAAAAAAATCTCCTTTTTTGGTCAAATTTTATGTTTATATTTATGTAAATAGAAAAGGAAACCTTGTCAGAATATATGAAAATTAGAAAAGGAAATCATGGAGGAATAAATGCAATTATTGTATTACTATATTGAATTGTAATACCATTAAAAGATTTTACAACTGTTTTTGACTGGCACTCACTGCATGCGTTATATGCATGAACATAATTTCGATTGATTATTTTTTAATAAATAATTGGAGAAAAATAGTGTTATAAAAATAAAAGTAATGGACAATCTTAAAATTAAGAGTTAACTTCGACAAAAAAAATATCATATAAATTGCTTAAAAAAAATCATATAAATCAATTGAAACATAAATGGACAAATTATGAATTATTATTTTTTGAGGAAGGACAAATTATGAATTGTGAATTAGAAAAAAGTACCTGTGTTATTTGTTTGGTTGCCGATGTGTGTGACTGTGTGTAATGTGCAGACATAAGTTTGATAATTTTGAAAAATTAGAATATCAAATTAGCTGACTCACATGTTTCACTTGTAGATATGTTGAGTAATTTGTTGCTGTAGGCTATAATCTTTTCTTCAAATTAGCCCAAATGCTTCACTTGTGGATATTTTCACCTACAAAACAATTAGTATAGAGGTATATTAATGTCGATAAATTGAATCGCCAAATTTTGATTGATTTTGCATTGTGGGATACTAATAAAAATGAAGACAACATATGTGTATTTGTAAAGTGTAAAGTACTAAAACCACGGTGAAAATTTAAAACCTCGGAGAAAAAAATGAAGACAATATATATTTTGAGACGATAGTAAAAAATGGGATGATAAATCAGTCAATATATATTGAGCATACCTGCATTTCCGAGGTGTTGATGATAGTCAAAAATCAAAATTGAAACATATAGTTCCTAAAAAAAAAGTCAAAGAGAAATTTTATTACTCCCTCCGTTTTAAAATACATCTTCATTTTGGAGAAATTGTTGTAGTCAATAAGCCAAATAAATTTTATTACTTTTGATGAAATTATGTGTGTGTTTTCTATAATACCCTTAACCATTTATTATTTCATTCTATTTTTTCTCTCTCTATAATAAATATATAAAGGTATTATTGACAAGACAAAAATTAATGTTGCATTGAAACTTGAAATGGATAAGTATTGTGAAACAAAATTAATCTCCAAAATGGACATCTATTTTGAAACGGAGGGAGTATATCCAAAATAAGCTTAAACCGGTCAAATTGAATTAGGGCCAAAAAAAAAAATACTCCCTTCGTCCCATAATATAAGCAAAAAAAACTCATTTTCTTTGTCCCAAAATATAAGCAAAAAAGACAATCTTTTATCCTATTTAGTCTTGTTTTAAAAAAAAATCTCTTTTTCAAGAAAAACTTTTGTTTATTCTCATAAAATTAAATGCAAATTGCATTCAATTTTCTCTTTCTTTCAATTTTTCCATAACCAATAGCCAATAAAAATTGTTTTTACATCTTCCTATGAAACTTTTTTCAAAGAAAATGCAAAAAACTATATTCAAAATTTTTATGTTTTAGTTTTCTTAATAAGTGTGATTTTTTTTTTTTGCTTATAATTTGAGATGGAGGGAGTACATCCTTCGGTCATTGATATAAGCAAAATTTCATTTTTTTTAGATACATTTAATTAATGATGTATGTGACATATAATAAAGACCACATACATCATTAATTAAATGTATCTAAAAAGTGAATTTTTGCTTATATTAATGACCGGAGGGTGTATTATTGTATTTCAAGTGCATTTACACTATGAGTTGGTTCTGTGCAGCACTAGAACAATGTAGGTCTAAGACGCTTCTTCTCATTCTTGATAATTGGTTAACCTTAGAAAATACCCTCATTGCAAGTATCACTTTCAATTTTCAGTTGGCTTTTAATTGATCGTCATTCTTTTCACTTTTCTTTTTCTTTTAACTTGTAAGTATTAAATCGAAAATGAATATTTTCATAATATTTCTCTTATAATATTCTGTCTTTGAATTAATTATACAATTTGGGGATTTTAGGAAATCTACTATTATAGTCAATCCATGGAGATTAATTTATTAACATATTGTATTTTGCAATTTACAGTAATATTTTTTTATGGTGATTTTCTATTGTCCATTTAGGTTGTTGGGTATTTTAAACTTAAGGCTTTCATTTGGAGATAAATTGTGACAGATTGTTCCTGAAAGATTAGCCCTGACACAAGAATTATAATGTTTTTTTTTCTTTCTAAAAGATTAGCCATAACACATATGAATTATAAAGTTTTTTTATTGGATATTTTTTGCGCAACTGCAATGACTAATATTTTTAGGATTGTATTCTAACTCACCACACTTTAAGAAAATAAAACATATAACTAATGAGTCCATTAAAAATATAAAAATTATCATTCACAAATCTATGTTTCATAATCTAAAAAGCTATGATAAGCCAACAAGAAAATAAAAATAAAAATTCAGGAGTTCACCAATATACAAATTATTAGAACACAAGGCTAAAAGCATAAAATCAAAGTGATTAAATTAATTAAATAACTTTCTTATATCAGCTACATGAAGAAAAAATGAAAAGTGAATTATGACTTATAAACAAAAATAAGCGCATTTTTTTATTTTGACCCGGTTGACCAATTTGTCTCGTGAGTCTCAAAGCCCTGTTTTAACAAATTATATGGGATGCGGTCAACTAATAGTAGCGGATTCAAAATGGCAGACTAAATGAGTTGATCCGACAGGGTTCAACCCATTAATGAGGATTTAAGTCTGTTACATTGTCGTTGTAGCGGTTATGCGGTCCTTTAATGTGTTACATATTTAAGCCCTGTTTTCACCCTCCTTTTTATTATTGCATTTTTCTTATTTTATTCAAGAAAATAGTCCTAGTGGGATTCGAACCAACATTCCCATGTATAAATCAAGCATCATTACCACCAAACCAATTTACGATGTTACATATTTGTTGAAACTGTTTAATATATATGCTTTAAATATTTGGCACCCCCCAAAAAAAAAACTCAAGATCCGCCACTAAATAGGGAGACCCAAATACACAACATGCAAGCTTCCAACCTTACAATAAAACACCGACGAAGCTTCTTGCAGCCAAGATCCATTCACATTCACACATACCAACACACTTTTATGAAAATTTACCTCCATCCCCAACATGGAAGAAAATAGGTGAAGTTCTGCACACATAGCACAAATATTTGCCAACTTTTTTCACCAAAAATAAGTGTGTCATCAACAAAGTGAAGACGAGAAATTATCACAAGTTCAATTCGACCCACCTTATAATCCGAGAAAATGTTATTATTAACCAAAGCCTCCATCAATAACGTGAAAACCCTCAGCAGCGGGCAAAAATAAAAAAGCAGAGAGGGGATCACCCTGAAACAACCCCCTCTCCAACGGGAACTCCTCAGTTAGACTCAGCCACGGATTCAAGGTGGAGACAATGGGGTCAGCTAACCCCACTTGTCTATTATAATTTTTAACCAATATTTAGATATTTATGCAATTTGACCCGCTTATATAGTATTATTGTCTCCACATAATTCATTTATAACTTTATAATAAATTATAAGAGTAATAGAGATGTTAATGAGTGCCTTATGAGTATTGTTTTAATAAACAAAAAAGTTATTTGACATAAAAAAAGGTGTTGTAATTATTAGATTCATAAAAATAATTTGTAATTTTTAGATAAAATTTTCTTTTATGGAATCTTTAATTTAACCAATGCTCTTATGACATTCGTTAGAAACACCATAAAACTACCATTATACTTTAAACCACTACTTATATTTATTGAAAAATAACTTATGATTGACGTTCGTTGGTTGAAAAAAGAATTGATCGGTGTTATATTTTTTAGTAGGTTAGAAATGAAAAAATATTTCAACATTTGAGAGCGATTATAAACAAAATTTATATAAATATTTATCGCTTACACGTTTATAAATTTTTATGATATAATATTGACCCCACTTACTAATTTTTTTGGATCCGTCCCTGATTGGATTACGCTTAACCAATATATAAGTTGACGTAGTTCCCACACATATGTTTTTATAAGAAGGTGGTGTAAGTATTATTTCATCAAAAATAATACTCACACCAATACCCCTAGTGCTGTGGTTAGCAACCAAAATAAAAAGTTATATATTTATTGCATCAATAAAAATAACTTATGTTTATGAGACTAACTTTCATTTTTTGCCTTCCACAACCAATGTCTTGAGAATATTCGTAATCTAGACAAATTAAAACCAATCTCTTGAGAATATTTGTTATCTAAATCCATTAAAATATCAAATTAAAAGTTTCAAAAGTTAATATTTTTACCGGCAAACTTTCAAATGTTAAGAATCTTACTTCTATCTCAAACTCAAAGTAAGTTAAGCACAAAAAAGATTTATAATGTAAAATTATAAATTAATTAATATTTGAAGGGATACTTGAGTGTGGTCCCAAAGTACAAAACAACCACACGACACCACCGCATCTATTTAGGCTAAGGTCACTTCTCTTTGCGTCCTTATAAGTAGTGGTTCCCTTTGTTTTTCTGTATTCAAATTAATTGATAAAAATGGGGTCTCCTTGTGTCTTTTCTGTTCTCAACAAATGCTCCAAAAATGAATCTGTTTCCCATCGCTGTTGCATTTGTGCAAAATGGGACCTACTTCATGCAATGCTGACTATGCCACAGATTCCCTCCCAATGCATCCTATTCTTCAATAATCATAATTAAACAACTAGTTTAAACGCAATTAATAAGCAAATAATTATATATTTTCTATTGTATCATGTTCTCAATTATGCTTTCTTTTTTTGTGAAATCATTCTCTTGAACATTTATGTGTGTGTTAGATTGTTCGAAGGTAAGAGGGAGAAAAATCTAACTAGACTCATTTAGATGCCTTCTAATCTATGACCCTTCTTTCCACGCTAAATTATTTACTAACCACCTATCTCATGTATTAAAAATATTTTTTAACTTTACATTGCAAAATATTTAAACCTTTTCAAGCATTGACCAAGTATGTTATATAAGTAAATGAGAATTGCTATATAACAAGACATGTTGATGGACGAAGATAGATGACACAAAAAATCAAGTCGATAGAAAACAAATGAGGGATAGAGAAAGCAATGGTAGAAAACAACAAACAATCATCTAACAGTTTTGAACTATGTGTATTTTTTGCTCGTTATGCTTGATTTCGAGTCTATTAATATATTTTGCTTTTACAAAAAATAAATAAATCATCCAACGGTTTTAAACATGTCGTGTTATGAGTCGTGCACTTATTTTGTGGTGTTAACTATGATTATCCTTTTAACTAATCACCTAAACTTAACAGTTGTTAGTGTATCACATGAAGAAAAAAGATATCATTTTTTCAAATCAAACAATTTAATTTCTTTTAACTTTATTATAAAACATCTTCTATTTACCATTTTCTTAATTTTAAAGAATGTACTTTTAGGCAGGCAAGATTTTAATATCTTCACATGAATATTTCATTATTGATTCTTTTAAAACAAATTCTTCAACCACTTGCTTAAATCATCAAGTGGATTTTTTTTTTGACAAGAACATCATCAAGTGGATAAAAGTACTAAATCTTTGAAGTGCGCTATGCGCTATAGTATTCCTTTAATTCATGTACAACTGTTCCCGGTTTGAGTTGCTTGCAAGTTGAATCCGTTTGATTCAGTGTTAAGAATAAGAAAAAGAATGCTCTAGGACTTCATGGAATCCAAGTTCCATGTTGTGAAGTAAAACTATACATTCATGGTAAAATTAACAGTTGAGTAATTTAAATATTAATACATATTGTATGTTAAATTATATTTTTAGTCCTTTAAGTTGTTTGTATGTTTATTTTGGTTCTTTGAGTTTTTTTTTTTTTTTTGTCAAAAATGCCTCTTAAGTTATAATCGTAAGTCACTTTAATCCTTTACGTATATTTTTTTGTCCAATAAATTACAAACAAATTAGATATTTTAGTCATTTAAGTTACAAACATTAGATACTTTGATCTTTTATATTATAAATGTTAGCAACTTTGATCTTTTCTATTAATGTTTAATCTTTTAACTTAAGAGATTGGAGTGATTAAAATTTGTAGCTTAAGAAATCAAAATGTCTAACGTTTGTAACTAATTAAGTGAAACTAAAAAGATTTACTGGATCAAAGTTTTTAACTTTTGTAATTTAAAGACAAAAATGAAAAAAAAAAAAAAAACTCAAAGGACCAATGTGAAATCTAAAAATAGCGCAGGGAACCAAAACTTTGTAATTTAATGTGCATTGTATTTGTCTACAATACTATACTATACCACAACTTTTATTCCACAAATCGAGATGGACGGCACTGAAGTTTTCATTCATCACATCTTAAACCTGAGATGAATTATTCGTTGGTTTGGGTTTATGAATTCAAACTATTGCTTTTGAATGACATTTATGCAAAAATAAAATTTAGTGAAGATGGACGGTACTGTAGTTTTAAGATTGTTGAATTTGAGAATTTAAATTTAAAGAAGTGAAAGAAGAATGAAAATGGTCAAAATTTATATATTTATGTCAGCTATCTTGACATCAAAATGCCATGCATGCTTTTTATTAACGAGGCTTGTTAAACAAATTAACAATACAAACATAATGTAACATAAATAACAAATTAAAAAGAAGAAAAAACTTAAAAGGACCAATACCGGAAAAAGTCCAATTTAATTAATGGATCGCAAGGGTATTTCTGCCTACTTCTATGATATACACAAAAAAACAAATTATAAAATTTGGATATTCATGAATTATTTCTTAAAAACTAATAGGCTAAGCATCAACATTACGACTATGACACATATGCTTATGTTAATTATATACAGTAGAAAGATTCTGTGTGTTAAGCACATCATGTGGATTTATTATTATTGATTGAACAAGAATAATTAAAAAATAGTAAACTTTAAATAAAAAATTCGGGGTCAGGACTCAGATTACGCAACTTACCTGTTAAATATAATATATATTTTTAATTTTTAACATCTCAACTCAAAGAAAAAGGGAAGCAGATCATTGGAGTGATGACACCATATAAAGACTTCCCAAACCCATAACCATCTTTAATTTCCACACAAAATATACAATTAATCCACCGTTGAAAATTGCCAAGATGAGAATGCATTTTCTCTCTTAATTTTTTTTTTTCTTTTTACACATTATGATGATTCAAAATCCAATAGAAAATACAACAGTTGCTTCAAAATTACTGGCCTAATAAGAATAAAAGAAGTGGATAACCACTCTAGCCAAGATAAAAATTACAAAGCCAGAACCAAAAAAAAAAAAAAATCCATAAGTTCATAGAGAAAAAGAGGGAGCTAGGTATATATAAATATTTAATTAACATATTTAAATAATAATAATTTACCATGGGACATATGGCTAATTAATATTGCATGCCATCAATATATCCTTGTTTGGATATATGCTACAAATTTGTGGCAACCACTTTAGACCCAGCTGCAACCACAACTTGTTTCTTTGATACCACAGAACACTTATCTTTCTTCTCATCTTGATTCATCTGCTGTTGACGACACTCTAGACTGCAGAAAGCACTATCTCCTCTGCAAATTTAATATTTTCACAAATTAATTTCCAATTATCACACACCCTTCTATATAAATCCACACAAAATTAATAATAATAAAAAACTAAATATCTAAATATAATTAACAAAAAGAGAAAAAATAGTTCTATAAACACAACTCATATCGTAAAATGTTGCAGAGACATTTGATACGTTAGGGCACAAGTTTGAACTTGCAATTCTCCACGTATGGTATCAGACTTGCTTGGTCTGGTACCAGACTTAGTATATATAAGTTTCGACCAAGACTTTTAGATGCAAAAAAAAGAAGTAGAGAGAGATTATACTTGTACATATAGATGTCACGACCAGGAACCAAACGGCGTTTACAGAGAAAGCAAGAGCGTAAGAAATCAGGGTTGTGAGTCATATCAGCTGAATTTCTTCTAAGGTTTCTAGGTGATACCATGGACATAACCCTGCTATGATCTGAACCGTTGATTCCAGGAGAAGTTGGTGGATATGGACCGTACGGACCAACACCAGGTCCATGACGGTTGAAAAGGTTGTTGTTATTGTTGGGATCTTCTTCTGTTGTTACTGTGTTCAGATCGAAGGTTATCTCTGACATGCTTGTTGTTCTTTTCATTGGTGGACGAGGTCTCTTCCCTAACATCATCTTCTTACTTCTTTTGTGTTACTAAACACTTGCTTGAAGAAGAAGAAGAATAAGAAAGAAGAAGAATGATGAAGAAGATTTTCTATGAGAGAAAGAGAGAGTGAGAGAAGAAAAGAGTGAAGCTTAAGGGGATAATAAAACAATAACCTAAAACTGAGGAATGAATCTAAGCCGTTGATTTATGAGATGAGAGTGATATTCATCATTAACAAGAAATGAAATCTCACGTCAAACACTTCCTTTTCAGATACAGTACTATACCATCTTTTTCATTTTAATTATTATTTATTGTAACTATTCGAGCTGCATTATTATTATGATTATTCGAGTTGCATTATTATTGTTGTGTCGTGTGTGTTAGTTTTCTTTTTCAATTTTATAATGTCAAATTGCCAAGTGTACCGGAATCGGGAATTGTGATTCTTTGGATTCGAGTGTCCAAAATAGAAGTCACTTTGTGTGAATCTTATTGGCCAACTAAATGTTCGCATCATTGTACGAAAGATTGAATGGAATCTACTGCATATAGTAATAGTAATTTAATTTTTCAACGGATCGTTTCAGGAGTTAAGCTGGACTGAGTAAGAATGTGCTCATCTTCATCGTAATTAATTTCATTTTATTTTCACTCTGTTAGGGTTTCTTTCAATTTAATATATGGAAAAATACTTTTTTTTTTGACAAAAGGGTAAAATACATATTAAACATTAGTGTATAGAAAGTATTCAAACTCATTACATCATTGTGCAAAATTAACATTTTGTTCAATCAATATTTAGGGTGTATATATTAATGGAGGTAGAATATTTGGTGGGGTTTACAATGGGAAAGTTGTTGAATTTGTGCATGATGCACAAATTTGTGCATAAAACTTTTGGAACAATGTGGACCATTGATATATTAGTATTTTATTCCAACGGTTCAGATCTGGAGAGATAAATGAAAGGGTGACTTGGTGATGGTAGTACATGTGGGTCCCAGCTGAAGAATAAATCTGATTATTTTATTAGTTTTTTGGCAAATGTTAAACTGGGCTTTTAAGAGGCAAACAAGGCCCATAAGGAAAAATGTTGTCTTGGGCTTATAAATTCGTGATATATATTTACGCGTGGTCGCGCTTAACAACGCCACGGCCGTGCACGAATTTCTGAGATTGAAAAATGAACACGCGCGGTCGTGCTTTATTATTGCGCGGTCGTGCGCTGGTTATTGGGATGGACAAAATTATATTTTTTTTATTTGAAATATTTAATAATTACATTAAATTTTAGTAATTAGATTGTTTTGTGTAATTTGATTATTTATTAATTTAATAAAAATGTAGAATACTAATAAATTTGGTCATAATAGTCAATCTAGTCATTATTATAAACAGATTATGTGCGTGTGATGTATATTAAGGACCACATAGATTAATTATTGAATAGATTTGAATAGATATAAAATGTAAAGTTTTTTATTTTGGTGACATTAAAATACGCAAAACATTTATTTAAAAGTAATTTTAACTTTGTGTATTTTTAAGAATTTGTCTTAGTATTTTTATCGTTGAGTTTATTTAAATATTGTAGTATGTATTATGTTATCTACATATAATTTGTAATTTAGTTTTATAATAATAACGATAATAAACAGTAAATACATTTGTTAAAAAAAACATTAAATACAATCCACATAGTGAATATCATGATTAATCAATTAACATTTATCGAAATACTTTTCCTATAAGATTTTTGTTGGTAGGGTAAGGGATGTGGGTTTGACCAATCATTGAACGTCATTGAAGTAGTTTTAGTCCAAGGTTCATTTAGTTAGGGTAAGAGTTTTGAGTTTGATCAGTTGTTCTGGAGTGTTGGAAGTGGTATAGGTAAAAGAATCTTGTCGTTAGGGTTAGAGTTGTGAGTTTGATGGGTCGTATTCAAATGTATGAATTAGTTTAGGTCAAAGAGTCTTGTCATTACGGCTAGAGTTGTCATTAGGGTTAGCTTTGTTAGTCGATAGACAGTGCAATCAGTCATTGAACGTTCAACCAACCACTTTGACTACAAGATTCTTACAGTTATGGTAAGAGTTGTGAGTTTGATGGGTCGTATTCAAATCTTTGAATCAGTTTAGCTTAAATATTATTGTCATTACGGCTAGAGTTGTCATTAGGGTTAGCTTTGTTAGTCGATAGACAGTGCAATCAGCCATTGAACGTTCAACCGACCACTTTGACTACAAGATTCTTATAGTTAGGGTAAGAGTTGTGAGTTTGAAGGGTCGTATCAAAATCTTTAAATAAGTTTAGCTCAAAGAGTCTAGTCATTACGGCTAGAGTTGTCATTAGGGTTAGCTTTGTTAGTCGATAGATAGTGCGATCAGTCATTGAACGTTTAACCGACCACTTTGACTACAAGATTCTTACAGTTAGGGTACAAGATTTTTACAGTTAGGGTAAGAGTTGTGTGTTTGATGGGTCGTTTTGAAATCTTTCAATTAGTTTAGCTCAAAGATTGTTGTCATTACGGCTATAGTTGTCGTTAGGGTTAGCTTGGTTAGTTGAAAAGAAGAGTTTGATCGATCATTGAACGTTCATCCAACTACTTTGACTCCAAGATTCTTTCGGTTAGGGTAAGAGTTGTGAATTTTATCAGTCGTTTTGAAATCTTTCAATTAGTTTAGCTCAAAGATTCTTGTCATTACGGTTTGAGTTGTCGTTAGGGTTGGCTTGGTTTATCGAAAAGAAAAGTTTGATTAGTCATTGAACGTTCATCCAACTACTTTGACTCCAAGATTCTTTCGGTTAGGGTAAGAGTTGTGAGTTTTATCAGTCGTTTTGAAATCTTTCAATTAGTTTAGCTCAAAGATTCTTGTCATTACGGTTTGAGTTGTCGTTAGGGTTGGCTTGGTTTATCGAAAAGAAGAGTTTGATTAGTCATTGAACGTTCATCCAACTACTTTGACTCCAAGATTCTTTCGGTTAGGGTAAGAGTTGTGAATTTGATCAGTCGTTTCGAAATCTTTCAATTAGTTTAGCTCAAAGATTCTTGTCTGCAACTCTCGTTCATCATTTTTCTATTTCTACTTCCTCATTTCTAATAGATAGACGAAATAGTAAACTATTAAAAACTCATTCAAATTTTAAATCATTTTTTAAATTATCAATTACGAGTAGAACAGAAAACTGACTAGAGATATGCAAGTCGGCTGTAGCTTTAATTTGCAAGATTCCCATGGTGATAGATTAGATTTATCCAGTATTGTTATTGTTTAGCTTTGCAGTATTATTGGACACTGCTTCACGACATCATAAAGGAAATTACTGACTAATTGACTTAAAATTCGTTGTAATAAAAACTGTCAACTATCTTAATTTTTATTCCATTTTTTTTACAAACCATCAATTTTACGTTTTAGTAATTTTTAAAAAGTTTTATATTAAACTTCTATTCAACCATTAATTATTTTATTTAAAAAATATATTTACATGTATCCAATTTCTATTCAACCAAACAGTCTTTAAAAACAAACATAGCATATGAAATTATTTTTCATCTAACTTTTAATACTACCAAACAAACATTTAATGATTTTATTTCACTCATTTACATAATATTCTTTCCATTTCTTCCATGAAGCTTAAAATTCTACAATCCAAACAGGTGAGAAGGGTTATTGTATGGTCCATATAAGAATTGTGGATCTCATTTACGGCTCCATTTCTAAGAAAATCGGACCCTCTTTTCTCCATCTTCAACTCTCTGCCGAGCTTCAACTACTTCCTTTCTTCTTCAATTCGTTTCTTCAATTGGTTACAGAGTTTCCATGTAAGTGTACCTTTTAAACAACTAAATTTTGATATTCAGCACGACCGTGCATTAAACACACACGATCGTGTGTATGCTTAACTACAAAATTCAGTACATTTGGATGCTAGTCCCAGTGAGATTGCACACGACCGTGCAAAAACCACACACGGTCGTGCATGTCGTTCAGTAATTATCGCACGACCGCGCCAAAAATCAGCACGACCGTGCGTCAACAACGAACAAGCAGGTGCATCATCTTCCAGTAGAAACCAACACGGTCGTGTCCATATTTAGCACGACCGTGCGTTACTGAATAACAAGAAAAAACGAAAATTGTCTAATTGTGAAAACTCAAGAACAACAACTTCAATGGTGACCACCTTGTTCAAAATGCATTTCAAGAATGAAAATTACAACTGGTATTTGCTATAACAAGGTGAACCATACATCATTATTAAATATGTTTAACAAATTCTTATACATACCTTAAAGTTTCACAAATCAACCAACAACTTCTATGAATATAGATCTACAAACCAAACTAAGTTGCAATCTCCAAACTACAAATGAAAGTGAAATATAATTGAACAATGTTATTGAAGAAGATGAAATATAAATTAATGTGTGGGTTAATGGTGAGTAGCAATTTCTGAACTTCAATGGAGAGTGTTATATTTTAATGGTGCTTCTATGTGGGTGGTGGCATTCAAGTGAGGAAGAGGAAAAAAATATTGAAGTGAGGTTTATGATGAGGGGGGTGTGATGTGGTAGTGTGAATTGCTATTCTCCAATTTCAGATTTGGGTGGTGTGTTTAGAAAAAACAATAAAACCAATATATTGATTAAAATATGTTTCATTTTATTATTGAATTATTTTTTGCAGGTCACCTTTGCCCCCACCAACCGCCAGCTGTCCTTCTTTTATTCTTGTGCACAAATTTGTGCATGGTGCACAAATTGTACAATTTGTGCATTCTAAATGCAACCAGAATATTTAGGGTGTGCCTCAAGGGATACTTAGTTTTGAAATTGGAAGGCAATGCAATCAACTTAACCATCATATGCGTATCTTTCACTGCCCGTCGCCTAGATAGGCTTTGCTTGATTTTTGATGAAACTAAAACCTTAATTTTTTTTTTAGAATATTTGGTTTCAATGCACATCAAACTATTGGGTAAGTCAATGTTTGCTTGATACATGCCCGCGTGCGCCCTGCATGTTCTAGCTTACTCCTGCGTCGGCATTAAGTGAGGCTTGATCAAGTTGTTTGTTTTCCAACGATCGTGTAATCTAAGTCATCCTTGTTTATTTTTGTTTTGGTTTTCATATTATATAAAGGGTGTTCAGATCTCATTTCAACTCATAATAACACTCGTCTTTCCGAGTTTTCTTTTTCTCCTTCTTCAGCTCGACACACTTCCGAGCCACTTCTTCATGTTTCTTAGTACCATATTTGAGGGTGTTTTTCTAGCTAAGGGATCCTCCAAAGAAGTAAGATTGTGATACATAGATGGACTGTTTTATCCTTGAGACGTCGTGATTGAAGGTCTGCTTGCATAATTTTTAGGCAAGTGCCGCGAAACTTCTCAAGGGAGTAACCTAGTACGTACTCTCCTAGTAATATCTACAATAGCTAAAGTGTTTTTTTTATCTGGTTACAACAATCTCAAGGCGTTTCTTTTCCATCATGTCTAACGAAGAAATTATTGGCTCTAGTTTTGTTGTTCTTGACTAAAGAAAACTATATCGATTTGAATTTAATCACTTCAAAAGATGGTAACACAAGATGGTGTTCTTCTTAACAACAAATTAAAGGTTTCTCATGTTTTGAAGGATGAGATCAAGTCGTGCTTGAAATAGATGAACAAGTAGAAAAAGATAAAAAGGCTAAAGAAATACTCCTTTAGAATGGATACAATTACCTCTGCAAGAATTTTATTATTCTTAATGGATATCTCACAATTTGTATGATTACTATAGTGTGTGTAAGTCTTCTTAAGAAGTTTGAGAAGCTCTAAGAAAGAAGTATGACACCGTGGAAGTTGGTGAAAAAAATATATGTTGTTAGTCGCTACGTCAAATATCAAATGACAGATGGCGGATCTATTGAGGTCCAATTCCATGAGATCTAGAAAATTGGTCATGAGCTCATCACTTGAAGTTATGGCTTTAGATGACCAGTTTAAAGTAGCTATTATCATAGAAAAAATTTTCCTTCATAGAAATACCTAAAAAATATTATTCTAAGCCACAAAATCGAGGAATTTTCTCTAAAAATTATGATAAGCCACCTCTTCTTTGAGGAATAGTCTAGAAAGGAAGATAAAAATTGTGGAGTGTCTATTGTCTTGAACAGCAATACTAGAAAGAAATTCACATGTGATGCTCTGAAGTCGGCTAATAAACCTTTCAATAATCAAAACCGCACTATGAATAAGAACTTCAACCATAACAAGGGAACCTTTAAGGACACAAAATGTAAATTGACAACCACTTCAAGAAATGACACTACATAACAATTCACTTTCTATACTTGCGGGAAACAGGGTCATATGGTGTTATCGCGATTTTCGGGTGTCAAATCATTAATTAGATTTGAACCTTTCAATCATTGATATCTCTACTTTTTTTTGGGGAAAGGTAAAATCGAGAGAAAACCTTAGAAATTCTAAGTTCGGGGCTGATTTCACTACGGGAAGGTGTTAGGCACCCGTAATGACTATAGTATCCTATAGGAACCGTTTTACTATGCTTTATGTATACGCTTTGCTTTTATTGCTATTTGTAAAGAAGATTGATTTTAAGAATGAGAGAAAGAAGATTTTGAGTCGTTTTTATTAGACTTGGAGAGATTTTGAGTCTCTTGCCTACATACCCTTTTAAGGGATCAAAATTCCATGTAGTTCTCTTCCAAAATGTTTTTTGTGGGTTTGATTTGTTTTTTAGTTTGAAAAAGATTTTGAAGAAGGGAAAGAGGCCGTATAGGCATTAGAATCGAAAAGGTGAAGAAAGCATTTGGTTGGTTCAATTGTTAATGAAACGGTTAAAGTTGGAAATTAATTGCATTTTGATTTGATTAAGAAAATAAAGGAAAAATCCTTTGGAGTTTTGACTCCAAGGTTTATTTGGAAAATATTTGAAGTGATGGAAGTCATTTGTTTTTTTTTTAAAAGATTTATTTTCTCTAAGTACCGCGCATCCTAAACATACACCTAGCGTTAGCTCATGCAACGTGTGTGCGTGTCGGTGCGTGTGTCGGTGTACATCATCATAGTCCATAGTCCTTTACATCGGGTCCTAGTTTACATGCTACGGTCTGCAAGGAATAAAAATAAAGGAAAGAAAAAGTCTAAACTATTACATAACAATGGTGTAACAAACGGTATAGCACCTATGCTAAAAAAATGGGATGAAGAGATGAGATTCTTATAATGCATGAGACATGAGACAAAAGGGTTAGTGAGCAATGTACGGAAATGAAATAAGCAAAAATATAGGAAGAAATACGCGAAGAAGTGTTGCATAAATCGGAAAACGGACAAATAAAATGGTGAAGGAAATAGCACTAACATATAGCAAAAACTTGACCTAAGCGCAAAACCTATAATTCTCATCACAGCCAGTAATTAAAAGTTCGATTCAAGCACAACAATGCAAAACAAATAACACACAAAGATATCAAATCAACACATATTTTTCATGCATTTCCACCACTTAAAAACATTTTAGTTGCTTGCAACGCAAGAAACCAAAGCCAAAAATTCACAAGCGGTAGCAACTACCACAAACCATGAGCAAAATATCACACAAATCGTATATCAAACATCAAAATCACGCCATACAAAATTGGAGCGAGTGTCGCGCGCGAAACGTCGAGAAACGCCGAAACGGACACGAATCCTCACAAAAAGCAAACACATATTTTTTTGTCCAATTTTCACATGTAAAAAGGCACAAAACATCAAGAAAATAGCAAAAACATACGGTAAAACTCTTGAAATTTTTAGTAAAATTTTGGCCTACAACAGGTTCAATTAGCAAGTACTACGGTGCAAATAGCAATAAAACTCAAGAAAACTGAAAGAAAGACCAAACCCGCGGGTAAAAGGCCCAAACCCAACACACAGATGGATCCGGATCTCCAGAACGCCTCTGGGGCGTTGGATTGATCCGGATGCCCCAACCCTAGATCTAACGGCCTGGCAAACATAAGAACCGGATCGGGTCTAAACCGACCCGACCCACGCGCCTATATAAAACTCACAGGATCCGGATTCCCTCATTTTCTTTCTTCTTTCTCTTTCTTCTCCTTCTTCTTCTTTGATCTGAATCCTGCGATCACACTTGTAGCGCGCTGCTTCCAGTGGCGTGCTCGTGTTCGAATTGCAGGTGTTCTGGTTCGATGATGAAGATTCACCTTGAATCTCTGAGAACCGTGTGAAATTCTATCGAATCCGCGTGAATTTTGCTTCTGTTTGTCTCTGTGAATCGAGTTTGGTGATGAATTTGAGGAATTCGTATGAATCTGGTGTGAATTGGTGTTGGAATTGCTTCGAATTGAACTAGGGTTCCATGAATGTTCTTGAAGCTTTTGGTGAATTTGTGAGCTTTGATCTGTAACTGAAAGGAGAGAGAAAACTGAATCTGTTTTTGTTGATGTGGCGCGTGATTTTTTGTATCTGACCCTGATTCTGACACTGTGTACTATTTATAGCCTGCCATGTGTGCCTGCGAGCCAATAGGAACGTGACACGTGGAATTGAACACTTGCGTGGCAACTTGGACTGTTTGACTCAGGGACCAAAATGCAATTTTTAAAACTTTAAGGACTGAAATGCAAAAAATAAAAATATCTGGACTGGACCGTTTTTCAGAATTGGGGCTAACTTGCAAACTAGAGAAAAAGGTATTTGGACTAAAATGTAATTTCTAAAAATATGTGGACTAAAATGTAAAAATAATAAAATTGATTAAAAAAACTTAATCTGAACGCAACGTAAAGTGAAACGGTTAAAATTGACAAAATGGACTAAAATGAACAAACTACCAAAAATGAGGTATTTTAAAATACCTCTCTGCCCAAAATTCAAATAATGTGAAAAGACTAAAATGCCCCTGGGGCCAAAACGCCTCAGACTGATCCAAACTGACTCAGATGCAGACTAAGATGCTTTTTAAACAGAATTTGACAAATGATTCATGCAAACAGATTGAAAAGACTCAGGGGCAAATTGTAGGGACTGAAAATGGGTTCCTTTGTAGGAAATGACCAAAATACCCTTTTGTATGATCTTATGCAAAAATTTAAAAGACTGAAGCAGTAACGTATGCAGCTGAAGCATAGTAGAAAACACGGTGGATTTGAAAGTATTAGAAAATAGCAGAGGAATTTGAATGAGTATTTTTAGGTCCAAAATGAGGGTATAACAGCTGCCCCTATTTAAGTTTCTTCGTTTGGAGAGTCAAGAGACAGAGTCTTTGGCTTGACGCGACGAAGATACTTAAATATCGACATTAGCACTGATTTTGGGCGTAAAAATACATTTGTAAATGCTATGTATGCCATGCAACATTTGTGTTATGAATGCAAGACAAACTGAGAATCGATTTTAACAAGAGTATGTCGTATCCATTGCGGGATTGGTAGACATTAACAGAATAGCAAAAACGGAGTATGTCGTATCCATTGCGGGACTGGTTGACATTAACAGAATAACAAGACTCACTGGGGAGACTTAATAGCACATTTGACAGGTACAAGCTGTTCTTGGATGTGAACTAGCCACTTGACCGGGAATGTTGACAACAAAGGGCGCAAGCTGCTCTTGTACTTGAGCTGGTCACTTGGCTGAAAGAAAATATAGAAAGCACAAGCTGTTCTTGGACACGAACCAGTTACTTGGCTGAAAGAAAACAAAGTAGAAAGCACAAGCCGTCCTTGGACACGAACTAGTTACTCGGCTGACAGGAAACAAAATAGAAAGCACGAGCTGTTCTTGGATCTGAACTAGTCGCTCGGCGGGTATCAAAAGGGTAGGTACAAGCTGTTCTTGGATGTGAACTTGCTACTTGACCGGAAACAGGGACAAATTGATAGGCACAAGCTGTTCTTGGATGCGAACTAGCCACTTGGCCGTTAACAGAAACAAATTGCATTTGAAAAGGGATTGAATTTGATTGACATAACTGCAGGAGCTTGAATTTGACAGGAATGTTGACAAGACTGTTGAATCTTGGAATTGACAAGACAATAGACATTTGTTATCAGCAGAAGAAATTTGAAATTGACATGATTGATTTTGATTGAGATTAACATAGGAATTGAGAATGTAGATGCATATGGATAGCATGACAATTTTATCAAATGCATGAACATATAGGATGCATGATTATGCATGTATGAATGCTTGGGAATGCATGATGATTGGCAGTTTGTAGACAGAATTCCGCAGAGATAGACAACACATTAGAATATTGGGCACGTGATGGCTCGTGCTCCGACATATATTTGCAAAAGTTCCTCTTCTGGGGATGTCGTCGTTTGAAGATACATCGAGACCATCGCTTGAAGGCAGGAAGCTGTAAAATCGTAGAGAAGGGCAGTCTGAATAGTATTGCTGCCCGTTGGAACAGTCACGTAAGTGCTTTGGACATCGCATCTGTGGTCAATGCTTTTGCATGTTTGCTTTTTTTTATTATTTCTTTTCATTTTCATTCTCATCATCCCATTTTTGCCTAGATCGCCCTTTCAGGTTTTCGACCCACCGGGGAATAGTTTTTTTTCAAATGCCCCTGTTTTTGCCTGAATTGCCTTTGAAGGTTGTCAATCCATCGGGGTGCTCATTTTTGCCTAAGCCGCCCTTTTGGGTTTTCGACTTAGCGAGCATATTCATTTTTCATGCTTTTCATTCTGTTTTTTCATTCTTGCCATTGACCACAGACCGTCACTGGGGGAAGGCTTGCTAGTAACTTGAATTGGAACTGATTATCAATGTTGATCTGTTCATGCATGTTTCATTTGAATATACCTAGTTGCTTAGGCCTGTTTTCAAAATACTCAAAAAATTTCAATTTTCAGAATGTTTATTCCAGACACACATCATTATTAACATAGAAAAAATCTTTTTGTACAAAGCTTTGAAAATAGAATAGAAAAAGAGTGTCAAACAAAAGCATAGGCTCAAATCGATGTATAAGGGTGGTAATCAGCCGAAGGCGTGACTCCACGGATTTACAAAGCTTGGAAAATGGTAATTTTATTGGTTGGTGGTACATCGAACACAGTAACTACTATGGTATCTGAAACTCTTGAATCCACAGGCGTTGGAACCTCGGGCGAGAACAGCCAATCATCAATTGCAAAGATCCCAAGGGGAATGGTAATTTGCCAGATATAGTCAATTGTCTTTTATTTCAATCTCATTTTTGCATGAACCGCCCTTTCGGGTTTTCGGCTCATCGAGACGCTCATTTTTGCCTGAGTTACATGTAATCTCAGCGAGCTTTTACATTTTTGTTTCTTGTCCCTTATTTTGCCTGGATCGCCCTTTCGGGTTTTCGATCCACCGGGAAGCGCATTTTTGCCTAGGCCGCCCTTTCGGGTTTTCGACCTACCACGCTGTTCTTTTCATATCTAGACAAAGTATTTCTTGACTATATCGGCATTCGCAGGATTCAGAAGTTCTACACCATCCATGTGTGTGAGAATCAAAGCACCGCCAGAGAAAGCCTTCTTGACAACATAAGGTCCTTCATAGTTAGGCGTCCATTTGCCCCTTGGATCGGGTTGCTGACTCATTCTTCTCTTCAATACGAGCTCACCCTCTTTGAATTCCCGAGGACGAACTTTCTTGTCAAAAGCATTTTTCATCCTTGTTTGATACATCTGACCATGAGCCAAAGCGTCCAGGCGTCTTTCCTCAATCAGATTCAACTGGTCGTACCGACTCTGGCACCATTCAGCCTCAGACAACTTCGCTTCCATAATCACACGGAGAGATGGAATCTCCACTTCCAATGGGAGGACTGCTTCCATGCCGTATACAAGAGAAAAAGGCGTCGCCCCGGTTGAACTACGGACTGTAGTGCGGTAGCCGTGTAAAGCGTAGGGTAACATCTCATGCCAGTCTTTGTATGTTGTTACCATCTTCTGCACAATCTTTTTGATGTTCTTATTGGCAGCCTCGACTGCACCATTCATCTGTGGTCTGTAAGGAGAAGAATTGTGGTGTTCAATCTTGAATTTCTCGCATAAGGCTCGCACCATGTCATTGTTCAGGTTGGTACCGTTGTCAGTGATAATCTTGCTAGGAACACCATACCGACAGATGATATTGTTCTTGATGAATTTGACTACTACTTGCTTAGTCACGTTGGCATATGATGCAGCTTCGACCCATTTGGTGAAATAATCAATTGCTACCAGGATAAAACGATGACCATTTGAAGCTTTTGGTTCAATTCTTCCGATCATATCAATGCCCCACATAGAGAAAGGCCATGGAGAAGACATAACATTGAGGGCGTGCGGAGGCACATGGATCTTATCAGCATATATTTGGCATTTGTGGCACTTCCTGGCATATTGATAGCAATCGCGCTCCATGGTCATCCAGTAGTAACCAACTCTCAACAGCTTTCTAGACATAGCATGCCCCGATGCGTGGGTCCCAAAGGTGCCATCGTGAACATCGTGCATTAGCTGTTCTGCTTCACATTCATCAACACATCTTAACAACACCATATCGAAATTCCTTTTGTACAGGACATCACCATCCAGCAGGAATTTGCTAGCCAATCTGCGCAGCGTCTTCTTGTCTTTGTTGGAAGCATCCGGCGGGTACTCACGGCTTTGCAAAAATTGCTTGATATCATAATACCAGGGTTTGCTGTCGACTCCGCCTGAACTCGTCTGTACAATTGCATCACTGACAGTAAACACATGAGCGGGCCGGTCTAAGCGTTGTACTTTGATCATCGGTACATGATTCCAGTGGTTTACTCGGAACATGGAGGATAAGGTAGCAAGAGCATCGGCCATTTGGTTCTCCTCTCGGGGAATACGGTGCAACTCGACCTTTGTAAAATACGTTAACAAACGTCTCGCATAATCACGGTACGGGATCAGATTGGCATGATGGGTCTCCCATTCTCCCTTTATCTGGTTGATGACTAGTGCAGAGTCTCCATAGATGTCGAGGTGCTTGATCCTCATATCAATTGCTTCCTCGATCCCCAAGATACATGCTTCGTACTCGGCCACATTGTTGGTGCACTCAAACACAATCCGGGCTGTGAAAGGAATGTGATGCCCCTGCGGAGCCACAATTACTGCGCCAATTCCTTGGCCATAAGCATTAACAGCACCATCAAAGACCAATCCCCACTTGCTATCAGGGTTTGGACCTTCACCGATCAGTGGTTCTTCACAGTCTCTTGACTTCAAGAACATAACCTCTTCGTCGGGGAAATCGAACTTCAAAGGTTGATAATCATCAAGTGGTTGGCAAGCGAGATGGTCAGCCAGGATACTCCCTCTAATGGCTTTCTGAGCTTTAAACACGATATCATACTCTGACAGTAACATTTGCCAACGTGCGATTTTTCCAGTGACAGCCGGTTTCTCAAAGATATACTTGATTGGGTCCATCCGGGATATCAACCAAGTTGTATGATTTATCAAGTAATGGCGCAGGCGTTTGGCAGCCCAGGCTAATGCACAACAGGTTTTCTCGAGCATCGTGTACCGAGTCTCACAATCGGTGAATTTCTTGCTCAAATAGTAGATTGCATGCTCTTTCTTTCCAGTTTCATCTTGCTGACCGAGCACACATCCCATGGATTCATCCAACACTGACAGATACATGATCAATGGCCTTCCTTCCACCGGCGGAACGAGGATAGGAGGTTCTAGCAAATAACTCTTGATGTTGTCGAAAGCTTCTTGGCATTCATCATTCCATACCACAGGTTGATTCTTCTTGAGTAACTTAAAAATCGGCCCGCAGGTTGCAGTCATGTGGGATATAAATCTGGAAATGTAGTTCAAACGCCCGAGGAACCCTCTGACCTGCTTCTCGGTTTGCGGAGCCGGCATCTCGCGGATAGCTCGGACTTTGTCGGGATCTACTTCAATGCCCTTCTGGCTGACAATGAAGCCTAGCAACTTCCCAGACCTAACACCGAACGTACATTTGTTTGGATTCAGCCGAAGCTTGTATTTCCTCAACCTTTCGAACATCTTAGCCAAATATTCGACGTGTTGCTCTTCATCGCTTGACTTGACAATCATGTCGTCTACATACACTTCAACCTCCTTGTGAATCATGTCATGGAACAAAGTGGTCATCCCCCTTTGGTAGGTAGCACCGGCGTTTATTAGACCGAACGGCATTGCTTTGCAACAGAAAGTTCCCCATGGAGTGATGAACGACGTCTTCTCCCTGTCTTTGGGTGACATTTTGATTTGGTTATAGCCAGAAAAACCGTCCAGGAAGGAGAACACCTTGCACTGGGCAGTGTTATCAACAAGCACATCAATGTGAGGTAGTGGGAAATTGTCCTTCAAGCTTGCTCTATTCAAATCTCTGTAGTCAACGCACATTCGAACCTTACCGTCCTTCTTTGGCACAGGCACAATGTTAGCAACCCACTCGGGATACTAAACTGTCATGAGAAAACCCGCATCGATCTGTTTCTGCACTTCTCCTTTGATCTTCAGAGCTATGTCTGGCCGAGTCCGTCTCAGCTTTTGTCTGACGGGAGGACAGTCTGGTTTAGTCGGTATCCGATGTTCCACAATCTGGGGATCCAAACCCGGCATGTCTTCATACGACCATGCAAAAATGTCCGAGTATTCGCGGAGAAGCTGGAAGATCCTTTTCTTGACCCCTTCCTCCAGTGCAGCACCAACTTTGATCTCTCTTTTATTATCCTCGGTACCCAAGTTGATTAGCTCGATCTCCTCCTGGTGAGGCCGAATGGTTTTCTCTTCTTGTTCAAGCAGTCGGGCAATCTCGTCTGGTATATCACCACCATCCTCATCTTCGGCCTCAAACACCGGGGATTCAACAGTTTGGAGAAACATAGGGTCACTGTGTTCAACAGGTTCATTTTGGTTCGATCTGCGTGACATGATTGGATGATTTTTTTAGAAAATAATTTTCATGCAGATCTTTGAAATTAATAAGAAAATACAGATGTTTTGGTTTTTTCTGGCATTACCATTATTTCCAAGGGAAAAGCATTAAAAGAAAGAAAAAGAGTCGTGAAAGAAACGACGTTTTTTATTGATAATGGTGATGTCGGAACAAACATGCCCTTTACAAAAGTGTCACTTCCGCCTCGGGCAGGACGGAAGGATTGTTATTTTGAAAATAAAGCCTAAACAGCAAGACATATTACTTAGAATCATGCACAAACACAGGGAGATTGATAACGTTCCAGTTCTTTGCAATGCCTCCTGGTATCACAAATGTGGGCCTAGACCCTCGAGCACGAGCCATTTTTCAAACTGCGGCAGAAGAACCAGGAGACAATGAGTACTTGGAAGTTTTTTTGCGACTGATGAATGATGCATATGATGCATGATATGTATAAATGCAGGTGCAAAAATGACTCTTTTTGGTTATCGAAAGGATTTTAGACAAACTAGAAACTTTTGCAAACATTTTTAGCAAGATGATGGAATTAGAAAGCTGTCAAGACAAATCGTTTTGAAATGCTAAGCGAAAGGAAGTGGGATCGACTTCCTTGAACTTGTAAGACTTAGTCCTCTTCATGCCTGGTTATATTTGCAAAGAATTTTAGTTTGTCTATACCCTT
Organism: Medicago lupulina; assembly: GCA_958299785.1. Lineage (NCBI taxonomy): Eukaryota > Viridiplantae > Streptophyta > Magnoliopsida > Fabales > Fabaceae > Medicago > Medicago lupulina. The sequence goes on along the minus strand of OY283144.1, from coordinate 19,565,597 downwards.
TGATAAATGCATGTAAAAAATTTATGCATGAATGCATGTATGCATGGTTTTAACAAGGAAAGCACGGTGGGCTAAGGTAACAAGTGGACACGGTGTCCGGTGAAACTAAGGCTTTGATAGTAGTAACCAAGGTTCTATAAAGTTCCCAAACCACAACCTCTCTTGCGTATATCATGGTAGTACAAAGCAACGCTTGTCCATGATTATCCGTAAGAAGGTTTAGTTTGGGTGTAGTATCGCATGACGACTAAATTTCGAGACAACGCTCGGTTTAGCCACCGCACTACGTCCTAAGAAAGGCCAAAGATGGGCTTGGTAACTACGGTCCATAGCCTTCATCGGTCACTTGGAAGTAAAGTGCCTAAGCATGACAACACACGCCGGCAACATCACCTCCAAAATGCCTCAGCTATGTGAGATTGATCGCGTAATCCAATGTACGAGGCAACCCCCGGAATGGATTGTCGATTATATCTCTTCCTAATCTTAAGTTCACTCAGCCCGGGTATAGGGCTTTTGATATTCTCACCCCACACGTACATAAGAAAATTTTACATGTAACAATAAAGCAAAGCATAAGCATAAAGCATGAAAAAAAAAACTAGGCGTAGCCCTAAAAATCCCCAGTGAAGTCGCCATTTCTGTTATCGCGATTTTCGGGTGTCAAATCATTAATTAGATTTGAACCTTTCAATCATTGATATCTCTATTTTTTTTTGGGGAAAGGTAAAATCGAGAGAAAACCTTAGAAATTCTAAGTTCGGGGCTGATTTCACTACGGGAAGGTGTTAGGCACCCGTAATGACTATAGTATCCTATAGGAACCGTTTTACTATGCTTTATGTATACGCTTTGCTTTTATTGCTATTTGTAAAGAAGATTGATTTTAAGAATGAGAGAAAGAAGATTTTGAGTCGTTTTTATTGGACTTGGAGAGATTTTGAGTCTCTTGCCTACATACCCTTTTAAGGGATCAAAATTCCATGTAGTTCTCTTCCAAAATGTTTTTTGTGGGTTTGATTTGTTTTTTAGTTTGAAAAAGATTTTGAAGAAGGGAAAGAGGCCGTATAGGCATTAGAATCGAAAAGGTGAAGAAAGCATTTGGTTGGTTCAATTGTTAATGAAACGGTTAAAGTTGGAAATTAATTGCATTTTGATTTGATTAAGAAAATAAAGGAAAAATCCTTTGGAGTTTTGACTCCAAGGTTTATTTGGAAAATATTTGAAGTGATGGAAGTCATTTGTTTTTTTTTAAAAAGATTTATTTTCTCTAAGTACCGCGCATCCTAAAATACACCTAGCGTTAGCTCATGCAACGTGTGTGCGTGTCGGTGCGTGTGTCGGTGTACATCATCATAGTCCATAGTCCTTTACATCGGGTCCTAGTTTACATGCTACGGTCTGCAAGGAATAAAAATAAAGGAAAGAAAAAGTCTAAACTATTACATAACAATGGTGTAACAAATGGTATAGCACCTATGCTAAAAAAATGGGATGAAGAGATGAGATTCTTATAATGCATGAGACATGAGACAAAAGGGTTAGTGAGCAATGTACGGAAATGAAATAAGCAAAAATATAGGAAGAAATACGCGAAGAAGTGTTGCATAAATCGGAAAACGGACAAATAAAATGGTGAAGGAAATAGCACTAACATATAGCAAAAACTTGACCTAAGCGCAAAACCTATAATTCTCATCACAGCCAGTAATTAAAAGTTCGATTCAAGCACAACAATGCAAAACAAATAACACACAAAGATATCAAATCAACACATATTTTTCATGCATTTCCACCACTTAAAAACATTTTAGTTGCTTGCAACGCAAGAAACCAAAGCCAAAAATTCACAAGCGGTAGCAACTACCACAAACCATGAGCAAAATATCACACAAATCGTATATCAAACATCAAAATCACGCCATACAAAATTGGAGCGAGTGTCGCGCGCGAAACGTCGAGAAACGCCGAAACGGACACGAATCCTCACAAAAAGCAAACACATATTTTTTTGTCCAATTTTCACATGTAAAAAGGCACAAAACATCAAGAAAATAACAAAAACATACGGTAAAACTCTTGAAATTTTTAGTAAAATTTTGGCCTGCAACAGGTTCAATTAGCAAGTACTACGGTGCAAATAGCAATAAAACTCAAGAAAACTGAAAGAAAGACCAAACCCGCGGGTAAAAGGCCCAAACCCAACACACAGATGGATCCGGATCTCCAGAACGCCTCTGGGGCGTTGGATTGATCCGGATGCCCCAACCCTAGATCTAACGGCCTGGCAAACATAAGAACCGGATCGGGTCTAAACCGACCCGACCCACGCGCCTATATAAAACTCACAGGATCCGGATTCCCTCATTTTCTTTCTTCTTTCTCTTTCTTCTCCTTCTTCTTCTCTGATCTGAATCCTGCGATCACACTTGTAGCGCGCTGCTTCCAGTGGCGTGCTCGTGTTCGAATTGCAGGTGTTCTGGTTCGATGATGAAGATTCACCTTGAATCTCTGAGAACCGTGTGAAATTCTATCGAATCCGCGTGAATTTTGCTTCTGTTTGTCTCTGTGAATCGAGTTTGGTGATGAATTTGAGGAATTCGTATGAATCTGGTGTGAATTGGTGCTGGAATTGCTTCGAATTGAACTAGGGTTCCATGAATGTTCTTGAAGCTTTTGGTAAATTTGTGAGCTTTGATCTGTAACTGAAAGGAGAGAGAAAACTAAATCTATTTTTGTTGATGTGGCGCGTGATTTTTTGTATCTGACCCTGATTCTGACACTGTGTACTATTTATAGCCTGCCATGTGTGCCTGCGAGCCAATAGGAACGTGACACGTGGAATTGAACACTTGTGTGGCAACTTGGACTGTTTGACTCAGGGACCAAAATGCAATTTTTAAAACTTTAAGGACTGAAATGCAAAAAATAAAAATATCTGGACTTGACTGTTTTTCAGAATTGGGGCTAACTTGCAAACTAGAGAAAAAGGTATTTGGACTAAAATGTAATTTCTAAAAATATGTGGACTAAAATGTAAAAATAATAAAATTGATTAAAAAAACTTAATCTGAACGCAACGTAAAGTGAAACGGTTAAAATTGACAAAATGGACTAAAATGAACAAACTACCAAAAATGAGGTATTTTAAAATACCTCTCTGCCCAAAATTCAAATAATGTGAAAAGACTAAAATGCCCCTGGGGCCAAAACGCCTCAGACTGATCCAAACTGACTCAGATGCAGACTAAGATGATTTTTAAACAGAATTTGACAAATGATTCATGCAAACAGATTGAAAAGACTCAGGGGCAAATTGTAGGGACTGAAAATGGGTTCCTTTGTAGGAAATGACCAAAATACCCTTTTGTATGATCTTATGCAAAAATTTAAAAGACTGAAGCAGTAACGTATGCAGCTGAAGCATAGTAGAAAACACGGTGGATTTGAAAGTATTAGAAAATAGCAGAGGAATTTGAATGAGTATTTTTAGGTCCAAAATGAGGGTATAACATATGGCACGCAAACGTAAGAACTTGCCAAACTTTACTCCGCAAGTTACCTTGGGTGACTAGTAATTAATTACTATGATTACTAAGATCAGCCATTTTGGTAGATCAAGTGGTTAGTGGATCGACACTGATGCCTTAGACCATGTTTTTTATGATCATGCTATGTTTAAAATATGGGTCTTGCTAACAAGTGTCCTAAGGGCAATGGTTAAGGAAATTATAAACATAAAATTTGTCTTGAAAATATAAGTTTTGACTTTTGATTAAGTAATAATTACACCACTTTTTATAATAAAAAAAAGTTACGTGTTTTAGTTGCTTAATCAATGCCCTAAGGGAACTGTTAGCACTCTCCTTAAAATATTCAAAGGTGATGAAGATAGGAAAGTGTTGTCGGGACATCCTCACATCATTAAAGTTGTTGGCATTAGAGATGTGGAGTTGCAATTGACATGCGAAAAAAAATTGTTTCTCAAGGAAGTGGTGCAAGCCTTCGAAGATAAGAATGAATATGGATTCCCAATTTCTAATGAACAAGGTGCTGATGAAAATCACAAAATCCTTCTTAAATTGATGTTTTAATGATAACCAACTTCATTGAAATAAAGAGATCGATTAGTTGATTCTGAGATGTGTTGTTTTCTAACAAGTTTCTTTATGTTATGTTTAGAAAATGATATTACAAATGCACAAATATTGAAAGAAACATGAATCTCAACAACACCAAGTGCTAAAAAGGAATTCAAAATATTAGAAACACTTCAAAATGAGATCGGAAGAACTTTAGAATGAGATCATAAACCTCATATGTGGAGTGGACTACCTAGCTAAATGAATACTCTTGATAGACTCACCTATGTGAGTCTTGAAGTGGGGTCCGCTTCTTATGGAATTTTAGGCAAATTCCTGGTTCGTTTAATATAACATGATTAAAGTGTATGGTCTTTAATGCACTAGAATTTTTAAGATTACACATAATAAAAGATAGTGTATGTTTTGGTGTCGGTGATAGAGCTCAAGACTGTGAGTCACTCTAGCCAGGGACATTCCTACGCATAGGTTGGAGGTGCGACAACCTAGGACTCATGTCGTTAAAAGGCCAATTTTTTTATTGGGTAGGGGTGTATATAGTAAGCCTTGGTTTATGGGGGTTATATCTAGCAAAGTACATCAAGATACCTCAACTATTGACTACTGAGTTGTCAAAAAAAAAATTATGGGCTGAACTGAAGCCTCTTAATATTTTGGCTTTTTTGGTGTGATTTACTATATATACTCTCATATTAAACATAGATTTTTATATACACCCTTCCTATAATTTTTTTTTGGCTCTTTGTTCCCAATAATGTGTCAAAAATTTATTATTCAAGAAATTTGTGATATTTTTTTGGGTCTTTTATTCTTAATAATATGCCTCACTAGTTATAAAAATATTGGTGATATTTATTATCCAAGAAATTAAAAGAATCTTCATGACAAAATATCATGTGCCAAGAAATTTATTATCCAAGAAATTGATGATATTTTTTGGGCCTTTTATTTCTAATAATGTGCATCACTAATTATAAAAAGATTGGTAATATTTCTTATCCATAAAATTGAGAGAATCTTGGTGACAAAACAAATGATATTTTAGTTGAAAATGGACCCATTTGAGAAAACAATCTTAATATTTTCTTTAGATGATCAAAAAAATAAATTATTTTAATATAGCAGTGTCACATTTCTTGAATTGATCGAAAGGATTGCATAATTGAATTTGCTAATGCAAGATCATGTGAGCCACATTTATAACCATGAAACACGATGTGAGACACATTTAGGATCATGCGGTCCACCCCACTTTTTTTGTTTTGTTTTTCTTTTTTATCAATAATATACAGGAAGAGGTGCATTTGACACACAATGTTTTGGGGTGCCAGCATAACTGAGATATCAACTGTCAAATTTAACAGATGTTTCATTAATTTCAGAGTTGTGATTTTTTTTATCACAAGTGTGATAAAATTATTGATTTATTTAAGTGATTAAGTGTGCTTAAATTCTCCTTTCGATGCACACTGTTAACAATAGTATCACTGGTATTGTATCATCACAATGAACTTGATAGAGATACTTGTAGCAGATAAAAAGAGGAATGATGTGCTTGTAACATATAAAGGAGTTCTTCTAGCTTTAATTTCTCTAAAAAGTCTAATGTTGGTTTTGAATCAAGTATTATTGTTGATATGAGTTTAATATTAGATAATTCTTCATCTAAAAGACTAATATTTAATTATTTAAGTGTTGGTATTCTTTTATTTTTTAGGTCTTATTATTTTCATGTGTTAAAATTTTAGTCTCTATTTCTCATGTGCTAAAATTTCAGTCTACTTTGCATGCGGTACTGCTATCTACTTCTACAATTTTTTTTGTTTTGTTTTGATTTCTATTGAGTATTTGATTTATTCAAAGTTACACATGGATGAGTATATTTGTTAAGATTTAGGATTAGTTGGTTAATTAGGTTTATTATTAGTTAGAGAAGTAAGAAGTTGGTTACAAAATTGATTAGTCAATTAACCCTTATAAATAGAGAAATGATAAATGGACACATTTTTTTAGACACAATATAGACATCATGGGCAATTTGAATTTTTCAACCTTAAAACAAGGGCATTGTTGTAAATACAACACACCCCTCTTCTGCCTCTCTTCTCTTCTCTGTATCTGCAGAACTCTCACTACCACCATCCTCTCACCGTCCGCCGTCAACCTCCTCTTCTTCATCTCCTCTCTTCATATAACTTCTCTCTCTCACGTCCTCCACCATCCTCTCTCTCTCTCTCTTCTCTCTCAGATCTAGATTTCATGCCGCCGACGGCATCATCTTCTCCCTCACGTCGCCGGAGATTCGTTCACCCGCCGTCCGAGACCCATCATCTTCCGTTTTGAACCTCCACTGCCGGCGACATTCGCACCACCACCTCCTGCTGTATTTCTTTCAATCATTTCAGATCTCTTATTCATCTTTTTTTTTCTTCATTTGTGTTGATCTGAGTTGCCTTCGATTATTTGGGGCGGCGAGTTTAGTTGCGACGACCAGGGAGGGTCGGGGTTTATCTATATCACCGCTGACAAAGGCGAAGGCGAATGAGTGGCCACCGTGTTGTAGATACAATGGTCATGGTGGTGCGAACGAGTTGCAGGGAAATGAAAAAGAAAGAAAAAATAGAAAAGAAAATAGAGTATAGCGTAACAGTGTAAAAAAAAGAAAATATCGTATAATTATACAGTGATGTCTAAATTGTGTCTAAAAAAATGTGTCCATTTATCACTTCTCTATAAATAGGACTAAAATGTACTCATTTTATCATTTTTTTTAATCAAATTCTTAATGAATTCTCAAGAGTAATCGCACGATCTCTATCTTTCCGATGGGTATGATCTTTGGCAATCTCATCCCATGATTTTCAACATATTGAGTACTATTCTCCTTTTATCTCTAGGTTCTAGGTGGAAAATTGGTGAGAGAAGCAACACTAATATTTGGTCTAATCCATGGATTCGTACACGCGATAATTTGAGGCCTACTACACCAACCTCTCAGACATGAGAATGTCCCATATTTTTAATCCGACAAATGATACTTGAAATCGTGCATTAATTGATGCAGTCATGAACCCTAAGAAGCAACAGATATATGTAAAATCTATCTGCACTCTAGAGTTATGCAAGGCTTTATTGTTTGAAAGGCTTCACCTAATGCCTCCTATACATTCAAAACGGCTTATAGGTTGTGTGTGAATCTCACGATCCATCAAAGCAATAATCACTAGCTACCAAACTCTGACCAAAATTAAGCATTTTCGTTGGCGAATGTTTTATGGTTGTCTCTCGAGCTACCAGTTTTAGTTTACATAACCATGTTTCCTTGATTGTATACACTCCATCAGTTGCTAGAAGGAAGTGAACCTTTGGAGCAAAATAAAGCCACGTTTATTTGTGAGTGACAAATTTTCTAACATCATTTTCACCATTATTGCAGGTCTTAACGTTAATGCTTGATCTTGTGTATATATTATTTTGAGCATTTAGCGTACTCGCAAAGCTTATCTTTGGGAGAAAAAACCGGTTAATGAACGTGACACATGTAGACTCTCTTTAGACAGTGTTTGTGACTACATGTGGTGCAACAATGCCCTAGGGAACCCTTCAACTGAAAAAAGGTTTGGTATTGGTATTGGTTTTTTGGGATAGCTTGGTTCATTTTATATAAGCTTACTCAAATGTTTTCCCCTTTGTGAACTTCATGTCCAAGTGTGAAGCTAATGCATTGCAACAACTCTCCAGATTGCTATGAGTTATAGTTTTGAGCAGGTTACGTTCGAAAGTGATTGTCAAATGGTAGTGAATGCGATGAAAATTGGTTATCTGTGTGGGAATGAACTAGGAACTTTGTTTTTTAAATCTCCTCTCTCCCCTAATGCTGATCACAATCAAGCTTTTGTAGTAAACTAATACAGTCGCTCGTAATCTTGCTAGAGCTTATGGATCATAGTCAAATCCTAATACTTTATGGAAATTGTGTCGCTTGAAATAACACCGCTATACTTTTATTTATCATCCTTCAAATTGTATTGATATTAATAACATCGAAAAACAAGTTTGACATGGATTGCTGCAAGTGCATCCTATTGGGGGCAACTACCCAACTAAATGTTTAAATTTTGTAGCAGTCTTATTTTTTATTGCTTTTTATTAAAAATTGAATATTTCCCCCCAATAAAAATGGTTAAATAGTTTTATTTGTGAAGAATTCATTAAGTGTATAATATAAGGGTAAATTGCATTGACCCCTTCTGAGTTTTGCGAAAATATCAATCATACCCGTTCTATTTGGCAACATGACATTGACCTTCCTTATTTTATTTTGAACGTGACACATACCTCCCTTAGAGATTAACGACATTAGATCTCTGTGAAAACAAAACAAAAAAATGTGAGCTTCTTATCCTAATTTTACTTAGCAACCGTTCTCTTTTGCAACTTTGTTACTCCAAGGTTGATAAACGACATAACTCCCGTCCTAGTGAACATGTGAATCTCACTTTATTCATACATGGTTATTTGACTAGTTTCTAATATATTTCCATTCCATGGCATAAAAATAGTAGGAATAGCCTGTGATTGTTCTTTCAAGAACACCCAAATACATAACTACGAAAGTATACCCAACATATGCTATAACGGACATTAATGGAGGTGCTTTTGATTTATCGCTCAATTAGATAAATCAATTAAATTTAGTTGATTTTATTTCTCTTAGAAAATAACGGACCAATAGTTCATAAATCAACATACGTTATTCAACAACACATATTACTTTGAGGTTGAATAAGTGTTTGGAATTTGAACAAACTTTTTTGACAGAGCAGAATCACAATTTTTTGTTTTGTTTTTATCAATGGTCTAACTATCTTAACCTTGAATGGATGTAAAAGAAAATTAAGGAGGTTAGTGTCACTTACCAAAATAGAGGGAGAGTGAGTGACATTATGACAAAACTCAGAGTAGGTCAATGTAATTTACCCATAATATGACTATGTAAAAATAAATAAATTAATGAATGATTGATTGTTTAGTCACAAATAAAATTAACGTTAGTGTCAAACTAATTTCTAACTCCCTCTTATAGTGACAAATTTAGAGAGATATTTCACGTTTTCCTTCTCTAAATTTTTCATGCTAATTTAATTTTTTTAAAGGATGTTGTTTTATTTAATTGTATATGTGTTTTATTTAGTTTCTTTTCTCACCCTCCGCTCTTCTCGTGTATCCTCCAAAATTTCAAAAATGTCCTTGGGTTTTTGGATTAAATGATCTAAAACAAGGTGTTTTCCTTTTTTTGTGGAAAAATGTATTTTTAACCAAATCGGTGTATAAAACCCGAAGTGCTTATTATTATTTTTTTATCATAAAATTCGAACACCTCATGCACCCTCTTTTGTCAAAAGTTCATGCGAAAAACAGGTTTGTATTATATAATCCGAATTTTATTAACACAAAAATTGAACATGTTTTGTGACAAGGATAGACAATTTAACCATTATAACCCATTGCTCTAGTGTGTCTTGAGTTTCAAGTTATTGTTAATTGTTTCTGCCGTGTCTCGTATGAAAATCTCATTTTCAAACTACTTAATCGGATTACTCCAAAATTTGACTAGAAGATTGGAAGAAAGTCAATTTTTTTCACATTGATTTCTACCTTCACTTTCGCTGTCTATGTATTCAGCATGAGTTAATCCTTACATGGCAGTCTAGTACGTCGTTTTTTGAAAAACTTTCACAAACATTTCTGCGATTTCAGGAAAACTAATAAAAACTTTTCTAATGCGTTATTCATTTCAAACAAAGTAATAAAAATGTTACCAGTGCGTTTACAAAACTCATAACATTTCCAAAATCTAATATCGTAATACTCACACAAACCTTGAGAGAGAGAGATTTAAAACCTTTTTATTTGTTAATTTTCCGAAACTGATAAAATGATAAAGATTTTTTCGGTGTGTCTTTTTCCTTTTCAATTTTATTCTTTTTAAAAGGTTTTTTTTTTGAAGGATTTAAAAGCTTTTTTATTCACAGTTTATCATTTTTATTTGATTAAATAATCAAAATCTTCAACTCTTTATACTTATATATAAAAAAATACTACCTTTTGATGTAATGTTTTTCTTCTCCAATTATTTGATAAAAAAAAAATATTTTTCAATTCGGTGTCCACAATTTTTGCATCCACTTATTCGTTGTCAAAAAAATAATATCTAAATTAATCATCATCTCATTATACCATAAAATTTGATGAGTCCACAATAAAAATATTAGAAATTAATTTGATGTTATTTTTTGTTCAAGACTAAATGGAGTCGCAAGAAAATTATAAAAATTAAATTGAATTTTTAGTCTATTTATAAAATATATAATCAACTAATGCCTGAAGTTGAAAAAATTACAATAACTCCCTCAATCTGAAGGTTTATTGCATTTCCAAAACTGAATTTGGAATTTTTTAAAACAATTTGATAAAAGTTTACAATTTTAAATTGTTTTATTGATATAAAAGTTTAGAATTGGATGAGTAATAATAGAAGGAGACTTTGATCATAAGGCTACTCAACTATCCGAACAAAAAGTGTAAATGATGAAGGCAAAATTATCGGCGCGTCACGCGGTATTCATAGATGCATTCTTCTTTTACATCACTAAATGAACAGTTTGTTTCCACTTGGAGTCACATGCAGCACCGACAGCGCCAGCTACAAAAACTATAATTATTCCCAAAACACCGCCATTCCTTTTATCCTCTACTATCCATCCTTCTCTACACCCATCATTCCCCTTAGATACAACCTTCGATAATACCATGACACAGACACCGAACACGACACAGACACAGACACGATTACTAATTTAAAAAAAAAAAAAATCATATTATTCAATGTAGTTACAAGTGTTCGGTATCAGACACGACACAATGTCTGATATTATGACACGTTTAATCCGAGGAGTGTCTGTGTTTTATAAATCCTATACTATCCATCCTTCTATCATTCCCCCTTAGATTTCTCATGATAATGATGTGGCACATTATAGTGATGAGACCACATCCCATTACAATGCACTCCACCACAGACGACCAAACACCACGCGCTTTTGTTTTATCCTTTTTCCCATTCCTCCAACTTTACTCCACTGACACACCCTTTTAATTGAAAATCCTTAATCACACAACTACATAAGTAAACCATTTCTCATTCTTCTTCTTCTATTCTATCTTCTTCTTCATTCTTCACTATGGCTTCAAGAGTAGCATTTTTGTTGTTTTTGTGTGTTCTTCCAGCGATGGTTATGGCCATTCGCCCAGCCAAGAACCCTTTCTGCTTGAAGGGTCGTGTTGTATGTGACCCTTGCCGTGCTGGTTATGAAACTTCTGCTATCACTCACATTGCTGGTAACCCCTTTTTACTCTCAGATCTCTTTCTTAAAGTAGCAAGCTTACATTTTTCATTCAAATTTCTTGACCCTTTTGGTTTAATTTCACTATTATATACTTTAAATTCTTTAATTTTGGGAAATGGTGTTGTTTCATTTTCATTTTTGCCATGATTTTAGGGTTTAGGGTATGGAATAGAGGAACATGATTTTCTTTACCACTCTTTTTGAGATAATGGAGCATCAGATCTGATCTGGTTTTATTAAGTGTAATAAAGGGAAATAAATTTGCTTAGAATTTATTAAGCTCTTGTCTGATCTATTCATTTTGTAGTGTGTTGGATCTAGTAATGTATAGTCCCATAGTTTTATTTTAAAAAATAACTTTGTTAATTAATGGTTTATTAGTTATTACTATTATTATAATGTTAAATGAATGACCTTGCTGAGTGAAATCTTCAAACCAGATTATTTGAAACAATAGATTATTTTGACTAGTTAGATATAAGAATATTCAATTTCACATTTTTTTTTTATTGTGAAATTTCACATTTTTTATTGTTTTGACTATTTTGTTTCTAATGCTAATGCAAAGATCTGGAGATTAATGAGTTGAACACAAATATATTATAGTTGCGATTTTGGCCGCCTATGAAAAAAAACACATTCCAGCCCCCTAAGTTTCCCTTCTGTTGCAATTTTCAATTTTGATCATTCAAAATCAACCATTGAAGACATTAAAAATTAAAAACAAGTGGGGTGTTTTGTTTATAACACAAATAATATGGCTTGGAACCAGTTTCTTGATCTTCTACTGTCTTGAGTGGTTGATTTTGAATGATCAAAATTGAAAGTTGCAAAAGGGATGAAACTTAGGGGGGATGGAATGTGGTTTTTTTTTTTAATAGGGGGTCAAAATCGCAACTGGTGCCAAGTTAGGGGGCCAAAAGTGCGTTTAAGCCTATATTATATGATAGGATCGTTTCATTCATGTAGCCATTGGTTGCTGCTGCTGCTGTTTATTCTCTATATACAAAAAAATCAGAAGAAACTAATAATAATTTAATCAAAAGTATAAAAAAAAGGGAATTCTTATAATTTATGATTGTCATGGAGAACATTCTCTGTATGGTTGTTTGTTGACACGATATTATGTTTGATTAATGTATCTGTTTAGGTGCCGAGGTTATGCTGGAATGCAAGCAAAGGAACAGCGACGAAGTTGTGTTCTCAAAACCAGGGACGACTGATCCAACTGGAGAATATACAATCTATGTGGATCAGGATCGTGCAGATGAAGTGTGTGATGTGAAGCTTGTAAGCAGTCCTCAGCATAGTTGTAGCGAAAAAGTATTTGGGCGTGACAAAGCACGCGTTATTCTCACCCGTTACAACGGCATTACCTCTAACGACAGGTTTGCGAACACAATGTTATACATGGCAGAGGAGGTTGCTTCTGGCTGTGCTGCGGTCCTCAAGCAAATGCAGGAATTGGATGAAGAGAATTAATTAAATAATTCCTAGTTTATTTACTTTGGATTTGGGTTTCCTAGTGTCTATTTGATTCAATCTTGATGATGGAGTGTTAACTCAACAGTCAGTTTATATATGCTTATATATATGTTATTGGACCATGCTTAATTATATTGTTTCTTGAGGATCATGTGTCTTGGAGTAGAAGATTAGTCTCAGTTCTGTTGCTGTGGTATAAGTACTATGTTTTTATATAAATGAATTCTTTCATATGATGGTTTTCGTTCTGTGGATGGTTTTTATTTTTCAAGAATGATTTGTTGCATAGAGCCAATCTTGAATTTTCTTTGGAATTGTTCGATAATAGGGGAAATTTTACACAATCATGTCACAGTAAAATTGTTTCCCAACTTATTAGAGTAATTTTGTTATGTGCGCCATTCGATTGATTTTTTTATTTGAGTTCCTTGGTTTAACTAATCATTCTATCATCATTAAGCCTTATATCTATAGTGTTGTTTGAAATAGTTTTTGTTTTCGGTTTTTGAAATATAAAAGTCTTCTTTTTACAATGGTTATCTTTAGTTTTTTAGTCCCCAAAACTAAAAAATTCAAAACAGTTTTAAAAATTGTAATTTTAAAAATAGTTTAGCAAACAAGTTTTTAAAAACTAAAAATGAGTTTTTGGGAAGTGTTTCAAATAGGCTCTATATCTACTCATTCTTTTTAGCAATTAGTATATGTATAAGAGTCATTTTGAAGAGCATCATTCAAACAATTTTGCAGTCAAACATAATTTGAGAAAGAAAAAAAATACTTAAAACATAAATCACGTAAAGCCTTTTTCTTTTAAACTTCCGTTTTGAACTTCACTTTTAACTAAAATTAGGTTTGTAAATTTAGGTTGCATCAAAAGCTGCAATGGTTAGTTTTAACATATCCCATACTGTGATGAAAATGGTCATTTATATAAGCTATAATAATATCATCAGTTAAAGAATTCATTAATAAAAATTTTGTCTTGGAAATATAAGTTTTTATTTTTATTTTGGTTATAATCACACCACTTTTTGATACAAACTTACTAATTTTAAACCTTAACCAATGTCTCAAAGATACTCATTAACATTCTCCAAAAAACAAACTAGTGCTACAAAGGATGATCATCGACTTTTAAGGTGCTCTTAATTTAGTCATGAGAATGTAAATATTTCAGTTTTATTTTCAATTTTGTAAATATTTCTTCTTTTATGAAAGATGTAGGTCTTGCTAACAAGTTTTCTAAAGTATTATTTAAAGAATTTATTATAACTCCCATAAATGTTTGTGGATGATTTGAATCTTGTTAACAATTGTCGTAAGAGTATTATTTAAGGAATTTGAATCTTGTTAACAATTGTCATTGTAAACACTCTAACCATAATAAAAGGTGATGACATGTCTGGTAAGTGTATGGTTGACGAGTAAAATGGTCCACGACTCTAGATTCTTTCAATTTGGTCCATGAGGATATGAATATGGTAAATTTAGTCATGAATGAAGTAGTGTTTGTGGAACAAGGAACATATCCGAGAAAAAGGACCGTAAAAAAGAAGATGGAAAGACGTGGAAGGAATAGGCACACATAAAATGTCATTGTTATTTTATTCTTCAAAATGTGATATGGACCATGAACCGTGTACATAACTATTGTTGTTGTGGTGTAAAATTTGGTGCTTAGCTAAGTAGCCGCGTGATCAACTAATTAGTCGTTTGCTAGATTGATTCTTTGTTTTCACAATCAATAAGATGATATGCAGGATAATTTGCATTTATAACAATGAATCTCCTTTTAGATCAAACAATTATGTCGAGAAAGAAACTCTATTTCTAAGTCATGGATTCCTAGACTATTTAAGGAACGTCTAGTGATGAAGGTTGAACTAATATCTAAGGTTACATGAAAAATAAAGAAAATAGGTGAAGAAAAACGAAAAAGATTTGTAAAGATTTATTTTATTGATTGTTTTTGTTGAAAACAATCTTCGCAGCAAAATAGTTATGGACTTAGAATAATTAAGACATCTACACTAATTGTATTCTCCACGTTATTGACACACTACTTAAATCGTAAATATTATATCATACAAAATTGTGGCTAATAACACTAATATAGATTCTATAAAAAAAAATAAGAATTCTGCTCTCCACCTGCAAAAATTGCTCGCGTCCTGCAGCGATGTCAATTTTACCCCTGCGCTAGTTAACTGGCGTAAGTGCAAAATACTGCGCTAGTTAACGCACGCTGCGCCACTTAACTAGCGCATGTGTAAAACACTGTGTGCGTTAACTGGCACTGCGCACGTTAAATGGCGCAGCCTTTTAGCACATGCGCTAGTTAAGTGGCGTACAGTATGTGCTTACGGCACAGTCATGTGCTAACCTCTATTTTCCCTGATTTTTCAATCCTTCTTTCATACATTCATTGAAATAACATTCATTCAAACATGCATTCAAATAACACAAATTTGTCCATAAATTTATAAAATTACATAATCTCACATAAACGGTCAAATATTACAGTATTACACTTAAATAAGGATTACACTTCAACGGATCGGACAAAAAGATACAAAGTATTATTCTCAACCATTACGCTAAACATGAAATCAACGTCGCTATCGTCTTTGAGGAGTTGTGGATGATACACTGTCTTCTAGAAGTCCTCTTCCTTATCCTCCCTCAAGTCCAGGCCTGACACATTTACTATCACATCACGTGTTCTATGATTTGAACCAATATAGATAAAGAAGTCGTCAAGCTTTGTCTTCAACTCATCCAACTTGTCGGTGGGGTTTACAGTGAACCAAGCCCTCTTTTTCACATCTACATAACGGATTTCAAGTTTAACCGGAGTTTGTGCATCTTCAGACATGTTTCACCTCACAAACTTCACAAAAATATAATGAAAAACAAATATGAGAGAAATGATATAAAATAAGTAGTTGACAAAGTAAGTAGTGCGAGCAATAATTGGTGTGACATAACCGGCCACCAAAAAAATATTTCATTTCATTTCATTTAATATATATATATATATATATATATAATATTAGTTACATATTGGCCACAAATATCCAAATTACATAACCGACCACCAAAAAATACGTCGGGGTGTAATACCACCAAAAAATAGGACGAACACCGACCGACCTGTAACTGTCCTAACCTATAATAATCTATCTAAGAGGTCTAGTGACATTCCTAAATTATTGTCTTCTTCCATGTCTCCGTGTCATATATCGGCATGTAGTCACTCTTGTGATTTTTCAACTCATTAATAAGTGCATGCCGAACCAAAACATGATCTTCTTCATCCTTCCCCATGTGCCTAGCTATCACCCGGAATCCACAATGACCATCCCCTTTAACATTCACAATGTCTTCAACAAAAGGTCTCATGAAGTTTGGAATTTGTGAAATGTATGGGATATTCCGAAGCGGTTTTGAAGTAGACGACGAAGCTTGTGAGCGGGAGTAAGTGCCAAGGCGTGCATCTTTCCTCTTTGGAAGTGACCTCTTTGGTTGTGAAGGTTGACTATCCGGATTTTAAGAATCAATGGTCTCCCACCTAGAGGGGATTCATCCCGATGATGACACTTTGGGTGTAGTCCTCTTCCTTTTAGGTGCTCCCTTGGTTACCGCCTTTGTCGAAGGCAGAGACAAAATTGTGGTTTCCGGAAATGCTATTTGACGCATCATCTCTTTGATGTGGAGCTTCATATTGTAAGGGCTTTTCTTGAGAAGTTCTTGAATGCCAAAAAATCGCACTTTTTGGGTTTTTGAGGGTGGAGGGAAAGAAAATGGTGCTTGGAGTTCGGACTGATGGGTTTTGTACGAAAACAGTAACCCTGCGCTAGTTAAGGTGCGCAACGTCACTTAAGTTGCGTTGTGCCACTTAACATGCGCTGCGCTAGTTAACTAGCGCAGGGGTAAAATAGACAGGGCTGCAGGGCGCGAGCAAATTTTACTGGAGGCAGAGCAGAATTCAAAAAATAAACACTAATATAGAATTCAAAAAAATTTAAAAGACTAAAAATGAAAGAATTTTTTTAAAAAAATTAAAACAAACAGTTAAAATATTTATAGGAACTAAAATTATATTTAATCCTTTAATTTTTTATCTTCTATCTCTCCTCCTTTTTCATCCTTATGTTGGTGGAGAAGGATACATGAATGATAGGATATGGAAGAAAAAAACCCAAAGAGCACTCGGCCTATGGTATTTGTCTAGCTACAGAATAGCCAAACCCATTAACCAAGAGCATACAATCTCAATTGTTGGCTCTATCTTATTTTTAAAAATTGCTCTTTAATTTTCTGAAATTGCTCTCACGCGTTTGAATTTTGAGAATTGCTCTTTAAATTTCTGAAATATCACTCACGCATTCGAAATTACCTTCAACCGTCGTTGGGGAAGGTGAAAGTAATTTCAGACGTGTGAGAGCAATTTCAAAAGCTTAAAGAGCAATTTTCCTTTTTTTTCAAAGGATAATTGTTGGATCTATGTTTGTCCCATTTGGGCCCGGATATTGGGCCCTTAAGTTGTGCATATTTTCTTGAAAATTGTTGTTTACCCTCTGCAAAAGGCTAAAAAACACCTTAAAATGACAAATTTAACTCTAATTTTTCTTCGCAGTTAACTACCGTCAGTTAAAATTCATCGGCAGTTAACTTCTGATGAGGTTATTTTGATATTTTTACGGTGTTTCCTAGCATCCTTTGATGTGGGAACAACATTATTCTATTTTCTTTGCACATTATATTTTGAAAATTTCTTCTACTTCCTTTACATTCTCATAAGTCACCAATATCTTTCATTTTTGTCGAATTTGTCTATCTCCGAATTAACCAATTCGGATGGAATTTGTCCAGGTTGACTAAATCGAAAGGTACACAATTATTATAAGTAAACATCCCATGCTAAACCTTTTTGTGTGTCAAATAGCCTAGTGATTGAGACTCACATTTTAAATATGGAGAAGTATGATGTTTAAGGTTCGAATCCCGACCTCTACATATTAAACGTGGAGAAGTGGAGAGTCTGAGTTTAAACCCCAATTCCAACATATGATTGTCCTTGCAACTACCAACTAAGTTGTGCTTATGAGACTTTGATAAAATCTAAATTGAAAATTTGGATTTTATTATACTCTCTATAAAACTTGTAAATTTTATTATACACATCAGAAATTGGCAAATTCTAAGGTGTACAAATTTGAAAAATGGCATTTTACACGTACGAATTGGCACCAATCTAGAGGTGTAATAAAATTCTAAATTTTCTTGAACTTGTGTAAGATATCAGACTTCTTATAATAATTTGAGAATATAATGGAGAAGAAATTTTCTTGTATTTTTAGGTGTGCCCTCTCTTGCACAGCTATCTAATACTTGATGGTCCACTCCAAGAATGGAAGGCGATAAAATTGACAAGGAAGAGTGGAAAAGGTTGGTGGAGAACCGAAATGGACTTTAAATTCGTAACTAATTTTATACGATATTAGTATGGTTGTTCACTTTTATTTCAAGGCATTGAAAATGAGCATATTCTTTTGCTGCTACAAGAAGGAGCAATGTAGGTAGAGATAGTGGTGGTTGTTGAGTGTGTGAATGGTCTCCTCATGGTTGGTTGTGTTTCACACATGGCCTTCGTAAATTCCAATGTCTAAGCCTTGACCCCATTTTCGTTGAATTGAAGTGGTGAGACCAAACAAAGGGGTTGGTAGGGTAGGGGTAGGGATCTTTAAATAGAAGTCTATAGTTACTAGTTAGTTTTTTTTACTTATGTTTTGAGTATATAAAAGTCTAATTATACAAAAAAAATAATGTATCATTATTTTTTGAAATTTAGTAGATTTTTATACACACAAAAATATATCACTATTTTAAGTTTCAACAATAAGTCTAATTGTTCCTTAAAAAAAAAAAGTCTAATTGTAAAAAAATAAAAAATAATAAGTCTAACTGTCACATTTGTTTGTTTCAAACAAATCAAGGAATAACTATAAATGAAAGAATTAAAATAGCAATTCTATCAAATTCCTTAAAAAAAAGAAGCAATTCTATCAAATTATCATCGTTAATCATTTAGGTATTCAATATCATCTTAAATATTAAGCAACATAACTTGAGAGTAATGCAAAATATATGTAAGGTTCGCAATTCAAACCCCGCCACCACCAAAAAAATTAAATGACACATTTGAGAAAAAATGATTAATATTATATTAAAAACTAAAGAATGACATTTATTTTGCAACTTCTTTTAACTGTGATGAGTATTGTGGAAAGAAGAGAGTAACTCATAGGCATATATTCTTTAAATTTGAATTGTGTGTAGTTCATAGTTATACAAATTCATACAATTGAAATATTGATGATTGTCTGATCTAGATTCAACAATTGCATATACATCGACCGTATCAAAATACAAATTGTCGATTGCAGGCAATATTTATGTGGTGTGCTCTTTATGTATCAACGTATTATGTTGGGTGGTGCTAAATTAAATGCACCCTCTTAGGTGAGATTGGTTTGAAAATTATATTTTTCGTTTTTGGTAAATTGGTTTATGTCTTTCTGTTTTTTCTAGTGTCCCATAAAGTTCACCAAGGGGCAAGGGTTGTTCTTAATCAAGTTGGCGTATGTTAAAATAATCCCTACTGTCTCAGTTTGATATAGGATTCATGCATAGGTGTGCATTAAAACGACATTTTCCATTTTTATTCTTTAATTATGTTTTTGAGTTAGAAAATGAAAGCTCTATTTACTTAACTGGAACAATATACTGTATTCGAATTCTAATTCATAGTCAAAAATAAAATAAAATCTAAGTCTAACATCTTTAAAATAATGCTAATTAATTACATGAGAAAATGTGGGTACCGATATTCATAGGGTTAAAATTATCAACAATTTAAGTTCATTTAAAGTATATTTTTAAGAAGAAAAAAAGTAACATAGTTTATTGAGTTTAACTCAGTTAATTTAGATATTGCATGATATATATAGAGGTCGAGTTTTGAACCTCAAATATCATGTTTATTACATATGATTTAATTGTTATTTAATTAATTTTTTTGTCGAAAAGTACAATGACTAGAGTCACATATTATAATTGTAGAGAAGTGAAAATTTCGGAATTCAAATCCCTACTTATGTTTCTATATCAATATCTATGGACTTGCGCTTGCCAAACAAGCTCCATTTAAATTTTTTTTTTATCTAATTTATTAATATGAGAAATTAGGAAGTTATTAAATATTATTGACCTGACATATAACTTAGATTAAATATTTATTTTATACTGTTTTAGTAAAACTGTGAGCATTAATATTTATCTTGATATTATATTTGTAAAACTGCGAGTACAATTAAACAATGACTCTTTTTTACTAACATTTTGATTCTCATGAAAATGTAAGATCCAACAAAAAATTGTTGATCTTAGAAATCCAACTTAGGTTTTCGTAAAAATATGAAATTAAAATCATAATTAAACCAAAAAGAAATGTTATGAAAAAAAGGAAATACAGAATATTCAAAAATAATACTCCTTTTGGTTTTATTTATAAAAGATATTTTACTTTTTTGATTCATTACATAAATAATATATTTGGTCTATATTCTATACCGATCAAATACATTAATTATTCAATAAATCTAAAATGTTAATTTTTTTATTATATATAGGACCGAAGAGAGCATTCTCAACAAAAAAAAGAGTTAAAACAACCTGAGAGTGAGTGGGACACTGTTTTGGTCTTTTGTCCCGAAAATAAAACTCCCTGGAGGCTGTTGTGTGCATAAATACATAGGTTTTTAAACACAACAACAAAATTACGAACAAAACCAAATTTTCCGATTTGTTCTATTAAACATTGACCTTGCTTGTGTCGCCACCAACAACTTTGTTTCCCTCGACGCTCTTTTTCGAATCAATACCTTCTTCTTCTTCTATTCTCTTCTTTTCTCTCATTTTTGCATTGCCTCGTTTTTCTCGCCACACTCACATTATATAAACCAGGTATATATAATATCAATTTTCTCGCTATTTTCTTTCATTATTTGCATCTAAGTAATTTGATTCATTTTAGACTTGATATTTATTGCTACTAACATATAGATCTGCAATCACTTTCTTTGTAATTGTTTGTTAGGTGAGTTTTTTTCCTTTGTTTTTGCATTCAACATTCTTATTGGCAAAACTAGTATGCTTTTTATATGGAAGATCATGAAACTCATTTAAACTTGATCATGAATTCGCGCCGCTAACGTCCTGTTTGGATTGACTTATTTGAGTTTATCTACTCACATTAGTTTTCAGCTTATGAAAACAGCTTATAGCTTATACAAAAACAATTTAACTTCATTTTACCTTTTGCTATAGAAATTGTTTTTGATTAACTGTTTGGAATCTTTCAGATAATGGCAGCTGAAGTATGTCACCATGCTATCAGCTCTTTGCAATCTCATTCTCATCTTGCTAATTTGAATCATCACCAAAACATCAGAAGCGGTGTATTAAGGTTGGCGACAAAGGATTTTATCAGTAGTAATGGCTTGTCAAAGGGAATAAGTAGCCGCTTTGGCAAGAAGAATTGTATTGCAATTCGATCTTCAGCTTCCCATTCGCAGACGTCGGTTGCTGATCCGGTGTTGTCCCCTTCAAAAAGCAACACCAGTGACACTTCCAAGAAATCAAGTATGATAAATTTCCTGTCGATTTATTTTTATTGCTACTTCTTGTGCCGAGTATGTTTTTGTTGGTTGCTTCTTGAAGTTGGATCACCAAGTTTTAGGTTGTTAGACATTAAAAAAGTTGAAGTTGTCAATAATTGGATGTTATCTAACTACAGTTTTATTTGTTCCAACACAGATGAAGCAGCTTTGATCCTTATTCGACACGGTGAGTCGTTGTGGAACGAGAAGAATTTGTTCACAGGTTGTGTTGATGTGCCACTTAGCAAGAAGGGTATAGATGAGGCAATTGAAGCTGGAAAGAGAATTAGTAGCATTCCAGTTGATCTCATATTTACATCTGCTTTGATTCGTGCACAAATGACAGCCATGCTTGCCATGACCCAGCACCGCCGTAAGAAGGTAGCGAGAATGAATAATTATCTTTAGCTGTCAAAAGAGTGACACAACACAATATGTATCTATAATTTTTCTCTCTACAAAGCTTAGAGAATATTAGTAAGTATGGTACACTTAGAATGACCAGTACTCAATTGAAACGACAAGAATTTAAATCTAGTAATACTTGCATAATAATCCAGAAAATTAGTCTTTGTTATAATTGTTATTGCTGCAATGTATTGAAATGTTATTTTCTAAAATTAACCATTAACTTGCCTTCAGGTGCCTATTGTTATGCACAACGAGAGTGAACAAGCAAAGGCTTGGAGTCAAGTTTTTAGTGAAGATACAAAAAAGCTGTCCATTCCAGTCATAGCAGCTTGGCAACTAAATGAAAGAATGTAATAATCTTTTTCCCGTTCTTAATTTTTTAAACTTCTCCTTTACAAGGTGCTGAATAGCACGGACATGTCATCAGTGTTTCATAATTATTATCCTTTCAGGTATGGAGAACTACAGGGTCTCAATAAGCAAGAAACAGCAGACAGATATGGGAAAGAACAAGTCCATGAGTGGCGCCGAAGCTATGACATACCTCCTCCCAATGGTGAAAGTCTGGAAATGTGTGCTGAAAGAGCAGTTGCCTATTTCAGAGACCAAGTAGGTGGAAGTTTTGTTTTTTGCATCATTTTTTAAAAGAATTGTTAACTTATAATAATAGGTGAAGCTTTGTTCCGCACTTCCGCCCCATTTTTCCTGGTTGAACTTCATAGTTAATTGTTTTTTGAGGTTGCAAACTTGATATTTAAGTTATCCAGACAAATGTGGTAAATGAATCCCTAAACTAGACGTTACTCTAAAATTCGACACATTTTGTAACTTGTAAGGTCTATTTTTTGGTATGGTTGAATTGAAGTGATCTTCATACGGCTTTCATACAGAACTGATCCATTGATACCAATGTTGCAGATTGAACCCCAACTTTTATCTGGAAAGAATGTTATGATTGCCGCACACGGGAATTCATTGAGATCCATTATCATGTATCTCGACAAATTAACTTCCCAGGAGGTGATTGGGCTATTCAGAATTATAAATTTCTCTTAAGTCACACATGAACTATATAGACATGAATTTTTTCCCGCTTTTTGACAGGTCATTAGTTTAGAACTGTCAACTGGAATTCCAATGCTTTACATTTTCAAAGAAGGAAGATTCATTAGGAGGGGGAGTCCCATAAAACCAACTGAAGCTGGAGTTTATGCCTATACCAAGGTACGCATTTTATACCGACCTTTATTTTTCATCCCATTTAAGATGATTTTTGTAGGAATATTAGAAAGTTTTGATTTGAAAATGGATATTGTTTGTCCGGAAGGTTGCAGTGGCACTTGCAGTCCACTAGCAATATAAAACATTGAACATCAAAAGTGTTTGGCTTGTGAAATTATTTGCTTCATGTCGCTATGTGCTATGGCATTATTCTTGTTATTGATATATGTTATTATTGTTGAACTATATGTTTCATATTACACTTCTTATAATCAAGTACTAGGTGTAAGACAGAGCCTAGATCGTATGTTGGAAAGGCCTTTAAGATTTATATTAATTGAATTTCATTCATGATTGAGGACTGTAGTTTGATTTTTTGATTGCTTAGCTCCTTAGTTTGACATGTTTGCTTATATAATAGTAATATATTCTTATCCCTTTTTCTTTCTGGTAGAATTGCAAGTTCCAGAGTACCTTAGATAAATCTAGTCCTGATAGAAAGTTGTAATACCTTGACCCGTTGATTTTCTCGATCAAAATATTTCTTTTGGCTTTCTAAGATGTTAGTCGGCATGAGTAATTCGTGTTGAGTTGTGAAGAAGTTCTGATAATTAACTGTTGAGTTATAGTGTTCTTTGTTCTGATAATTAATTTATGACATTGGTCACTAGTAATTTGTCATAGACCGATGCTCTAAAATGATGCTGGAGTTATGTTCATTATTGATTTCTTAAATCTTATTTTGAACTAATTTCACTATGCCCACTAACGACTTTACTTGGTTACAGCGTTTGGCTCTTTACAGGCAGAAGTTGGATGAGATGTTCTAAAAATAATATGGTTTAGGTAAACACTGGTTGCTTTTTTTTTTTTGTTTTCCTTTTCGTTCTCTATTAATATGCTATATTTTGATTCTAGGGCTGTTTCACTTTCAGGAAATACAATACATTCACCATTGATCACAAGCTTCACAAACGAGTCACCTGGTGGGAGGTTGTTCTCTGTATTACTGCTAGGTGCCTTGAACATTAATTAGCACATATTCTAAAGCTAGGTTATTTTGGTTGTTATACTATAGTTTTGAACATGTGTATTGGTAGACCAGCTTCCAACTTTTTAGGACATTTATCTTAAGTGATTGTTTACATGATCCTGTTGTTCATGAACTTCAAAATGTGGAAATATACTGTAATACTTTCAGTGGAGGAAATACTGTAAAAAATGAGTGCCAATTTGGAAATACTGTCATACTTATTGAAGTATTTTCACCAATAAACAAGAATTACTCCATGATGGAGGGAAAGTTCTGCTGAATGCAAGTATGTAATATGTCTTTATTTATTTTGAAGGCCAAAAGCCTTCAAGCTTGCTACAAGGTAGAATCATATATCAACAACATAAATCCAACATAAGGTTTATATCATATCTCTTAAGTCTAGGTTTCCAACTAGAATATCAAGCTAATGCTGCATTACAGTTGACTCATCACTTTTCAAAGAGATCTATTTAGTAATTTCTCATTCTATGCCATGACATTTGTGCCCCCGTGAGTAACCGAGATATATTGATCAGGGTTAGGAACAGAGGAATCAATTATTTTCTCGTTGGAAGCATCAGAATCTACTTCTAACCTGATCGAATCTGAAGGAGGAACATTGTGTGAGACCGACGTTGGAGAGTTTGCCTGTGTCCATAAGGAGTGCCTCTTGTTATCTTCCTCTCTCATTCTCTTAGCATATTTATTTATATCAAATTCTGTGTCATTATTCCCACCAAATGCAGGTTCTAGTTGATCCATATCAAACAAGCCCTCCATAATCTTCTTTGTGTTTTGGTCATTAGAATAAACAAACTTTATCTTGTTATAACTCTCAGTCTCAAGAAGAACTTTCACCATCTGCAACAATTCATTCTTTTACATTACAAAATAGTTCAAGAATATCAATCAAACTTTTCGGCAGCAAACATCAAAATTTAAATATCAACATTTTATGGTTCCAACATCTGTAAAAAATACAGTCTAAAAGATTCAAAAGAGAATTTTGTTTCTTTACCGAGAAGAATGGTTGGAAAATCCCAGGTGCATCATACATGATTGCCAATCCGAGGCGCTGCGGATAATATTTTTGTAATATATGGCTAATTTCGCGCGTCATCTTGAATGATACACTTGACAAACTGAAACCATGGAAATCAACCAGCCAGATCACCTGCTCCTGGTGAGGTGGAAGATTTAAAATTGCATTCTCCATGCAGTAAACAAAATGCTTAATCTCTTCTACTAATGTCTTCGACTTCTGTAGCAAAAATAAAGACAAAAAATGAAATCATAAATGATACCATTCTTCCATTTTTCACTCATGCTGAAGTAGACATGATGATAGTATTAAAAGTGATTTTCAGAAGAAACCTGGCGATTTGTTCTCATTACAATTACTGGTCTTCCATCCTTGCCACAATAATTTGGCCTATATATTTTCCCTGTCTCTGCTTCCTTAGCAATATCATCCTTAACCAAGAAAAAACATACTTATTAAATTGATAACTTTATCAGAATAACATATCACACTTTTAGGCTTTGTTTCAACATTTGAGAAATGAAAATTGAAGACAAGCAAGCAGTAACTTACCCAGCAAATCTCTTCAGGTTTATATTCCTGTCTCCATTTCAGGCTTTGCTTCAACATTTGAGATGCTTTCTTAACATTCCAATTTTGTGATTTTAAATACCTTGAAATGGATGCATCAGAACAGTACACAGATTCCTTATCTGATAATGTTCCTATCAACTTTCTCACCTCAATGATCTGGAATATACCAAATTAAATTATTATCAGCTACCACATCCTTTACTCAAATTATTGTTGTTTCAATTATTGGACTGACATACCTTAGCCTGCTGTTCTTGTGATAGTGACACTGCTAACATTTTCTCATGGCCATCAGAGGCAGTTTTCTTCAAATTCTCACTCATAGTCTTGACTGCATAGAGAAGCTCTAAAAATTTAACAATGAACACTACAAAGATCAATAACAATATATCCTATAGTACTAGCTTATAGTTCCTCACTTACATTCCAAATAATCAAAGCAAAACAAGTAACTAGTCTAGCTAGTATAGTATATATACTGTAATTATACAAACCATAATCATATCTAGGGTTACCTTTAACAAAGCTGATGTAGCACAAGCCAAACTTTCGAGGAACCAAAGTGAATATAAGGGATATAGTTTAGTTTGGTTTCTTCGTTGAGCATGGCCATTCATTTTATAATCACTTTGATTATTACTATAGTTGCCTTAACACAGTTTAATTAGTTAGGTCAATTTTGTTTTCATATGTTTTTTTTGTGGTAAATTTTATAACCACCACGTTTTCATTTGTTAGTAGCCACACGAACTTAAGGGTTAAGGCCTTCCATTATGTCATGCTGTAAGTAAAATAAAATTTCCTCACAAATAACTTATTCGGTGCATTATTTTGTCCTCTTTCAGATAATACAAGTTTCTTTCATTTTCTTCAAATTTATCTTTTCTCTTCAATGTTTTCCAACAGGTTATAAATTTATTTATTTATTAATTCAAACAATATGGTTATGTATTTTGTTTCTAATACAAATTTATTATTTTGAATTTCTTAACATGTAGAAATTAACATATGATAAAAAAACCTTTAAGAAAATGAAGATTAAATGAGGAGTAACATTATATCTTTAATTTCTCATAAAGCGTGAGATGCAAAACAAAGACAAAAGACAGAACTTCCTTAACGTTTAGTTGGTTTTGTCAGAGTAGTAGAGTAGCAGCGGGTACTTTGAAATGAATTTGAATTCTCTCAATTGAACTTTTTTTCAAGTTTTTTAAATTTTTAATCTCCATCATTAAAACCCATCAACTATTTTTCTTTATAATTTAACTATTATTTTCTCTGTCATGTTTGATGGTTGAAATTTTACTTGAAAAACAGTTATAAAATAATTCAATCGAAAAAATCCAAATCCATTCGAAAGGAAGATTTCATTAATAATACTTTCGTAATCATGGTTCATTAAATTGAACCAATCGTGCCACTCTCCCTCCAATTTTATTTATATGAAATATTTGGATCGACAAAAGTTTTATTTATATGCGAATCTTTAAATTGTCATACTACATGTTATTCCAAATATAAAAGAGAGTTGGATAAATCGAAGTTAATTATTTGGTCTAAAATTTAAACAAAATAGATCAATTTTGATTAACTTAACTTTATTTTATATTTAAAATCAAAGAGGGTATTTTATAGAGTAGGTTTATAGAGAGGTATTTTTAGATCAATAGTCGAATAAACATCTCCTTTTTATAGAAAGTGATGACAAAATATACATATAAAAAAGCAAAAACTAAAAAGATCAAATACATTAATTATTTAATAAATCTAAATAAAAATATTTTAACGAGGGGATAACTATTGTAACTGCTACTATGGACCTAAAAAAGTAGTAGGAAAATCCCTAACAAAAAAACAGTAAGTAGGAACAATTATTCAACCTTATCATGTTTATATGTCCCTCCCTTTGGTTGGAGTATTGTGGATTCTGCTACTATAGTTATTTTTAAACATTAAATTCTTAAAAGCTACACTGCACAAAAAGAACGACAAAACTAAAGAAGAGAACTATAACGGACACGTAAATAAGCGGTAGTCCAACCCTAAGAAAAAAAACATCACCAATAAAGCTCCCAAAACACCAAAAGAAACCAAAACCAAAGCACTAAAAACTATCTCAAAGGACAATTTTTTGGGTTCCAACACCACTAATAAAAGAGATAAGATGTGATCTTTACTCTATTCAATCTCCATTGTCAAGATGTAAATTTGATGTCATCCACTATGTCATTTGCCCCCTTGTTCGTATCGTTGAAGATTCTCTCATTTCTAATCTTCGACAACACCCATATAGCTGCATGTCAAATTAACCAATAACTCTTACACAACTTTTTATTCCGTGCCTCTGCATTCCAACATTTTTTTTTGGTTACATATTATGAGGAATTAATAAGTTAAAAATGAACCACCGAAACACCCTTTCCAACACCTTCATGACAATGTAAGAAAATATAAGCGGAGCTTTCCTCATCCCTACCACAAAAATCGCAATTCAAAGAAGCATCCCACGGTAAAACATTTATCCTTGCTAAGTTGATTTTGGTGGAAATACGATCTAGAGTGAAGATTAAATGAAACGTTAAATTTTTTTTGTTCATGGTTATTAATGTAGTTGCCTTAACTCGATATAAGTTAGTTAGGTCAATTTTGTTAGAAAGTTAGTTCATTTGTCAGTATAGGTACAAATTTATGCCTTGCTGTAAGTAATCTAAAGCTTCCCTCATGCATAATTTATTTCGTGCATTATTTTGTCCACTTTTGATGATACAGTTTTCTTTCATTTTCTCCCTATTTATTATCTCTTCTCTAACATGTTTTCCATCAGTTTTTTTTTTTATTTTTAAGTTTAATAACACAATTATTTTTCTTAAAGTGATCAAAATCCAAACTTATCCTCTCAAAATAAACAAAAAATCCAAAACTCATAAAGCATGATGCGACAAACAAAACAAAATACTAAAGACATAGCTTCCTTAACTTTTTGTAGATCTTGTCAAAGTAGTTGGTAAGTAGGAAGGAAGATCTCATAATCAAACATTTACACCGATCCAATTATACTAATTTTAGTTATAAACCAACGCCGACACCGTGGAAAATATTCATTGAATTAATGTTTACATCGGATATAAGGAAAGAGAAAGAATTATTTAAAGGAAAGATTAACTAGTGCATGTAGAATCTAAGTTAAGAAGCGTAAAATAAAATTAAAAAAATAAATTTTATATTTAAAAATTAACTTTTAAAATTTTTAATACATTAAATACATAATTTTCTATAAAAAAAACTTCTACATTTGATCTCGTAACTTATGTGTCTCAAAAACTTTTATTTTACATTTGACCTATTAACATTTCCTTTATATAAAAAGTTGGGGTTTGGAATTTTTTATAAGGCATTTTCAGTTTAAAAAATACAATTAAAAAGCTAAAATAAGCAAAATGAGGATACACCAAACACATGTGATGATTGTTGCATATACATACATATATCATATAATATTTATTTAAAATATGTACATATACCCAATAATAATGATTTTTTTGGGATTTTGAGAGGTCATGGCCTTCTCATGTCCCTATGTAGCTCCGCCCTCTAAAGAGTTGAATAATAAGGAGGTCGAGGTTTTATCCTCACCCTTAACATAAAATACCGCAAAAAGGTATGTTGTGCATAGTAAAGCACATAAAGTGAAAAACTTAAGTACTTGTTTGGTTTAACTTTTTGTTAGTCTAAAAGCAATTCTACATCCTCAAAAGTGAAAAAATCAATTTCATATATGTTTGTTTTGACTTTTTAAAAGCAATTTTCTTCTTCAAAAGAAATTCTCTTTGAAGTTAGGAATCCTAACTTTTGAGTTTGGTAGAATCAATTATACATTTAATTTTAAACTTTGGTTTTTAGAGCTCATTACTTTCAAACATTGCCCTTCATCAATTCTTATTTTCTTCTTCCGCCTTTCACAAGTTATGTATTGCCCAACATGAATTTTTGTTGTGTCTACAATTTTTGTTGGGCAGCCGTGTTGAATAAAACGAGTCGTATAGTCCAGTAGTATAAACACTAATTTTCTTGTGATTATCTTTTCTGGCCATTATTTAACTAGTGATAGTAGTTTAATGATCCTATTTATTATTTTTTAAAAATTAATATATAAAAAATTATTTATTAAATTAAATAATATATCTACATTTAGAATTGATCTACATACACATTTAACTATGTCCATTTATTTGTATTTAACTATGTCCATTTTAGTAATTATATATTCAAAAGCAATTTTGACAAAATTATCTAAACAACATTCAGTTTGTTTAATCAATTCTACATCATTATATCCAAACATAAATCAATTCTCTCAAATCAATTATGTTAGAATCAATTCTATCAGAATCAATTCTGACAGGATCAATTCTATCCAAAGCTGAACCAAACACACACTAACAATATAAAATGTGGACAGATTAAAAAGCAGAAACTATAATATCTATTGCAGTTTAAATACTTAACAATATAAAATGAGGACAGATTAAAAAACAGAAACTATAATATCGATTGGCAAGGACGATGCATAATATATGTAAAATTTAGAGTTCAAATCCCACACAAAAAAAAACATCATAAGCAACCAAAAAAAAATACATCATAACCAACGTTCTTAGACAAAAAAACAAATGAAGACTAGACTACAACATACAGAATCCAATTACTGAGAATTTAACTCCAACTTTACCTTGTTATACATCCTTCTTCACTGATTGATTGTGGCTTTATAATTTTTTTTTTTTTACAAAAACAAAACCATATTAATTCATTTAAATTAATAGAGTACATCAAATACAAACATCGCTAAAAACATAAAGGGTGAATCTGCGAACAAACTCACAACACCCAAGTTAATAGCATACAGCGGCAAAATGCCTACAAATAATATGATAAAATCTAAGTCACCAAAATACACTCATGCTTCCGGATCTGCAACGTTGATGCCCAAATCATTGATTGAATTTGTAATTGATTGATGTAGATTTTTCAACAGGAACCAAATGAACACCCGACAAGACGCAAATCAAACACCGCACAAGACGACGAACAACACAACGCCGCACTTAGACGACGAAATCACAAAAAACACAAAAGGAAAAACCTGATATATGTGAAAACCACTTATTTAGATTGAAAGAAAAAGGAAAAAAAAGATGTAGAGGAGTTATTTTAGGTCAAAAAAGACCTAAAACCACCCTCTCTTCGATGAACAAAAAGAAAAAAAAATTAAAGAGAAGTTAGAGTTTCTCTCGACTATGGCTTTATAATGTGATGCCAATTAATGTTCATCCTTCCATATGTGGAAACCAAAACACCACTCTAATCTCCCTAAAAAAAAAACACCACTCACTGGCGTAGCCAAGATTTTGAATTCGGGGACCAAGATTTATAGGAAGAACTCTTTTTTAGAGATTAAGAAGAACATAACAATATTTTTTAGAATTAAAAGAACTTAACAAACACAATTTTAATTTTCATATGTTTAAGATAAGATAAAATAAAAAATAATAAAGTACTTTTTGAGTAAAATAATTTTTTGTTTCAAAGAATAATCTAGTTAAACTCATATATATTAAATGCGAAGATTAAAAGTATTATATTAAACATGATAACCTTAAATATTAAATGTTCCCGATCTTTTCCTATCATTTGTGTTGCACTTATGAGACCAAATAAAATAATGAAATAACTAGATTGCATACAAGAGAGTTTTTTTTTCTTTTTTAGGGAATACAAGAGAGGTTCTTGGTGATGACTAATGAACCTAAATTCATGGCCTATATTTTATGCGATGTATACCACAGTCTGAGTCACCTACTTAGAAAAACAAACAATTAATAACAATGGGGAATATGTGTTTATTCTTTTGGTAGAATATATGTCTTTGTTAATATATTAAAGATATAATTTGATCTACAATATGATTATTGAAAGAAAAAAAATCTACATGATCACTTTCAATATTTTGATAAACTAGATAAATTCATTTTATTTGAAGTCAAATAGCCTAGTAAATTCGAAATACAATGTGCTCAGTTGTGCATAAAAGAGAATGAAACTCATTCTCTCATCTTTACTTCACTTGTGAGTATTTTGAGATTGTATGGAAAGATACAACACAATGGAGTAACATAAACATTAATACTAGTAATTGGTAGGTTGTGATGCAATATATTCAAAGTCAATGCACCAGGAACAACGATACGCATCAACCGAGCAGAATGACGTTGAGTGTAATTCAGTATATGATTTGGAAAAAAATGAATGCCAGAATATTTCAGAAACCTTATCAGTCAACTCGAAAGCTCCTTCACCAAATCAAAGAGATTGTATACATTAGAGGTTTGAAAACTAATGAGATGAATAGCTTAATGTTAATATTATGAGGTCATTTTTTATGAATGACCGTTTTATAATGTTTTAAACATGCCTTAAAAAAACATTCGAAATACATGTTATCAAAATGTCTTTGACAATAACAAGTTACTCTGCTTAACAAAAAAACAAGTTACTCTAAATTTGTCTCACCAAACATGCCAATTATCAAGGATGTCCAATTTTATAGGAAGACATGTGTAGATGGTTGAAAACAGAAGAAAGCATTTAAATAACAATGAAAAAATGCAATTAAATAAAAAAAAGGCAAATGTTAAAAGTTTTAAAGACTTTAAAATTTTGAATTGAATAACAAGACTTAAGGTGAAAGTAAGGTAAAAAACTTGAAAAATAAGTGCATTGATCATCTAAATATCATATACATATACCATGAAACTGGAATCACGTTACAGTACATTTTTGGTTCTAGTAATCTCCAAATAAATCATGTTTCATAAACAAGATCACTATATTAGCTTTATCTTGTTTAAGAATAAATATGTATCATCAAACAATGATATCTATTAGGTACTCTTCTTCACCTACATGCAACAAATGAGACCCTTCTTCTATGATCTTCAAACCAGCCTCGTTCGCTCGACTAAGATGCTCACAAGGACTAAGCTCAAATCCAACATGTCTCCTTTCCCCTGCATCTAACAACAAACTATGAAAACCTACCAATTGTTTCATAGGACTTCCGGTTCGATGTTTTTGTGGTCTCATAAACAGCAATATAGGGTGCCTCCCTACAATGTTTCCATGATTTTTAACTCCAACTGTGACCGAGACCGACATGCTTTTGCAGGTTTCTTCGCCCAACTCTGAAACTAATTTGTACCTAATGGTTTCTGAATTTTCAGTCATCAAATGAGTGGACGATTGGTTGAAATGGAGTTTGTCGTGTGTAACGGAAACAAACTCGTAGGAATATTTTGTGTAGCTTAGTCCATGGCCAAATTCATACACTGTCGGACCCTTGTAAAATCTGTAAGTTCTTCCTGGATAGCCGGTTGTGGGATCAGCTCTCATCCTCATGTCTGTCATTGGAACTTTGATGTAATCTTTTGGGTACCAAGTAATTGGTAGTCTTCCTCCTGCATTACATTCATGACTAAAATTGAGTGGTGAAATTGTAAATCTATGTACATACAAGTTGCATTACGTTTTCTAAAGACTTAAGATATAATGAATTTAAGGACTAATGGACTATGTATTAATGGTATAAAACTTTTTCAGTCATTCAATTAGATTTCACCACTTTGTTATATTACTCCTAAAATATCTCTACAGCATGTATGTTGCAAGAAAAAATTGGATGCTCATGAAAATGTTTTGCATGATGCAATGTACGGTCTTTAAACTCGCATATAATTTGGTCTTGAAAACGACAACTTGTGTTGTTTATTCTCTAAATATGTCAACTTATTAAACAAAAATCATCCTTTTGTAGACAACTATTAATAAGCTCTAACAAAATTTCTCATTTTCATGAACCAAATTGTATATTATCTAATCTCCTTCTGTTTGTTTAATAGTACACGAGTGCAAATTATACAAGAAACTTCACCTGGATTGTGGTCACCGAAGATAATCTGTGCAAGTGCAATGCCTCCGAGTTCACCCGGATAACCAGCCCAGATAATACCTCCAATTTTATTATCATTTTTAGCTGAACTAATATCTATAGGACCTCCACAAAGAAGCACCAAAATAACTGGTCGCTTAGAAGCTTTGGCAACACCGTTAATGAGCTCAAGTTGCTTGCCTGGCAAGTCAAGATGAACGCGATCACGCTCTTCCCTCTCTACACTTTGATCCAATCCCATAACAAGAACAACATAATCCGCATTCTTAGCAACTTTCACTGCCTCGTTTATTTGAGCCGAAGCACACTTTGGTCCACCATCACAACCAGGGTGAAAAACAGCGTTCTTAACATAGTGTTGAAACCCTTGAAGTATCGTAATAGATTTACAAGGAGGGCCAGCATAGTTTCCTAGAAGAGTTAGAGGGGAAGCATTGGCATTAGGACCTATCACTGCTAAGGAAATACTAGTTTTTGGAAGTGGAAGAAGTGCAGCAGTGTTCTTTAAAAGGACAATGCCGTTTCTTGCAGCTTCAAGAGCTAGATATAAATGATTTTTGGAACAGACATGGTTGGGACCAATCATTCCAAATGGAAGCTTTGCTGGATTTCCATCAAATTGGCCTAGCCTTATTCTAATTGAGAATAGATTGTGAAGGGCACGATCTATTCGAACTATAGGTAATTTTTTCTGTTGCACTGCTGATTTTGCGTGGTCTGTCAAATAACTTCCACATTCTAAATCCATCCCTGCAAATTTTCAAAGCACGTTCTTTGTGATTCATCTAAATTACAGTTATAATTACAGTCCCTAAAACTTAAGAGTTTAACAATTACACAATGATAGTGTAATTTTTTTCTCCACAACCAGTTAGATTTCACCATTGTATTATAACATAACACCATTTTTAAAATATGGGAAATGTTAACCGAGCAAATATAGTAACTTTTGCATTGAAAATTGTGTAATTAATGTTTCAAAAGTCAAAAAAGTGTCATTTTTAATTTAATTTTTTCTTTTTTAATACCTTAACCAGTGCCTCGGGGGCACCGGTTAACACAACCCTTAACATATCTGTATCTATGTCTTTATAATGAAATTCAATGTAACTTTTTTTATTTTGTTAATGCATAGTAATTAAATACAAAATACTATAGTTAAATACAATTAAATTAAAGATAACACTATTTTAATAACTTAACATAGTGTAATTATTTCCCTTTGGACTTGTCTACATAAATGTAAATAGCTTACTATACAAGGATATAATCGTCATTATATAATAAGAATAATAAATATAGTTGAGGGAAAAGTCTTTTTCAAGGACTAACAGTCATAGATGAATATGATAGGCAACTAGAGAAAAACATACACAAATGGACAAGAGCAGATTAGCCAAAGAGTTTATATTTTGATGAATGGAAAAGAAAGAAAAAAATATCACATGTATTCAAAGATAGAAAACCATAAAAGTAAAGTAAAGTAAAGTTAAACTTCAAGTTCTCAATCAAAATTGTGAAATGCAAATTTGAAAAAGGAATAACCAAAAAGAATTATACTATCTCAGCATAAAAAACAGAATTGAATGAGATGGTTGACTGAGACTGAGAGACACATGGCTACAGGACTACAAGTGGGCCAAAACCATATTCAAAGCCATTATCTAAACCGACAAGTGACATTGTGACAATGCTTCATGAGTAGTAATTAAATCTTTACACTTTGTGACAAGTGACTTGCAGATTAGGTAATTAACCTTTACACTTTGTGAGTTCACTTTACTCATAACCAAGATTTAACTGTATGGTTATTAGAATTATCACATAATAAAGCAAAGCAAGAAAAAGATAATAGAAATTTAAAAAGAGGGTTAGATATCCCTAAATAGATACCAGCATGAAGAACATCAGCTACAGCATCCTCTGCTGATTTTGCATACCCTTGCTCATCATGTATGATCCCAACAGCTCCACAATCTGACACAATATACCTGAATGTATTCACCACAAAATGTTATACTTAATTAAGAACTAACCAACCATTCATTGCTTCAACAAGATAATAAGTTAAGTAATAAGTGAAACTAACTAATCAGTAATTATTCACCCGTGGAACTCCCATTGTTTTCTAACGGTATTCGTTAAGAGATTGAAATCGGCACAACTTGGAACACCGTTTACACGGTTATAAGCACACATTATTCCACTAGCTCGCCCTTGCTCAATGCAACTACGAAATGGTGGTTGATATGTGTCTGCTAAATCTTGCAAACTCACCTAAAGAATCATAATTAATATATGTCATGGCAATTCAGTAAAAGTTTCTCACTCTGATCTTAAATATAAGCAAAAATGTATCTGCAAAAAGTACATATGTTTGGAATTTGGATCAATTTCTTTTGCTTATATTTAAGACCAGAGGTGGTAAAAAGAGAACATAAGAGCATTGTAATTAGGCACATGTAACTTACGCGAGCATCGAAGTGAAAGCGATTAACACCCTTCCAATTGTCCAAATCATAGGCAGTGAAATGCTTGCAACATGCAGAAGCTTGAAGGTGTCCCCTCAATTTACCACCTTGAAAGGAATCACCTTGAAGTCCTCTAACATAGGAAACAGCATAGTTAGAAGTCATCATAGGATCTTCACCAGCTGTTTCTTGCCCTCTCCCCCATCTTGGATCCCTAAATATGTTTATGTTTGGTGCCCAAAATGTCATCCCCATTGCTTGTCCTCCATTGTATATTGCTCTTGCTTCAACCCCGATTGCCTATTTCATTTCCACATTCATTCAAAAACAATTAACACCA
Organism: Medicago lupulina; assembly: GCA_958299785.1. Taxonomy (NCBI): domain Eukaryota; kingdom Viridiplantae; phylum Streptophyta; class Magnoliopsida; order Fabales; family Fabaceae; genus Medicago; species Medicago lupulina. The sequence goes on along the minus strand of OY283144.1, from coordinate 19,528,778 downwards.
GCCAAAAAAATGAAAAGTAAGTTCACTATTTAGGAGCCTTATATTTTCTGCAAAATGGTTCTTCAGTGGCAACCATGCTGCAAAACTGTTAGATTGAAAGAGAGAGAAAACTAGCAGAGTCGTTAATCTACTAACGGCTCTGCATTTTCTCTCTCAATCTAATGGCTTTGCAATGCACTTCATTATAAAAATTTTGCAATGCAAAGGATCCAAATCCTATTTTCCGATGGTGACTGTGCTGTGGCGGCTGTTTTGTTCTGTACTCAGTTAGAGTTCGACTACCCTAATAACTCCCCTGAACTTGGATTCTCTACAACTCCCCTGGTACCGATATGGACGAAGCAACACTCAACTTAGACCCTATTCAGATAAACAGATAAATTAAGTGCTTACAATGCTTATGTATGAATACTATGTTCTTGGCCCCCAAGTATTGTAGTTGTACGATTTTGGCTCCCATCTGCTATTTGGTAGTCCCTCTCTCAATTTTTTCCAAATTTTACGTTGAGATGACATTGTTTATTGACCTCAGACTCAACTCTCATAGTCAACGTGACTTTTCTTTAAAATTTAAAATAAAAACGCAACAAATCAGCTCGTACACGTGAGAGTGAATGAAATCCCTAATAAGGATTTCAAATTTTTGGCATCTTTTGTGCTTTTAGTTTTTACTAAATAAAATCCATGCTCTATTATAAAGATGAATGGCACTATGCATAAAATTTGTGCCAAATTGGGAGGGGTACTATACTTCCAAATCATTGAGGAAAAAATATAGAGGGGCAAATCATTGAGGCAAAAATCATACAATAGCGATGCGTTATAGGCCAAAAGTGAAATTAAGCGAAATTATTTCATTAACAAAATATAAAATAAAGTAAAGCCAATTTATTTTCATATATTAGTAAACTATTTTGGATAGCTTATAAGAATGACCAATTTTATGGTGGACATGTGAGATAGGTCTTGCACTATGCACAAATTTATTCTCATTATTGGATCAACAAGTCCCACCATTGTATCAATAAGTCTTACTGTTGGATCAAATAGGACATATTGATCCAATAGTGGTAAAAAAACATGTGCATGATACAATACTAAACTATTTGTGCGTGTTAGACCGTAAAAATAAGTTAAAAGGTAAAAAAACTAAGTCGTTTTCACTGTCTCTCAAATGCTAATAAGCTCAAAAAAGCATGTCTAAAATTCTAAAGCGGTTATGAATTTTTTTAAGGCGGTTGTGAAGTTGAGTTAGTTATCATACACCTTAAATTCTAAGAGTGAACAATATACCTGACCGATACGGTACCAAAGGTGAGAATCAAAGCTAGCTGCTGTAGTAATAACTTGAGGGAAGCTAGTTGCAGAGGTGATACTTCCATTGAAGAAGATCCCACGTCCAACATTACCAACACCATGAAGTGCTTCACTCCACCATTCATAAGCAGGGATGCCAAGTCTAGGAATGGGAGGAGCTGAGTTAACTAGTTGAGCAAGTTTCTCATCCAATGTGAGTCTTGAAACAAGGTCTTTGGTTCTTTGTGTGATGGGGAGTTTTGGGTTGCAAAATGGATAGGATCTGGTTGATGGGTTTGAATAATCACAAGCAAATGGTGGTAGCTGAGCAAGGACTGAGTTGGAAGTGAGAGTGAGGAAAAGGAGGATGATGGTGACAAAGGTAAAGGTTGATGAGAGGGCCATAGTGAGAAGTGAGAAGTGTGAAGTGAGTGCATTATTGGGCTGGAAAATGTTATAGAGAGAGAGAGAGAGAAGAGTACTACTAGATTAGTGGCAATTATTAGTTTATCTTATTTCATTTGCTAATTATTGCTATGTTTCAATAGATGTGTCCCACAAGTGAAAGTTTCAATGGAATCACTCTATCTCTATGTTAGTGTTGAGATAGATACTTTTAATGTTGGAACTTGAAATTGCATGCCCATATATTATTTCATTAATCACTCTTCTGGCTATGTAGTTGAGTCAACAATTAATTTAGTTTAGTTGATAGTTTAAGTCATTTGTTGGGACTTCAACCCGAATCTTAAATAAATCGAGTTTTTTCCTATTGAAGTAAACTGCTATTAATTTTGGTATTCAAATCTACAACATAAGTGTTCATGATTTTGTCGTATTGTTCGTAAATGAACCAAACACACCAATTTATAGAAGTTTTTGTGTATCGTTAACTACAAAAACTATCAATCCAATATGAACCACACAAAAAACCATGTCGATGAATTTATAGAAGTTTCTATGTTGGGTCAACCACTTGTCGCTGACTCGTCTGTGAGGTTCTCTCTCCATTGATGTTCCTATGACAAGCCCTTTTAGAAGGAGGGCTCGCCAAATCATTTGCTTTGTGTACGTTGTTGGTCTCGGTCTGTCTACCTAGCTTGAACTCATATGGATTTTCAACAATATGTACACAACAAACAACATAAGAAGAAGAAAAAAACCAATGAAATATTCATTAAGACATTTCATCAAACACTTAGAACAAAATACATAATTTGATCATTGCATTATTTTAATTTTTAAACTACAACATTACACTTAAACTTGGTTCAAACTACATTCGTCAAAACATGCAAATAACTAATAAAATAACTACCCAAAAAATCATCAAATTCCTACACCCTAAACACTAACATATGAGGAGAACAAAAAGAGAATGTTAACCAGTGCCCCAAAGATATTGGTTAAGCATTCAAAACAGGTAAGATTTTATAAAAAGGTTATGTAATTATTACTTCATCAAAAGTAAAAACTTACATTTTCAAGGCAAAATTTATATTTAAAGATTGACAAAATACTTCTTGTGATCCTTTAAGTTTGATTAAAATATCGGGTTAGTCTTTTAAGTTGTTTAATTTTCAAATAAATTCTTTAAGTTTTTATAAGATTCAAATATGTCCTTTGAGTTTTTTTAAGTTTCAAATAGGTCCTTTAAATTGTTAATTTAATGCAACTATTTGAAATTTTTTAAGTTTTTATGTTTCAAATAGGTTATTAAAAGGGTAATAAGGACCTATTTAAAACTTAAAAGACTTAAAGTACAAAATGATGTATTTTGCCTCAAAGAATGTGCATGCTTAGAGATTTTAAACATTTACAAGATATTTGCTTGTGTTTGAAGAAATTTGATGGAGTTTATTTTCTTGGAGTTTGGAGTGATTATGGTCTATGTTTTTGAATATGTCAGAGTTGTTGTTTCTTTTCTTGTATATGACCAGTGTGGAATGATAGTTAACGGTAGTTAATTGTTATTAAGGATATTTATGTCAGTTGAGGATACCTAATAGCAAACTATGCATGCCTAAAGAGCACTTTTCTTGAATTTGTACTAAACCCAAAGATAAATGCAATTCAGGGCCATATCAACTATCTTAGGGTATTAAAAGAAAAAGAGAAAGGAAACTTCTTTTCTCACCCCTATATATTCTTAAAACTTGCTTCCTTCCAAATTATAAATTCAGACGAGAAAAAACACAATTTTCTCTCTAGTTTAACCGATTCGAACGCTGAAAAATTAGTGAGTGAAAATTATTTGGAAAATAGTGGAGAATAAAAGTAGCTCTCTTAAGGGAAAAAGAAAACTAGCTTGAGTTTTAAATGCTTATTTACGATTATTAAAAAAAAAAGCTTATTTACAAAAAACATTTATAATATTGTCCGCATTGATTTTTGTGTGTGTGTGTTTTTTTTTTTATGATTTTCATTTTATAAAAGACATCTTTTTTTTTTTTTAAATGAAAGATGTTTATAGCATTTCATTAATAATCATACACTCAAAACAATGAGGTATATTAGAATAAATAGTGAGACTAACTTATAATGTGGCAACCCAACAATGGTGTGAACTACCTCATTTGTTTGTCAGCGATTAAACTTGACATTTGAGTTTGTGAACTTCAAGTTGAATAGACTTCTGCAAACGGAA